>OX371261.1:99558448-100758448 GCA_947311025.1 Lypha dubia
GATGTCAGTTCTGATAATCCTTGTCATTACTATACAGCACCAGGACTTTCCTGGGATGCAATGTTAAAAATAACAGATATTAAATTAGAGTCGTTGAGAGCACTGTACTATTCCTCCTCTTATCCCCTTTTGTATAAAATGAATCATTTCTATATCTATCAACAACTCTAATTTAATATCTGTTATTTTTAACATTGCATCCCAGGAAAGTCCTGGTGCTGTATAGTAATGACAAGGATTATCAGAACTGACATCGGATTGTAGTGATGGCAGTTGTGAATTAGATATATCATCATATAATTTATAATCATCTGATTTGTAATCATGAGTTTTTTTAATTATTTTATTTAAAGGATTTGTTGTAGGTGTAAATGTATCTTCCAATAAATCATCGGTTTGATAATCATCAATTTTTTTAATTATCTTATTCAGTGGTTTTGTTATGGGTTTAAATGCATCTTCCAATAAGTTAAATCTATCAGCTTCGTTTAATTTTATATTTTTCAGTTTTTCTTTTAATATCGTTCTTGTCTTAACAATATCTTTTAATAATTTGTTATTCTTCATATCGAACTGCTATGTATCTGATATCGAAATGGTTTGTATATGGTTGTGAACTGCTTTATATCTGATATCGATCTGTATTCTATCTGCTTTATATCTGCTTTTATCTGTTTTATATCTGCTTTTATCTGCTTTTTTATCCACTTACAGTTGTATGAACTTATCAAAACCTTTTCTGTATCGTCCCTTATTTATCGCATCATCTTTACTGACAACAACGAACCCATATTTATCTTTCCAACTTTCACTACATATATCAGTAAATTCTTTAAATGACATATCTCCAATAACATGATCATTATATATATGTCGTAAGTTCATTTCATCTTGTTTAAATATTATAATCATATTGGCGTTATCACGTATTAGATGTTTGGGAATTTTTGTATATGTTTGACATAAATAAAAGCAGTCAATATGTTTATGTCTACCCATGCAAAAGTAATCTCTAATATTATCTTGTTTACCACATATAACATCATCAAATATTATTATAGAATTAGAATTTGCTTCAGCTGGAGTAAGAACTTTTTCATTTTCCGAAAATGTAAAAAGATTAATTCCTTTTATTGGATCGATCAATTTCTTAAGGTAACAGTATTTTGGTTGATATAAAGACTTTGAATATATATATATGTTTCTGAAGGTAAGACCATTAGGACTTTCTATTAGACTAATCATTACGTTAGTTTTACCACAGTTTGAAGGTCCTACAATTAGTGCTCGTATTGAATTGGGTAGTAATGTGCTATGTTTAAATTTAGGTTTCTTTTCTTGTGATACGTCGACATTTCTTATAACAATTTGTTTGGCTTGCTTTACTAATCGCATATTTATAACTAATATGTTTTACGTATAAATTAAATCTTATATACGGAAATATCTTCATTTTGATTTTTTACTCCGAAACACATTACACAAACATATGTATATTAAGGAAGAACAAACATTAAAATGGTTATAAACTATAACAAAGGAGTTAAAGACAATCAGTGTAAGATTGGAAGCGGCTTACTAAACAACTTAATAAACAAATTACCTATTGAACTACATTTACCTGGTTATCAGTATTGCGGACCTGGAACAAAACTTGAAAAACGTTTAGCAAGAGGAGATAAGGGGATAAATTTATTAGATGAAGCTTGTAGAGAGCACGACATTACCTATTCACAAACAAATAATATTAATAAAGAAATAAAGCAGATCAAATATTAGCTGAAAAAGCCTGGCAACGAGTAAAATCAAGAGATAGTGGTTTCAAAGAACGAGCACACGCTTGGTTCGTAACAAACGCAATGAAAGCAAAAGTTAAATTTGGGTTAGGTATGAAGAATACTGAACCTCGTAAATATAAAAAATCGAAGAAGAGAAACTATAAAAAGATAAAAGCATGTGATAGAAAATTGTTTTCAACAACTGTTAAAAATACTCTAAAACTCTTGAGAAATGAAAACCCAAACAATTTAAATGCCGCTGTTACAATTGCGCGAAAAGTCGTTAATTCAAACTTTAAAGGGAAAAAGAGAGCTAATATCGCTATTCCGAGAGTTATACCAATGCCAAAAATCGGTGGATTTCTTCCAATTATTCCAATCCTAACAGCTTTGTCAGCACTTGGAGGTTTGGCTTCAGGTGGGTCAGCTGTTATTAAGGCTGTTAATGATATAAAAAATGGAAAAGAGCAACTAGAAGAGGCTACTAGACATAATAAACAAATGGAATCAATTGCCATGGGGAGAGGTTTATATCTTAAACCATATAGATCTGGATATGGACTATACTATAAACCAGCTCCAAAAAACTTCTAAAAGAACTACCCAATCGACCACTCACCGATCTAGATTTGATGAAATATGGTAAAAACCTAAGTAAATTTAGAGGAGTTTTTATGCGCGACCGTTTACCTAAGAAGCCATTACTTCAAGAATGTGGTATTGTTAATTTAGATAATTTTCACGGTCCTGGAACTCATTGGGTAGCTTATTATAAAAATCACAACTATAAAGAATATTTTGATAGCTTTGGAAACTTACAACCTCCAATTGAAATAGTTAATTATTTAAGGAGACCTATTAATATAATTATGAGCGAAAACAAAACTTTAATACATTTAATTGTGGTCACCTTTGTCTAAAATTTTTATTCAATAAATATAAATTGAAATAATAAAAAAATTAAAATATTTGAATTAAGTTGTAAAATTTATAAAGATTAATAAATATATTATTTGTATAATATTTAAAAAAAAAAAAAAAAATTTGCTTAAATCTAAAAAAATAAAAAAAACATTAACAATCAATTTCCATTAACAAATTATCGTCAGCAGAATCATTTATAAATTGATCTATACAATCAAGTGACTTTTGATTGTCTACATGATCGATTTCCATTAGAAAATCATCATTGCTATCGTTTATAAATGATTCTTGATAATGCCCCCAAGCAAGGGTATTTACACTATTGTTACACACATATCTTTTGTTGTCTAAATAACTTAAAGATACCTTATTTATTAAAGATGTATATAAAACATGTAGTTTTGACTTAAAAGTATACATACTTCTATAATAGACTTTCTTACTATACAAGCAATTTTTATAATCTAATAGACTTAAATTTCTAGATATATTACGTTTTATACCCTTTGCTTTTTTAACTTCATTCATATCTTCCATTTTGTATGAGTACATTTTCGCTCTCAACCCTACAAATTCCTTCATTACCCTACCATTATTTTCATCCTTCATCATACCTAATATTTTTTTTTTTTTTTTGTGGAATGCCAAATTTATTATTCGGTTCATAATCTGATGTATCAAACTTTGTATCAATATCGTTTATGATCTCTTTATAAAAATCATCAGTTTCAATTGTGTATATAAACGAATCGGTATCCATATAATTCAGCTCTGCTTTGATATTATATTTTGGTAGTATATAATCATAATGAAAGTTATACATCTTCCACTTTGAAAGTTCTAGGATTGTAAATCCTAAATAAATGGGTTTATTATAAAACGAATAACTTCGGTTTAGCTCCACAGCTATCATATTTTCCTCAAATATACTGAATGAATGAAATTCTGGTTTGGCAATAAGAACACGAGCACCCATTTTCTTCCCTACGCTCTCCCACTCATTAACAATTTTTACATTCTTACGCTTGTCCACGTTTTCCATTGTTTTACCGTATACGGCATTATTTAATAATTTGAAGAAATTTTTTTCAAACGTGTTTTGAGCATTAGTTCTATGTAAGTTGTTTAATGAAATATATGGTTTTAACCAAGCTGATTGCTTAAATTTCAAAATTCGATGAATTTTTTGTAGCTTTAAACCATGTTTTAAACATTGCTGTAAATTTTTATAATATATTACATATCCATATTTATTATTTAAATCTACAATTAATTTCTTTTCGCTAGAATTTGGAGGATTTTTATTTTCACAACAAAATGGTAAATTGTTATGAATATCATGAATTTGTATTGGATACAACAAATCAACTTCTAATATATATCCAGTAGCTGAGTCTTCTGGTATACTATCCAAACAAAAGTTTTCTATGTCTGTTTCCCACTCAAAATTACCTTCTGGTAGAGCTTCAGACATTGCCCATCCATACAAATTATTTGCATCTAAATACATTAAATACTTAGATGGAAGATTCTCATTGTAATCATTCATATATTTGTTGTTTGCAATAGAATGTCGTTGAGAGCACTGTACTATTCCTCCTCTTATCCCCTTTTGTATAAAATGAATCATTTCTATATCTATCAACAACTCTAATTTAATATCTGTTATTTTTAACATTGCATCCCAGGAAAGTCCTGGTGCTGTATAGTAATGACAAGGGTCTAATTTATAAATATTTTTGCTAATAAATCTAAAGTTTTCAAAAACATCTGTTAACAACAAGACATCAGATTTCAAATATAGAATTAAATAATCTTCTAAAGTTGTACACTCAAACGTACTCCATACTTCTTTAGCATGGGCGTAATCTTCTTGAGAACAATCTTCATCTGTTAATTTATTATAAAAGCTCTCTATATTTGGTAAAGAAGTTTCTTTAAGTTTTTCTATTGAATTTAAATAACTGTATGGAAAGACACCTTTTCTAATAAGCAAATTAATGGCCTATTTCACTATGTCGAAAGAAAATTTCCATATGTTTTCATTCGTATAATTACATTTGAAGCAAAAACAAATTCTAAAATTTTGTTTTTGTATCAAATGTATTTGTGCGAATGAAAATAAAATTCAAAATTCTTTCGACATCGTGAAATCGGCAGTAAATTTAGTTTCGTTTTCCCCAATTATTGATTTTACTACTCTTAAATCTTTCTTAGCTAAATTTTTAACCAAATCATTTAAGCTTGCTGGTAAAAATCTATAGGAATCTAAAAATCGAATTTCAATCTTACCACTATCATCATCAGTTATAGTTTTAGAGAGAGATATATAAAGCTCTTTATTGAGTGGAATAATATTTATAGGGCCATCATTTATATTATTTAGCTCCTTCACAAATAAATGGCAGTCATAACCAGAAAAATTGTGGAATATTACTGGAAAGAACTTTGGCACTTTGTAATTAAGATTACACGAACTATGTGCAGCGCCTCTATATTTTCCGCTCATATGACAATGATCCCTAACTTTTGAATCATCTAAAATAAGTTTAGAACAAATGTGACATATATTGATCGAATGGTAATGTAAATTTTCTTCTTCTGTTAGGGGTAGCATGGGCTTTACTATAGACAAATATTTATTGCTTAAATATTTTATGTCTCCAATTAAACTCTCTATAAACTGTCTAGGTGAATCTAAACCTTTAAAGTTACAAAACTTATTTAAATTATCGTTAAAGCTACATTTAATGAAATATGATATAGCATAGGGGACATGTCTATCAACTAATGTTGTTGAAGAAATATCTCCACTCGGAATGCAAGTTTGAATATTTTCAAATATGCATTCCGAATCTGCGTATACTACGAACGGTACATCTATACTATTACTATAATTATTAAATTCTATTGTAGACTTATCTGCTTGGGGTGCATACGAAATTTGTTTTTTACATTGTTTTCTGTGGATTTCCAATTGTTGATCATGATGAAAACTCTGCAAGCAGTCATTACATAGAACAATGCTTTCATGATGACCTGTCTGTTGAGCTCTAATGAATCTGTAAAAATACAAAATAGTATAATAAAGGAAACTAAAACTAAATTTTTTATTTTATTTTTATTTTATTTGTAATCATAACACTTACCATGATATATTTTTTATATAAACATAGTGGGAAACTATATTTCCCTCCACTTTTTTCTGCAAAAACAAGAGTTGGATATGTTTTAATTTTGATCCTCGTGTTTTATAATAGGGCCCCACAATCAAGTCTTTTTCAATGTCATATCCAAAGACATTTATACTAATATTTGGATTATTAATTTCAAAAATTTTTATATCTCTTATTTTTGGTGGGAAGCATAACCCACTAAAATTTAAGCAATAGCCGTTAAAGTTAATAAGTTCTTCATAGATGTTGACTCCGTAACTGCTTGTTCTTTGAGGATTTTTATGGGTTGATAAGGCTGATAGTATTGCCCATTTGAAGCAAAACTCATCATTGTTTTGCACATTTATACATGCTTTTTTTAACTTTATTTTATTTGGAAGAGGTATAAAACTGGAACCTTTTAGTGGTTGGTATTTATTTAGATTTATATGAAGTTTTAAAAGTTGAATTAGAGTCCAACCACTATCCCGTTCTTGAAAGTCTTCCATTTTTGTTATTATTCTTTGAATATTAGAAGCATATTCATCGCAATACTCTTCTAAATTGAAAATTTCCTTCATTTTCGTTTGAAAATTTTTCACTTCTATAGGGGTATTTTCTAATTCATTATTCACATTGGGACGAGCATATAATCCATACATCTCCATATTAAATTTAATAGCATCATTATCCTTTAAGAAGTTATCAACTTTTCTCTTTAACGGCTCCTCAGCTTCCTTCATAAACATCTCCGGTAGGAGACATTCTTCATTGTTATTTTCATATGCTAGAGTTATAAGCCTCTTTTTAAAAGCACTTCTAACTAGCTTTACAATACTTTTTTTTGAGCACGAAGCATGAGATCTTTCATGCTCTCTAAAATTTTCCTCACTTTGAAAATCCATTTTTCAATATTTTTTGGTACTAAACACATTTAAAAATTAATTTCAATAAACATTCAAATCAAGAAAAAGGTCACAAAATTTACATATACATATTAGATTAAAATTATTATTATAATTGCTTTTACTAACCTGTTATGAATTCGAATAATAAAACACAAAACTTAAAGTTTTTTTTTAGAAATTTCACAGATATCTTTTTACGTTAAATAATTTCACAGAACTAGAATTTTGTTCGAAAAAATAGCAGGTTTTATACTTTTTTCTGTAGGCACTACTACATACGCATATACAGATAAGTATCCCAGATATAAAAATTTTTCATTACATTTTTTTCCGTTTATGAAAAAGGGATAAATAACGCATTTATGACCTCATAAATTACTACATTGTATGTGCTTCAAAATATATTTCGCTAATGCACCCACACACTCCAACATACAAACATAAGCAAAAGCAAGCATACGCATGTATTTCTTTCTTAAGACTTTTTTCATATAATCAGATGTTTATCTTCCATTGTGAAATTCCATATCAAGATGTTACAAATAAATTTTGGTTCCATTTTTTTAAAAAGTTTTTAGACAGCACTTGTCCTTAACAGAAGTCACTTACAGAAAACGGCGATAATGTAAACATATTGTCATTGCGTTAAGTTGTGGTCGATCTTTTGTTTTCGGCCACACATGACGATTTATTGGAGGCATTTAATAAGAACGGCTTCTCCTATTACAATTTACATTTGTCCTATGAATTTGGGTTTCGACAAAGAGGACCATTTTTGCGTGTCAGCGTAAATGATTTAATAAAACAAAAGCAAGTTTAATGTTTACGTTTAAGTTTATTCTTTGTGTACTTAATAAAACATAAGCAAGTTTAATGTTTACGTTTAAATTTATTCTTTGTATTTTCTGTTACATACTAATACTTTCATAATTATAAGAAAAGTATGCATACGCATGTATTTCGATTGTGAAATTACAACGAATAAGATGCATGCATATGCAAGTCTTTATGACCTCATAAATTACTACATTTGTATATCCTTCAAAAATATATTTCGCTGATGCACCCACACTCTACGACATACATACATAAGTAAAAGTATGCATACGCATGTATTTCGATTGTGAAATTACATTTCATTTTATCCAAAATTAAAGCAAGCATACGCAAGTCTTTCTTTCTTACGACTTTTTTTTTCATATAACCAGATGTTTATCTTCCATTGTGAAATTCCATATAATTTTTTTTTTTCAAAATGACCTACAACCGTTTTTTCTAAATATGATAATAAATATATTTTTAACGAATAAGATGCATGCATATGCATGTTTAGACATAAATTAAATAAATAAATAGTCGGGTTTCATATAGATACTTTACTATATAAATTTATTATATGAATTTATCAACTTTTTTTGATATTTAAGAATTTAGCTGTAGTTAAGTTCGAATATTGCAGAGCCATTTGGTGATTGACGTCCTTTGAAAATAATTGTCCAAATTTTGTCATTCATATTAGATTAGTAAGGATCGTTTGCGGCATATAAAACCACTTATTGTTCTCCAAATGTACTATAACTTGGGATCCATATTGTGTAGCCTTCCATTCGAAATTTAAGATTTTGAATGATTCATTTACGGGAATATCATCAATTTTCGTATATTCTGATTGTATTCCTCTAGCTAAGTTAATTATTTGTTGATAGATCTAAAAGCAAATATACATATAAAATTGTATAGATATAGATACATATATAAAATTATAGATATAGATATACATTTATAAAATTCTATTTTGTAAAACTGCGTACTTACTATTTTGTTGAACGTAATTTCAGGTAAATTTGAAGAACAATAACTAAAATTAATTTCTGAAGGTTCTTTTATATTAATTTCTGTTGGTTGGTATAACTCTCATTTTTAGTATTTAATAAAAATAACTCAAATGAGAATCTCATTAACATGGTGGGATAAAATATCTCATTCGAATTTCTGTTTATTATAAGAGTATACACATGGAAAAATATATGTATTTATGTATAACATAATGACCATATTTTGTTTTTTCAAATAGTTAAAATGCTTATAAGTGTATTTTTCCATAAGGATAAAAAATTCGAATACGTGTATTTTTCCATAAGGATAAAAAATTCGAATACGTGTATTTTTCCATAAGGATAAAAAAGTGCCAGAATGCCCTACGTGTATTTTTCCATAAGGATAAAAAATTCGAATACGTGTATTTTTCCATAAGGATAAAAAAGTGCCAGAATGCCCTACGTGTATTTTTCCATAAGGATAAAAAATTCGAATACGTGTATTTTTCCATAAGGATAAAAAAGTGCCAGAATGCCCTACGTGTATTTTTCCATAAGGATAAAAAAGTGCTAGAATGCCCACAAATATACTACTTAGCTTTTACATATTGGAAATTAATAGACAGACAGAAGTTATTCGTATACCCTGTTGAGGACTTCTTAGACATAACTGAATTTATTTGAATTTCTTTGTATTACTACTTTATCTAACTGAAAATTATATTATATTTATTACAACTCTGAAACTACAACTCTGATCTGGTCTTGTATTTGGTAATTGATTAGTTTGTACTCGTTACAAGCTTGTGAAAATTTGAATGAACGACAATTCCAGTGAAGAAGCCAAGTGGAAAAGAATTGAGTAAGTTTTCTTATGACTCATTGAAAACTTATTAATATAAGAACCTTTATTGTTTAGATAATAAAACTCAGCCAACAGCCGTTTATTCAGCTGTTAAACTACAAACTTTGTGTTTTATTATAATTCAAACAAATATACATATCCGCCCAAGTTGCAGCCGCAACATATTTATTATAATTTAAATATATGTATATTCGCCTAAGTTGCAGCCGCAACATCGTTTTATTATTCAATTTCTGGAATTGATTTATGGTGCGCCGAAGCGAACGTTTAAAAGAGAAGACAATGTCTGAATCAGATGATAACAACAGCATACACAGCGAAGGAGATGCTGAGAAGACTATAATTAAACATGACTCTGTTGCCGACATGAGGGAAGAAATCAGATCTCTGAAAGATGCAGTCAATTTGCTCTTGTCACGAAGTGAATCAACGCCATCAAGTACAAACGAAAAACCCTATATGGCAGACAAGTCAAGCGCTCAATTTTCGCATCCATCTTTTCCAACTGTAGCAGCGAGCACAGCTCCTTTGGAACCAAAAACGGACACAGCGTTGTTACAGCATCACCAGAAACAACAGGGTTTAAGTATTAGTGCAATTTCTTTGCCATCATATCAGCAGAATTTATATATGCCTTATTATTCTTCTTCTTACATGCCGACGCCTGTACCTACGACCTCATATAGACGTCCGTTTTCTACACAACAGTCCTCAGCACATGTGCCACAAATATCTTTGCCTACATATATGCCGTTGCAGTCTGTTTCATCAAGTTATACGTCACCAACAAACTTGCAGTATGTACAATCATCAAGTTATATGCCATCTACAGTTTGTATGCCGCCGTCATCGATACAAACACCTATTACTTCGCCGCCTGTAACGTCTGCCACGACAACCGCAAACTCGTATTTTATAAATGAAAATACCAATAGAAATATGCCTGTGCTTCAACATGTTTACGAACAACGCCCTATGCGCAAACTGCATGATCTGCCGGAGTTTGATGGCCACCCAGAGCAATGGCCAATGTTCGCTGTTTCATTTAAAGAGACAAGCCTATGTTACAACTACACAAAATTAGAAAATCTGACGCGTTTACAAAAGGCACTAAAGGGCGACGCTAGAAAAAGAGTTGAAGCCTATTTAATTCATACGGAAGGTATAGAGCAGGTTATGAAAACTTTGGAATTTCACTACGGCCGTCCTCAGACTATTATACGTAGCCAAATAGCGAAAGTTCGAGCATTCCCAGCTATATCTAGTAAAAGGCTGAACGATATCGTAAATTTCAGCACAATGGTGTCCAATCTTACCGTGTTTTTGGAAAACGCAGGTGCTACTCCCCATTTATGCAATCCCACATTACTTGATGAACTGGTCAGCAAACTGCCTATGATTAAACGCGAAGAGTGGATGAAGTATTCATTGTATCACCTAGGCCAGTATCCTAGTATACGTGAATTTAGTGTTTGGCTTCAAGATGTGGCTACTTATGTATCACTTGCCACTGAATCAGAATTTATCAGAGAGGAAACATCCTATAATAAGAAAGACAAGGTAAGATCTTCATTTGCCATTACATCAAATGACCGGCGACAAGTTATTTGTTCAATGTGCCAGCAAAATCATAATTTGCATAATTGTACGAAGTTTAGAAATCTTTCTAGTAGAGAACGATGGCGAGTGGTGAAAGAAAAACGTTTATGTTTCTGTTGTTTGCATACTGGTCACAACTCTTTGAAATGCAACAATCGTCGCCCCTGTGGGTTATCGAAATGTACAAAGTACCACAATCGTTTGTTGCATAAAGAAAAGGGATGTGTTGATCATAATGTAAATTTTGCAGAATGTCAGAAATCAAGTACTAGTGGTGGTAATATACCGATAAATGATGATAGCATTGACAACAAAGAAAACTTTGTCACAGCAATTGTTGACGATATTTATAATAAACAAACATTGTTTAAGTACTTGCCAGTCCGCTTAAAAGGTCCTAAAGGTTGCGTAGAAGTTATCGCTTTTATTGATGACGGGTCGAAAATATCTCTTTTAGAGGAAAGTGTAGCCAGAGCCATAGGTGTAAAAGGACCAACAAGTAACTTATCTTTGGGATGGATTGGTGGTAAGACTTCCAACGAAATATCCAAAAAAATTAATTTCGAAATTTGCAACATAAGTGATGATGGAAATACACTCGCTATGAAAAATGTAAGAACACCTAAAGCTTGCGATTACCACAACAAAGCCTTCAACTTGAAAAATTTAAAAACAATTTTACTATATTGAACGATATTGAAATCAGAGACTATAATGATGTTTCTCCACAATTGTTAATTGGTCTGCCTCACATTGGACTGGTTCGCCCAAATGGAATCATAGATCTTGATGAAAATTTCTCCATATATAAGACAAGACTAGGAAATATCTTATTTGGCTCGAATGAGGAATCTAATGAAGCAATGGTTTGTGTTATCGATGTGAATGGCCTTGAAGAAGTCCAAAAACAAGTTGCGGAGTATTTTGAAGTAGAAAATTTTGGTATGAAGCCGTTTAATATTGTAATGTCCGACGACGATAAGAGGGCCGAAGAAATATTGAAAGAAACTACGGTGAAAATTGGAATGCAATATGAAACGGGTCTATTGTGGAAGCAAAACGAATTTTTTCCAAACAAAGTTTTCCTATGGCATTAAAACGTCTGGAGGGTGTAGAACGTAAGCCGTTTAATATTGTAATGTCCGACGACGATAAGAGGGCCGAAGAAATATTGAAAGAAACTACGGTGAAAATTGGAATGCAATATGAAACGGGTCTATTGTGGAAGCAAAACGAATTTTTTTCCAAACAAAGTTTTCCTATGGCATTAAAACGTCTGGAGGGTGTAGAACGTAAGCTACTGCATTGCATTTGCATTCCAATTTTCACCGTAGTTTCTTTCAATATTTCTTCGGCCCTCTTATCGTCGTCGGACATTACAATATTAAACGGCTTCATACCAAAATTTTCTACTTCAAAATACTCCGCAACTTGTTTTTGGACTTCTTCAAGGCCATTCACATCGATAACACAAACCATTGCTTCATTAGATTCCTCATTCGAGCCAAATAAGATATTTCCTAGTCTTGTCTTATATATGGAGAAATTTTCATCAAGATCTATGATTCCATTTGGGCGAACCAGTCCAATGTGAGGCAGACCAATTAACAATTGTGGAGAAACATCATTATAGTCTCTGATTTCAATATCGTTCAATATAGTAAAATTGTTTTTAAATTTTTCAAGTTGAAGGCTTTGTTGTGGTAATCGCAAGCTTTAGGTGTTCTTACATTTTTCATAGCGAGTGTATTTCCATCATCACTTATGTTGCAAATTTCGAAATTAATTTTTTTGGATATTTCGTTGGAAGTCTTACCACCAATCCATCCCAAAGATAAAGAATTAGCGATATGGTATAGTGACAAAATCGATGAGTATATTTCTAAAGGCTATGCTAGAAAACTTTGTCTTGAGGAGGCTTCCATTCAGGATACACGTACTTGGTACTTGCCACACTTCGTCGTCACCAATATCAATAAAGGTAATAAACGTCGTTTAGTTTTTGACGCGGCAGCCGCCGCTGACGGTGAATCGTTTAATTCAAGGTTATTAAAAGGCCCAAGTAAATTTCAACCTAAGCCGCTACTATCAATTTTATTTAGATTTCGCCAATTTAACGTTGGTGTGTGTGCGGATATTAGAGAAATGTTCCATCGTATCAAGATAAGAGAACATGATCAACATGCCCAAAGATTCCTGTGGAGAAATTGTGATTCATCAAAACCGCCAGATATTTACGTGATGCAAGCTATGATTTTTGGCTCAGCTAGCTCGCCATGCTCAGCCCAATATATAAAAAATCTTAATGCTAAGTCCTACGAGGAAACGTGTCCTAGAGCTAATAAGGCGATTGTTGATTGCCACTACGTAGACGATTATGTAGATAGCTTTAGAAATATTGATGAAGCCATATCAGTCACAAAAGATGTTATACGTATACACAAGCAGGCTAATTTCGAATTAAGAAGCTTCGTGTCAAATTCAAACGATTTTTTGAGTGCTATCGCCGTTGGTGAGTCAAATAATGATAGTATACATATGACGAATTTATGTAGAGCTGAAACAGCAACTGAAAAGATCCTAGGTTTGTTTTGGTCACCTAAAGAGGACGCATTTTGTTTCATTTTAAAATTTGCTAGAGTGGCGGAAAGTGTTTTGAATGGACAACGAAAGCCAACTAAAAGCGAGGTACTAAGTATAACAATGTCGATTTTTGACCCATTTGGGTTCTTGGCTGACATGGTAATAAAATCTAAAATATTGCTCCAGGAGTTGTGGAAGTATGATATTGACTGGAATTCGCCAATTCCACAGCCAGTGTATAAAAAGTGGTACGAATGGTACCAAGAACTTAAGAACGTGCAGAACGTAAAAGTCCCTAGGTGTTATGGGGAAAACTTCGGCAAAGCTTCTACGATTGTTGACTTGAACATTTTTGTTGATGCAAGCGAAGTGGCCTTTGCTGCCGTAAGTTATTGGAGGATTTGTTGCGGAGATGATGTCAACATTGTATTTGTAGCGGGGAAATCAAAATGTGCTCCCATAAAACCGCTGTCTATTCCAAGACTCGAGCTCCAGGCAGCCGTCCTCGGCGTACGACTTAAAGAGGCAATTATTTCTAGCCACGATGTTATACCACAAAGAATAATATTTTGGTCCGACTCTAAAACTGTGATAAAGTGGATTCATTCAGATTGTCGGGTATATAAGCAGTTTGTTTCACATCGTGTTTCTGAAATATTGGATAACTCAGTAGTGAGCCAGTGGAGATGGGTTCCAGGTTCCCAGAATCCCGCAGACGAGGCTACAAGACCCAAGTACTTTTCCGGGGACTCACACTCACGTTGGCTGAATGGACCGATATTTTTGAAATCTGATGAAAGTGATTGGCCAACTTTACCGGAAGATACAAAAAGAGCGGAGGACGACTGCGAGATAAGATCCAAATTTTTATCAACAATTTCAATTACAGAATTGGTTATACCTTACAACTAGAGGTGTGTAGCTCCTGAACGAACTAGTTCAACTGAACGATTCACACAAGTGAGCTAAATGAGCGTTTTTAGCTCAGTAAGTGAGCGCTCTTTACAATCAATCAATTCAATTTCATGTATTATGACAATTGGATTTTACGTACCCTAAAGAGCTTTTATTTCGTATGGAATATGACATTTGGCACAATACAATACTTTTGCGATATTATCTACAGTATTGTATTAAATAAGGGTTGATTTTGATAGCCAGCGTTGCCAAATAAGCTAATTTATCTTTACTTTATAGTTTTTCTAAGCATTGATCAATTTTGAAATAATTTATTTAAAACATTAAATATATAAATACAGCAGACTGCAGGATTTATATTTCACCGTATTGGTCTGAATTTTGTTATATTAACTCCAATTTCTAAACCTATAATTCCTGCCCCATTTTCCTTATATCACAGTGCTAAGGTTTAAACTTACTTCTTTATACCTGCTAATATTGGGAAGAATAACAACCAAAGTATTTTTGAATTAAATCATTTAACGCCAAACGTAAATCATGAAACAGATGATGATGACTGATACTCATTAGGTTTAACGAATTATTAAAAAAAAATTTATTGATAAGTTTTGGGAACAGAATTATTGGAATACCAATTATACTAACAACTTTAAATTTAGTATCATTATTCTCAAATAATAGAAACTTAAAAATATGTTTGGGGCAAAGGAAAGTATTTAAGCAAGTTTCCGAAAAATCACTCATTTTTAAAACTTTTTGATGCATGAATATTTTTTCACAATTTTTTTACATAAATTAATTATTTTGAATTTTTCTTATATTTATTTTTTTACATGGGTGTCGCTCGATTAAGATTTGTTTCAATTCACTAAACAGTCACACATTTAAAAATTGACTATCAATTTGATATAAATTTTGCTTTCAAGTTTTGTTTCAATTTTTCATTCAAGTAACACTGCAGTCAGACGTTCAAGTTTCTTTTCAATTCTCTTTCAAGAAATTTACACAAACTGCTACTCAAAATTTACAAAAATTGAAGGCTGTGACGTAGGCAATTTCAAAGCAATTTGCTTTCAAGAACACAAAAAATTATGGCGGCAGAATATATGTACTTATGTATGTATATGAAAACTAACGAGAGTTTATAATCAAAATGGCAATCATCTGCTTTCTTGAAAGCAATTTGAAACACTCAATTGAACGAAAATTTGAAAGCAAATTTTCAGCAAATTTTAAAAGTGTGAGTGTATTGGTAAAAATAAGAGAGGATTGAATCTTGAAAAAAAAATTAAATGAAAACTTGATCGTGTGACACCTATGTTAGGCTATGTCTTAATAAAAAAAATTAAATTAGCTGTATATTGTAGCTTATTTTTATATAATTAAAACTAAAGGTAGAATTAGTCTTCACTTTCTGTTCTGTTCCGGATCAGCTGTTCATTTTTTGTGTATGCCAAACATATATTTTCAATTAGTTGTTCTGTTCTGTTACGGACCATTCTGTTGAAAACTGAATTTTACTTACAGTTCTAAGTGACAGCAAGAGACAGCTGCTTGTTTCAGTAAACCAAGCCGATCGGAACAAAATTGCCGCGTAATCGCTGATAAATTTTTATTATGACCGCCACCATCGACTTTAAACACATTAAAAACAAAACGATTTTTAATAAAAAAAATATTATATTCATGAAAAATTTATAGTGAGTAGAGTGCTTTTTAATTAAATAACGTTTTTAACTTATTTGCTTTAAAATTATTCAACCTGATAATTAAGACGAAGCGCCGTTTTAAATTTGTGAACACTGCTGCCGCCGCCGATAATATATGTATATTAGGCTATGTATATTCTGCAAGAAACAGCTGCTACGTTTTTACAGAACTTCTAACTACACCGATCTGCACCGTGGACAAAAATCACGACTCTATTATTTTTTACATTGTCTTTGTTTTCATTGTCCGAAGGGCAGATTCGCTACCCATAAAAATACAAATAAATAAACATATTTGTCTTGAAATTTGAAAATTAAAATATTAATGTAAGTTTTATATTCTAAGTAATATTAAAGCTATTTATGTATATTAATGGAAAGTTTTTTAAACAATTAAATAGATTTCCCAACCCATGATAAAGTCAACAAATAATTGACGAAACGTCGGGAAAAATGAAATAAAATATTTTGTTCTACAGATAAAAAGTAATATTATCAGGCTGAAGTTCAGTTTTTATTGAATAAATGAATTCCGCTTGGGCACGAGCTATACATACATACTTCTCATATGTACATCAATATAAGTTCGAATAATAATTACGTTTATTCGTAATAATAATATAAAATATTAATTCCGCTTGTGCACGAGCTATAAATACCCTAATAACAGGGGTCACAGTAATATGTGAATTTCCCTAATATAGAGTAAAAACAACAAAAACGTTAAAATACAAAGTAGAATACTTTGATGATAACGGACTATGAGTTTGTGTTGATTATTAGTAATTTCCAACCAGTCATGGGTAAAATGAATTAAATTAATTCTCGTATTCTATTTCTGTTGAAAACTTAGTTAAATAGTTGATATTCTTCCCCATTAGTATCCACTTTACGAAAATTGTAAAGATAGACAATTGAACGCTGATGAGAGGTTTAGCGGCCTTGAAATCGGTACTGATAAGTTCTGCTAAAAAAACTGATTGGATATAAATAATAATGTTTTTCAACATAAAGAAACTCTTAGTAATTTTGAATTTTCAATAATTCAATAAAAAATTAACTTGAGCCTGATAATATTACTTTTCATCTGTACATCAATATAAGTTCGAATAATAATTACGTTTATTCGTTTAAGGCCGTATTAGCTGATTTTTCAATATTCAAAATAAGAAAATTTACATTGGCCATACAACAAAAATAAAAAAAAAATTGTATTCGACTTAGTGCTGGGATGCTATTGATATTTCCGACTTTACTATCGATTGAATGTTTATACTTAAAGCTTAGATCCCACTATCGGCACAATGTACCGATTTTCGTCGGCTCACTGAAATAAAGTTATAAGTAATAAGGTGAATTTGCATTATTTGTCAACTAATTTAAATATAAGGACATAATTGCACCACACTGCATTGGTAATAAAGCCATATAGACTTATTCCAGAATTAATTGAGAAATAATGCAATTTTGGTTTAGTACTTATGACTTTATTGCAGTGAGCCGACGAAAATCGGTACAGTGTACCGATAGTGGGATCTAAGCTTTAGTACGAATATTTTAACTAATTTTAAATATTCAGGCATTTTGTTATTATCACTTTATTTAAATTACTAACTGCAATCGTGGCGTCGCCCGCCCGGCATAAGTTTTGATTTACTACTTATAAAGTGCCCTGGAGACGATCAAAGAAACACCTTAATCAGTCTTTGTTTTCATTGTCCTATAAAAATACAAATAAATAAACATATTTGTCTTAGCGTGTGAATCTGCACCGTAGACAAAATTGCATTTGTAATTTTCTAAGTTAAGTTAATTTCAAAAATAAAGATACAGTTCAGTCTAAATTTGTGACTCGAATAAACTTTTTTATTTTAAACACTCGGTACATCCTCTTTGACGTGTCTATATCAGTGTTAGACAAACAGGAGCTGCGGTCGCTGCCGAATTGTTCACAGTGTAACAATATTAAATATTTCTTTTTAAACTTTCGGAAAAAATTCAATTCTGTGTTGTTTTGTCAAAGGTCTACAGAATTGTTATAATATTAAATTATATAATGCCGAAATATATTGAGTAGGGGGAATTGTATGAACATTGCAATTAAATGTTATGAACTTGAAAGTTTAAGAAGTTTTTAAAATTTCATCTATATTTATTTCGGTTTTATGAAGTTTAATTCTCAGCAAGTCTTCTAATTTTGTGTCTGTTAAGCATTTTTAAACGTCTTGAAAAGCATGTTTTATAAGTGCCGTCTTCATACGGGCGACATTGCTTTGCCAGCGCAAGTGCAACAACGCAAGAGGATTTTAATATTTCGCTATCCTCATCTTTTTCAATGTGATCTGGCTGTTTTAAAAATTTATTGGGGATTTTGGCTTTCATTTCATCAAGCAATTTTTGCCTTTCATTATTTTTAAATTTTTCATAATTAATATGGCACGACAAGTAATGCCGCCTTATATTAAATTTGTCGCATTTTGCTAATTGCTTCAACAAAATATAAAATTGCGGCTTTTTTTCACTATTTTCAAAAAAAAAAAATACATCACTTCCCAAGAATTATTGAGCATAGTTGCTCTGTGTTCTTTTTATGTTGATTACGAAAAAAAGTAAACAAAGCCAAACAAGCGTGCGTGGTGTTGCTTAAACAGAGACTGATGTTTTGAAACGAACAAAGTTGTTGTATACATGTCAATTGCCGACCGTGTCTGTGTGAAAAATACGATTATTGACTGCCTCACGAGGCTATGGAGTGGCTAACACTGGTCTATATACATATGTACATCATATGACAGGCAATATTAAAATCTATTGCTGAATTCACAACAATTTGTATCGTCTATCTTGTATGAAATACACTTTTGTTTATATGTTTGTGAACATCTACTGTATATTGTATCGGCTTGAATCTTGTATTGATGGACGAAAGAAGAACAAGCACCATACAAATACTCTCTGAAAGTATGTACATATACTCTCTGAGTATTGTATGAAATACGATTTTTTGCAAAACATATGAAATAAAAGTGTAAAGGTAGAATTAGTCTTGACTTTCTGATCTGTTCCGGATCAGCTGTTCATTTTTTGTGCATGCAAAACATGTATTTTCAATTAGTTGTTCTGTTCTGTTACGGACCATTCTGTTGAAAACTGAATTTTACTTACAGTTCTAAGTGACAGATTGTGAAAGAGTACGTCAGCACCTGCCTTTACGGCTTATCTGACGGTGTACTTAAACACTTAGTGTAGATTAAGCGTTCACCATCGCCCCTGAGCCACCCCACTCAAGAAACCCGAAGGCATCCCCGAGGGGATGACAACAGGTAGCAACTTCTCAGACATGACCAAGGCCCGTCATGTCCAAACACCTTGCTAAAGTGAGCGAGCTACCTAAACTCTGGAATCCTGTTGGTTCACAACAGCACATAGAGGCTTCGCATCGGTAGACACGAAGTCCGCTAAGCGAGCATCAGTCTTTAACCGACACCTCTCCCAGCTTTTGGTAACAACCACAACCACTACGTGAACTCTCGAAAGAGACCTCAACCAACAACCGGCCCATGGGATCCTGTAACCGGTATAGTAGAGGAGGACTCTACTTCCCGGTTTAAACATTCCCCCATGTGGGCTGCCGGCCCCGTAGTGCCAGTTCAAACTACTGGTAAAGTTTCGAAAGGAAATCCCAAAAGGGATTAACTTTCTATTGGTTTTGGTCATGGGCTAGACCTTAGGTACCCTTACACCTTCTATGTAGACTTACGTGGCAAGCCACTACGTTCATTATAAAATATATGCACATTCCGTTGCTCTGTTAATTCAGAGATTGGTCCGAGCATATAAGTTTTATGGGTAACTGACAAAACGTTATGTCTACAAAAATCAGTTACCCTATACCCCGGGGAGTATTGCATCTTGTTGTTGAGAATCAACAAGATGAACTATCTACCCCCCGGGGGGTTTGACAGCAAGAGACAGCTGATTGTTTCTGTAAACCAAGCCGATCGGAACAAAATTGCCGCGTAATCGCTGATAAATTTTTATTATGACCGCCGCCATCGACTTTAAGCACATTAAAAACAAGACGATTTTTAATAAAAAAATATTATATTCATGAAAAATTTATAGTGAGTAGAGTTGTTTTTAATTAAATAACGTTTTTAACTTATTTCCTTTAAAATTATTCAACCTGATAATTAAGACGAAGCGCCGCACATTGGGGCCAAAAGAATGAAAAGTGGCGATTAATTCAAAATATGAACTTTAAAATTCATGATCGTGTTTGGTACCGGGTGAAAGTGGATAAAATTCTGCATCACTAATTGCAAAAATTATACTTTTAAGTTGTTTGCTTTAGTTGAAGTGAGCACTTAAAGTTGAATAATTGTTATTTTTTTTTGTGCATATTGAAAAAAAGTGAAAATTTTGATATTTCAATTGATAATTTTTTCTATTAATACTTCTAAAAGTTAAATTTTTATAATGGAACCGTCAACTTCAGGTAGTTTACTATATAGTACATGTTTTTTTGTTTAAATAAATGTTTTAAAAATATTAAATGTTAATAAAATAAAATTAGCCCAAAAATGGGCTATTTTTGATTTATATATGGAGTTTCAACAACTTTGTTCGTGAGCTTGCGTAAAATCGTCTATATAGTGTTATAATATCAGATCTCAACTAATAAACCCCAAAATATTTTTTTGCGATTTTTGGCGATTTTTGAGTTATGCTTGTTTTTGTGAAATAACTCAAGATGCTAAAAATCCACAAATAT
Source organism: Lypha dubia (assembly GCA_947311025.1). NCBI lineage: Eukaryota > Metazoa > Arthropoda > Insecta > Diptera > Tachinidae > Lypha > Lypha dubia. Next base: position 99,579,482 of record OX371261.1, read on the forward strand.
GAAAAAAAAAAAAACAAAACAAAACACCAAGTTGTTTTTACTTTGTTTTGTCATTATTTTCGTTATAGTAGTTGTTATTGTAGCTAAAAAATGTGTTGTTAATTAGAGATGGGGGCGTGAGTAACTTTAATTCACGCATGCTCACGTGATTGCGTATGTTGGGTTTATTTACTATGAATAAAACTAATTAAATTATTTTACATGTGTTTATGATATTTCAATGAATTTTACTTAAACATTTGTTAATTTTAAATTATTAGAAAATTGTATATGGCACAAGTGCACTATTTTGAAAAATTGAAGGAGGTCACGCTCCCATCCCTATTTATTATTGTCATTTATTTGAGTCCTACATAATAACTGTTGGTCATATACATGCATCATACGAGTAAAGTTTTAATTTTGTTTTAAGCTGGTGATATCAATCTACTAATATAATGATAATACATTTTTAAGAATTTCTATCCATCCGTAGGGTATTATTGATTCGGTACTGACACGTTTATTTATTGTTTTAGCTGTCAATGTTTTGTGATGTGATGTTACATATTTAGTGTTGTGAAAGTGTAAATTATTCGGTACAGGGTTAAAGGAATTACTTTTTGCAAATTTTAAACGAATAGAAATCTTATTAATTTTAGAAACATGTCCCAAAACAATTTTCATTCCTCGTCATGAGTTGCATAATTTTATGAGGAGTGCAGAACCTAAATCACTTCAGGATAAATTTAAACTTTTGAGATGGGAAGTAATAAAACGTGTCGACCCTTCGGATATGGTAGATTTTATGACAAGGTTTCATAATTTTTGCTCTAGCTATGAGATTCGGTGGCAAAAATGTCATAGAAAGAATGAAATTTTTGTAAAAAATAATAAGAATTGGCTGGATGCCTCAATCTCATTCAGTCCACCACCAGAACCACAACAAAAAAGAGGTCGCAATGATCTCTCATTTGAAGAGTGCAAAGAAAAAACAAAAGTTAAGAAATGTAAAGACATAAGAGATCAAATTTCTTTGCCTGTTTTGGCTTACGCCACACAAATGAGCTTGAGAGCTGCTGGAAAAATAGATGAGTCGAAAATTGTTAAGGAAATAATATCATCTCCAACAAAAGCCAAAAAATACCGAAAAAGTATAGAACAGGTACCACCACAGCAGTTAACTCCGGATGAATCTCTGTCCGTTTTGGTAGAAGCGAAGCTAAGTCGCCAGCAATATAATGTTATTAGAAAGGTTGCACCTGAGAAATTTCCATCATATAAATTGGTCCAAAGAGCTAAGAAAAAATGTTACCCAAAGGGAGAACAAATGAAAATTTCTGAAACATCAGCGCAAGTTAGCCTACAAGGAATATTGGATCATACCACTGAACGTCTTTTGTCGGTTAAAAATGCAGATTTAAATTCGTTAGACAACGAAGAAATCGAAAAAATTACTTTATACACTAAGTGGGGCTTTGACGGAAGTTCAGGGCATAGTTCTTACAAACAAGCTTTTCATGATAGTAATGCATCTGATTCTTCTGTATTTATTACGTCAATTGTACCATTAAAATTATTTTGTAAAAACAAAATCATTTGGCATAATCCTCGACCGTCTTCAACTAGGTTTTGCAGGCCATTAAAAATTGAATTTATGAAAGAAACGGTCAACAGTATTAAAACAGAAAGAGAAAGAGTGGATACAGAAAAAAGTGCTCTTATCGATACAGTGATATCAGTTGGAGAAAGAAAGATAAAAGTGAACCACAAACTAATTCTCGTTATGATTGACGGTAAAGTGTGTAACGCGATTACAGACACAAAGTCCACACAAATGTGCTACATATGTGGCGCTACCAGCAAGGAGTTCAACAATATTGAACAAATGATTTCTAGAGATTCCAACGTAGAATTCATGGAGTTCGGTTTGTCTGTCCTACATGGCTGGATAAGATTTTTTGAATGTCTTATTCACTTGGCATATAAACTTCCAATTCAAAAATGGCAGGCAAGAAGTGACGAAGAAAAAAAAATTATTTCTGAAACTAAAAGTCGTATTCAACGCGAATTTAAAAAGAGAACGGGATTGATCATTGATCAACCAAAACCTGGTTTTGGTAACTCTAATGACGGGAATACTGCAAGACGTTTTTTTAAGAATGCAGAAGTATCTGCTGAAATTACTAATATTGATTTAGAGTTGATCAAAAATATGCACACAATATTAATTATAGTTTCTAGTGGTATTGAGGTCAACATTGAAAAATTTACAAACTTCGCTAATAACACTGCCAGGCTATTTGTGAAAAAATATCCATGGTACTATATGCCTCCTACTCTTCACAAATATTTTATTCATGGGCCTGAAATTATATCATTATCGCCATTGCCAATTGGTCAGCTAACCGAAGAGTCTCAGGAAGCCAGAAATAAAGATTTTAAAAGTTATAGGGAGAATTTTGCCCGTAAATGCAGTCGAGAAAAAACAATGGAAGATATCTTTAATAGATTTCTCTTAAGTTCAGATCCGTTTATAACAAGCATGAGAAATAGTTCTAAAAAGAAAAAAGAGCTAATGCCAAAATCTGCATTGGAGTTGCTTGTACTTCCCAGCAATCAAAATAGCAATGATGAAGATGGAGATGAAGATGGAGATGAAGATGAAGATGGAGATGAAGATTAAGATTATTGTAACGAATTAATTTATGATTATGAAATTGAATGTGAAGTAAATACTAACATTGAAGGTAATAATGATTATAATAAAAAATTGTTGTTTTAAAAAAAAAAAAAAAATTGAATAAACGAATTTAATTAAATTTTTTTTAAATAGTGTGTTTATGGTTATTTATCAATAAAAAAACAATTAGATTTTCAAATGTTTCATTTTTGAACAAAATTTTAAAATTTCGAGAAAAAAGGTATGATTTTAATTTAAAAATTTTCTAATAGAAATACATATAAAATATTTATTCCTTATTATTTTTAAAAATATTACTTATTTTTCTTAAAGTACATTTAGTATGCTTTAATTTGCAATTTAATTGAATAATTTATAGCGCACCGTTCCAAAGTTACAGCAAAAAATGTGAAAAAAGAGGATTTTTTACAGAACACAAAATGGCCCATAAAGGGTTAAAAAATGTGTTTTTTCACTCTGTTTTTTTTTAAATGTTGGTTTTTTATGTATTTATAAATATCCATTAATAAAAAATATTTTTTTTTTAAATTACGACTTCTATGAATTAATCGCCACTTTTCATGCATTTGGCCCCACAGTGCGCCGTTTTAAATTGGTGAACACTGCCGCCGCCGCCGATAAAATATGTATATTCGGCTATGTATAATCTGCAGGAAACAGCTGATACGTGTTTACAGAACTTCTAACTACAAAAATTCAACAACAGAACGGCACAGAACAGAACAGAAAGTAAAAGTCAAGACTAATGAGGCCTTAAGTTGTTTCCAAATTAGTAGTTTAAAAATAAAAACGTTATGGTAACGCTGATATAGCAGAAACATTTTTTGTTTTCGCTTTGTTTACTTTCGTAACTGACGTAATAGACAGCTGAAACCAATGGAGCTAATGTATTTTACTGAACTAAAGTGAGCTATTGAACTAAACTGAGCTATTGAACTAAAGTGAGCTATTGAACTTAACTGAGCTACTGAACTAAAGTGAGCTATTGAACTAAAAGAGCGAACTAGTTCAGTTAACTGAGCTGAGCGGAAAAGAGCGCTCACTCAACTGAGCTGAAAAACCCAACTCTACTTACAACGGAAAATCTAAATACCAAACCTTGTTAAGAGTCAGATGTTGGTTTCTACGTGCGGTCAATATTTTTAAAAGTTTTGCGTCTCACCCAAAGAATTGCGTTTTTCGGTTTCCCGCCTATTTAACATCACGAGAAATAGAGGAAGCTGAAGTTTATTGGTGTAAGATCGCCCAACAAGAAGAATTCCAGGAAGAATACAATGCCTTGAAATTAAACATGCCCGTATCCAGTAAGAGCACTATACGTACTCTAACGCCAATGTTAGGCCACGACGGCTTAATACGAATCTCTGGTCGCATTAAAAATGCTACTTGCGTTACCCAGATGACGAAAGAGCCTATTATTATGCCAAAAAACCATACTATTACGAAATTGATCGTAAAACAATTTCATGGAGATTTTAGGCACCATAATCAGGAATCAATATGTGCGGCCATACGTACCAAATTTTGGATACCGTGTTTGCGACAACTTGTAAAATCCGCTAAAAATCATTGCCAGGAATGTATGAATAGAAGTGCTGCACCTGATCCGCCACTGATGGGACAACATCCTGTGGATAGGCTCACGCCATATGTAAGACCGTTTTCATACACAGGCGTTGATTATATAGGACCCTTTAATGTGTCCATTGGTCGTCGATGTGAAAAGAGGTGGGTAGCCCTCTTCACGTGCCTAACAATAAGAGCTATTCACATAGAAATAGCAAGAGATCTATCGGCTGACGCAGTCATATTGTGTATCAGGAATTTTATTAACCGCAGAGGAGTACCAGTACGCATAAGAAGTGATAGAGGAACGAATTTTGTTGCTGCAAGTAAGGAAGATTTCGTGATTAATGAGGTGAAATTGGCAGACGAGTGCTCGAGACGTGGCATAGAGTGGGTTTTTAATACGCCCGCAAATCCTTCAGCTGGTGGCGCATGGGAACGTATGGTGCGTAGTGTTAAAAATGTTTTGGTGTTCACTTTAAAGGAAAAATCACCCCAAGTGGAAACGTTCTATAGTCTATTAGTGGAAGCGGAAAATTTGGTGAACACTCGCCCACTTACACATCTTCCCGTTGAAAGCTCAGCATGTGAACCTCTTACACCCAATCATCTCTTACTCGGTTGCCCCAATATTGTTCAAACCCCAGCCGTCGGAGAAAAGGTGGTCCTAAGAAAACAGTGGCATATTTTGCAACAGTTAAAACAGACGTTTTGGAAGCGATGGGTGCTGGAATACCTTCCTGATTTGACCAGAAGAACAAAATGGTACAAACCGGTGAAACCAATAGAAGTTGGAGATGTGACGACAACGAAACACGCGGACAATGGAAAAAAGGCATAGTCGAGGAGGCTATTGTGGCACAGGATGGTCAGGTACGTTCGGCGTTGGTAAGAACTTCAGTTGGCAAACTACGTCGTCCGGCTTGTAAATTGGCTGTTTTCGACGTAAGTGGTGAGACTTTCTGATCGTCTCACGGGAGGCGGGATGTTGAGGACTTCTTAGACATAACTGAATTTATTTGAATTTCTTTGTATTACTACTTTATCTAACTGAAAATTATATTATATTTATTACAACTCTGAAACTACAACTCTGAAACTTGGTAATCTTGATCTGGTCTTGTATTTGGTAATTGATTAGTTTGTACTCGTTACAAGCTTGTGAAAATTTGAATGAACGACAATTCCAGTGAAGAAGCCAAGTGGAAAAGAATTGAGTAAGTTTTCTTATGACTCATTGAATTTGTTAAAAACTTATTAATATAAGAACCTTTATTGTTTAGATAATAAAACTCAGCCAACAGCCGTTTATTCAGCTGTTAAACTACAAACTTTGTGTTTTATTATAATTCAAACAAATATACATATCCGCCCAAGTTGCAGCCGCAACATATTTATTATAATTTAAATATATGTATATTCGCCTAAGTTGCAGCCGCAACATACCCTTTTCGTTCTTTTTCGCTGTTGTTGTGTATGCACATAATTTTTCACACCACATGCATTAATACTAAAATGCCAATGGTGTGAGAAAAATGATATAAAGCAACAACATAAAAAATGCGAAGAGTGAAAGAGAAAAACGAAAAATGTACAGTACAGAGAGTCGTGTACTATCTACTCTGCGTCTTCACCCCTTCTTCTACAAACTTCGTCTGTCTGCCTTTCAATTGCCAATATGTAAAAGGGGACTTACCAAGTGGCGTTACTAACACAGCTGATCTAATTTTTTATTGTATTATGATCGACCATATGTCAAATGTTGTTTTAATGTTGTACTTGTTGTAAAATCAACACCATCTGGTAAGTGAATTCGCCTTGCTTTTAAGAGAAAATTAAAATGTTTTATTCATAAATAATAAAAGAAGTTAAACATTAAACTTCCCCGTTTATATTTTGGTAATGATATATATTGTTTGTTTGGATAAAATGACCATGAGACAAAATTGGTTTCTTCAATCGATTTTCATTAAAATTAGTGTAAATTTGCACTCTCCCGCATAAAAAAAGTAAGCAAAATAGTTCATGATTACGGCCAAAAATGTAAACAACTTTTGATATCTTTCGCATGGTGTTGACAAAAAACATCTGGCGTTTGCATAGACCTGTTAACTTAATAGCTTATGTTAATATTGTGTGAATGCATGATATTTTTTTCTGTTATGCCAATTCTTATTTGCTTAACAACAATAATTTTAGGTATACAAAATATTGGAATTAAAGGATTTTCTGAAAATATTTTAGAGCTATGCTCTTTATGGCGCGATGGGGGTTGAATATTATTTTTCGTAACAAAATAGATCGACACTATTACAGCTATATTTTTCTTTTTGTTTTGATTTGCTTCTCCTTTAAAAGCGACTTTGTTGTGGTTTTTTCTTTGTGCTGCCTTTCTATCCAAATTAAAATTATAAATCACAAAGCTAATTAAATATCCATATATTTCCATAATTCACATTCACAAGATTATTAATTAATTATTTGTTTATTTTTGTTCCCTAGACGGAAGAACAAATAAACAATAATATATATTATATAATGCAAGGAAAATTCATTATCAGGTGGATGCAGTGGCGAATTCGGGCGAATTTATCCATTACACACACTGACAAATTTGGTACATATTTCCCGGCGCCATTTTTATTTATTTTTTTTATGCATGGAAAGTTTTGACAGCGTACGCAACGAATTCACCGTTTACACAAACAAAATCCCTGTTGTTTTTTTTGTTGTTGTCATGCATATACCTGGTAATAAATTTGCCTTGATAAAATGTATGAGGCCTTTTTACTTCACGAAAGACCAAAAGGATTTATGGTTAATTTTTATTTCGCTTTGTGTAGACACTTCTTCAAATGGATCATGAAGCACCGCCTGGTGGTACATGGCATAGTTATTGTTTGACATATTAAAAGAGTTCATTTCTACTACTTTATTTTGCAACTTCCGTTAGTGAATAAAGAATTTTTTCTGTGCCACTGAAAAAATTTTCCAAATCGAAAATTTTGTGAAATCGTGCTTTGTAATAAAGTATTTTATAAACGTGTGTTATTAAATGGAAAATAATAAAAAAAAATCAATAAGCATTGTTATATAAAAATTGAATTCGCAATTAAATTGCAAAGTAGAAAAGCTATTTTTTTTTAGAAACCAAAATCAATGATCTGATAAAAGACCACATAAGGAAAAGTAGGAAAGAAACCCTATTATACATTTTCTTTTTTGCGTACAAAATAATTAACTCATCAAAATTCGAAAGAAATCGAAAAGTTAACAAAGAAAATGTTAGGAAAAAAATAGTTTGGTAAGTATTTGAAATATTTAAGAAAAAGTTAGTCAATGAGGAAAACATTGGTAAAATAAATTAAAAAGAAATGAGACAATCATTACGTACATATGTATGTATGTATTTCGTTTCACTATACTATGTATACACATATATACATACTTACATATGTATACTGCTGTTTTGACGATTCCCCATCTTCTTTATGAACTATGAAGTATGTAGGTATGTGGCTGAAAATTTAAAACTCGCTTGTATTGATTGCATTGTTTTACTTTCAGAAAAATTGAAAATATTTAATCCCCTAAACATGTAAATACATTGATAATATGTATATTTTTAAATGGTTTATCAATAAGTGTGTTAAAATCGTCAAATTTGTAACACGCGAAATTGTAGGCAGAGTTACAAGCCGACTTGCTCAAAATCGCCGCTTATTTTCTGTGAGCCGCGCCGCCGCCGACTTTGCATCGCCTTGAAAGCTGAGCCGGCTCAAACAAAGCCGCCGACTTCGTCAGCTACGCCATTAAATTTTTTAAATGGAGGGCAATGTTTATTTCACACAAATGCATTATAAAGTACTAAAGGTTTCATAAAAATTTAATACTTTTTTGGGGTGGTGTTGGCTGAAGTGATAGCACGTTGACTACTAAAGCAAACAATGACTTGGGGCCTGGGTTCAAACCCTGGCCAGAGCAAGTCAATCAACATCATTAATTTGAGACATTGTATTAAATATTGTCGGACTATTTAAGTGATGAAGGCATAGCACTGGTCACTAAAAACTGTTCCGACAGCGATTGATGCTATCCAAGCTAATGTACACAACACCGCCCTCCTTCGTCGGTTAGCAGAAACATCGGCGAAGTACAACAATTAATAAAATGCCTTATCAACATGGCTTCTTTGCTGGTAGGTCTACTGTAACGAATTTGGTTCTCTTTAATGAATTTTGTTTAGATGCCTTGGTGAATGGATATCAAGTTGAGGTGATTTACACTGATTTTTCGAAAGCGTTCGATAAGGTATCACACGCGGTGTTGGTATCTAAATTGAAGTTAATGGGATTTCCTACTAAAATCCTAGTTTGGATTAATTCCTATTTGTCCAATAGATTATGCTCAGTTACAATTGAAGGGTTTAGTTCTGTCACTTATTTGCAAACGTCAGGTGTACCTCAGGGTAGTATACTAGGCCCGTTGTTGTTTAACCTTTTCATAAACGATATTAGTAATTGTTTCGTTAAATCTAACCATCTTTTATATGCTGATGATTTAAAGTTTTATGGTAAACTAGTTTCTATACATGATGCGCAGATTATGCAAATGGAGCTCAATAAGTTATGTGAATGGTGTCGTCTTAATGGTTTGTGTTTGAACATTAATAAATGTGTACATGTCTCTTTTCATAGGTCTCTTGCCCCTACTGCGGTGGAATTTTATATTGATGGAGTTATGTTGAATAAATCTAATTATAAACTTGACCTAGGCGTATTGTTTGATAATTCCTTGTCGTTTGTTGCTCATGTGGAATACATAGTTCCGAAAGCCTATAAGATGCTGGGTTTTCTGAAAAGAACTTGTTCTGAATTTGCTGACCCATACACTCTTAAGTATGTTTATACGTCATTTGTTAGGTCTAAGTTGGAATATGCTTCTGTTATTTGGAGTCCTGACGTAGCTAATCTTATCACTCGTTTGGAGAGAATTCAACGTATTTTTGTTAAGTTTGCTACGCGCTCGCTATCTTATTTGTCTGCGGTTCCATATGAGTCAAAATGTTTATTTATTGGTTTGCGTACTTTGGAATCACGTAGAAAAGTTCAATCTGCCCTGCTGCTGTACGACATTATCAATGGCTCTATTGATTGCCCAGATTTGCTTAACGCTATACGGTTCTATATTCCGCCGAGGAATCTAAGGTTAGCTAAGCTATTCGATGTTCCGTTTCGTCGTACTGATTATGCACGTAATGGTACCCTAACCCGCGCGTTTGGTCTCTTAAATGACTTAAATTTTAATTTGCAAAGAGACTCTAACTCATTTATCGAATTCAGCACTGGTAAAATTGAGTTTAAATTGTTACTTTTTAGTGTATTAAAATAGTTTGGCTCAAATCGTCTTAATAAAAGAGTTATGTATATGCACACTTAAGTATTATTTTTATTATTATTATTATTTAGTTTAAACTTATAAATAAATTTTAAGATTAAAAGATGAGCATAGCTGCCAGGGCTATCAGCTCTGTGTGGGGGATGCCTGTGTATTGCTTTATATATACATATATGGCTTATGGCTTTGTGTTTTATATGTAGATGAGGAATAAGTTTTTTTTTCATATTGATAGTTTTAACTCTTTTATAAATTTATATATGTTGTTGATGTTTATTGTTGAGGGATCTTGCAGTGCTTTGAGGGGTTCTATGTTGAAGTGTTTAACCCTTAGACTGTGTAGTGATGTACATTCGTTGAGCAGTCTATAGACAAAAAAGTCCTTACAGACTAAGATAATATAATATGTATAATATAATATAAATAAATAAAATTATGGTTATCTAGCAACAAAATTTAAATCAATATAAAATAAAATAACAAATAAATTTCCAGTTTTCTAAAAAAAATTTTATACTTGACAACTAGTAAAATTTTTTACTAGCACACAAAATGAAAATAAATTCTCTGTAATATATTGTTCAGCAACAATTTCTTGCCAATGAAAACTAGCCAAAATACAACAACACACATATACAAAATATTCTTTTCATAAAATATGCCGCTATCAAAAATACCAAACAATAAAATATATGCCAATCCACCAAACAAAACTTCGACGAAACATTGAGTAAATATGAAATAAAAAGTTTTTTATTGTCATAAACTGCCTTAGGCCTTAATAGCTGAATAATCATAATCAACAACACAAAACACAAAATTGGCCAAAACAATATAAACCACACTTTTTATTTATATTTTTGTCACTGTAAATCAAATTTTCTACCAACAAAATAGATAGATTTGATTGTTTTTGTATTTCTGCATATACCTTATATTAATTTCATCACGGTTGCATATGTACATACATATGTATATGTGTGTACTTGATATGCACATACATATATACTTTGATAGCTAGCATAACAGATTTGCACTTGTACATATGCATGCATGTATGTACTAAAAACTAAATAGAAACAAAAAAAAATTAATAAATTATTGGTTTGAGCCGCCGCCGCCAAACATTTTTAACCACGCCGCCGCCGCCGATCGAAACTCTTCGGCTTGTAACTCTGATTGTAGGTGTTGTTCATACATACATATGTACATACAAACAAATGTATATATACAGTTGCCCAATAAAGTCTACATACAGCACCATAAATTCGATTTTAATGAAATTTACTAAAACTGTAACATATTTTTTTATGCTAAGTAGATACATTTAAAAATAAAATTCAAAAAAACCACATTTGTACATATTGAGTGTGCCAAAATGAATATATTTGTAATTTGGTACCCAAAAAAGTGTACATACAAAAAAATCACATCACTAGAAGTTGCAAGAAAACACATCTCTAAAGCTACGTACAGACGATTGGCAGATCTTACAATATTGTAAGATATGTCAATATGCTGACAACGTACTGACAATGAAAAATTGTTACCAAAAGGTAAATTATCAGTTCAGACGATTGTAAGAAAACCTTACAATTTCATTGTCAGACAATTGTCAGACAATAAATTTATCTGCCAACAAAAATTGTCAGTTTACACGGTTGTCAGCTTGTTGTGTGGAAAAATTGCCAGATGCGTTGTTAAGCTTTGTCGGAACTGTCAAATCCAATAGTATTTATGGACAGCATTGCCAACAGAAAAATTATCTTACAATGGTGCCATTGTCAGATGCATTAATTTACACACATCTGACAATAAAACAAGAGCTTACAATGACTGACAATTATCTGATAATGGCAAAGTAGAGTTTTCTCACGATTGTCAGATGTCTGATAATATTATTGTCTTACAATGAACTGACAATGCTTTTTCTTGCAACGTTGCAAGACAAAAATTGTAAGTTTAGACGGTTGTGAGACATTTTCTGAACATTTTTCTGACAATATTGTAAGATCTGCCAATCGTCTGTACATAGCTTAAGTTACGGTATTACTATGTTCACACGAGAAGATGAAGCACTTGCTTCGCTGTCTGAATCATGTTTATGAATCTAGCTGTTCACACGACTCATGTACTTGTTTCGATTTGATAGTTCTCTTTTTAATAACAAATAAAATTTAAAATAGACAAAAAAAAAATAAGTTAAAATTATTACGCATTTTTAAAAATGCATTAACATATTTTCTGTTTTCATTGTTGTTTTATCTTTATAGTTTTAATTCAAGTTTTCACTTTTAATTTAAGTTTTTGTTGTGTTTTTTGCATCTAGTTCAGATAAACTTCCGATAAATTACGATAAAATTTAGAGAAGGCAGCAATTTTTCATGCTTCGCAAGTAGATTCAATATGAATCTACATGCTTCGCTCTCAAAATTTTGTATGTCGAAGCATGTTGCTTCGCTCATGATTGGGGTGTGAAGCATGAATAGAGAGCGAAGCATGTTCCGTGTGAACGTAGTATATTTCGTTTTTTTACTTACTTACAGCCATACCTAAACAAGAGCGGAAAGCGGAACGTTTTCTACCGCCTAGCGTTAACGCTGAAATGCCATACCTAAACAAGAGCGTCAACGCTTTGTCATAAAAACAGGGTTATTACAAAATATATAACAACCCTGATTATAATAGTATACTCATAACCTAATAATACATGCATCTCTACAACAAACACAACAAAAAAATTTTTCAGAAGTCAAAAGTATAAATGTGTATGTGTGTATGTTTCAACCTGTGACAAAAATATAAAAAAAATTATTCATTCAAATACGAAAAAATAAATACAAATCAAAATATAACACTTGAAATAAAAAAGTAATTTACAAGAATTGTCAGCTGGGCTTGTAAGACTACCTTATAGTCATTGTATCATGAGGGCTTGTCTTTTGCAGCTAACTTCACTATTAAACGCGCTGTCAAAATCGGATTTTCCAATTGCAAAATTTTGCCGCCGCGTTATTTCGGGATGCTCCATACAAATTGTATGGACATGAGAACTTTTGACAGCTAAAAAACGCTTGCCGCTCTTGTTTAGGTATGGCTGTTAGGGTTCACACGATCAAGTTTTGTTTCAAATTTTGTTTCAAATTTTATTACTCTCTCAATTTTTTTACCAATACACTCATACTTTTAAAATTTGATAGTAGCTTGCTTTCAAATTCTCTTTCAAATTATGCGTTTCAATTTGCTTTCAAGAAAGCAGCTGATTGCCATTTTGATTATAAACTCTCGTTTGTTTTCATATATGTACATTAGTACATATATTCTGCCGCCATAAATTTTTGTGTTTTTGAAAGCAAATTGCTTTGAAATTGAATGCCACCTACGTCACAGCTTTCAATTTTTGTAAATTTTGAGAAGCAGTATGTGTAAATTTCTTGAAAGAGAATTGAAAGAAAACTTGAACGTGTGACTGCAGTGTTATTTTGTGAACAGTAATCATTGTGGAATTAATAAGGTGCGCGCAAGAAGGAATATGGTTTTTTGTAGAGTTGTGTTTTGACCGTTAAATAATCTGCAAAAATATGGTAAGTTACTTCGGTCTTGTTAAAATTTGTTTACATTTTTGGCCGCCATCATGAGTATTTTTGTTTACGTTATGCTTTTTGTTTTTGCATAACCACTATGTATGTTATGTATACAGCTTTTTTTTTGACAACATTGGCTAATTTTTACGCAAACAAAATGCATGTCGTGATCCAAGAATAAATGCTGTTAATATCGCAAAAGATCTTGAGAAATGTAAGCAGAAACTGTGCGCAATGTTTGAGAGCGAACGATTTTCACAGTCGTATTCCCAGAAAAAAAGCTTTTATTAGTGAAACCAATTTAAAAAAACGCCTTCAATTTGCTAAACTACACAAAAATTATGACATTGATTTTTGGAAAAACGTAATTTTTAGTGATGAGTCTAAATTTAATATATTCGGATACGATGGTAAGCAAAGAGTATGGAGAAAACCTAACTCGGCGATGGCAATTCAAAATTTATTACCAACTGTGAAGCACGGGGGAGGGTCTGTAATGGTTTGGGGATGTATGTCCGCTGCTGGAGTAGGAAATCTGGTGTTCGTTGATACTACAATGGATCGTTATGTTTATCTGAGTATACTGAAAGCTAATTTGAAGACTTCCGCTACCAAAATGGGTCTTTCAGGCAAATGGATCTTCCAGCAGGACAACGATCCAAAACATACATCTCACATTGTAAAGGAGTGTCTTCTTTACAATATCCCCAAACAATTGCACTCTCCTCCCCAATCACCGGATATGAATCCAATTGAAAATTTATGGGATGAATTGGACAGACGTGTGCGAAAAAATAAAATATCCAACAGGGAAGATCTAAAGAATGCTTTAATCAACGAATGGCATAAAATTGGTGCTGATATAACCGAAAAATTGGTGCCAAGACGCATACAAGCAGTATTAGAGGCTAAAGGTGGCCCAACAAAATATTAATTTAAAGTTATTTTGCTAAATAGTTTAAAAACCAACGTGTGATATAAACTGTATGTACACTTTTTTCTGATAGTTTTTAAGACTGAATTACGTTTTTTGTTTATAACTTTATATTATGGCAAAAAGAAAATGGGCTTTTGTTTTATTTTCGTTTTATGTTAAAAATAAAAATACTTGTTTACCTGAAATTCTTAAAATCTGTTTTAAATAAAAAAATTGAGTTTTCCGTGTTGTATGTAGATTTTATTGGGCAACTGTATGTACATACTTATGTATACAAATATTCCATGATTAATAAAACAAATTTAATATATTAGAAATTGAATGTGGTAACATTCCCGGAAACGATTTTCCATTACATTTCGAAACGTATGAGGCCAATTTTGGTATTATTTGAAAGGTTTTCAATAGATTTTTATGATTTCGTCAAAATATAAAATATATGTATGTGCATATGGATGCATGCACATGGCTGTGTGTGTACATGCATGCTTTTATATATTGTTTATTTTATTAAATAGTTTATTAATTTAGTTATATATGTACGTACATATATGTATTAAATGCTATGCAGAGAATATGTTCTAAACACCGTTGTGTCGAGCAATACAATGGTGGAAAAAGCCATGCCCGTCCAGAGGCCGACTGTGGAGACAAAAATAGTGTATAATCAGTGACGCCAACTCTTGCAACATCAAAAGCATTGTGAGCCCATGGAAATAGGGTAAAAAAAGGGTAAAAATGAAAAAAATTACGGGTACAAAAGCATTAACCTAATTTTGTTTTGGGTCTGGTGGATCAAAAGACAGCCTTGGCTGTACTGAAAAACTTGCATTTGGATCTATTGCTTTTTCGTGTTTTTTTGTGCGACTTTGTCTGAGTAAATCGCTTTATCGTGAATTTATTTCACAATTACAACAAATGCAATACGCTTTTAGTTCATCTTTTGCTGGTCTAAGCCACCTTTTAAAAGCTTTTATATATATTTGTTTTTCCATCTAAAGGAAAGCCATTGTTAGATGATGATTTTTAACACATAAGTATAAAATCAATGAAGAACTTATAATAACTGTTCAGCTTTAAAATAAAAACCAAACAAATCAACGAATATGTATATTAAAAGTAAAGTCATTGCTAAACAAATAAAACATAAAAATTTCTGCTCAAATTTAAAAAAAAATGCTTAAGAAATTCTAGAATTCAAACTCTTACAGCCGTATTCATAATACTTTTAAACAGCATTTCAAATTTGGTTTAAGCAACAATCGCTAAAATTGTATTCATAATAGAATTTTAGCTTAAAAACCTGTTTTTAAACCTTGTGTAAAAAAGCAAATTTTAAAATTGACTACAGGCATGTTTAAACCTATTTTAAAATGACATCTCTGTCATTTTAATGCTATTTTGCTTGTTGGTTGCTTACATTTTTTACATTGCATAATAATTCTACAAAATGTAAAAGAAAAATAAAATAATTTCTTAATTTTTCAATCCAATTTGCGCTTATATAAATATCTCTTTTTTTCCATTTTTTTTAATTTTTTCCCAATCAAAATGTATTTAACTTATAGAAAATAGCTAGTGATGTACAAAATATCAAAACAAATAATATAAAACTCGTTATTCTACTGCTTTTTAATCGGCAATAAAATAAAACACATAAATAGCACTTTTACCAAAGATTGCTGTTAGGTATTTTCCTTATTAAATGGAAGTTGGAACAAATTTTTAATTTTATAAAAACAATATTTTGAGAAAAGGAATAAAAAAAAAATATAGATTCGGTTACTTTATGATTATATAATCGTTCTTATGCTGAACTAATATACATGTGACAAATAACGAGTATAGTGTTGCCACGATATTACTAACAAATCCACTTATGTGATATTTAGTTAAAATACCGATTATGAATACCAATTTTTAAAAAACCTTTTTTAGTGTTAAAACGTTTTTTAACTAATATGCATTTGAAACCTCAATGATGTTTTTTTTATGAATACGGCTGTTAACAGTTTGCGAACAGTACTTAAAACATATTAGCAAATAATAGGCAGTTGGTTAAAAAAGTATTAGGAATGTTTAAAGAATGTTAGGAAAATGGTTCAGTGCTAAAAATTTTGATTATTTAAAAGGCACTGTGAGAAATTGTTAAAAGCACTATAAATACCCGCTTTTCAAAAACGGGTATTTAACAAAATTTCGGGTATTGCTTGAGTAAAAAAGCACCAAAAAAATACCCGAAAAGCACCAAAATGGCAACGCTGAGTATAATCACTGTTTTATATGAAATTTTCAGATGCCCATAACTCTGAATATAAGGATCGCCGCCATTTTTTATTTAATAATTTGTTCTCAGAAACCTTTGGATACATTCGACATAAGGGGAAGTGCACATATTACGTAACGATGTTTTCAGAAATTTTATACCCCCTTCGTAACGCTTTTTACAAATTTTTCAGTGCAAAATTTCCAATCCGTAACAAATCTTTTGCTATATATTCTCATTTTTATATTTTTAAATTATTAAAATATTTCTTTAAAATTATAGCATTCAAAGTCGTAATATTTTTCTCTCTTTGTTTACATTTTGCACGCTGAAAAGTTAGAAAACCGGAAGTCTGGTTTTGAACCTTACTATTTCCTGTTTGCTGAAATGTTTTTTCTCCCATCATTTTATTTATTTTTTTGCTTCGCCGATATTTCTGCTAACCGACGAAGGAGGGCGATGTTGTGCACATTAACTGGGAACAGCATCAATCGCTGTAGGAACAGGTTTTAGTGACCAGTGCTATGCCTTTATCACTCAAATAGACAATTAATACAATGCCACACTAATGCATATTAGAGAAATTAATGATTTTGGATGACTTGCAACGCCTAGGGTTTGAACTGAGGCCCTAAGACATTGTTTGCTTGGTAGTCAACGCGCTTAACACTTCAGCCAACACCACGCTTTCGGTGCTCGGACCAATATTATTTTCCATTTCTTCTTATGACTTTTTTGACTTTATGGGGGACTATGATTGTAAAGGTTTTGCCTTTGCTGATGACATAAATCTATTATGGGATAGAAATAGTATTGCAACTGCTCCATTTAACTCGATAGTTAATCAAGACCTAGCTGCTGTTAACGGTAATAAGACGAAAGCTATGCTTTTTAGGGCAACTAGGGCTTCTAGTTTTTCTAAAGTCTTGGTCTAGTGCTTGATGATAAACTGTCGTTTCAATCCCATATTGATAATCTTTCGACTAGGATGTTCTTAACTCTTCCAAGATTATACCGTCTTAATTAGGATTTGCCCTTACATATAAAATTGACCATGGCTAATGCTTTTTTAATGTCACAATCAAACTATTGTGTAGAGGTTTAATCGGGTTGTAATTTGGGAAACCGGAATATAATTAAATCCCTGGTTCATAAGGTTGAGCGATTTGTCTATGGACTTAGCGTTAGAACGCATGTTTCTACTTATCTACGAGTATATCAATACTTGAGCGTTAATTTTGAGGATTACCTTAAGTTTCGACTAATAATTTATCTGTAGTGATTATTTTAATTGATAACAGTAGTTGTTGTTGTTGTGGTTGTTGTTGTTGTTGTTGTTGTTGTAACAGCTCTGATGCTGTTTGTGACGGGAGTTCTTTCCTAAAAGTGTGATAGAATAGGAATAATTGAAAGAGAAAATGTTAGTTTTAATTGGTTTTATTGGGTTTTTTTGGGGTGTGTCATTTGGTGGAATTGGGGTTGGGAGTTGGAGGAACTCTGCCACCTCGGTTGGTCTTAGCCATAGGTCTATTGGGCTAAGGGAGGTTGATCTATTCGAGCAGTTGAACAAGTGCTCAGTGTTGTGCGGGCTCTGGAGACAATCTGGGCATCTGTTTATAGTGCCGGGGTCAATGTGCTCTTGGTAGCAGTTAAGTATACTGCTCCAGCCGGCTCTCAGTTGTGCCAAGATTGAGCGGGATTGTCTGGGGAGCTGCCGTTCGCTATCTGCGATCGCGGGTGGTCTTGAATTAAGGACCTTGTTGCATCTATATCCGCTTGTTGTTTCTATGACCGCTTGTTGATGCAACTTCTTGAGGGCACTTGTGATGGACATCTGTGTATCGTCTGGTGGAATGGCGTTTCCGATGTCCTCACTGTAGTGCCGGAAGTCCTTACGGATGCGTCGCGGGAGAGGGTCCTGCAGCACTAGTTGGTGGTTGGGTGGTGTTGGCAACTGACATGCCATCAGGAATTGCTTTGAAAGCATCACATTATGCTGCCTGACGGGCAGCATTAATGTCTCCTCATGCAGGTGGTCAATATTGGTCATTTTTACGCATCCTGTAGCGATTCTAAGCGCATTGTTCTGTGTGGTTTGCAGAGATCTCCACTGTGTGTCACTAAGGAATGGGGTCCATACTGGTGCGGCATAATTTAAGAGGCAACGACCGATGGCTTTATACGTCGTTACAAGTACCTCTGTAGTCATGCCCCAGGAGGTGCCCGAAAGGGCTTTCAGGACTTTGTTCCGGGCTTTCACTTTTTGGCTGATATATGTGGCGTGCGAGGCGAAGTGAAGGAGGCTGTCGAATACTACGCCCTCGACAGAGATATCTAATTCCATCCTTACCACTTTGGTCCAAGAAGTGAAAAGTGACACTGACGACTTTGAAGGTGATAGCTTCAAGTTACGTTCCTTCAGGAAGTCTGTAATGGCGGCCAAGTAGTTGGTAATTTTGGAACTTATGTCGGGTATGCTGACACCTGACGCCAGGATGGTGCAGTCGTCAGCATATGACACCAGTGAGACTTCCTGTGGGGGGTTTGGGATGTTGGCAAGAAAAATGTTGAAGAGCAAGGGTGATAGTACTCCTTGTGGCACGCCCATTTTTATCTTGCGGTAACTTGATTTTTGGCCTCTGAACTCTAAGAAAGCTTGTCGTCCATTGAGGTAGTTGGCGATCCAGCGTTTAATATCGTTGGGAAGCCTGGAGTTCAAGATGTCGTTAGTCAGCATCGTGTGATCGACCGTGTCAAACGCCTTGGATAGGTCTAGTGCTGTGACAATTGTGCGTTGACACGGTCTATGCTGATTTAGGCCATTAGCGATCTGGGTAGATATCAGATTCAAAGCCGTCGTAGTCCCTGAAGCCATGCTGGTGAGTGGCGAGCGGGAGGTGCTCTTTCAGGGATGGTAGCAGTAGCGCTTCCAGTAGTAGTTCCTCCTGTTTTGTTTGCGGTGCAAAACCATCGGAAATGAATGAATTATTTGAGCGTGATCTTAAAAAGAAAGAAGATTTCAATAAACACGGGTTATCAACATTACATGCATATTGCAATAGTCAAATATGTACAGAGTGCTCAAAAAAAATTAAATTTTTACCTTTTTTCTTGTGCAAGCGGTTTGTTTATTTTTATTTAGTATATAAGATTCTTTTGTTACATGATCTCTTACAGAGTACAAATATTGAAGTCCTTTAAGTTTTTTGCTTATTACTTCCAAACTTAGAAGAAAAATAATATTTTTTTGTTTTATTTTATTTAAATAAATATTAAAAATCCAAGAAAAAGCACTTGTTTTAGTTTTTTTAAAATATAACAAGATTTATGTCACTTTAAAACTAGTGTTAGTCGTTTCGACTAACAAAGCTCTCTAAAGTAGTAAAAATAGCGAAGCATCTCTAGGGTTAAAAGAGCATGATAAAAAAATTTTTAATGAAAGAAAATATAAAATTCAGGAAGAATTTAACAAGTAAGTTGGATTAGTAGTAGATAAAGTTAAAACCGGTTTTGTTATAACAAATGATGGAGGCGGGTTTTCAACAATATTGATGTCTCATCTAGAATACCGCAGGTTGACCCATCTCTAATTAAAAATTTCTCTTTGATTTTAAAGACATTTTCATGCAGTAGAACAATAAATATTCAACCAATCTTATTTGTACATAGAAAAGAAAATAAAATTTATGAAAGGAGTTATGAAGAAATAAGTGATTTTATTAATGAATTATTATTAATTATTATTTATTAATTATGAATAAAGTTAAAAATAGTTAATAGGTTTTCTTCTGGTTAATAAATCAAAATTTTTCTAAACTTAATATTTTGATGTTTGATTTAAATACTATTTAGAGAATCCTTTATGAAAGAGGCCATGTGGTAGTATTAAATTATTGTTATAGTAAAAATCATTAAAAAAATCAGCGTGAATTTGTTAATTAAAAACCTTTAAGAAAAAAAATTGAAAAATAAAAAAATATATTTTTATCCGATATATAATTTCGGTCAGCCGATTTCCGCAAAATTGGCATGTAAAACTTGTTCTTCATATTTTTTAAGGCGACATTAATTTTGTTTCTTGAGGGACCGAAATTTTTGATTTTTTCCATTTTTTGACCTGGAAATTATACTCGTATGGGAGGTAGTCGAGTCCGATCCGATTTTTCCGAAATTTCGTACAGAATCTTAACTTGCTTAAAAAATATATGTTCCAAATTCCAAGCTGCTACGAAGTGTCCTTCCCTTTTTGGTCACTCGTTATATGAAATCACCACACGCCAACTTTTTATTTTCTGTTGACAAAGTTAAAAATGGGTTATATATTTATAAGAATGAAAGTCAACCCAGGCATGGTGTTGAGACAATGTTTCCCCGGCTAGCTTTAACAGGGATATGTTTCGTGACCCTTATTCTTAGCGTGCAAGCAAAAAAAAAAAAAAATGTGTAAGTATACACATACCTACACTGTTTTTTAATTTCTTTTAATGAAAATTATATTAACAATGTGATAAGTATAATATTAATAAAATTAGATATTATATTAATATAATTAGATATAACTACCAAATAAATTATTCTACAATACTTAAGTATATATATTTACGCTGCTGGTTTCTATTGAGTTCCTTCACGGGTGATATTTGTTGTAACGTTGTGTCCCATGTGTATTTGATTACGTGCTGGCTTCCTTTCTGCTTTGAATTTGGATTTTCGGTTGCATTATGTAGTTTTAAAGTTGTCTTTTAATTTTCTTTGCTTTAGCTGTTTTCAGAATTTCTTTGTTTTGTTGTTTTAAACGTTTTTGATTTTTTTTTGGTATTTTAAGTTTTAATATGATTTTTCATTTTAGGTTATGTTTCTTTTTCCACTTTTAGGTTTTATGTTCTTTTTTTTTTAATTTTCTTGGCTTTAGCTGTTTTCAGAATTTCTTTGTTTGTTTTGTTTTGTGGAGGATTTATGAAGAAATGAAGAGTTTAAGTAAAATAAATAATAGTGCCGGCGCTTAAGAACGCCACTGGTTAGTGTATATTTAAGGCAGATTTATATGCCTGTGATTTAAATAAAAATAAGAAGCCGATTTGAGGCTGAGTTAAGAGTGATTTATTTTATAAAAATTTGTTCCTTAAATACTAAAATAACAGTACCTTAAAACTACAAAAATTCCTTATTCAATAACATAATTTGTGGTATACACTAACAATGTAATGTATAATAAAAGTAGCAAAAGTTGTTGTGTAAAATAACAATTAAAATAAGGTATACTAGTTGTTGTATTTTTACATTACAGGAATTTGCTTAATTTTAGCATAGCATTGTTGTTGTGTATTGTTATTAAAGGAATTTACTTAAAACTAAGGTTACGAGGGCAGATCTAAAATTACAAATGTAATAATCAAAGTAAGATTCACTACAGTTTTAACCGTTTTTGGGTTTTTTAGTATTTTAAGTTTTAATATGATTTTTTCATTTTTAGGTTATGTTTCCCTTTTTTTTAACATTTAAATTTTCTTATCTTTAGTTTAACTTACTACATTTACCTAGCTCTTAATTGTTTTACATTTTCATATTTTTTTATGGTTTCAAATAATTTTATTTTTAAATGCTTTTAGGTTTTCTTACAACTTAACATTTTAGGTTATGTTTGGTTGTCTCTCATTTGCATAGGTTTTATGTTTAAAATTAACTTAGCTTTTTAATTTTCTTCACATTTACATATTTCTTAATTGTTTTACTTCTTCTTATCTTTTAAATATTGTTGTTATAGCAGGTTTATTTTAACAATTAGATAAATATTGGTTAAATTCCAAATAATTTTATTCTTTTATTTTTTTTCTAAAGTCTTTGTCGCACAATTATATGTGTTTTTTCCTTTTGTTAATTTATTGCTCTTTTTACTTCCACCAACTTTCTCCAACTGACGCCAAGAAATATTTTTTGTTCTCACATAGCAATGATTGTTAAGCTATCTACTTCTTTTTTTCTTCGTTTTCTTACAAGCGTCGCCTTTTCCCAAAACGCTTGACAAAAATTCAACAATTTAATGATAAAATGAATGAACACATCGTAGTAGCCATTTTTCAGACACCCTATATATAGGTAATTTTTACAAATAAAATAGACCATATCAAAAGTGGTCCCGCCCATATTTTCTGAGCATATTTGCTAATTTAATTAAATTCGGCCACAAAAAATTACAAGTTTTCTTGAAATATGAAGAAAGCTGTTACAATATCATAGCGAAAACGAGAATAATTTGTTTTTCCCATTTTTAAAGTATGTAACAAAGATGTGTTCAAAATGTGCCGATTCTTATATACCCTTCATCAAGACGTAAATATATACATTTATTGTAATTCCCGCAAACATGCTTATGTGTACATACATACATATGTACAAAAAATACAAACTTTTTAAAACATTTTACAGTTTTCCATCTTTTAGTGAACAAAAAGGACAGACGTCAGACGGACAGATGGACATGGTTCATTCAATTTCCCTATCTATAAGGATTCATAATATACTTATGTATGTACATATATACTATATGGGCCTCAAATAAATATTGTGGAAATTACACACGTAATGATAAACCTATAAATAACCTTAACATTTTTGGTGATGGGTATAAAAAGACTCCAAAATTGTTTTCACTGCAGCAATTACTTGTTACATATTTTTATTTCTTCTCGCATTTTTCTTGAATTCTCTTTTATATTGCTACTCCTTTGATCGTCTTTGTACCCCGTTCGTCAATAAACTCTAGCAAATTCACGGTAAAATTTCATAGTGTGAATTCCGTATACATAAATAATAAGCAATATTCTGCTCTGTCAATCTACCTGATATACCTGGCATAACTATTACAATTACACGATTTACAAGGATACCACGAAAAGGATGTTAAAATCAAAATTCACTTCGTTTACTTGAAAGTTAATAAAAAATGGCTTGCCTCAAACCGTACGACAAAAACCTTTATGGATAAGAACTCAAACTGGCTAAATGGAGTAACAACTTTTGAAAACATCGAAGAACCGCATACATTTTCCGACTGCAGAAGAGAAAGACCTGCAAAAACTATAAACGAATGTTCGGAGTACTCAAAAAAACGTAAACTTCAAAATGCCACAAAAGATATATCTAAATCGCATCTTTCAGAAGCATTATATCTTAAGTATGTAAAAGAAAGATAAATAAACAAATTACATGTTGTGATGTTTGTAAAGTTTTTTGAAAAGCTATTTTGCTTGTGCTTTCTAATTCGCAAATGAGTTTGAAACTAAAGGATTTAAAATTCAAGTGATTACTAACCATTAGAAATATCTTGGTAACTTATAAAATTATGATTTTTGCAAAGAAAAAACCACTGTGCTTAATGCCTCTGTAGACCTTTGGCCATGCAAGATACATACTTTAAGCGGAAGGGTTATCTTGAAAATGCTTTATACATTTTAAAAATATCTTTATGCCACGGCTAACATATGACCGTGAAAATCAAGTATATTGAAGTTTGAGGAGTCTTCTTTGAAATGCTTTTTAAAATTTTTAAATATCTTTATTAAATTCAAACTTATGATTTTTGCAACTAAAAGTCAAAAGGCGGCTGGAAGTCATTTTGAGCCTCCGGTAGTGGGGATATACATTCATCTAAAAATATATTATTCTGTTGATTGTTATTTATTATATATTTTTGGATAATATAATTTAACTTTCTATTTTCAGATAAACTACCAATTTGATTCGATTTAAAAGTCAAAAGACTTACAGTTAACCGATATTAAAGCTTTTAATCACGGTAAGTATATTGAAACGGAAAAATCTATTAAATCAGCTGAATTAATTTGTAAAACATGCTAATTTAGTATAACACTAATGGAAAGGTTTAGAAATACTAACAGTAAGGTTAATACATACTTTCAAAAATATAATTAAAAATTTCAAAATTAAATTGAAAATTTGTCATTTGAGATATTCACCCTTATTCTATTTGGCAGCGCCAATGTAACACAACATCGCTTTGTAAACCTTGTGTTAAATTCAACATTGAAAGTAATCGATTACTGTCAATATATTTTTTGTATTCTACAAAAAAAATGTAACGTCGACGTTGCATTATATTGACTTTGATTTTGTCGTCGGTGATTTTGATATTGACGAAAATTTGTTTTGTTATTTTTTACTTTCTTCAAATATTAAAATAAAATGGAAAAATATAAATTATCTGGCCTTACAATTTTTATATGAGATCCGTCCACGCAACCAATTGCACCCAGGAAGTCCGCTTTTTCAATAAAACTTAATTTGCCTTCGGTTTTTTCACCTCTTTCATTTGAAATTTGATCCATTGTGGACAAACTTTCATTTCCAAAACACCTAGAGTTTCGGACAAAATTTTCAATACAACAGGCTGTGATAATCCCAAATTGAAACTGTTAGACACACTCTAGCTGGTACGATTCTTGAGATAAAAATTTTAAAATTGATGCTATTTTGATAGTTTTCAAAAAAAAAGTTGGTTTATACCAGTGGTAACCAAGCCCCGAACGCGCGCACAAACATACATATTATGTGGTTGTGTGCGGTCGCAAACAGAAGTTGTGGTCGCTGCCGAATTGTACACTGTGTAACAATATTAAATATTTTTTTTTTAAACTTTCGAAAAAAATACAATTTTGTGTTGTCAAAGGTCCACAGAATTGTTATAATATAAAATTATATAAGGGGCTGTGCACATATTACGTAACGCTCCGTGGGGGAAGGGGGGTTTAAGATTTGTTACGGATTGGAAATTCTGCACTGAGAAATTAGTAAAAAGCGTTACGAAGGGGGAGGGGGGTATAATATCTCTGAAAACAGCGTTACGTAATATGTGCACAGCCCATAATGCCGAAATATATTGAGTAGAGGGAATTGTATGAACATTGTAATTATAAGTTATGAACTTGAAATTTTAAGAAGTTTTTAAAATTTCATCTATATTTATTTCGGTTTTATGAAGTTTAATTCTCAGCAAGTCTTCTAATTTTGTGTCTGTTAAGCATTTTAAAACGTCTTCAAAAGCATGTTTTATAAAAGTGCCGTCTTCATACGGGCGACATTGCATTGCCAGCGCAAGTGCAACAACGTAAGAGGCTTTTAATAGTTCGCTATGCTCATCATTTTCAATGTGATCTGGCTGTTTTAAAAATTTATTGGGAATTTTGGCTTTCATTTCATCAAGCAATTTTTGCCTTTCACAGAATATAAAATTAGTGTTGAAGTTGAGTAAAAGTGATGTTGACTCAAAATTGATAACGAATAAGGATGATTCTTTTACTTTTATGTTGAAAAAAAATATATTTGTTTGTTGATGGCTAAGCAATATTTATATGCATTTTGTTGCTGATTTACCAAATCATCAGTACACTTCAACCGTGCTTTTGAAAAGCTTGAAACCTCTTTATCTTATACGCAAGATTTCAAAAATCTTTTGAGAATTTACAATGATTTATTTCTTGATAGGTTCTACGTGCATCCTCTTCTAAAAGTTTCAGTTTCACTACAGGTAATGTAATGAATCTCTTGTTTGAATTATGTATCTTGTATTTGAATACCAACTTCACTTAATTTTTCTGCGATATCTGAGAATGTATTTAAATACTCCACCATATTGATGCTGTACGTCATATTTAAACTTAGTAGCTGTTTATACGAACCAACTTTTTGTATGTGACCAGTACGTTTATACTTATTTACATCTCCATCAATTTCAAATGGGCTTTCTTCGATGTAGCACAATTTTTTTATGTAATTTATTTGTACATATTTATTTATTTACTTATTTATTTATTAGTAGTATTTCAAATACTTTTATATAACACTTCATGTTCAGTTTACAATTTAAATCTATAAACTCTGGTTTAAATTAAATATTTCTTATAAAATTTACAGTTTTTCTTCTAAATATATGTGGATTTATTTAATTTTTAATATTATTCGGCATCATGTTGTAGAGATTTAATCCCTTATAAAAGAGAGATCTTTTCATCGTGTTGTTATCTGCTCGTTGTAATCTGAAATCTTGAGCGTTCCTTAGGCTATAGGGTTGAACCTCTCCTACGTACCTTATTTGTTCAATTAAATAATCAAGCGCATCTCCCATTTTAATTTTTTGAGTAAAATTAATTGTGTTTAGCTTTAGTCTTTGTTGTATGTTAAGTCATTTAAGTGTATCTAACATAAGTTTTATTGAGGTAAATCGATTGCATTTAAGTATTGAGCGCATAGCTTTATTCTGCAGCTTTTGCAGTCTTGTTATTTGCTGCTCTGTGCAGCATGTATACAACACAGTTGATTCAAATTCAAAGTGTGGTTTAATCATTACATTATAAATGTTTATTGCCGTTATAACTGATATTCACCCCTATCGTGAACAAATTTTCCCTCGTAACTTTTTCCCTTTTCCCTTAATGGCAATCGTGAACAACTCCCATGAAAAAATTTTATTCAGTCCAGAATAATAACGTGAAAAAATGCTCCCATGAAAAAATTCCCCTTATCGTGAATAACTTTTTTCCCACAAGTTTTTTCACTTTTCCCTTCGATTTATTCACTTTATTTTTGATGGGGAATAGAACAAAACATGTATGTATGTAATTCTTCATACAACTTGAATATTAAAGCTTAAAAAGTTTATTTAAAGAAAAATATCTAATAATAAGGTACCAACTGATGTATTGGTCAACAAAATGCAAAACAACAAGTCTATTGCCTGCGAATTTGTGAAGCTTTAATTTGTTGGAATTTTTTCGTTTTGTTGGCTTTCCAAAAGTAGCCGAACCATTTAAACACATAAAAGTTAGAATGCAATAAATAAAAGCTGCAAATAAACTATCGCTCCAACACTGAATATTTAGCTTTCCTTTTTTTAAGTTTTCTTTAAAATATATATTTCCAAGTATATTTTATAACAAAAATTTCTTTTATATTTTATTTTTGTTATCTTTTTTCTTATTTTACATTCACAACGAATTGATAGCGGGAACAAACGTTCCCATGAAATTCACAATACCAAATTTCCCTTCATGGGGAATGAAAATTTCATGGGAACAAAAATTTCACATTTTGTTCACGATAGGGGTGATTTTGTTTCTTATATGTTCGTTTGAAGAACCCGATTTTTTCCCAATTTTTTTACATATATATTCAATATGTCCTTTTAATTTTAAGTCTTTGTCTTTTAGAAAACCAAGATATTTTATATTATTTACTTTTTCTATTGTTACACCATTTTAATTCATTGTCTTGAATTCCATATTTATATAGTTTTTGTAATAGAATGTCCCTGTCTATTGTTTCGAATGCTCTTTTAAAGTCCAGGAATATTGCAATTATTTTATTATTTTTCTTCATGAATTTCCACCTGTTTATCACATAGTTGACTGCTGTTTCACATGAATACTTTCTCCTGAAGCCTGACTGATATTTTGAGAGTAGTTTGTGTTGTTCCATATAGTTTTCTAATTGATTCTTAACAATCTTTTCAATGATTTTTTCGAAAGTTTTCAACGTATTTATTGGACGATAATCTTCACATTTGATTGTTTTTTTAAACTTTTTCAGTGGTTGTAATCATAGATTCTTTCCAATTATTGGGAAATATTCCCGTTTCTAGTGATTTGTTTATAATATTCCGCATAATATTGCCGGTAATGTTCCAATTATCTAATATTATATTGCTTGTTATTTTATTGTAGTCAGGTTTTTTCTTAATATTCTTACATATAATTTTAAGTTCTTCTAAAGATATTGCACGGAATTTAAATTTTAAGTCTATCACAGGTATTTTGTTTTCGTATTGCACATAATCAATGGAATTTCTAATTTCCTTAATACTATTAACGAAATATTTATTAAATCGTTCGGCTATTTGAAAATTATCTTTATATTCTACATTATCTATTATCACAGTTTTTATCACATTTCTGGGTTTTCTTAGTACTAGTTCTTTTATTTTGCTCCACATTTCTTTTTGGTTATTTGCATTATTTATTTTGTTATTTATGTATTTATTTTTTTCATTTTCAATTCTAGTTTTATATGCATTTCTTATTGTTTTATAGTTGTTCCACGCTTCATTCGTTTTTCAATTATTGCACTTTGATATTTAAAAATCTTTTCCCTTTTTAGCGTTCTGAGATCGTTGTTAAACCATTTGTTATTTCTATTTTCATTTATTTTTGTTTTTATACTAAATCTTCGTATTGTATTTTCAAAAGCATTATCAAAGTTGTGGACATTATGGCTGACTTCCAAAACGTCAATTGCTATGTGTTTGAACAAAGCATCACATTTCAAAACGCCGCAGTACAATAAATATACTATGTATACCATTTCAAAACGTCGCCACGAAGTATTTTTAACGCAGTAAGAAAGCAAACAAGGCATCGGTTTTATAGTTGTTGCTTTGTTTGGGAACTTTGCATATGTATGTATGTGATTTAAATACAGTAGCAATACTGTATACAAACTTTGTATACGAACGTTTTGGAAGTCAGCCTATCGTTTAATCCTTTTTGTTAACATATTGTAATATTGCACTTATTTCGTTTTTGAATCTTTTTTTTATTATATTTAAAAATGTTTATTTCTTTAGTTTTATTGTCTCGTTCTATACATTCGCACTCAATAAAAATGTCTATAGATTCGTGATTAGCAACTTTATTATTAGTTACATTTCCCTTTGCTGAAATCATTTCACTGTTTGTTATAATATAGTCTATTAAAGTTTTTGAATTCCGTGTTATTCTAGTAAATTCGGTCATAACATGTTTGAGGCAATTCTCATTAAGAATACTTTTTAATTTCTCCGTATAGAAATCGTTATTCCAGTCAATATTAAAATCTCCAGCTGTTAAAATATCACAGTTCGTTTTGCCCATTTCGCCCATTTCTTCTATAAAATCTTGAAATGTATCACAAAATTCTGACTTTGAACTACTTGGTGATCTATATACTGCTATAATTATAATTGATATTTTTTCATATTTTGCCATATATGCACTAATCCAATATTTTGAGTCTTTAATATTGTCTTTAAGTTTCTCAATATTCCAATGTTTTTAAAATATATAATTAATCCACCAGTTTTTGACGAGTTTGACAATGTGCTATAATGGTCATATTGTTTTAGTTCAATTTCACTTTCGTCTATTTCTGTAGTTTGATGTGTTTCTGTCAGTATTATGAAATCACGTTTATGTGTTTCTGCTATTATTTCCATTTGGTTGAAGTTATTTGTTATGCCTTGTATGTTAGTATGTATATAACCCATGTATTTTTTTTTTTGTTTTCTATAGAAAAAACTTTTCTACAGAAAAAATTTTATTTGTACAAAATCTTTAAAATACATTTCAATTTCGGCCTCAGCGCCGTAAGGCATTATTGAGGCAAGTTGGCAAATTAATTCATTGTCAAAAGTACAAATAAAAGATTTAACTTAATGTTAAGATTATTAAATTACAAAAAAAAGGATTAAAAATTGTTTTACAAAAAAAAAAAATAAAAAATTACAAAAGCGTTTCAAAGTTTTTTTTTTTTTTTTTTTGTTTGTTTTTTTTTTTTTTTTTTTGTTTGTTTTTTTTTTTTTTTAATTAGGACCAGCACTCAGGGGATGGCCCCTACGTATGCAGTGCATTGTGCCGGAACGCAGAGAGAGGGATAGAGTAAAGAAGATAGATGTTGAAAATGTAGAAGGCTTAACTCTTTTACAACTCTGCTTTGCGCGTTATGTTAATTTTTATAGCAGTGTTGAGGCGCCTCCGGTGTTAGGTAGACGCATTAACTTTGTTAAGCTGTATTGGCAGGCATTTTATTAATTGTTTTACTTCGCCAATGTTTCTGCTAACCGACGAAGGAGGGCGATGTTGTGTACATTAGCTTGGAACATCATCAATCGCTGTCGGAACAGTTTTTTAGTGACCAGTGCTATGCCTTCATCACTTAAATAGTCCGACAACAATTAATACAATGTCTCACTAATGTACATTACAGAAATTAATGATGTTGATTGACTTGCTCTGGCCAGGGTTTGAACCCAGGCCCCACGTCATTGTTTACTTAGTAGTCAACGCGCTAACCACTTCAGCCAACACCACCCTCAAAGTTGTTAAATAAGTGTTGTTTAAATAAATGATTTAAATAGTGAAATTCGATTAATTGATTTCAAATCTGCATGTAAATTATTGAATTTTACAGCACCCATGTAATCAATGCGTTGCTTGGTAGTTTCTAGTCTACATCGAGGAATTCTTAAATTTGTTCTGTTTCGTGTGTTAAAACTAAATTGCTGTTGAGAAAATGTTATGCTTTGGTGACCAATATGGTTAATGCATTTAAAAACAAACATTAACACCTGATACTCATGCAATCCATAAATTGGTAAAATTGTTTTACTTATATCCTTGTACAATGTGACAGTTGAATACAGTATTGATAGTTTGTAAATAATTTTTAATGCTTTGTTTTGCATGCATTGAAGCGATTTCAGTGAAATGTTATTTTTATTGTAAGCATATATAATTGCTAAGTAATTCAAATGCGATTGAATCAAAGATTGAAATATCATCATCTTTGATTTAACATCCAGTTTATTTTTTAATTTATATAAAATTCATATTGCTGGAGCTATTTTCCTTTTCAAATCGGTTATATGTAAATCCCATGACAAGTTACTTTGCAATGTGATTCCCAAATACTTAACGGAATGGGTTTAATAAACAGCTTTTCCATTAATAAACACGTTGAAATCACTATCACTATTTATACTTAAATCGATTTAATCGCACAAATTCAAATATCAAATCAGCATCTCTTTCAATTTCGTACTTGAAGGGGTAAAACAAGCACACTTCGTCTGCAAACATAAAAAGTTGCGCATCTAAATTTAGATTTTTTAAATCATTTAAATATATAGAAAACAAAAAAGGGCCCAATCCACTACCCTGCGGTACACCATAATCAACAGAGCCAAGAAAACTGTTTATATTAACATATTGTATTCTATTAACGAAATAATTTTTAAATAATAAAAGTTCTCGTCCCTGAACACCATATTTCATTAATTTCTGTAACATTATTTCATGATCTACTAAATCAAAAGCTTTAGTAAAATCAAAAAATATTCCAGCAACTCCACTAGAACCTCCATCAAGCCCACTACAAATGAACTGCACTACATTCAAAACAGCATCTTCAGTACTACAACCCCTTCGAAATCCAAATTGATAATTGTATAAAAAAGTATTTTCCTCCATATAAAATAGAAGTTTATCATATAGAATCTTCTCAAAAATTTTATCAATTGTAGAAAGAACAGCAATAGGCCTATATTTATCTATATTTGTTGCATTAACTTCTTTCGGAATTGGAACTATTTTGTGCACTTTTAAGATGTCAGGGTACACTGAATTGTTAACGATTTTATTACAAATATCTTTTGATATCGGTATTATAATATCTCTACATTCTTTTACAAATTTAGGCGAAATACCATCAAAGCCTGGACTTTTATTATCTTTCAAATTTTGGATTATTTCAAACATATCATTATCATTAACGTTACAAAGTGTAAAACGATGAGGTGACTGTGAAAGAGTCCGTAAAGAATTGAACACATCACCAGGATAAATTTCAATTTCCCTTTTAAGATTTTCCACACTCGTAATAAAATAATTATTAAGGCAATTCACTTTATCTTGGTTACATATTATTGGTTGTCCTTGAGAATCCTTAAGGTTAATGACGTTACTCTTTGTTCGACCAAGTGTACTATTTATAAATTTCCACGATTTCTTAGGATCATTACCTGCATTTAATAAATTTCCAGCATAATAATCATCTCTACACTTTTTGTAGAAATTTTTATAACTTTGCTGCTTCGCTTTAAAATATCATTAACGTTCTGTTTGTTTTTCGATTTATGTCTTTTCCTTAAAAGTTTTTCGTTAAATAAAATTAAATATTGAAGATTCTTGTTAATCCATGGAGTTAGCTCAAAACATAACGGTTTTTTACATTTAGTTACTACAGTTGAATTATTTATAGCACCTTTAATACAATGCACCAAGACGTTTGTTAATTCTGAAAAATTAAATGATTCATAGTTGTCAGGTAAATTATTAAGCAAGAATTCTCTAGCCTTTTCATAGTCACAGTGTGTCTTTTCAATCTCAACATATTCATTTTTCATTACCTCTTTCTTAAATTTATAGCAAATTATATTGTGATCAGTAGTTGGATTCAGTAAATTTTATTACGATAATCGTATTGTTAAAATTAATGTAACGAAAATTTATCGAATTTGGTATTCAGTAACACTTTTAACGATATTCGCCATCGGTATGTTAACGACAATAATTTTTCGGTTGTTATGAAATAAATAAAAGTCAGCAGTTCAATGGTAGCACGTTCGTTATGCCAAGAACAAAATTGATCTTTTACAACAGTATACGAAAACACAGAATCTTTTATGCATAAATAATAATATTACCATTATTTAAACATGCAATTTAACATTCATATCTCCAAATTTCATTAAATTTAACATTCATTTTTTTAAATTCTAAAAAATTTTTGAGAAAAATTTCAATAAATAAATTAATTTCAATTTGTTTTTTGTTTATTTCTCTTTGTGCTTTTCTTATATATTGATAGAGATGCCAACGTAAAAGGAAATTATAACGATTTTGTTAAGAAGCAATGGGCGCGTTCAGCAAAAAAACTTGCTACTAAACAGTTTAGATGTAGCAGCTTTTGATTTGCTTAATTTTTCTGAACGGTCTGCTCACTTTTTTGTCAAAAATATCAAAAAATTTGACTTTTCAATAAAAATTGTTGAATTTTATTTTGTATAAATGTGTCATAATATTGATTTGTGAATTTAAATTAATTAAAATTTGAAAATATTTTATGAAATTTTATTCAAAAGTCAAACTGGGCTGAAATTTCGTAGTTTGATGAAATGTATCCTACTTTTTCTTTGCTACCAAAACCAGTGAGCGCTCAATCAACATGTTCGCTCATCGCTTACTCGCCGTCTACATTAGCCATCGATTTGTTTGCACATGAACAAAGCGCCAGCAGAATAGCAGAACAAAATTTGTTCATGTTTTTCTATGTGGGGAATATTAGTAAATGTTCATGTGCTGTTTTACCACAATTTTAAGGTGGAGTGGCAGAGACAGCAAATAGCTTTTGTTTGTTGTCTCAATTTTCATATTGGAAAATGACATATGAAGGTTGAACATGGTTGTACGAACAAATGTTCTGACAACGCTGTTTGACCATAAACAAAACATGAACAACAGTGGTCTACATTAGCTAAAATAATGTGCGAACAAGCATTTGTTCATTGGCCGAACAAATCGATGGCTAATGTAGACTGCGAGTTAGTAATCAAAGCGTTCAGCAGATTGTTGAGCAACAGTTGTGTATCAAACTGTGTCTGCTGAACGCACCCAATTAGTGAATAACAAAATCGTTACTGCAAATCGCAATAATTGTCGGTAAATTTAACAATTATCGAATTGTTAAAAGTTACTGAATCGCACTACAGATACATATATTACATTCAACTGAATCAACATAAATTTCTTCAAAAAAATTGCTAAAAACATGATCAATACACGTTCTACTGACAGGTCTTGTTATTAAATTATGAGCACTGTCACAATCATAATTTTGAAAAACGGTCAACAAATCAGCTACCAGCACTGGTCTCTCCCAGCGTAAACTCCAAGTTTGTGTATAAGTAAATGAGTTTGAAAACTTTTCAAGCATGATGGTAAAATTCTATTGATTAATTGGTATTTAGCAACCAATGAAATGCAACATATAGATTAGCTAACCCATAACAAATAAAGTTTTTTTTTTTACCGACTTCGGGTAGCAGTTGTGACCCATCGAATAACTCGTTTAGTTATGCCCCGATTTTCATAATTATATTTGTCTTTCAATATGCTTCCGTACAGTTTGTACCATATAATTTTGATCAAAATCGAAGAATATTGACCACGCAACCAAACATGTATATTTTTGTTTAGAAGTGTTTGTTTAAAGTTGGGAAAAATCGGGGACAAGTTGTTTCCCCAATTTTGATTAAAGAATTGTAATGCAGCTTTTGTTTCCAGCCGGTGTAGGCGTCAGCATGTAGTGGATTTTGGCAAAAGTCTGCTTCCTTTGCTGGTAAAACACGAAGATGGTTGGGGTGTTTTATCAATGAACATAACTGTGTTAACTTATGCTTGCACTGACGAATAAAGGTTGTGTTCGGCGAAATTACGAACACAAGATGAATGCGAAAGATCTTATGTGTTCAACTAAATACAATAGCAATAAGCATAAACTACATGCATATACATATGTATGTATATATGAAACAAAAGTCGATAAATCTCTCAGATGACAGTTTAAATGGCCGACTTGTAATTACCATTCGTACCGTATAACCACAAAAAAACAACAATGTCCAAAATAAAGCACTAGAAGGCATATCTAGAGAACCCGCACAAAAAATAGTATTTACTAAAGACGATAATATGCTAATATTAATATAAAATGAGACCCAAGCAAAAATTCCTGAAAATAAACTCTATTGAAAGTTCTCTGCATCCTGCACTTAATATCATCAAAGGAGTCGCATTTGCAAGAGATGGCCTCCATGAGCAAGGTGTGGTAGAAAAAATCACGAAGTTCCACGAAGGAAAGGTAACAAACACGCCATTACATATTTTACATTTTAACCAGTACAATCTACCTAAAGAAATTAAACTTGGTTTTCTTACTTGCAAACCCTATATGTAACGCGCAAAATAGAAAGGGACCTAAGGGTATAAACCGGTTTTGTTCAGGAGAGCCATTTTAAAGATTTAAATACGTGTATCTTTGGTGTACCATCACTTTCATAAAACGGGCATATCTCTGGGATCGGTCTCATTCGATGCTCAGATGTTGTCCACATCAAAAAAAAAAAAAAGTGAAAATCGATTTTTTACCCTTAGGTCCCTTTCTCTATGCGCTGTCACATATACTGTTTAAAGTTAGGTCCCACTAAAAAATACTGCAATGAAAATGAAACTTGCGAAATCTAACAATCCCGACGCAGTTACTTGTGAAGGAACAAGACCCACATGTTTTTTTTTTACAAGAGACCCACTGTCCGCATAACATTTTGAATCTCAGTGAAAATTCGTGAATAATATATTTTTTAAAAGTAAAAAGTATGTATGTATGTATGTATTTTATGTATGTACATAAGATTGGATTGCATGCAAAAAATTTCGTTTAAATTCATAAAAAACTTTTGCGTCACATTAATTAACGATAAACTCCATTAATAACTGCCGATTTCACGATGTCAAAAGAATTTTTATTCGTACAAATATATTTAAAAAAAAATTTTAGAATTATGAAATTATACGAATAAAAAATATTAACAAATTCTTTCAACATTGTGAAATAGACAGTTAAAAGCAACATGTGTATTTTTAATTTTTTTAAGTACTGAAAAACAATAACTAAGATTTCCGCAATCAAAATGGCATTCGAAAGAAATATGTACGTTAATAACACTTTTGACATTGGCTTTCGTACTACATAGTTGCACTTTCGAAAGGGAATTTCTTGCTTTCCGAAGGGATTAAAAAAATTCCCATAATTTACGAACGTTCGGAAATAAATTTTCGAAAATCGTTCTATGTAATCCCATTTCTACGAATTCGTAAATTTTCCGATTCGAATCGAAATACATAATAACCCCCCTGGTCGTAATTAAAAAAAAAGCAATTTCCACGGGTAAATGCTCTACAATTTTCCAAGCTGAAGTCTATGCCATTATTATTACTGCTAAAGAATGTTTAAGATGGAAATAAATGGGAAAGCGCGTATATATGATGTGAGATAGCCCATAATCTCTTATGAGATAAGGTCGGATGTTGTCATGGACTGTGTTACATGTCTAAATAAAGTTGGCACTAAAAATAAAATAACATTATGATGGGTGCGATGGCTTACTGGACACTGTGATCTCAGGAAAAAGTGAAAATTTGGGCTGCAAAAATGATCCTTGGGTCGCGGTGCTTATGGCCTAACCTAATAATAATAATATAGGATATGCAGTTGTAGTTCAGAGCGGTAAAACCATATCGGCGAAAATAATAGCCGAATATAGATCAATATTCATTTCGGAAGCAGCTATAATTTATTGCTAGTAAGTCCGTAAACAAAATACGGGACCTTTTCACCAACTATAAAGACAACATGTTTGAATACCTGGTCGGAAATAATTATGCAGACGCTGCTCCTAAACACGCATGTACAACACCAATGACTGATGATCCTCTCATTGAAAAAACGCAATTTCCAATAAGTTAACGAAACAGCGAGTTAAATACATGATGAGCTACAGTCACCCGCACTACTCTTAAATTCCTTAAAATTTCCATATACCCAACAAATGTCTGCAAAAACCATACATCAACATCTAATGATCAACAGCATGATAACAACTGCGCACATTGTGGAGTTGTTAAAATTAAAAAATATTACAATCATCTCAAAATACATACATATTTCAACTCAATATAAAAATATGAGATAAATATTATACAGAGCCGATAGCCTAAAGGTATGTTCACATTGGGGAAACATTTGATGAAAAATATTAAATATTTGATTGCTGTAGTGTGACCATAAAATATTTATTAGAGGCAAACAGCAAAACAGCTGTGTAATGGCAAACAAAAATAGTTGCTGCCAAACAAAAATGTGTCTAATGTGAACAAAGTGTGACCACTAAAAGGCAAATATTTTGATTTATTTTGGGAAAACAATTATTAGATCTTACAAAATTTTTTTAAGAACAAACAGAGTCAAATAAAAATATCTACCTTTCGACAAAATGCTTCAATAAAAGATTTTTACGGCTGATATTTTTTTGGCTGCTTTGTTTGCCATGCCTCGTGATTCTCTAAAACTACTACTGATGCTGGCTGATAAAAACTTTAAAAAATTATGTTGCTTCCTTCTGAGAGAAAAGAGAAAAATATCTATAAATTGCAATATTTTTAAAAAGCCAAGAAGTTTGCCAGAATTGCAAATTTCGCGAAAGAGAGACAACTTGCAAAAAATTATTATATATCAATAAAGCCATAATATTAAAAACAAAACGCTAAAGCCTTAAAGAATGCAAAACAATTCTTCCTAAATCGAGACTATGGCGAAAATTTGCAAATCTTGTTAACGAAAAAATTACAAACACACAAACTAGCACATAAATTAATCAGAAATCGCAAAACTGTTACAATAAAAATAAATGGTAAAAACGCGAAATATCACACTTCGCCAAAAAAATTGCTTATTACTTGTGTTGAAATGTACAAATCGGTGTTGGCTCAATTGACGACGAAATATGGAATAAGCGTGAAAGTAATAGTTTTTGTGCAATTTGCAAAAATATTTTGTTAATATTACTTTTTGGTTGCCCAACTGCAGAAACTAATCATTAGCAACGAAATGTTTGTTAAAAAACAAATTTATGTTTTTTGATAGTTTTTTCTAATATTTTTTTAAGGAAAATATTTGTTCAAGTGTGACCAGCGGGAAAATATGTTTTCCCATGTTAGCACCTGCCTTTGTTTGACAGCTGTTTCAAGAAACAAAATGGGAAAATAAATGTGCGTAGTGTGACCACAAAACAAGTTGTGTATTTATTTACCTAAATTTTTATTAAACACGAACCAACATATTTGAAGCAAATGTTGCCCCAATGTGACCGTGATTTATTTCTATATTAGTTTTATATTCATATAAGGCTACTATTATTTAAATAAATAAGTAAAGAATTATTCCCCTACATTCGTAAAATGAAATGAAAGTGAAAATTTCACTAATTTTGTGTTCTTAAATTCTTTCAAGTGAAATAAGAAATAAAATTTAATTTTCAGCTTGTTTCAAGTGAAATTGATGTGTTCTAAAAATCATTTTTACCACAAAAAAAAAGTAATTTGAAATCGAAGGCGTGAAAAAAAAATACTTTTTGGTAAAAATAATAGAAATAATTTTTATAATAGCTTTATTTTCTGAAAGTTTTGGCAGGAACTTTTAATCAAACATAAATTAAAATTTTAGCAAGTTTTTGCTTTCTCCAACGCAAAAAAGGAAATATTGCTGAATATTTTTTTTCTTGCAAATCATAAAGATACAGATAAATTTTTTTTCAGAAAATCTTTAATACTTAGCGAAGCCGCTATTTCAGTGGGTTAGTGAATTAATTAAAAAGTTTAGCAAATCATTAACCATCTTCTCAAAAGCTTTTAAATTATACCAATATTGACCATCTATATATATAAAACCGAATGTGTGTTTGTTTATTTGTTTGTTTGTTTGTTTGTTTGTGTGTATTTAACTGGAACTGTCGGATGAATTATAGGCTATATGAAGTTTTGATTGGACAAAGTGGCGTAGCACCTCCCATATAAACCAAAAATTTAAATCGCCATATTTTGGGCATTTTTTGACCTACGTGTCGATGATATTTGGTACATGTGGTATTGGCATAATTTGGAATACGTACCAGGAGAAAAGTGGGTGGGACTACGCCCCTTTTTAGGAAAATTAAAAATCGTAATATAGTCAATAGTCACAATAGGATATATAAATACTTTTAATTTTATTTTATAACGAGGGGGTAGCGAAGCACACCGGGATAAGCTAGTATTATATAAAACACACCATATATTCACAATTTTGTACTGGACAAATTTTTTATTTAATTTTTTTTCTTATTTTTTGATTCTGCATCGGATAGGATAATTTTTTTTAACAACGCAGTCAAACTAGGTTTGTTCCCCCATTTATTTGAAACAAAACACAAATGAAATCGTAGAAAAAACAAAGTTTCATCACTTTTCTAGAAGACAGTGAAATTGTAAATGTGAAATTCAAAAGTTTTTCACTTTCATTTTGTAGTGAAATACAGAACACATCAGCTGGCTCAATTATGACATAGCGCACTAAATTATGACGGAGTGTTTACACACTTGTCATATTTTGGTGTGCGATTATTTTATGACTACAATGTGACTACCCCAAGTATACATGGTGGTCGGTTTCGCAAACTGTTCAATTGGATCTTGTATTGAAGTCGGTTTTTTTTGCCAGAATTATTGAATTATTATACTGAGAGTCAAATAAATAATCAATAAAATAATTTTCACATTTTTAATAGATGTATTATATAACTTAAACTTTTCGAAATTAATTTCAGATGGGAGACGTTGATCCAGAAACACTTTTAGAATGGCTGTCAATGGGCCAGGGCGATGAGCGCGATATGCAGTTGATTGCTTTGGAGCAACTTTGTATGCTTCTGTTAATGTCTGACAATGTAGACAGGTGTTTTGAAAGGTAAGAAATAACAATAATAATCTGCTATTAAATATCAAATAAAAACTGCGCAAATTTTTTTTAGTTGTCCACCACGTACATTTTTACCAGCACTTTGTAAAATATTTCTTGATGAATTGGCACCAGAAAATGTCCTTGAAGTCACTGCTCGTGCCATTACATATTATTTGGATGTATCTGCCGAGTGTACTCGCCGCATTGTAGCCATTGATGGCGCAATTAAAGCAATTTGTAATAGACTTGTTGTGGCAGATTTGTCGTCACGCACATCTCGTGATTTAGCCGAACAGTGCATTAAAGTGTTAGAATTAATATGTACACGTGAAGCTGGTGCTGTATTCGATGGTGGTGGTCTTAATTGTGTGCTATCGTTTATACGCGATTGTGGCTCACAGGTACAC
Organism: Lypha dubia; assembly: GCA_947311025.1. Classification (NCBI taxonomy): domain Eukaryota; kingdom Metazoa; phylum Arthropoda; class Insecta; order Diptera; family Tachinidae; genus Lypha; species Lypha dubia. The sequence goes on from OX371261.1 coordinate 99,619,758, forward strand.
AAGGATACATTACATTCTGCCATGGCTGTGGTGTCACGCCTTTGTACTAAAGTTGAACCTAATACGCCATGTATTCAGAATTGTGTCGAGAGTTTAAGTACTTTATTACAACATGAAGATCCCATGGTTTCTGATGGAGCATTGAAATGTTTTGCCTCTGTAGCTGATCGCTTTACACGCAAATGGGTTGATCCTGCTCCACTTGCGGAATACGGTCTTGTTGACGAATTGCTTAAACGCTTAAGTAATGCAGCTGGGCCTGTAGGAAATACAGCTTTAACTGCTGCAGGTGGTACAACACCAACTTCTAGTGCGACCTCCTCGGCAGGAGCTCAGGGTGAAACTTTGGCAATACCAGCCGCAACTCCTATTCAGAAAGCACAAACTACTGATTCCAGTCGTTCATCTCAGTCGATATCTACAACAATTTCATTATTGTCCACTCTATGCCGTGGCTCATCTTCAATAACACATGATTTGCTACGTTCTCATCTACCAGATGCTATAGAAAGGGCGCTAAAGGGCGACGAGCGTTGTGTACTAGATTGTATGCGATTAGCAGACCTGTTACTTCTACTACTTTTTGAAGGACGACTAGCCTTAAATAGAGTAGGAGCTGCCGGCGGACAAGGTCAGTTGACCGCACGTGCTCGACGCAACGATTCTACAGTGGAAAGAACCCATCGTCAGCTTATCGACTGCATTCGATCTAAAGATACTGAAGATTTGCAAGAAACCATTGAATCTGGAGGAATTGACGTAAATTGTATGGACGATGTTGGTCAAACTCTTTTAAATTGGGCTTCTGCCTTTGGTACTCTAGAAATGGTTGAATATCTGTGCGAAAAAGGTGCTGATGTCAACAAGGGACAGCGCAGCTCTTCTCTTCACTATGCGGCTTGCTTTGGTCGACCAGGCATTGCTAAGGTTTTGTTAAAATATGGAGCTTATCCTGATTTGCGTGACGAAGATGGCAAAACACCTTTGGATAAGGCTAGAGAGCGAAACGACGATGGCCATCGTGAAGTAGCCGCTATTCTTCAATCTCCCGGGGAATGGATGGCAGCTGGACATAGTCTTGTCAACAAAGATGGCAGTGAAGATAATGCCACCATTGAGCCTCGTGGTGATCCAGAAATGGCTCCAATATATTTAAAATTATTTTTGCCCATGTTTTGTCGCACTTTTCAAGGCACCATGTTAAGCAGCGTGCGACGTGCCAGTTTGGGTCTTATCAAGAAAATGGTTCAATACGCACAACCTACAGTTCTTAAAGGACTTTGTGAATCTCAACAAGATTTAAGCAATACTGAAGCACCAGTTCTTGTTACTATTAACTCAACTGGTAATTTAGGCACTCTGCTAGTAGAAGTTGTAGCCAGTGTATTGGATAATGAGGTAAGAAAGCTAAAACTCATTCACAATGATAATTAGGCGCATTTACAAAAAGGAAAATCAAAAACTTTACGCACATACAAACACTAAATTGTTCCATATGTACATATTTTTAATTTTTAATTATTTCATTTTAAACAACTTGAATAAAAAAATCAAACATAATTATATTACTATACTATATATATATGTATACTATAGATAAGCTACAGTTGGCCAACGCAAAGACCGCATTTATGCAACGGCATGTTAAAGGCTGCTCGTGCTACAACAGGGCCAGCGGATCCTCGCTATATTGTGCCCTTGGAGCCAAGAACAGATTATAGGGTAACGAACGTTTTATGTGTTTAGGGTAATAAAATCATGGCTGCATACAAATATTATTAATAATGTATCCAAACACATCTTTGTTGTTTGAAAATCCTTTTTAAGAAATAAAATTAAGATGTAATTTGGAATGCAAGTTTTTTATAACAATATGCATTGCATTAATAGATTCAATTTGTTGTTTAAATGGCCAATTAAAAATAAAACTTTGCTTGTATTATGCCTGTCGTTTTATACATATAAAATACACATCCATACATAAATACATACATACATATATGTACTAGTATTATTTCGTTGTGTCCTAACACTGATAAAAGTAAAACTCATATGAACTGTAATGGTAAAATTTGATAACTTACACTCACCTATAAATCGGTCTAACTGATGCAGTACAATTATTATAGAAGCTATTTTAAATAAATAAAATACAATTTATTGCAATTTCATCGTAAGTAAAGGGTGTTTTTTTAGCTGCATGAGATCAATCGAGATCGATAACTATGGTTTGACAGCTGAGAATACCAAACTGTTTTGGTATTACTGTTCAGTAAGATTTGCAAGTCATCATAACCCGTTCAACGCCAGAACAACGCTTTCAAATTGTGGAAATTTATTTAAAAAATAATAAATCTGTTTGAAAAGATCATAGAGCTTCTGGTTAAATGCGTACGTCAATATGTAGTAAGTAAACATGCTGGCGACATATCATCGGTCCTTATTTCTTTCGAATTTAGAAAAAAGCTGCCGTTACAGTGAATGGCGGCAATCATAAAATTGTATACCACTCTCTCTAACTATGTTGTTGTTGCGGTCGTAACTCATGCATCTAAAAAACACTCGATGCATTAAACCCGCATTATTTCATTGAATATACATATGTAGCGCTGTATAGTTAATACTTCTGCATACATGTTGAAGGTACGTCATAAATTTCCAAATATTTGACTGAGTAAGCGTAGTAACATAAATGTGACCAACCTTTGAAAACATATTTATATCTGCTGAAGGGGCGTGTTATTTTTAAAGTGAATAGTGTGGAGTATATTTTGTCAGATATTTGTTGATTTCAGGCGCACTTAAAGTGTGTTTAAGTCGCAACGAAATTTTTATATCTTAAACAGCACAAAGTTAATTATTTTTGTTTCAGTTCCTTCTTTAATTTTATTTATTTCTTATATATGAATGTGATTTGAAAGTATGTTTTTATAGTTTATTTTGACTGCTTGATTTGCTTTATTTCCTTTCGTATTTAATATAAAAATTAATTTTAAATTAATTTTTGATTTTCCTTTAAAATTAACTAATGAATTTAATATTCTCTTTAAATTTTTGTATGTATTTGTGTTTGTTCCACAGGACGATGATGATGGACACCTTGTTGTACTTACAATAATTGAGGAATTAATGAGTAAAACTCAAGATGAGTTCTTGGATCATTTTGCCCGTTTGGGTGTATTTTCCAAAGTTCAAGCTCTCATTGAGCCAGAAAATGAAAATGAAATTGTTAAAGCAAACAATGCAACAATTACTGCAGTATCGGCGCAAGTTACAACAGATGAACAATCGATAGCAGCTAGCGGTGTTACTGGCGGTGGAATATCTGGTCAACCAACAGGTAAATGTTTTTAAATTAACAATTAAGTTATAAAAGAAATATTTATTGGTTGTGGGTTAGTTATTATATGCGTGCATTTCGTTGGGTGCTAATGCCAACATTTAGATTAGCTAACCCACAAGTAATAAGTTTATTTTTGAAAGATAAATGTTTGAAAGTATCTCAAATTAATTAATTACTTTTAAGGCTTAGAGTCTCTTTCACCAATTCTATTTAAATATCAATTCATATTTAAACGTAGTTATTCATTTTCACCAACATATTCTCTTTACACATTAAAAGCTGTTTAAATAGGCAGCAATCTCCATTTAAATACTGATTTTGCATCTCTCTCACAACAGCTGTCTCTCGCGACACATACGCTGTCTCTCGCGACACATACATACATAAAAAAAAATTTTCATATTAAATAACAAAGGGCTACCATACTTTCTGGTGTTTTTTTATAGAAGTTGGTGAAAATGGAATTTTTTTAAACAGAGTTTAAATAGAGATCTTTAATTAAATTAAACTGTGTTTAAATTTGTTTGGTGAAAGAGGCTCTTAGAGCCACATAATATTTCATATTTAAATGGAAAAATCCCTCCCTTTGTGTCAATCAGGGTTTAAAATTAGTTTTCTTTTTTTTTCTTTTTATTTATTATACAATCGACTAGTGAGAAAATTTGATCTGTTTCCATATTTTGATAGTAGAGAAACTAAAAATATTTACCTGATAACAAATAAATTTCCAATTTTTTTAAATATTTTGTACTTGACAACTAGTAAAATTTTTTACTAGCTGTAATAAAATAGTTTTTATTTTATTTAATTTTGTCTTAGAGCTTGTATAGTTGGAGCTCCTAAGACTGATGATTTATTAATTGTATATTAAACTAAATAACATTGGCTTATATACTAATTATGAGAATAATTCGTAACGTAAGAGTAAAAGAATAGAAATATATATTATTATGGGGTAAGCATATTTAGCTTCCCACTATTTATCTATGGCATGTGTTCAACAGTTTTAAAGTCCAACGAGTGCATACCTAAAAGCAACAGATACTTTGTGTTGCTTATATTTACAATCAAACAAATACAGTTAATAAATGTGATTCATTTAAGTGCATTGTGCTGCTGCACTTGATTAACCGTACAAGTGCCAAATTTCCGTCACACAAAATAGGTCTGTCTGCGTACACATATTTTGCATAATTTTGTGCAAAATGTTGCAAAATCTTACAAAATGTTGTCTGCGTACTCCAAATCTCTTGCAGCGAGAGAGGCAAAAAGAGAATTTTTTGACAGTTGGATTTTAGAGAACTTGCAAAATGTTGCTGGAGAAATTTCTGCTTGCAAGATTTTGCAACTTCGTTGAATAGCTGTTTTTGTTTACTATTTGAATGAAATAATTTTTGTGAAATGAAAATAAAAATTGAAATTTAACAATGGCAGAGGTAAGTAGTTAGAATTGTGTTGATTTTTAACGTTTATAATAAATAATAATAAACAAAACATTTTACTTCATGTTAGAAACGTCCAAATATACAATTTTTTTAATTTACCGCGAGAATTCCCTTTTGCGTACACATATATGTATATATATATATGCGTAGCATATATGCTAAAATCCTTTTTCTTTCTTATTTCAATTGTTTACACACCGATCAGCTGTTTTCTTGCAAATTTTACTGGATGCTGTCTGCGTACTTTTTGAGATAGTTTCAGCCGACAGAGTAAAATTGGTCTTACTCTCTCTCTCCCAAATACTCTTACTGAGTATTTGCTACTGGAAAAGTACCCAGACAGACCTAATATCTTGCTTGCAGTTTGGCTGACTTCCAAAACGTCAATTTCTTTGTGTTTGAACAAAGCATCACATTTCATAACGCCGCAATACAATAATTATACAATGTGTACCATTTCAAAACGCCGCCGCATAGTATTTTTAACGCACTAAGAGAGCAAACAAGGCATCGGTTTTATAGTTGTTGCATTGTTTCCGAACTTTGCATATGGATGTGATTTAAATACAGTAGCAGTACTGTATACAAACATTGTATACGAACGTTTTGGAAGTCAGCCATAGTCAACGCTTGCATGTTGCGGTACTGTTGAATCGCAATGCATACTACACACTGTTGGTCACATGCTACATAGCACACAAAATTAAAATAAATTCTCTGTAATATATTGTTCAGCAACAATTTATTCTCAATGAAAACTAGCCATACACACGAAAATGCAAAAACAAAATTTTGAAAAATTTCTTGGGTTGCTGGTTGTTGATTCAAGGAGAAAAATTTTTAAATACTAGTCATTGTAAGATCGGCATGTTTGTCAACTAGTCGAAGTTGTGTTTAGTTGGACTGGCATATATTTTATTGTTTGGTATGTTTGATAGCGGCATATTGTATGAAAAGAATATTTTGTATATGTGTGTTTTTGCATTTTCGTGTGTATTGCTAGTTTTCATTGTGAAGAAATTGTTGCTGAACAATATATTACAGAAAATTTATTTTCATTTTGTGTGCTAGTAAAAAATTTTACTAGTTGTCAAGTACAAAATTTTTTTTAGAAAACTGGAAATTTATATGTTATCAGGTAAATATTCTTCTAGTTTTCACATCAAATTATGGAATATGAGGGGATTTTTTTACTAAATATATTAGTTTTTTTAAACACTGGTGTCAATAACAATAAATTGACAAAAAAAAAAAAAAAAAACTGTCACACTACTTTAGGTATTTAACTTTATTATGACATTGAGATGCCAAATTAGAAGACCACTACTGAACATTTTTAAATTATTTGACTTACTTACATACTTTGAGATTTCGTTTTTCTTACTCTGTTTGCGCTTTTAGTTAGTAATTCAGTGTTGTTTGGGAGAACATATTTTCGCAGATGGCGCAGCCACATGTCTCGGTGGACTTTCACCTATTAAATTTTTGTTCTTCCATTTTTGAAGTCCAACATTCCTCTACTGAGAATTGATTACATATAAGACTAACTTTTAAATGATAGTTACGAAATATTTTTTTGAAGTGAAAACTTCTATTGGCGCGGTACGAAGGTTTTGGATGAGACAAAACCTCAGAACTCGCGACACCGTCATGCTTGTAGCATCTCTGTTTGTGCGAATGCCTAGTCGGAGTGAAGTTAACAACCTACAGATATTGGTGTTGGGCCTTACTACGGTTCTCGATTCGACTTCGACTGCTGTAATAGAATAAAAAAAAATTTTGTGTGTTTCTTTAATCTAGTACAACAGTCGAAGTCGATTCGAGAATCGTAATAAGGCCCAACACCCAAATTTTTTCGCGCAAAATGAAGAGAGCGCCCTGTCTTGTGGGTGATGTTGCCATATATGAGAAAAACACTCAATTTTTGGTGCACCAAAGAGGGCGCACTCTTCAATTTGAGTGAAACTGATTAAGAAGAGTACATAAAGATGGCGCTCTCTTCATTTTGAGCGAAAAAAATTTAGGTTGTTAACTTCTCGGGCGCAGTTGCATTTGCGTTTACAATAAGTGGCATGGCATAGCAGGTATGCGTAGTTCGACAACAAGTACAACAATCCAAAAACAACATGTATTTCGTTGGTATAAAGCACTCGCTTCATATCAAAACACACAAACAAATTAAAAGCATTTTAATACGTATGAGTACCAAACTGTAACCATTTTTTATGTACTCTCTTCAAACTGTATCAGTTTGTATGAAAATTTGCTATAAAGCGAGCGCAGTCAGCTGTGCTAGTAAGCTCACCTGTTGCATACGCCTTGATAAGTGGTTAAATTTGTTGCATGTATTTATATAATTGTTTATATCTACGCATAAGTTTTTTGGCAATAGCACGTGTATTGTTGTAATCACAAAACGTTTTCACTTCTGTGGGCACTCCCGGAGTGCTACCCGTAGTTTTTTTTTTTTTTTATAAGAAGATTATTATCTTGCGTCGAAGGTAAAGGGATTTCTTTCTTTAAATAAATATTCTTATAAATTAATACATTTTTGTACATTTTATGTACTTTTTTACTTTTTTGTATGATATTTTTTTTTTTTTTTTTGGGAAATGTATGTGCAAATTATTCAAGAAATATTCGCTTGAATTTGGCGAATACGAATGTCCTAAAATAGGAGAATAATCGAATAATCGAATACGAGTAATCGTAACATCACTAATTGAAAGATGCGACGTCTTGTGGAAACTAAATGCGAAATTTCCAAACAGTGATTGTGAATTTTGTAGTAACCAAAATTGTTTCAACATGTAAAAAATAGAATAAAAATTAATTAAATTAATTCTCGTATTCTATTTCATTTGAAAACTTGGTTAAATAGTTGATATTCCTTCCCAATTAGTATCCACTTTACGAAAATTGTAAAAATAGACAAATGAACGCCGATGAGAAGTGTAACGGCCTTGAAATCGGTATACTGATACGTTCTGATAAACTGATTGGATATACTAATGTTTTTCAACATAAAAAACTCTTAGTAATTTGAATTTTCATTAATTCAGTAAAACAGAACTGGAGCCTGATAATATTTATTTTCATTTGTACATTAATATAAGTTCAAATAATAAGTACGTTTATTCGTAATAATATAAAAAAATTTAAATTTTCAAGTTTTATCAGTAATTACACATTTACAAAATTTTTTTATTTTTCAGATGATGCTATGGAAGATGCAAAAGAAATAGTACAGTGTAAAGCCTACCATTGGCATGAGTGGAGTATTTGCAGAGGCCGTGATTGTTTATATGTATGGTCCGATTCAGCTGCATTGGAATTGTCAAATGGGTCAAACGGTTGGTTCCGTTTTATACTTGATGGTAAATTGGCTACTATGTACTCGAGCGGTAGTCCAGAAAATGGCAACGACAGCTCAGGTATGTAATAACTATATGATCGTAGCAATTGTTATTGGCAATTTATTTATTATTTCCGTAGCTTTCTTTGATAACAACGTATGTACATAGACATACATCCCACATGTATACATACATATGTCAAGTATGTATGTACGTCGTCATCAAAGCCATCCACAAATTCTGTCATTCGCGTATTAATATTTATCTACTGTCGCAAAAATAGTATATTCGTTTCTATTTAGATTTTAATGCGTCTAAAACATTGATGTTCAAACGTGCACCTATGTTCCGAACATCAATCGTCTTCATATATGTATACAACCGAACACAACCGAATGAAAATAAAACTGCTCACTGAAATGTTAAAAATAAACAACAATTTCATTCAGTTGCTTTTGCACAAGCAGATTTATGTCGCATTGCCTTTTTATATTTCTCTTTAATTTGTTTTTATTATTTACACAGGGAATATTTGCAAGAACGCACAATTACTTTATTTTATTGTAGCTTTCAATTTAATAGTACATTTTTAATAAAAATTAAGTAATAATGAGGATGATTGTAGGAAAGTAATTTTTTATTTTGTTCAATGATATTTTTTTAATTTCTGCGTCCATAACAATCTTAAATGTTGAAGTTTTTTAAGTTTTGGCATTTTTATATTGTTTCTGATAAATACTTTATTACCTTCAAAATTTGTTCATTTATATCAACATTTATACAAAACAAATTCAATGTCAGTGTTGTGTTATGTTCATGTATTTTGTTCACTGTATTTTTCACTAATACATACTCATAAACACTACTACTACCTAGATTCTGTCTTACTCTCTTTGTGGTCGACACTAGTCTAAAATCATAATATGACATATTATGTCGATTATGTATTTTTTATTTAGTATGTATACATACTTTTGTATTTCGTTTTAAATGTATACTTATGTAGTTTGCTGCATATTATATTTTTTAACTTATTTTTCGGCAAAGTTTAACTCATTAAATAACAATGAAATAATAAAACTACTACAATTATTTATAATTATATAAACACAAATTATGGCTTTGTGAGAAAGTTTTATTAAAACTTTACTTAACTTGAATGGGTTCTATTTATCTTTTAAGTATTGGATTTCATTGGTTTCGTTTTTGTTTAACTTATTTTCTTTAATTTCATTTCTAATTATGTTTTATTGATTAAATTTACCTTATTCTGTGCATCACCTATCTTTATTATATCTTAGGGAGGGGACGTGGCATGGACTCATCCAATAGTGAAGGTGAGATCTTGATTTGGTTTTATTTTTTGTTTTTTTTTAATTTGTTAATTATTTATGTATGTTATTAATTTTTTTAACATTTTCCTTCTAATGTTATGTTTGTAAAAATGTAATTAACAAATAATATGCTTAACTTAATACTCAATTCTAGCTTTGGTTATAATGTGCCACTAAAATTAGTGAAATTTTTATACACTGCTCTTTAATGATTTTTTTTTTTTTTTTTTCAAGAAATAGTTACGTAGAACTAATATTACTAGGTTCCACTCTTGGTAACAAATTACACTTGTAGATAATATCGATATTTATGCTTAAAATATGCACTTATATTTACAACACCATTGCATTACCGCTTACAAACAGACAATGCTGTCATGACAATAAAGAATATGCCTTCTTGACGTAGGTGTCCCGATATTAATGAGCACAATTCATGAATACGTGTTCCATACGGATCTAAAATGTATCCTAAAAATAAAACCAATAAAGTAAAAAACAAGTAAAAAACATATGTGTGTATGTATGCAAGCCAAAATTTGACAGAAAATAGCTTTTTACGTAGCAAACGTTGCCAATACATTTTCAATAAGCATCAACATGTTTATTAAATGTTACGGATTTTGTCAGCTGATACGCAACTCCACGATACGATTTGACTAACAGAGCCAATTGAATGGCCAACCTCATGGCGAAAATTGTTGCTCAGCCAAATGTTCGAGCATTGATGTCAGAACTTGATCGAAACATGGACATGAGCGGTCTACATTAGCCAAATGCGATGTCTGACATGATACTCATACCAAGTTCATGGCTAATGGAGACTACATACATTTACAAAAATAATTTTTTGAATTTATTAAGTCATGAAATTAAAATATTAAAAAAAAAAAAATTTTCTTCAAATTTTTTAAAAATTTTAATATTAGAAAAAAAATCGTTAAGCATGTTGTATATTCAAATTTGTATGAAATATTCAGTATTAAGTCATTTCCTAAATTATTTTTTTTACAGCTAAAATAAAATAAAATAATTCGTTTGACAAAATGTTCTTAAACTTAGTAGAAACATTTTTAATTAAATAAAATACAAATTTCCTTGAAAGTAGAATTTTTTGAAGTGACATTAGGAATATTTGATTTATTCGTATTATTACGAAATTTTATTTGATTTAGGAAAAGTTTTCTACATGTAACTACCCACCAAATGAATATTTATAAAAACACGTCTGTTAGGTTTATTAGTTAAAATTCAAAGTCCTTTATTCTAATCATATTTTATAATATATTTTTCATTGCCGTTGACATTTCGTCACAGCCTACTAAGATATATTCTTTTAAATAAGAAACAAGTTATTTTGATCTGGTAGTATTCTGTTCACTTGAACAGGTTTGCCACATTCAAATGAATTTTTAAATTTTGATCTCTTGCCAAATGTTGTTGTTCGGGCATCATAGTCGGTGGTTTTGCTATCTATGAGGACTGTTTGATGCACTCTAATGTGTTCTGCGATGTCGGAGAATCACAGCCTCCTCCTACTGATGAAAACGGCAACCTAGTTGCAGGAACTTTCTTTAAGTGGTTGACATTCCTACAAAAGGTTTTACATCCGCTCGACACCTCTACTATGTTTACCAATCTTGATGTTACCACATATTCCGTTGGATCGAAGTTATTTGTCAATTTATGAGGAAATATTAAATTTTTCAGCAAAACTTTGTCGCCTACAGATATATCTGCTTCCTTTGCTCCTTTCTTTTTATTAGCTAGTGCCTTTCCCTTTTGTTTATTGATACAATCGCAATCTTTTTCAGCTGACTCCGTGAATTCTCCTGTTAAGTCTTCTATTCCAGGTAATTTGTCTCTAATAACTATATTAAACATAAGTTCAGTTGGGGGAGAACCAGTGGTACCATGTGGTGTAACGTTTTACATATGGACAAATTTCTGTATTTCTTCTAAATAGGTTTTCTTATTAAGAGATGCTATTTTCAGACGTTTTCCTAGAGACCTATTAATGTTTTCTACCTCGCCGTTTGCTTGAGGCCAATATGGCGGTGTTAATATCTGTTCAATACCATTTATTTGGCAGTACTAATTAAATTCAGCACTTACATATTGCCGTTCTCAAGTACTTCGGAAATCCTAATCTACAAAATATTTCGTTCATTGATTCGATAATAGCTTGTGAAGTAATTGAACGAAGAAATTTAATTTCCATATATCTGGAATAATAATCAATAAAAACGAGAACATATTGACCATTTGGTAATGGACCTAAGAGGTCAGTGGCCAAAGTGATCCAGGGGCTAGTTGGAAACGGATGTCTGTCCATAGGAGCTGGTGGTGATGGCTGCGATACCAAAAGACAATCTCTGCAAGATTTTACAAACTCCTATGCAGAGGAGGAGTGATGCCACGGTCCATGAAGGGCCACCATACTTTCAACCTCAATCTCCGCTTCATAGCCGATTCTCCCGGATGGCCCTCATGAACCAGTCCAAGAACTTTTACTCGTAGAGGCTTTGGAATCACTAATCATGTCCCACGCAAGAGAATACTGCCAACTGCTGACAATTCAAAACGGAAAGGATAAAAACTATTTGTTAAGGCAGAGCTCCAAGAATCGCTATTAAGACATTCCATTGCATCAACAATATCCTCGTCCTGAATGCTACTTTGAGCAATTTCTGATATAGAAAGTGCCTTGGGTACGCAGCTTGTGACAATGTGACAAATACTTTGCTTGCCCATAGGATCAAAGCAATTAGAGTCTGTTGATTGGCAAAGTCTAGAAAGCGAGTCGGCAATATTTTCTTTTCCTTTTTTGAATTATGTCGTTTAATATTCGTACGACATTTAGGGGCATAATGACCAATACGGGAACATTTGTTGCATTTCATATTCTGTGCAGGGCAATTTAAAGAATTTTCGGAATGGCCAGTACACCCACATCTATTACATTCTACGTTAAACAAATTTGTGCGCCATATTTGTGAATCAATCTTATTAATTGTGTCTATCTCTGGCTTCGGCAACATTGAGTGCGACTGTTTACTAATTTGTTTTGATGTTGTTTCTGCCTGCTCCTGTAAAAAAATTATATAATGTGTTTTTTTAATTTGCTTTCACACTATATTTTTCACAACAACAATTTGGTACAAATTTGACAGAAACAAGAAAATTTCTGAAATCAGCTGTCCTATTACCACTACCTTGTAAGTAGATGACGTTTGATTATAACTAAATGTAGAATTTTTTTCAAACTATTTTGAAGGCAATTTTTTTAAGTAAAATTTATTACATGTCTTTTTTTTCGTAATATGTACGAGTGTTTTTGTTCATATTTAGCATTTATTTGTTTTTCAGTGTTCATATGTTAACTGTCTGAATTTGTCCCATTAAGTTTAATTGTTTTGACTTGTTGTTCATTCCTCTATTTTTTCAAGAACTACTAGTTATATTCTGTGCTAGCATTTTTGTTTCTGAGTTACTAAAAGTATTTTTTATAAACAAGACATGAAATGATCTATAAGACAACCTGGTAGGTGTAACGATCTTCTTTTTATTGATGATTAATATATTTCATATTTGCTCGTCTGTCTTATCAACAGTTTGAGACATTTTCTTTTATAATTTAAAGTAATGGTAAGTTGGTCATTATGTTGTTGGAGTGACAATTCTTCGGCCTTTTGTCACTTGACCATTATCTTGTGTCACTTTGAGACTTTATAAAGCCAACCGGCATCTGGAAATTTCTGCTTGTTGATAAATACTTTGTTAAAATTGAGCTTTCTTAGAAATACGATGAGTGTTTTAGTGTTTGACTTGAACCCATTCCAAATTAATAACCTTACTAACTGTAACTGATACGAGGTCTGTTCAAAAAATAATTTTAATTTTTCTCAAAAAATATTTCTTTGTTCATAAATTTCTATTTTGTACTCTTCATATCTAATACACTTGTGTCAGGGCTTTTGCCTATCCTCGAAGTAGTTCTGATATTCAATCGCAAAACGCCGTTTTCATGGGTCTTCAAACCTAAATCTGTCTGAGGCATGATTACGGTGTTGTTTTTGGTATAAAAAAATTACTTGTTTTTTGGTGAAAATTTAGAAGCTTTGGAACGAACTTCATGCCCAAAATTTCCGAAAATATTTCATGGCGTGAGCCAACTGATGTGCGGACATCCTCAGCAACTTCTCTAATAGTAATTCTACGATTCTCCATAACAATTTTCTTCCCTTTCATTCGATCTTCTGTTAAAAGCTTGTAGCATTTGTTGTAAACATTTTTCTGACCACAGAGTACAATCACTGTATGCCGCTGTCAAGTGTTTTTGAACATATAATTTATTTTTTTTATTAGGACCAGCACTCAGGGGATAACACCCTATTTTTGCAATCCATTGTGCCAGAACTCATGGTGAGGGATATGGTAGAGAAGATAGATGAGAGAAAATTTAGAAGGCTTAACTGTTTTCCAACTCTGCTTTGCGCGTTATGTTAATTTTTATAGCAGTGTTGAGGTGCCTACGGTGTTAAGTAGACGCATTAACTTCGTTGAGTTGTATTAGCATATGCTTCTGCTAACCGACGAAGGAGGGCGATGCTGTGTTCCTTGGCTTGGAACAGAGCAATTAAGTGATGAATTAATTTTTTATTCGCGAAAACTATTCCTAATTAACCCTTGAAAGGTAGCGACGCCTCACAGATAATCTTTTGTGTAACTTTTTAAATGTTTTATATGAGCTGTTTGTCATTGAGACTGCTATACGAGTTTCACGTAAAATATTTCCAGTAACATCGCAGGTCAGTCACTTCCTAAAAGAAAAAGGTGCCGAGGTAGATATATGTCCGTCGAAAATTTATCAGAATTGACTATCAGAATTTCGTGTCAGATTTTATCGTTATTAATAATAGTTTTTGTTCAACAGTGACCTAGACCCTAGAAAACAAAATCATAATTTAAAACATATAATAAGGACGAATAAAAATATACCGAACTGATAGTTTTAATTTAAAAATAACTTTGTCCTTTTAGGGTTAAGACACTACTGTCAAATAATACTTAAAACATTGCCACACGCTTTGACGTTTTTGCATTTTCCTACGACGTGGAACATTTTTTACCACGCAATAGTATCAAGGCGAATTCACTTTACTGAGCTACTTTGTTCATGCAGGCATAGGGGATGATATGTCGAATTTTGTTGTAATGTTGTATTTGTTGTAGAATTAACACAACTTGGTAAGTGAATTCGCCTTGCCATAGCATATGTTTTCCTTTATCAAATGATAGTATTTTAAACGTCCGGAATACTGTGAATTATTTAATTGCAAATAATTTTTAATTTGCGAATAGGCCTCTTATAAACGTAATATGTGTCAGTTTCAGTTAAAAGGGACCTATGGGCAAAAAATGAGTTTTGGAGAAAAACGATTTTGAAGTTAACAAGTTAATTTTGAAACGCCTGAACGCTTTTATAGCTCGAAGCCCATTATAAGGGGTTTTATGGGTCGCTGATTACGAATCTGGTATTGGATTTTGAAAATTCAAAATGGTGGATCCAATATGGCGGACTATTTTTTTTTTTTTTTTTGTAATATTATCAAGTTTCAAGTAAATTAGATCAATTACAAAAAATTTTGTTACATCGGGTTCTTTTCTTTTCTTATCAAAGGTGTATTTTAAAGCTTACTTATGACAAAAAGTAATGCAGTTAGAAAACTGTGGGTTGCTGCATTAGAAAGGGCGTATTGTCTATTTTAAGAATCACCAAAAAAGTAAAAATCGATTTTTTCATCCATAGGTCCCTTTTAACTGAAACTGACACATATCGTTTTTTCTTTTTTTTTTTTTGCTACATGAGAACTTAAAATGAGGTAGATAACCTGATGGCATTTATCGCCCTATTGCAATTTGTTCCATTGAAATTCCTATCTGGTGAAATATTTGGAGTCCAACGGTTTACTCATCGACCGGCATTATGGTTTTTGGTAGGGGGGCTCTACGCGGGATTCCTGGCCTTCCTTTTGGAGAACTGGTGTCACTCCATTCATACCTTTGGCAAAACTAAAGTGGTGACTCTAGATATAAAGCTTTTGATAGAGTCAGGCATAGAGCACTTTTGTCACTCGACTTGTATTTCAGAGATCGCACTATTTCTATTCTTTTGCAGCAGAATCGTTCATTCGTAACAACCTAAATCTGATGGAAGTTAAGAATATGAGGCAAATGACACGCGTAATTCCCACTTCTTAGTAATCTCTAAATAGGGTAGTGTGAATAAGGTAAATTTTAATGAACGAAAGACCCAAAGTGCTATGCTTACCCACAGACATATGACCGGACATGACGCTCCATCTATAACTATGGAAGGTATAAATATTGAGGAATCAGAAGATGATGTTCTTGGCATGAATATTTTTAAGACGGTGTAAGAGATACTTCACTCCATCTGATCTCCTTAGTATTTATACCACAACTATATTCGACCGAAAATGAAATACAACTCTCATGTATGGGCTGGCTGGTGCTTCAAAGTCTATTTTGAAGCTACTCGACGACGTATAGGAGAGAGCGAAGAAGCTTATGGGTGGCAGTGGGGTAGCCAACTCTATTGACTCACTGGATCATCGTCGCAATGTGGGTTTGTTTCCAAACCATATCGATAGTTCTCATGCAGTTAAAAAAACTTCTGATATTTCTACTTGAAAATTTTCTGGTTGTATCCTTAGTAACCATGGTGTATGTATAAACTATTTATACAATTTATTTTTTTTTTCAAGTTTACGCAGATTTACTTTTGGTTTTTTGCAATTTCGTTTCAAAAACCATTTAAATGTAGCAGCTTATGTGGAATTTTTTTTTTAATTCCGGAAACTAAAATATTACAGTCGTTTCACATTGCTCGAAATATTCACTTTAATTTAAAGTACATATATAGATTTTGCATTATAAAATATAATTGCTAATTGTATGAAAACTTTAATATATTTTTAGAAAATCGAGGAGAATTCTTAGAAAAACTGCTGCGTGCACGATCAGCTGTACGTGCTGGTGCACCATCACAACCCATTTTGCCAACGGTAAGCGTATTACGTCTAGTGGTTGGTAATTGGGTATTACAATCCCAAAAACCAAATCAATTACAAATTCACAACACGGAAGGTCATCAAGTTACAATCTTACAAGATGATTTACCCGGTTTTATATTTGAAAGTAATCGCGGCACAAAACATACATTTACTGCAGAAACAACTTTGGGGCCAGACTTTGCCACTGGCTGGTCGACAAATAAGAAAAAGAAAATCAAAACAAAAACTGAAGTTCAAAAGACTCAGGTAAAAAATATGGCTCGTGATATTTACAACAAATACTTTAAGGCTGCGCAGGCAGTTCCGCGTGGAGCTGTTGCTAAATTAACTAGTATAGTAAAAAGAATTGAAATTGCTCTAGAAGAGCAGCGTTTGCCGGGTCAGACCGTTTGGCAAGATAAATTACGCGAAGCTTTAAATGAATTGTCACTTCTGTTGCAAGAGGATGGGGTTGTAAGTGCTTATGAAATGCACTCATCCGGTTTGGTGCAAGCATTGGTGGCTGTGCTTTCTAAGAACTACTGGGACAATGGCTTGTCTCGAAGTAAAATGAATAAATTGCAAAAACAGCGTGTTGCTATATTTAGGCAATGTATTCTAGAACGTAATGAATTGAATACAAAAACTAACAACTCTGCTTCTATTTTGGTTCAAAAACTAGTTGCCGTTCTAGAAAGCACAGAAAAACTTCCTGTATTTCTATATGACGCACCCGGTCCCGGATATGGCTTGCAAATACTAACCAAGCGTTTACGTTTTCGCTTAGAACGGGCCGCTTGCGAAACAACTCTTTTTGATCGTACTGGTAGAACTTTAAAAATGGAACCCTTATCTACTCTCGGTCAGCTATCAAAATACTTGCTAAAAATGGTTGCCAAGCAGTGGTATGATATGGACCGCAACACATTTTTGTATTTGAAAAAATTCCGCGAACACAAACACGGCATGGTATTTAAGCACCATTTCGATTTCGATGAAGAGGGTCTAATTTATTATATCGGTTCAAATGGTAAGACATGCGAATGGGTTAATCCTGCACAATATGGTCTCGTTCAGGTCACAAGCTCGGAGGGAAAAGCTCTACCATATGGAAAGTTAGAAGATATTCTTTCTCGTGACAGTATTTCTGTAAATTGTCATACAAAGGATAATAAGAAAGCCTGGTTTGCCATCGATTTGGGCGTTTATGTTATACCAAACGCTTATACATTAAGACATGCTCGTGGATATGGTCGTTCGGCATTACGCAATTGGATGTTGCAAGGATCTAAAGATGGTACGAGTTGGACCACTTTAGCAACACACGCTGATGACAAGAGTCTTGTAGAACCCGGTAGTACATCTACTTGGCCAATATTATGTGCGTCAAGTGAAAATCAAGGTTTCCGGCACATACGTATTCAGCAAAATGGTCGCAATGCTTCTGGCCAGACACATTATCTGAGTTTAAGTGGTTTTGAAATTTATGGGCGAATAGTTAGCGTATGTGATGATATTGGGAAAGGTTCGAAAGAAGCAGAGGCGAAGGTCCGTCGTGAACGACGACAAATCCGAGCGCAATTAAAGCATATAAGCACCGGAGCTCGGGTCGTACGAGGCGTTGATTGGCGTTGGGATGAACAAGATGCTTGCTGCGAAGGTACTGTTACCGGTGAGATACATAATGGTTGGATTGATGTAAAATGGGATAAAGGAGTACGTAACTCATACCGTATGGGAGCCGAAGGAAAATACGATTTGAAATTGGCAAATAGTGAAAATATATCAATGTTTGAAGGTGGAACTGCAATAGCTCCCAGTACAACTAGCAGTAGCAGTAAGAAAGGCATATCGTTAAATTCAAGAAAATCTAGCTCAACACCTTCGCTACCAGAGGCAACTGAAATCAACCGGAACTCGGAAGGTCCACCAGATCAAGCTGCATCGGCGGACAATTTAGCTTGGAAGCAAACAGTGGAAGCAATAACTGAAGATGTTTTTTCCTCTGCCAAGTCTCAAATGCTAGCCGGTGGATCTGGTTCCGGCGTTCCAGGTGAAGACAATCAGGCAAGCCAAAGTAAATGCAATTTATTGGGTGCAGGCGGCGTATCAGTCGGCAACGCTTCAACATTGCTTCGAGAACGTGACAATATAACAGATCTTTCGACAATAAATAATTCAATGCAGGCTATAAATGCGAATGTTGCATCCGATCTTGCTACAATTACAGAAAACTTGGCTTTGAGCGATAATCAACCAGCAAGTGGTCTTGCTACTATCACCTGTGCCGCAACAGGTTTTGGAACTTCGAATGCAAATAGTAAGAATACTTTGTCCGCAATATTTGGTAATGTCAGCTCGTCCGGTCCCAGTACAGCTGGGGCATCAACGTCATCATCTTCGTGTGAGGCCAATAATAAAATGAATGCCAACAATTCAGCAGCAAGTGGCAGTATTGGCAAAAGCCTTTTAGTTAATTTGCGGTCTAGCTCGTCAGCTAGTCAACGTGTTTCACAATTCTCATCTGAAGCTTTGGAAATGATCGATAAAATGCGCGATGGTGTTGATATGCTACGTAACAATACCAATAATATTTTGGCTTCTGATATTTTGTCATTACCGGGAAGCAATCTACTAGCTGCTGCTTGTGTAAAGTCATCTAATAGTAGAACTGCTGATATAAGTGACACCATGAGTAATCTTAGCGTTGATTGCCCAGGAGCTGGTAATATCAGTACTGGCAATGAAACCAATGTTATCGAGAAAAATTGCGGTGAAATTGAGACACACATTGAAAGCGGTGTATATAACGAACAATCTGTCGTCGTTACTGATGCAACAAATGATTCTCAGGCATCTGCTCAAAATATTGAAAATAATGAAAGTGTAGTGTCCGTGTCGGTTTCAAATCAAATGAGTGTCAGTGTACCAAATTTGACTACCACTTCAGCTTCAGAAACTCAGTCGCAGTCGGAAACATCTACCCATTCTGGACTGTTAGAGACATTTGCAGCTATGGCGAGACGCCGTATATCTCAAGGAACAAACTTACAAAACAATCAAATTATGAACTCTAGTAATGCAAATTCGAATGAACGAAATAATCAAAATTCTGGTGGAGGCTCGAACTCCTTTTTCCCCCGAGGTCCAAACTCAGTAACGAGTTTAGTAAAACTTGCACTTTCTTCAAATTTCCATTCTGGGCTCCTCAGCACTGCTCAGAGTTATCCAAGTTTGTCTTCAAATAATGCAGCAAATACGGCAGGATCAAATGCAAGTTCTGGCACTGGTAATGCTTCGGCTGGTCAACAAGGTCAAGCTTCTATAAACCCTGCTCTTACCATGAGTCTTACTTCAACCTCTAGCGACAGCGAACAAGTTTCTTTTGAAGATTTTCTTGAAACCTGCCGTGCTCCAGCCTTGCTGGGAGATATGGATGATGATGACGATATGGATGAGGACAACGATGATGAAGAAAATGAAGATGAATATGAAGAAGTTGGAAACACACTATTGCAAGTAATGGTATCTCGCAACCTGTTGACCTTTATGGATGATGAAACATTTGAAAATCGGTTAGCTGGTGTCACTAAACGTAAATCTTGGGATGACGAATTCGTTCTGAAACGTCAATTCTCCGCATTGATACCAGCATTTGATCCCAGACCGGGCCGCACAAATGTTAACCAGACATCAGAACTCGAAATACCTGCGCCCGGAACGAGTGCCGAAGCAAGTCGCGCAAGTGAGATAGAACCAATTCAACAACCAATTTTGGCTCTTTCACTTCGTGGGCCTGGAATTGGAGGTGTTCCTGATGTAGAAATTGAATTGACCAATAACGATTGGACTATTTTCCGTGCGGTTCAAGAACTTTTGCAAGCTTCTCAATTGAGTAAGGCGGATAAGTTCCGGAAAGCTTGGGAACCTACATATACCATCGTGTATCGTGAGCTACAGTCAACACATAGCCAAGATACGATCGATGCAGATGAAGGCAACAACACACCTGTTGTGTCCTCTAAAAGTGGTGCATCCACATTGTCGCCAAATACTCCAGTGCGCGGAGAATTTATGACGTCTGAAAATGTTAATTGTACTGTAGAAGATGTACTGCAGCTGTTAAGTCAATTAAATACGTTAAATCAAACAGTCAAAGAAACTGCTGAACTGAACGCAAGTATCAACAACAGCAACACTACGGTCCTACCAGTTGACATTTTTATGAGTAAAAAAATCACCAATAAATTGCAGCAGCAGATTCAAGATCCTTTGGTATTATCAAGCAACTCCTTGCCAATTTGGTGCGAAGACCTCAACCAGTCATGCCCGTTCCTGTTTCCTTTTGAAACTAGACAACTTTATTTCAACTGCACTGCATTTGGAGCATCTCGTAGCATTGTTTGTCTACAATCTCAAAGGGATGCTACGCTAGAGAGGCAACGAATGCCAGGTTTAAGTCCACGTCGTGACGATCAGCACGAATTTCGGGTAGGAAGACTAAAACATGAAAGAGTTAAAGTTCCTCGTGATGAAAACTTGTTGGAGTGGGCCATGCAAGTTATGAAAGTACATTGTAATCGTAAATCTGTTTTAGAAGTTGGCTTTATGGGGGAGGAAGGTACTGGACTTGGGCCGACCTTAGAGTTTTTTGCTCTTGTAAGTTAAAGAAACAATACACAAACAAATAAAAAAAGTCTAATAAATTTTATGTTTTTAGGTGGCTTCCGAATTACAAAGATGTGACTTATGTATGTGGTTGTGCGATGATGATCCAACACAAACTAGCGAGCTAATTAAAAAAGTGGGAGAAGAAAATGAAAAATCATCTATACATTTTAAGGAGTCCAATAAGCCCATAGGCTACTATGTTAATAGGCGGGAAAATGGCCTTTTCCCGGCTCCATTGCCTCAAAATTCAGAGGTCTGCGAAAAGGCATCTAAACACTTTTGGTTTTTGGGCGTATTCATTGCAAAAGTTTTGCAAGATATGCGCCTAGTCGATTTGCCTTTGTCAGATTCTTTCCTTCAGTTGTTGTGTCACAACAAAATGCTATCGAGCTCCACGCTAAATAAAAGTTCCAATACTGCTTCTGAAGACTTAATGGCATCTTCAGTCATGTCTGAGGATTCGGAATTAGCCGATACCTGCTCGAAGTTACTGTGCACCGATTATCATTTAGAGACTAGATGGTACGACGGTATTTTGTCCTATGAAAATCTTGCCGAAATCGATACCTTAAGATATGAATTTATCAAAGAGTTGCAAGATCTCTTAGCTCGCAAACAGGCCATTGAAGGAGATTTGCATCTAACAACAGAACAACGCCAGGCAGCGATTGCTAATCTCAAACTTCATAGTAAAAATAATACTGAAGTTAATCTAGAAGATTTGGCTTTAACCTTCACGTATTTACCAACCTCATCTGTTTATGGTTATGAATATGCCGAATTAGTTCCGAACGGTGCTGACATCGATGTAACAATCAATAACTTGGAGGAATATTGCGAGTCTTTAATTAGCTTCTGCCTTCAAGATGGAATTGCAAAACAATTAGATGCATTTCATCGTGGTTTCTGTGAAGTTTTTCCGCTCCAGAAGTTGGCAGCATTTAGTCCAGCCGAAGCTCGTATGATGATATGTGGCGAACAGCATCCACAATGGACCAGAGAGGATCTCATCAATTATACAGAACCGAAACTGGGTTATTCAAAGGAAAGGTAAGTTTTTTGAGTTTTTCGTATATCCATTCCACATGATTCATTACTGTTTATTGGTAAGTTGATAATCAAATCAAAGACGACGTGTTTGAGAAATTCGTAACAACATTTATAAGTCTTTACACCAAAACATAAATAAATAAATAAAACATATTGATTTTTTACATACTTCTCTTGCTTTTATTTTCGTAAATTTTATAGTCCCGGATTTTTGCGTTTCGTAAACGTGTTAATGAGCATGACTGGTCCTGAGCGTAAAGCATTCCTACAATTTACAACTGGATGCAGTAGTTTACCACCTGGAGGTTTAGCTAACTTACATCCACGTTTAACAGTGGTACGAAAAGTAGATGCTGGTGATGGCAGCTATCCATCTGTAAACACTTGTGTACACTATTTAAAATTGCCTGATTATCAAACAGAGGAAATTATGAAAGAACGTTTATTAACAGCGACAAAAGAAAAAGGATTCCATTTAAATTAAAAAGAGAACAATCAATTGTTTAACTTTGATTCTCACTTTAATATTTATTTAAAATTTAATTTTTTTTGTTTTGATTTGTTTAGTAATTTTAAATCAATGTTTGAAGATTGAATATGATTGTCTTAAATATGTATTCGCATACTGTTTTTGATTATTATGATCTAAATACATATAACATCCATAATTAAGAAACTGTGTTGATGAAATTTTATAACATGATGAATTTTTTTGCACAGAAAGAATGAAACAAACGAAAACTACATAATAAATTAAGTTTTGTTATATAAGCTAATACATACTAATTAGTAATTCTATTACTTATCATGTTATTATAAAATTTAGAACATGTTATTTATTATTTTATATTTTCTTTAATTATTGACACAAACATATATCCATAATAATATCGAAAATGTAATGCAACTGATTGCAGACATTCAATTCAACAATGTTTTTTTTTTTTAAATTTTTTTGCACTTAAAAAATTTGCTGTCATTAAATTGTAACAAACAAAAAATATGGAGTTTCGTAAAGCTTTAAAAAACAAAAATACATTTGTCAAACATAGTTTACGTGATTGTAAACTACCGCTCTTTTTCGATAATACGTTTTCAAACCAAACAACATTTTTTGTTTTATAATACATTAAAAAAATTATTGAAAACAAATAATTTGTAACTATTTTGGTAAAAATAATTAAACTTCAAGAAACTTACTACATACTTCATATTATTACTACTACCATTTATTACTATATAATAGCATCATTAATTGTGAAAGCAAAGAGTATATATATTTTGAACAAACGAAAAAAGAACACTATTTTAATGTAAATATTGGAAATAAATTTTAATTATTCTTTTATCTCAAGCTTATATTTAATAAAAAAAACCTATTAAAATGCACACACAATAAAATGCATTAAATTAAAAACAGTTTTAATAATTATTCGAGAATTAAAGTTTAAACAAATATATAAATAAAAGATCACAAACATATGTGTATTTAAACTATCAATATTCTCTTTCATTTATTATCTTAGTTCTGCAATCATAATCAATATTTGAAATACATTAAAAAAATTTTACAACATTAAAAATTTTAAGAAATTCAAAAAACAATGGGGAAGAAATATTTTTAGCTAAATATCTTTTAATAGATACATAGTTGAAATATGTTACAATCAGCAGCCCTTCAATACTACTTTCTCTGATAACTTATCTGCGAAAAACATTTTATTAAAAACTTTTTAATTTACTTATGCTTTCTTTTTCTTAGTCAATAAACGTTTAAATTAAGTACGTAGATTGTTTTCGATTTACTTCTTCTTGTTTTGAATAATAAAATAAGTTAAAAAGTAAAATTTTGGGAAAACATAAGCTTTGCTTTTTTGTCTTTATTATTTAACATGTTATCGTATTTAAATAACTTTAGTTTATAATTGTATTTTAAGAAGTTACACGAACATGAATCGTATAAATAAATCTTATTAATAAATCTTATTAAAATGGTTTCGTTTATAAAAAAAGTTATGGAAACTAAAGATATTAGAACACGTATTCAGGACTGTTTTGAAATTTTATTGCCAAGTCATATCGCACACACAGTTCAAAAGTGACTCAACTCAAAATTTTATTATTCGCATTTATCTTAATTTTTCAGAAATCAAAAAAAAATGTTTTTGACATAAATAAAAAAGTTAAAAACAAAAATTTTAGTAGTTTAGTAGAAAATCCATACAGATAATAAAAAAGAAAGAAAAAAAATTTCGAGTTGAGTCGCTTTTGAACTATGAGTGTGATATAAAATGTATTAGGTGCTGTTTATACAAGGCGGAACGAGTGATTTGAGTGTAAATTTTGTATGAAAAGCACTCAGATTTTTGAGTAGTTTCCATACAAAATTTACACTCAAATCACTTGTTCGTCTTGTATAAACAGCACATTAAATAAAAATATAAAAAATAAACAAAAATTTCATTCAGTTGCTTTTGCACAAGCAGATTTACTTATGTCGGATTGCCTTTTGATATTTCTCTTTAATTTTACTAGATACTAGATACACATCGAATATTTGCAAGAACGCACAATTACTTTATTTTATTCTAGTTTTCAATTTAATACTAGATTTTTAATAAAAAATTAAGTAATAATGAGGATGATTGTAGCAAAGTAACTTCTTCTTCTCTTCAATGATATTTTTTTAATATCTGCGACCATACCAATTTTAAATATTGGAAGTTTTTTAAGTTTTGGCATTTTTATATTGTTTCTGATAAAATACTTGTCTGATAATATTTATTAACTTGAAAATTTGTTCATTTATATCAACTTTTATACACAACAAATTCAATGTCGGTGTTGTGTTATGTTCATGTATTTCTCACTAACACATACTCATAAACACTACTACTACCTAGATTCTCTCTCTCTCTCTCTCTCTCTTTGTGGCCGACACTGTTTTAGGTATACCATTGACCTTAGAAAACAACTTGGGATTTTATAAATGGCCAAAAATGTGTCAAAAAGTCATTTGAGGATGCAAATGTAAGTGTTTGGAGGCCGCCATTTTGAATTTAGAGTGATAAGGAGGTCTTCTCAGAAAACAATTTTAATATCTACATGGGGACGTATAAAAAATAATTAGCTGCAAAAGTCTGATCGGAAGGTTTTTAGTGGCCAAAAAGTTTGCTTTAATACAATTATTAGAGGATTGTGTAGACTGAAGTGATAAGCGCGTTGACTACTAAGCAAGCAATGACTTGGGGCCTGGGTTCAAACCCTGGCCAGAGCAAGTCAATCAACATCATTAATTTCTCTAATGTACGTTACTGAGACATTGTATTAATTGTTGGCGGACTATTTAAGTGATGAAGGCATAGCACTGGTCACTAACACCTGTTCCGGCAGCGATTGATGCTGTTCCAAGCTAATGTACACAACATCACCCTGCCTGCTTAATACGGCTTAAGAAAGTTGATGCGTCTACTTAACTCCAGAGGCGCTTCAACACTGCTATAAAAATTAACATAACGCGCAAAGCAGAGTTCTAAAAGAGTTAAGCCTTCTAAATTTTCAACAACTATCTTCTCTACCCTATCCCTCCCACTGAGTTCCGGCACAATGCACTGCATACGTGAGGGTCATCCCCTGAGTGCTGGTCCTAATTAAAAAAAAAACGTGTGGCACTCGGAGACTGCCGCGGTAAAGCTATTGATTGCATAGCATTTGTTATCAACTTATGAAATTATAATTATTTATATCGAGAGAAAATGGTTCCTCAGGCCCGTGGTCCACAGTCTCCATTGATTTGGACCATGTCGAGACCCAATAAAGTCACAATTTTAGCCAAAAAAAAATCCGATAACGAAAAAAAGCTGCCAACTGCAAAATTAATAAAAAAGTACAGAAATTTGATAACCGGAAATATGTGGTTCAATGGCGCTGCTATGAGTGGGACATTTGGCTGCTGTGATTGTTGACTAGGCTGATAAGTAAAGACATTTAATTTTGTGGGATTAGTGTTATTTATGGAATCAGTGTATTGTATTTGTGGAACTAGTCTTAGGTTTTATTTTCGTTACGGAATTTCTTGATTCGGTCGCCGCGCTCAAAGCCCGCGATAAAAGCTTTGCAATAGTTAAAAAAAAATTATATTATTTAGTTTTTTCCCATTTTTCATTTCATATTCCAAACAAAGTATTCCATTTTTTCTGCGTAGCCACTTTATACTATGTTCACACGGACAGAAATTATAGAGGTTCGCGCTCTCATTCTTGGTTCGCGGGCCAACCTTGATTGAACCTACATGTTTCGCCATAGAAAATTTTGAGAGCGAACCTACGTGTTTCATTTTGAACCTTGTTGCAAACCCGTATAATTTATACTATGTTCACACGGACAGAAATTATAGAGGTTCGCGCTCTCATTCTTGGTTCGCGGGCCAACCTTGATTGAACCTACATGTTTCGCCATAGAAAATTTTGAGAGCGAACCTACGTGTTTCATTTTGAACCTTGTTGCAAACCCGTATAATTTACTATCATCTCTAATTTTGATAACAAATTATCGCTAGTTTATCTGAACTAGTTGTGCAAAATTATTTTAACAACGAAAAACAATTGATAAGTGCTAAAATTTAATAAAAACATTGAACAAATATAAAGCATATATTTATATTTATGTAAATAATTAAATAAAATGAAAAAGCAATAAATAGTCAATTATATTTTAAACAATAAAAGAATGTCGAAGTACGAACCAACATAGAATATGTCGTGAGAACACATGGGTTCGCCATCGAGGTTCACGGAGCGAACCTAGTGTTTCAGTTTGTCGTGTGAACATAGTATTAAACACAACGCGTTCGAACGAAAAAAAGAAAATGATAATCAGCTGATAATAATACAAACTATAACCGAAATAACCGTCAGCACTACCGGCTATATAACCGGTAGAGTTCTTGTAGGGAGGTTTCGTTGGCCATTCGTAGTCAATTCCCATCTTATTCATACTTTGTGTGTTTAACTATCCAGACGAGCAAAATTTTTCTCCTAATATATGTTTAGGTTTTAATATTTGTTTTTTCTCGAAAAAAAAGAAAACAACAAAAACAAAACTAACTACAATTACAAGCATTTTTATACAATTTATTTGCCCTTCTCTCTCTCTACTTTGACATGCAGGCAAGCTTTGACATGGCAAAGTTAGTAAAATGCCTAGCGCCTAACAGCGTAAGGAAAAACTATGGCCATGCAATGTAGTACAAGGGACTAAGTGGAATTTTTTTTTTAACTCTAAATATGTCTTTGATTTTTATAAAATATGTGTCCTAAAATAGAGACCTTTATTGGAATATTTTGGCAGGTGATAAAAGTCTTTCTTCGTTTGGTCCATTACAACTGTAGCAAAGTCACTTTTATAATAGTTTCTGGTAGGATTCACTATAAGAAATATATAAGAAATAATTTGCTCGTCAAGACGCCCTGTATATCTTTGTTAATAATTGTGTTTGAATTGGCTTTTAGATGTGGGAAAACATTGTCTATACTCTTTTTTTTTATGACCACAATTAGTACTGACATAATTGCGACAATTGTTGCAATATATGTATATGAACATTTTTATTGCTAGCCATAATGGTACGTGAGCGGCTAATAAAGGCACAATTGTGTTACAAATACCATCACTGGTGAAATACATAAATTTACAATGCTGCGTTATACGAATAATAATTCTGTCAGAGCCGAAAGTCGGCTTAAAAAATACTAATAATTAATTTGTTTTTTTCCGGTGCACAATCGTTTGAGTCGTGAGCATTTGGAAAATTGATGCAAGAGGGCCATAAACACACATTTAATTTCATTTCAAATATTTTTAAATAATCAAAAATGGTAAGTAAAATAGTAAAAGTACATACATTCATGCTTATATAAATATTTTAAAACTTGTAATAATATGATAGATAATAAAGTTTTGGAGAAATAACATTCATTTGACCTTTGTTTGAGGTCCGATTTCTATCATGCATCATAGAAATTGCAATTGTTTCTTTAGTGATTACATTACAAATGAAATGCACGGAGGGTATTAATTTCATATTAGATTATGTACGTACATATGTATGTACATACATACGTACTTTGTACGTACAGTGGGGAGCAAAATTGTCTATGTACATACATACTTATGTTGAAGTTTGCAGTTTCTATCTACTTAAACAATATAAATCCGATTTCTTTTAAATTTTTAATAGGTACATATGTAGGAATACTTCATTTTATTCAGGACAAAAATTTTGTTTTATTTCTTTTATACTGTCGATGCCAAGAGAAGCTCTATGTATTTTGGATTCTACGGACCAAATGATACGTTTCCAAGTTACAACGGTCTAATTTTCATGGTGTTACAGCATTCAGAAAAATGCATATGTACATATGTACGTACAAGAAAAAAACCACAATTTTGTAGTGAAACTTCAGAGGCCCACAAAGCGGAAACAGCCTCAACGACAATATATTTTATTTTATAATTTCTTTTCTATTTTGATTATCGGATAGTATAAACTAATTTTTTTTTGAGCTACATACATATGTAACTAAATTAAATTTAAGCCGATGAGTGTAAATTTACCTTTTAAGTTATGGAAAGTGTTAAAAATAGAGGAGGCAGTGTGACGATTTCGAGCTGCTTTACATGGTGACATAATTAGGCAACGGAATAGCGATGCAAAAACATATAGTAGATGTCGAGTAGCCAGCATAATGTCGAGACCGCAATCGTTTGGAATACTTGTGGGATATAGTAAAATGTTTAAATTAATATTAAAGTACACCCCAACATACGGACATACTATAAATTTGGACGGACTGTAAATGGAATAAACTTCCATGGGAAACAATAGAAATCTTGCTTAAAAGTATTCCCAAACATGTTGGAAGTCTCACAGAAAAAATATGCTGTCGGTTAGGTATTAACTCCATATTTTATCATAGACAAAATGTACAGAACAGTATATTTGGTTAACTGTTACTCCTTTTTCAGTTTTTTTTTATTTAATTTTAAGTGTTGAAAAATTTTTTTGGCTTAAATCTAGTTTAGTGACGCAGCTCCAAATGAAAAAAAAATTACATAGGGCGATAGAAAGTCGAAAAATAAGACGAAAAATTAATGTGGTAACTTTCTCGGAAACATAGTTTTAGAGTTATTGGCCTCTGAAGTTTGTATATATATATATATGTGCAATTTCCCTTTGCATTTCTCAACGTATAAGGCCAATTTTGGTATCATTTGAAAGCTTTTGATTAGATCTATATGAATTTGTTAAAATACAGAAGATTTTAGTGATATTAAAAAAAAAATAATTGTTTTCGGACCCAAGTGGGCTGGAATCTAATTTCCAGCAACCTCCTAACTTATATTAAAATATAACAGATTAGTGTGGATATCTGTCAAACTCTTCCTCCAGCGTACAATCTGATGTCATAAATATTACATATATTTTCTATATCATTGTTTTCGAGTACAAGGTGGAGAAAATCATTAGGACCGGCCAAAGGCCGGCTTTGTAGAACATCTGTTCTACATACCGCCGTGTCGGGAAATATCATGATGGAGAAAATCATTAAGCACGGCCGAAGGTCGGCTATGCAGGCAATCTAAAAAACTGCTTTGACACCTAAAGATTTCAAAATTTAAATAGAAAATTTGCAAATTCATATAGATCTAGTCAAAAGCTTTCAAATGCTACCAAAATTGTCCTTCTACGTTGAGAAATGCAGAGGGAAATCGCACATATACTATATACAAACTTCAGAGGCCAATAACTCGAAAACTATGCGTTTCCGAGAAAGTTACCACATTAAATTTTCGTCTTATTTTTCGATTTTCTATCGCCCTATGTAATTTTTTTTTCATTTGGAGCTGCGTCACTAAACTAGATTTGTTCCATTTTTTTTATTTTATAACACAAATGAATTAACTTTGAGATCATACATATGTATGTGAATTCTTGAGTATTACCCGAATAAAGTGTATATGAATTGAGAAATTTAAATAAATTAATATAGCATTACACAGCAAATAATACAAACAAAAAGTAGTTGGCTGGGTAATTTTGTGTAGGTGATAATTTTTGAAGATTTAAGCTTTTGAATTTTTTTTGTATAAAGCATAAGAAGATAAATATATATTTTTGCTGGTGTATGAGTAAAACATAGTGAAATCCCATAAACATATGTATTTAGAGCTATTGAAATACAAGGAAGAAATTATCGATATCAAGGTAGTGGACTTCTTTCTTTGTGCATCTGCTGCGTACTCACAAGGCATTTTATAAAAATTTAAAACATATCTGTACATGAGTATGTATTCATGTATGTATGTATATAATGAATATATAACTTTTCAGAAACATTTATAGATATTCCACAAATAATAACCAGTCTTACATTTGTAAATTAAATTATATATTTATTATTTTTCTAATTGCTAAATATCCCAAGCCATACACAAATTTTTGTAAATATTCCTTAGAAAATTCAATTAATCAACCCATGAAATTTAAATAAAGCATGGGTTCAAATATCGAGCGTCCCAAGCTTATTTGCTGATTATATATTTCTACTGTATTGCAATTTTAATTAATCTAAACATGCATCGTTTTTCTAAGGTTAATTTCTAAATTTCTTTGATATAATCGAATTCACCTTACATATACTGTATTGATATACCTTAGTCTTAAATACATGTATACATATACGAGTATGTACATATATTTCTCATAAAAAATAAAAAGTCTCACCATGCGTTAGAGGGAACCCAAATATATTTACATATGTACATATGTACATGCAATTAGAAAATAAAGATAAGACCTTTCATATACACACATACATATAGGTATTCCTAGATACATATGTACATATATGTATATATAGCCAAGCAAGTTTATCAAGGTTAGACTTTGAACTAGTCTAAGAATATTCCAATAGAAATATAAATTCATTAACCTGACGAAAACACTTTCTAAAATACATACATAGATATATGTATGTATAAATATAATAATAATAATAATGAAATATTTTACAAATCATATCATGTTTTCTAGGCAATATCACATTCCAAATACTCATATGTACATACATACATACATATATATTTTTCTGTTCGAAACCTAAGAAACTTTTTCTGATAACGTAACCATATTTTCATTTGAATTTAAGCACATACAAATATTCATATATATGTAGTCTAATAAAAATTCAAAGTGTTAAGCAATAAACGCAGGCCACAAAATCATGTTTATATAAGAATGACTCCCAACCAACCAAAACGACTTAGTAATGTGCTGTGAATATGTACTGTTTTAAAGGGTTTATTAAGAATTGTTTAATAGTTAAAACTACCCTTGGGATAATAGTGCTAGCCTGTAGTATATTGTAAGCTAGAAAGTCTACAGAATAAGCTTAAAGAGGAATATATTTATTTCTAATCATGTATATAATAAGCTTAGATTCGTAATATGTTTGTAATTAAATAATATATAATATAACATTTATTCGAAATGAAAATCGAATTCCATTTTACAAATTATAGCATTTATTCGAGCCAATGCTGAAGAATTTATGTTTTAAAAAAATTATTATTTATTATGTTTGCTTTTGCATTAGTAATTCGCAGATATTATTTGCGAGTTAATGTATGATTTGATGAGTTTTAGAACTTTTAAAACATGAATACATGAATGGTAAAGATCTACTGATGATTTGGAATTTAGCTACCAACGAAATGCATATAGAACATAACAAATAATAATTTCTTAAAAATAATAAATAATAAATAAATAAATATTTCTAACAGGTAGACTCGACTTAATTCGCTTTGAAAAATACCTACTTCCGATGTGAAAAAATGTACCGAACATTTGACATCTCAGCTGGATGACAAGTACATTTCAATTGTCTATTTTTCCGCGACCTGTTAAATTCGCATAATTCAGTTAGGCACAAAGGTACCTGCGACTTGATAAATTAATAAAAGTTAATAAAATTATAAACTTGAGAAAAAATCAGAAAAAATTAAACCTAAAAATTTTGGCACATAAGATGACTCATGCTGCCCGCCATCTAAGAAATAAAGATATCTAATAACTCTATTGAATGCTAAATTTAAATATCTGAATAAGTAACAATAAGTTCCAGAATATACTTCTAAAGCACATAAAAAGAAAAAATTTAAAATTGGTTTTTATTTTAAACTAGCTGAGCGCCCCCGGCTTCGCATGGAAGCTATTTACTTTTATAAATTTCGATTTACCTAAAGCCCATCACGACTTTCACGAAAAGTCATAACTCACGAACGCGTCGACCGATTTAGATAAACCATCTACACGACTATACGAGCAAACCCTAAAAATTTAATCGAATTCGGTTTGACCGTTCGTGAGTTATAAAAGGCACACACAACAACACTTGCAACAATTTTTTATATACTATATAAGATGTAATTTTTACGGAAGAAAAATTCGTTTAAACTGTGTTAAAATTCAACAAAATACAAGATAGAGTTTGAGTTTAAAACTTACAAATAATGCATTAAAAAAGTCTTTTGAAAAATGTTTAAATGTAGGCAACGGCTTGGACCAAATTTTTATTTTACTTTATTGATAAAATATTTAGAACTTTTTATATAAAGTGAATTAATTTTTTTAGATTTTAAAAAATAGTTTTTGTTTGTGAGGTTTTTATTCCAAAATGACCCTTAATATATATTTTCGTAAACAACAATCATTCGCAATCACGTATTTCTAGGGCCAAAATTTGGTTATTGCCCTAAAGTTTGTTTAGAGGACACCCTAATGTGCATACATACTTACATATGTAGATAAATGTCTACTTAGAACAAATACGCCCGTTAAAGGCAAAAGTGCGGAATAAGTTTTGTATGTAAGTATGTACATATGTAGCAAAATCAAAATTGTCTGACATCTAGGTGAATAAAATAATTAAAAATAAAATACTCGAGATTGTGCATCAACAAGTCTTATCCGCTCATTAGTTATTTATGATATATTGTTCGTTTTTAATATTCGTACTGCACATTGAATGATATTCTAAATGTAGATTGTGGTGGCCTTATAGTTACATACATAAATATGTACATACATACATACATATTCTACAAAAATATATTGTTTTAACATAAATTCTTGAGACAATCTCGCTTTTTTATATAAAAAACTTTGTTCAAACTCAGAACTAGAAATATGTAGTAATGTAAAAAATCATCAATGAGTTTAAATTATAAACGATTTCAGCTTGAATGAAATTTTTAAGAAAATTGACAAAATATAAAATAGAATCGATTCCAGTTTAGACTCAAATTATTTACTATATACAGTACAACCTCCCTAATCCGGACGCTCACTAATTCGGACTATCCAGTAATCCGGACACTTAAATTTTTCAAACAGTTTAGAACTTTTTTCTCTATAGTCTGGACAAATGTCCTTTTTTCAAGTAAGATTTCTTCTTTATTTTACTGCTATACAAAATAAGTATTTGTGTCTGAAAATGATAATACTTACGATTTTTGAGGAATCTAAGAATGCAAAAAAAAAGTCTAATAAAATAATTTAAAAATAGAGCTGACAAATTACGTAGTGATATGTGCTCGTATGTGCATTCAAACAAAAATAAATTATGTTAGTATTTATACAGACTAAAGTTCGTAAATTTAATAACACTGCTCAGCAGCAAAATCCTCCTTTAAATAAAACTATGTGCAATATATGGATTTTGATGTCCTAAACTCAAATCCATTTTCGATTTTTCTCCATCACGTACAGTTTATTTATGGGCGTGGCATATTTTCCCCCAAATTTTCATTAGGCTTAGCTTTATATGAAGAGGTGGTAGAAATATTTTTTTCTTTTTGAATTAAAGGTTCTTCTGATACATTTTTTTCCTGGAATAAAATTTACTCTTGCCGGCCAAATTTTAACGTTGTAGTGTTTTTCTTTCGCCCGGCTATCCCATTCATCGCCATATGTAAGGTTGGCTGCACACATATTCGCTCAATATTGGGTACCTGCGGTAAATTGAGAATAAAATCTGCATTTGTTAATCGATTTTCATGATTTATGCCGTATTTTATTCTTGAGTAATTTAGCTCTCAGAAAAATGTGTAAAATATAAAATATTTGATTTTTTTTTTGCACTTTTAAACTGGAAAAAAACGAATTTTGCAAGAAAAAAAATTTTTCCCCTCTGAAATTTTTTAATAATTCCAAAATGATAAAATATAAAAAAAATATATTAAATTAAAAAATTTTACATTTATTTGAGCATGTACTCAAGTATTTATGTTTAAAATTTTATTTATTTGTTGCGGGTTAGCAATATCTAGATATATATTTCGTTGGTAGCTATACCAATTCATCATCAGTAGATGTTTTATCCTTTATGTTTAGCTTTGGAATTTTTTAAACATAAAGGGTAAAACATTAAAAAATTCCAAAGCTAAACATAAAGGATAAAACATCTACTGATGTATTAGCTTTGGAATTTTTTAAACATAAAGGGTAAAACATCTACTGATGAATTGGTATAGCTACCAACGAAATATATATCTAGATATTGCTAACCCGCAACAAATAAAATTTTAAATATATTAAATTAAATTTATGAAAATCTGATGAGTCGTTCTCGAGTTAGGCTGAAATATGTCTTCGTGCCTGACTAATTTAGGGGGAAAAAATGCCGCGCCCATAAAAAACCGTACGTGATGGAGAAAAACCGAAAACGGATTTGAGTTTAGGACATCAAAATCCATATAGTCCAGATAGTTTTATTTAAAGGAGAGCCAAAAAGTGATTTTTTGCAGAGCAGTGTAATCAGAGAAATATTAAATAGACATTCGTCTATGTTCTGACACTCGCATGAGTATGAAATCGTTATGAAAATCGCCAAACTTATTTCTGCATGTTCTGTCGTTCACGAGGTTTGCTTGCGTTTTGCTATTTTTTAGCTCAAGTAAAACAGCTGGTTAAATCAAATCGTCAGTACTCAAGAAAGCAATTGGCACAAAAAATTTTGAAAACAAAAGAAGCATTTTAATGTTGATATATTTAACTTAAATAGTTTGGAAATTTTATTAATTTTTGCAAAATATACAAGAAAACATCTTTAATTCAATATGTGCATTGCTTTATTGTTAGTTTGAACTTCAGTTAATGTAAAATACATCAGTTCACTTCAAAAGTTGCTTGCGAGTTGAAGTCCAGAACACCTATCATGCGATTTCAACTCGCATCGCAAATGTTAAGCGAAATGCGATTGACAGAACATGCCTGATTGTTAACATATTTCGAGCAACAAAAGTACATCTAAAGATCTCTTCAGATTTCAACTACACTCGCCGATTATAACAAACGTTGTTTTCGGTAGAAGCCACTAAACCTCGTCAGTATTCATGTGCAAATGCTTTCACTACTTGTTAGGTAGCTTCGTTGAACGTCATTACATATTCTATTTATACACCATTACAAATACAAATAGAATACGCGACTTGTCTCTACTAATGGATGGTAGCTGAGGAATTTTTTATTTTTTTTTACCATATACATATTAAACATTACAGTGCTGTCAGCGAATTATATCCTACAATACCCAATCTAATGATTTTGTTTTTCTACTTAAGACAAACTTTTTTTGTTTGATTTTTAAACTTAAGTATCTATATTTTGATTAATTTTCGTTTTTGAGCAATGTCTATTTAATATTTCTCTGGTTATTAACATTTACGAACTTTAGTCTGTATAAATATTAACAAATATTAATAATAAAGTAGTTCGTAGTAATTTTTAAAATAAAATTATTGATGTTTATAAATAAACATCAATTTCCCAAAAAATTTAAATTAGCGAAAATGTACATTTTGTTCTGTGGCTCCTAATTTACCACATATATGTAAAATAATAATGGAAAAAATATTAAATGCTTTAAAAATCGCTTTTGGTGCGTGATTTTATTTTTCTAAATTGAACTAAAAACAGATTTTTAATATCAAAACAATATTGCGCGTAAGCTAGATCCTTGGTAGAATGTCGTCCCAAAAAGTGTTACCCTAATGTACATATGTATGCCCATAGCTGTTAAATATTAATCACAGAAGTAAAATAATTATTTTAAATTGAATTTTTTTTATATATTTAGCCTGAACCTATTCGTGTTGTTGTTACCGGCGCTGCTGGTCAAATCGCCTACTCTCTACTTTATATGATTGCTCGTGGTGAAGTTTTTGGAAAGGACCAACCTTTGATTTTGCATTTATTGGATATCCCACCAATGGTTGGTGTTTTAGAGGGCGTTGTTATGGAATTGGCCGATTCCGCTTTGCCGCTGCTCCGTGAAGTCGTCCCAACTACCGATCCCGCTGTTGGTTTCAAGGATGTTTCTGCTGCTTTCTTAGTTGGCGCCATGCCCCGCAAGGAAGGTATGGAACGCAAAGATTTGTTGTCTGCTAATGTAAAAATTTTCAAGGCACAAGGTCAAGCATTAGACAAACATGCACGAAAGGATGTTAAAGTATTGGTTGTTGGCAACCCTGCTAATACCAATGCTGTTGTGTGCTCCTTCTACGCTCCATCGATTCCACGCGAAAATTTCAGTGCTATGACCCGTTTGGATCAAAACCGTGCAACAGCCCAAGTAGCTGCCAAGGCTAAAGTTCCTATAAGCCACGTAAAAAATGTAATCATATGGGGAAACCACTCTTCGACCCAGTTTCCCGATGCAAGTCATGCAGTCGTTAATGTTGATGGAACTGAAAAGTCTGCTGCAGAAGCTGTTGGTGATGCCGAATTCTTGAAGGGTTCCTTTGTTGAAACCGTCCAGAAACGAGGTGCAGCAGTAATTGCTGCCCGCAAGATGTCTTCTGCTATGTCAGCTGCCAAGGCTGCTTGCGATCATATGCACGATTGGTGGAACGGCACCGCTCCTGGTCATTTTGTTTCAATGGGTGTTATATCTGATGGCAGTTACGGCGCTCCCAAAGATGTTATTTACTCATTTCCGGTTGAAATTTCCAACAAACAATGGAAAATCGTAAATGGCTTGTCTCTCGATGACTTCGCCAAGTCAAAAATGGCCATTACAGGCAAGGAATTGTTAGAAGAGAAAAATGAGGCAATGGCTATCTGTAATGCTGAATGACTAGCTGGACCAAAAGATTCCAAATTATAACCAATTTGTGGTAGAGTTAAGCAGACTTACTAAAAAATTAATCAAATACCGTATTGTTTCTTCTCCCTCCTAGAATAACACTAGACAGTGTTTCTAACCCTCGTATGATGCATCAATAAAAAATTTGTCATCTTTCCAAGGTGATCCTTAGTCGTTTTCTGTAAAATTTTGTAAAGTAAAATTTAGTGATACATGTTGAAGAACAAAGCATTTAGGATATGGAATTAAACCTCAACTTTAAATTTCTTACAAATAAAATAACTGTTATTAAACTGTTTGACAATATAATAAATATACATAAATAAATTTATATAAAAATAATTAATCCTTAATCTATCTTCTATATACATAAAAGAGTTGCGTGAGTGACTGACTCACTCATCATCGCCCAGCCCAAACCGCTGAACCTAGAAACTTGAAATCTGGCATGTAAGTTCCTTTTACAGAGTGTAGATCCACTAAGACGGGATTTTTGGAATTTTTAGGGGAGAAAAAAAAGGGTAAAAACGGCCGAAAATTACATTTTTAAAAAAATCTTTAAAAAAGGTCCTAGGAATATCAAATTTGGAACGTATGTTCCTTTTACGACGCAGACTCGAACAAAAATATGTATTTTTGGAAATTCGCATTTTAAGAGGGTAAAAAGGGATAAATACGGCCCAAAAAGGGACATTTTTAAACATGGTCCCAGGAATATGAAATTTGGAATGTAGGTTCTTTTCAGGACGTAGACTCGAACCAAAATATAAATTTTTAGAAATTCGCACTTTAAGGGGGTAAAAAGCGTCCCAAAAGGGGATATTTTTAAAAATGGCCCAGGAATATGAAATTTGGAATGTGGGGTCCTTTTGGGAGGCAGATTAGAACCGAAATAGGGATTCTTAGAAATTCGCGCTTTAAGATGCTTACGTTTTTTGAAAACATGAAAAATATGTTATTTATTTTTTACTTTAAAAATTACAGGTAACGAAGTACTGGGCGGGTATGCTAGTGTTAAATATAACATTTTATTCTAGTAAGTAAGTACTCAAGAATTTATGTTTCCAAAAATTTATTAATTTGCAGCATATGTATGTATGTATTTTCATATTTGTATGCATCATATGTATGTATGTATGTACACATGTGTACCTAACCCATAACAAATAAATAAATTATTTTAAAGCATTTCACGTATTTAAGATACTCACAGCTCTTAATTACTCTCCGTACTGGTGCCTTGCTCGCTTTCACTCCAGCTTGAACTCTTATTTTTGACAAGGATAAGGCAGAATTAGAAGCAATTCTGATGATTTTTCTTTTCTCATACGTAGATGAAGAGAATGAAACCCTTCCTTCAAAATTTTTTCCATACCCCTCGGGGTCCTTA
Organism: Lypha dubia; assembly: GCA_947311025.1. NCBI lineage: Eukaryota > Metazoa > Arthropoda > Insecta > Diptera > Tachinidae > Lypha > Lypha dubia. Next base: position 99,658,635 of record OX371261.1, read on the forward strand.
ATGTAATTGTCGACAACTGTTGAGGTTCGTCCAGTTTTAGCTATTGCGCGGTTAGAATATCCTTCGATTTTAGTTTTTTCCGATAGATTTAAAATATTTGTTTGCCATTTTGACTCGTAAAATGACTAAGATGTAATAAACAAACGCTCCCTACAAAAAATCATCGCTTACTTTAAAAATAATAAACAAATATATGAAAATTAATATTATCAGGCTCAAGTTCTGTTTTATTGAATTAATGAAAATTCGAATTACTAAGAGTTTTTTTTATGTTGAAAAACATTAGTATATCCAATCAGTTTAGCAGAACGTATCAGTATACCGGTTTCAAGGCCGCTATACCTCTCATCAGCGTTCATTGGTCCATTTTTACAATTTACGTAAAATGGGATACTAATTGGGAAAGAATATCAATTATTTAACCAAGTTTTCAAATGAAATAGAATACGAGAATTAAGTTTATTCTATGTTTTTACATGCTGGAACAATTGCAAAACTGCGGTCACCTACCGAAAGGTATCCATATAAATAATTAGATAACTTCAATCTAAATATCGGTGTTAATAAGATGTCCTTTTTGTATGAAAGCATCAGATGTAGAAATGGTTTTTCGGGCAGTGTTTTGGAAATTTCAATTGAATATAATTTTTACACAATAGGAAAGTGATTATTAAAAACTTCTTTAAATAAAATATTTTACATATGGGCATATCCCAGAAACAGTCTACCAACCAAAAATTTTTGAACTTAATCCAACTTAATTTTTTTTTTAATGGAGCATTAGAATAGATATCTAATTTTATAAATTCATAAAAAAATGTTAATGTTATACAAAAAAGTGAAATTTTTTGCGTGTTCATATCATTGCTTTAGTATTAACATAGATGGCCCAATCGAAAGCCATATTGTTATTTACTCAATTCTCTTTAATTTTTGTAAAATAAAATTTTGTGTACTTTTTTTGGAAACAGTAAAATTTGGTATGAAATGCCAGGTAAATGCGTTGTAGCGTGCGTGTGAGTAGAAAAAAAATTTTCCAATAATTCTTTCCCATATTATAAAGGCAAAAAATTTTTGCCAAGCTTACAGGTTGCCTAGAAATGAGATGGAATTGTACCTATCAAGAACTTGGTCCTTATGTTGATCTCAGTACTTTTTACGGCCGAAATTTTTTGGATAGGAACTTGGCCTTATTTTCATATTTATATTTTTGTGCGGATCTCACTTCTTTTTTCTAAGTTGTTTTTGTATAAATATTTATATGTATGTATTGCTTATCTGGGCCTACCTGTGTAGAAAATTTCAGCTTTCTAGCTATACTAGAAGTGCCCTATACAAAGAAGGGGCACCAGATGAAAAGTGCCGGTTTAAAAATCATTTTCGTTAATTTCTGACCAGGACCTACCTGTGTATCAAATTTCAGCTTTCTAGCTATACTGGAAAGGCCCCATACAAATAAGGGAACCCTAGTCCCCCCATGTGAAAAGTGTCCGTTTAAAAATTATTTTTGTTAATTTCTCATCAGGACCTACCTGTGTACGAAATTTAAGCTTTCAAGCTCAACTAGAAGTGCCCCATACAAAGAAGGGGCATGATTGTCCCCCCAGAAGAAAAGTGCCCGTTAAAAAATCATTTTCGGTAATTTCCCATCACTACCTGCCTGTGCACCAAATTTCAGCTTTCTAGCTATACTGGAAGTGCCCCATATAAAGAAGGGGAACCCTGGTCCCCCCGGGTGGAAAGTGCCCGTTTTCAGATTTTTCTGGTTATTTTCTCACCAAGACCTACCTGTGTACCAAGTTTCAGCTCTCTAGCTTTACTGGAAGTGCAAAATAATATAGATGAGTCAGTGAATATGTACTAAAATATGGACTTTTCACTCCTTAATATCTCGGGAAGCTATTATGGTAGAACTATCAAATGTAACCTGTGAGGTCACCTCTGTAGGGAGACCTTATGTTTCATTATATTATAAGCAAGAGGAGCAAAGTTATGAGGGGGGTAAAAACAGCTCGAATTGTTTCGTGTAAATATACACACTGTGTGACCGAAAACTAACAAAGAGAAATGGAAGAAAAGTCTTGAAAAACACAAATCAAGACTTTTTGTTTACACCCGATTTACATGATGACTTTTGCGACGTCGCTTTTTCGACGTCTCTTTTTGCTTGTTGGTGAGTGGTGTAGGGAAGAAAGAGGGGTAAACAAAAAGTCTTGATTTGTGTTTTTCAAGACTTTTTTACTGATGATTCACCTGTAGTGTACCATTTTCTAACAACGAGGGTATCATTTACGATTGAAAAACTAAGTCGTATGGAGTTATATTGCCCGTCAAGCTTATTCCCAATTGATTATGATACAAAATGATATTTGGGTATGGATTTAAAAGTGTTTGAGCATGTGTTAAAACATGGAGGTTTCGCAAATTTCAGGGTGTTATTTTTAGCTGCATGAGAACTTAAAATGATAATACAAGAGAGAAATATTGTTGGAATATTTTTTTTTATTATAAACTGGTATTTAATTTCGTGAATTTTCATGATAATTCCAAGCCTACGAGTGACATGATCCACTCGATTAGTCCAATTTTTGACTAATTATGCTGTCTGCCAAATTGATCTTGCTGTAAATCAACTGTTAAGCGCTCTATATAGCAAGTTGCGAAATTTTCTTGGAACCAAATGTGTTTGATGTTTAACTGATTAATTTTTGCAAATAAAATCGTTTTGTAATGATTCGTTTAAAATCTTACTGAAAATAAATGTCGAAACAGAGTGACATTTTCAGCTTTCAAATCAATTATCGATAGTTCTAAAAAACACCCGATATTTATCAGCCCAATTACGAATATTCCCTAGGAATTTCTCTCCCACGGAAAATATTTTTCTTGAGAAAAAATTTCCCCAATTATAAATTTTTATATGTAAATAAAAGGGAAAAATCTCATGCGGAATTTATATTCATAATAGGAGGAATGGAAAACGGGAAAAAAATTCCCACGGAATTATTATTCGTAATTGGGCTGTATAACTAATTTTTAAAACAGATTTATAAAGTAATATATCGCACTTTATCAGCAAAAAATTTTCAGTATAGGTGAAAAACTGTTTCTGGTTACATTTTAAGAGAATTTGAAAATCCGAATACATAATTAGTAAGTAAATTCCCTTAGAAAATATATTTATATTGTTTTCCCCTTAAATTTGTGTACTTATTGCAAAACAAATCTATTTTTGGAGTTAATATACAATATCATTTTTCTGAAATTTCTCGATGTTTTTTTTTTATTTTTATTATTTTGAGTTGTGACGCTTTAGTTGAAATTTTAATAGTTTCCAAATCTTTTTTTAAACAAAACAGTATCTACTTAAAATAAAACGAAATTTAAGTAAAACAATTTGATTATTTTTAACTTGAATAAATGCTCAAATCAAAATAATACCTTTTTTATGAAACTGTACGCTGCATTTCTATTTTAACTTTTGTATTAACTCAAAATAATACCTTTTTGTTGATATAAAGGTAGTCACTACACAATCACGAACATGGTCTCATCAAATGGTGTTTTAGAGATTAAAGAGTTATCGTAATGCGTTGAAATTTATATAGTAGATAGAGACTGATGTTGTTAGTGGATTTCTTGCAAAAAGTGAAATTTTAAAAATTTCGGGTTATTACCCTCTTGTTGATCAAGTGCGATATAGAAGTTTAAATATTGCTCCGTGCAATACGGTAAAAACAAAAATTTGGGGGCTAATAGCACAGTTTGCATTTTCGGTGACTATATAATTATCAATAACCAACAATAAATATAACCTTAAGCAATGAAACATACACATTAAATTTTGAAACACTTCTTTGTAATAGGTATATTGAGTTTTATTTAAAATTACAAATAATAATGTATTTTTGTATATAATTTGTAAATGGAGGTATGAAAATCGATTATATCGACAGTTTGATCAATAATATATGCATTTTAAAACCTTCATTCCAACACATGAGAATTATAAAAAATTACATTATATTCAAAAAATTCTCGAGAATTTATGTTTTCAAAAATTTAATTTGTTTGTTAAAGATCTTCTGATAGGTTGGGATTGACAACCAACGAAATGCAGCATATACATAGAATAGCTAACTTATGAGAAAGAAATTAAATTTTTGGAAACATGAGAATTATATTTCAATAAAATTTTCATTTCAACATGCAGTTTAGGGCACACTCATAGATAAGTCAGTAATTCTTTCATCATTTCAAGCAATTTATTTATTTAGGATATAGAATATCATAGTGACCTGGCCTATAAATTAAAAACACTTTGGGTGTAGTGCCTTCGGGAAAATCGTGAGCCTTCACTGTGCCACCCTCTCCCCGATCCATGTATTCAACACGAACACCTACACCTAGTGCTGAACACAAAGCAATAATATGAATATGATCCGATTCTTTATACATCGGTTCTACTTCTTGGTGGCGAAATTCCTCAATAGTAAAATTTCCTTCAATAAAGTTTTGATAAAAATCCGCCTCTTCTTGTAGTTTACCTGAAGTGAGTAATCTCAAATAGACAACTACATAATCAGAATAACCCTGATCATTGAAAAGTTTGTGCAATTGTTCATTTAAATCCTGTGTTGCCGTTCCTGAGGGGTTGACCCGTTTAACCACTTCCATGAACTGTAAATTAAATGGATTGCATATAAATTATTACATATCAAAGAAAAGTTATTCATTTGTTGTGTGCTAATCATGTCTACAATCATTTCATATGGTTTGAAGCCTATAACTGCTGAAATGCATGTAGACATACATACATGCTTAATATTCAACAAGAAATAAACAGTTTTTTAAAATAAAATTGATATATCTTCAAACATATAAATAAATCAATTTTGGTTCTTACTGTTTCATGAAAGTCCTCCAACGTAAAACTGGGAAATCCCAGTTGTACTAATTTTTCTTTAGAGTTATCGGCAAGTTGACGGAATATTTCATAGTCTTCTTTATTTGAGATCAAATGTTCTAAATAAGCATAGGCAAATGCCCTAAAAAAGCAATTGCCGTCGGGTCTTGTGCGGCGCATAAACTTATATTTGCTTGCTAAATCCTGAATCTTAGAAGTAAAGACGACATCTCCCAAATACTCTACATTTAAGCAGGTTACAGGCAATTGTTCACTAACCAAAGGTATTGATTCACTGATCTATGGGAAAATTCATAGGGACGAATAAAGGTAATGACAACATAAAAAAGTAAAAATAAATATAGCGGCTTAATGATTTTTCAGATGTGTTTGCTCACCTCTTTTTCTATTTCTCTCTGCTGCTGTATAATCAATTCGTCCCGATTAACGCCATCATTTTGTTCTATCTTTTCCATAGTTTTCTAATTTTGAATGTTTTCTTAAACAATATATATATATAATTACAATTTTATTAGTAATTTAACACAAATTATTCGTTTCTGTTTTTTAACCATGAATGCTTAATTCAGTAGTAGATCAGTGGTGCCAGTAAAGTACATGGACACACCACTCCAGTGTTGCCAGAATTATGATTTTATTTTATTTATTTATCTATTTATATCCAACCGAGCCCATAGGGCCTTATATAGTTGGAGGCCTTACAATGTAAATCTATATATATATATATATATATATACACTATTATACATAGTTTGTAAATACAAATTTATTATAAGGAAAAGCAATTAATTTTATAGTTGTAATTATTAATTATTTAAACTTCGCAATTACAAGATATCTAAGTAGGTCGGTTCAGCTGCCTAAAATGTTCAACAAGCTTAACCTTAAATGAATCACGTGTAAAGTGGAACTCTCTTAAAGTGAGTGGTAGTGAGTTCCAGCATTTGGCAACACGAACAATGAAACACCTATCTCCAATAGTTCGATTTCTAGTAGGGAGAAGCAACTGAGGGTTTCTATCACTCTGCAAAAATATGAAATGTCTACGGAGATATTCTGGGCAGTCTGTAACCATAACCTTATAGAAGAACAGAAGTGATCTAATGTGGAGGAAGCTTTTAAAACTGCAGCCCAAAAAATCATCAACATACATTGAAACATGGTCATGATTTTATCATAGTTTACTTATGGTTTTTTAACAAAATATCACTTTTAATACGTATTAAATGTTGGTGGTATTCAGTTTGTGGTGCAAATTTTCTTGCAAAAAAGCAATTGCAAATAACACAGAGTAGCCGTTAGATTTCTTAAAAAAGATACATTATTTTGCATTTGAACAATATCGTATCTCTTTTTTCAATTCTAACGGCAAGAAGTCAAAAAACGATATTGAAGTGAGCATCACATCTTTATACGTTTCTGTATCGATTATGATTAATTAATCATGATTTAGCTGCGGTGAACTGCTGGATGCTAAGTAATAACAATTGTATTAATCCTGATAAGACGAAGGGTATGTTTTTTAGGGCAACTGATGCTTCAAGTTTTCCACATGTTCTGGAAATTTCTGGTGGGTCTTTATTCCAGAGTGTTTTTAACCCTACGTAGGTTATATCGTCTTAACTTGTTTTTGCCGATTCATGTCAAAAAGACTATGGCTAACGCCCTGACTATGTCTCAATTGAATTATGGCTTAGAAATTTACTCGGGTTGTAATATGGGTAATCGTAATAGAATTAAATCCCTAATGCATAAAGTTGTTAGATCTGTTTATGGACTTAGAATCAGAGCTCACGTTTCCAATTATTTGAAAGAATATTTAGGTGTTCATTTTGAGGATTACCTTAAGTTTCGACTTTTGATTTATCTTTTCAGAATTATTAAATTTCTGTGCCCGGAGAAGTTGGTGCGACGTATTACCTTTACAAGATCTTCTAGAAACCCTCAAATATTTATACCACGTATATACAATACAACTTTTGAATTATCTATGGTTGTGCGAGTGGCGACGTTATGGAACATTCTACCCATAAACCTTCGTTTTTTCCATGTCGGTTGCAGTATTTAAGGGCAAACTCATTGAGTATGTTTTGAATAATCACTAATATGTCTTTATTGTTTTTATAATTATATTAACCTTTTAACTGCGTATTATTTATTCCCAGGCTTGCTTATGTTATTTTCTATTAAATTATTATTAGCCAATAGGCTACAAATATTACAAATGAATAAATAAATAAAAAAAAGCTTATTGAATCTTGTTAACACATCAGTCACACGTTCAACACAAAAAATTATGGCGGCAGAATATATGTACTAATGTATGTATATGAAAACAAACGAGAGTTTAGAATCAAAATGGCAATCAGCTGCTTTCTTGAAAGCAAATTGAAACGCATAATTTGAAAGAGAATTTGAAAGCAAGCTACCATCAAATTTTAAAAGTATGAGTGTATTGGTAAAAAAATGAGAGAGTAATAAAATTTGAAACAAAATTTGAAACAAAACTTGATCGTGTGAACCCCAAGTAAGGAAAATAATGAAAATCTGGTAAAAAAGAAGATACATACTTGTTAGGGTTGCCATTCGTACTGATTTTACCAGTACAAGTACTGGTTTTTATTCAATGTACTGGTATATGCATAACACCCAAATCAGTACGCAAATGTACTAGTTTTTTTTAAATTTTGCCTCCAAATAATTTTATTTATAAAATAAGATCAAATAAACAAAACAAACAATAATACAAACAAAACAGAATATAAACAAAAAAGACATGTGGCACTCGGGGACTGCCGCGGTAAAGCTATTGCATAGCATCTTTTATCAACTTATGCAATTATATTATTACGTTTTGTTTAGTAACTCCGTTGATTTTCTGGCAATACTGTATGTTAATGAAATCAAAATCAATAGCATACTTAAAGGTTTAACATACATTGGGCGATTTAAATACTTAGAAAAACAAAACACTTAAGAAACAAACGTTTCAAAATTTCTTGATTCGGCCGCCACAAAGCCCGCGATAGAAGCTATACAATACCTTAAAAATTTTAAGGGGTTAAACCCCTTAAAAACATTGTAACCTATGACTATATGGCTAGATAGGAGACCTCGTGAATACCCTCACTATATTGACAATAATTTGTATTAATTTAAAATTTTTTGTGCATTTACAACAAATGTGCCGATCAATGATATTACTTCTATCTATTATTAATAATTTGACGTGATGTTTTTGTTATATGTATTTTGTTAAGTTCTTGTCTTAAAAAATAGAAAAATGAATTATTTTTAATGTATAATTTTCTTTTCGTATTATTAATCGTTTAAAACTTATGAATTCAATAAAATTTTGGGTCAAAATTTGTGTACTGGTTTTTTTTTCGAATGTACTGGTATTTTTCTTACGATGTACTGATTTTTCCATTTAAAAAAAAAGCTCCCTAATACTTGCGTACTTACACAGCTTTTTTTTAGCTCTTATTAGCAGACATATTTTTAAAATAAAAATATATTAACAAAATTGAGAATTTCAATTCTCAATTGAAATTAGTGAGGGCGATATAAAACCCTTTTAGAGAGCAAAACATTTTTAAGACACGAACACCATTAGTTTTACACTGATTATTAATATGATTTATCATAATATAAAATCATCGACGTTTTCCCCTATTTGCTGATATAGATGATAATATGTCATTTGCTTTACCGCCGTTATATCTATTATCATCAGGTGCAGACATTGTAGAAGAAGCCGACGATAATATCTACTCTAAAGCCGCCGCAAAAAATTTTTTGTCAGCTTAATAGTCTGCTTGGAAGAAATATAAACAAAGAAGCTAAATCTGTTGTTAATTTTTCTTCTATTCTCATACTTAAAAATTATTTACTAAAAAAGTGAAATTATATTGCGATAACATGGATTGTGAAGATATGCATATGATTATTTCGGAAGAACCAAACCTATCTGTAAGTGTCTGAATAGCTCAATACCGTCCTTGTTTGTAGTTGTATGTATATTTAAGCCAAATGAACGGGAAATATTCTTTAAATTTCTCAAAAAAACTTGGTTAATAGTTTAACCCATCAAGTTATTTAGAAGATTTAATTATGTACATGTGTCGAACAGTTTAAAAGTTTATTACCAAATACGCAGTTATTAAAAGCAGGGGTTGCCTTTGCCAATTTTGTTTATTACATACACATGTACATACATGGCATATGTACGTAAGCATGTAAATATGTATATAATGTTGTGATGACTGTACCCAACAAACACAAGATAGTGGTCATAATCAAGGGGAATTATTTTTTATGCATAGAGAATTTTGACAGCGTAGGTAATGAATTCGCCGTTTACATAAACAAAAAATTCCTCTTGATGTGGGCTTGGTTGATACCAAGGCGAATTCATTACCATATATGTATATACAGTGAAACTTCGATTTAACGAACTCCAATGGGAGCCGAAAAGCCTCTATACAACGAAGTACTGGTACAAAGGCCTCTATACAAAGAAGTAAAAATAAAATTTTAATCAAAACGGTAAAGTTCCGTTATTAAAAGAAGGAATTCTTAAGCTTAGATCCCACTATCGGCACAATGTACCGATTTTCGTCGGCTCACTGCAATAAAGTCATAAGTACTAAACCAAAATTGCATTATTTCTCAATTAATTCTGGAATAAGTCTATATGGCTTTATTACCAATGCAGTGTGGTGCAATTACATATGTCTTATATTTAAATTAGTTGACAAATAATGCAAATTTAGGTTATTACTTATAACTTTATTTCAGTGAGCCGACGAAAATCGGTACATTGTGCCGATAGAGGGATCTAAGCTTTAATGTGTAATGGAATTATTAACTTGCATTAGAAATATTAACTTGAATCTTGACACAATATTTTATTAAAACTTAATAAAATTAACAGAATAACAAAAACGTGTTTTATTTTTGAATAGAATTTGAATAAAGAAAACGATAGTTATAACGAATTTTTTCGAATTTCTTAAAACTTCGTTATATTAAGGCTTTACTGGCTATATTTATAGCGAATCAATAGCTGTAACGAAGTATTTTCGGATCCCCTTGCAATTCGTTTGGTATTTTTTTATAGCGGCATATTGTTTTGTATGTGTTTTTTCACATATTTTTCATTGACAAGAAATTGTTGCTGAGCAATATTTATTTATTTATTTCAATTATACCTTATAAAATTAATTTATAAAATATATACATAAAAAATAGGTGCCGGGTAACTAAACCATATGCACACAGAAAACTGATAATAAAAATAGATGATATATTTTTAATGTATTGACGTTAACGTAAAATAAAGATGAGGAAAATTGTTAATGGTTTTTATTGCTAAGCAATATATTACAGAGAATTTATTGTCATTATGTGTGATATTAAAAAAAATTTACTATGTAGATATTTCTGGCGTTTAAGGAACTTAATATTTTATTTAGTTGTCAATTAAAAAATTTTTTAGAAATCTGGAAATTTATTTGTTATCAGGTAAATATTTTTAGTTTCTCTACTATCAAAAATGGAAATGGATCATATTTTCTCACTAGTCGGAAGTATAATAAATAAAAATAAAAAACTAATTTGAAACCATGGTTAAAAATATTCAAAGAAAACTAAATCGGAAAAACAAAACGAAAAAAATCACAAGTATTGTTGTGTTCGTTCTTCAATTTCGATGCTGTAATAAATCTCTGATGCAATGGACATATCTTTATGTTGTCGAATCGAAATGTGTTTTTACGTACTTTCACAAAAACATAATAACAACATTAATATATTATTTAATTTGCAAGTATAAATTTTTTTTAGAAAACTGTAAATGTATTTGTTCTCAGGTAAATATTTTTCTAGTTTTCACATAAAATTATGAAATATGACGGCAATTTTTAGTAAATATATTAGTTTTTAAGCCCTGGTTATAATTTTATTTATATTTTTCAATTATAAAAAACCAATGCATTATTTCAGGAACGCAAAGAAGGTGGTAAACGAGGACGTAAGCCAGGACGCAAAGCATCAAATGAAAAAATTGATATGAAAGCGAAACTAGGTAACTTTATTCTTATGAAATAGTTTTCATTAAAAGAACTAAATACCATTAAATATTTATAGAGCGCAGTCGGCAGAGTGCTCGTGAGTGTCGGGCTAGAAAAAAGTTACGTTATCAATATTTAGAAGAACTGGTTGCTGACCGTGAAAAAGCTGTGTTAGCTTTGCGTGCTGAACTGGAGCGTGTAAGTCAGTATAAAACAATTTTGTAAAATTATGTGTGTATATTCGCACATGATCGAAATAGTCGCAATATACATTTTTAGTCTCAATGAAATTTTAACAAGTATGTGAGGTTTATTCGGCTGTGCTATCTTAGATTCCCTTCATTAAGAATGTATATACTTATTTACATACATATGTATATATGTACATACATATATCTATTCCTATGTGCACAAAAGATGATTCATTCAATGGTTTTGAGAAGATTCGCAAATACGAACCTTCAATTGATCCCGTTTTTATTCTCTAAAAAGTAATTTATTTATATTTTAATCTCTATCATAGCCTATCCGTTTGCAAAATTTCATCCAAATCGATTAAGCGCTTTTAGCGTTATAGTGAAACAAACATCCAAACTTTCCTGTTGGCTCTTCACTTTGTCAAAAGTACTACTCTCTAAATACATACCATATACAATGATTTATGCTGCAGATATTTAATGTACTACAAACATTACGAAAGTTGTCTATGTTGTCACTGCATTTTACTGTTTTTGGTGCATAACCAACACTCATGAATGTAATTAATATATTTTTATTTCACTTTTAGTTCATACAATGGAATTGTGAATTAAACGAAGGAAGGATACCTAATGGCTTTCAACAATTGTTGGAGGAAGCTGGAATTCTTAAGCAAGAAGTTGTTGCTTAAACATGCTTTTATTAAATATTTATAATATTTTCCAATATTTTTAAGTTTTTATTTTGTTAATGAGTGTTTAATAAACATAAAACTTATCTTTTGTTTTGAGTCTTATACGTATGAGTATTTGTTGAATTTATTTCGCTTACAATATGAACTTCATCATAATCGAACCGGCGATGGAAATGTAATTCATAGAATATCATTTCAATCCCTAATAAAGGTTCCGTGAGATCTTTTCTCCTAATATGAATTTAATTTTTGCTCTTGTTTAATCACCTGTGGGAAAAAAAATTCGGCAAGAAAAATTTTGGTATTCTAATGTAAAAACGAGAGCAAATTTTTAAATTTATTTTCGCCTGCAATATAAAAGGGAAACTTCGAAATCCTGCAAGTACTTGTAAGGCTTAATATAGCAAACTGGTGTGGAAAATAAATGAAAATGTAAATAAACAGAGCTAATATAGCTAATATAACATATTATTGTACCATGGAATAGAACTAATATATGTAGCTGAGGTCTACAGGTAACATAATATCTGAGATGAAAACGTCAAATTCAATCGCAGAGATAATTATATTACATAATTTGACGTTTTAGTTTGACAGACGGCTTTCTTGTTATTGCTTTCGCCATTTTTAAATAATTTGCAAAAATTCTACTGCAGAAAGGAGTGAAAAGTGAAAAAATTGAAGCCAAAATAAATAAATCAAGAAAAACTTAGCATTAAAATGAAAATAAGCTATAACAAAAATTCATTGTAGTTACTTGACGCAGCAACGAACTGAAAATAATGAAAAGGTATAATTTTGTGTATCCCACCATTAAGAAATATGTTTTTGAAAAACAAATTTTAATTTCATGTTATGACAGCATTTCATGTTAAGTGTAGAATAAGAATGCGGTAATGTTTTCAGGGTGCAATGGGAAAACTTCGTGTATTTTAAATAATTAGGCCACTGGCCTAAATATTTGATGGCAGATGAATGCCAAAGCAGTTGAATGCTTTTAAGAAAAGATAAGCCGATTTTAGGGTGATTACAGAATGTGTTTTATTTTAAAATTTTGGTCTTTAAATACAAACATAACAATAACATTCCAATGTGTAATAATAGTTCTTGTGATTATTTTAAAGGAATTGTTTGAAAAATTTAAATACAGTGTTACCTTAGGGTAGCGCTAATTATAGGTAGATAAAAATAAATATAATAATTATATAAAGTACACTACAACGTAGAGCATAACTATAATTATTATCATAACATAATTATAATTATTATCATAACAACGATAAATCTCATAACAACAATTTTATGAGATGAACTGTCAAAAAAGCAACTATGTATGAACATATGTACATATGTATGTGCTTCTGCAAATCTTCGCAAAATATAATTAAGAAACAGTTTTTCAATATCGAGAATTATTATTATTGGGCTTAGTTCAGTTTTATTGAATTAATGAAAATTCAAATTACTATGAGTTTTTCATTTTAGAAAAACATTAGCATGTGCAATCAGACTACTTTAGGTATTTATCATTTTTATGACATTGAGATGCCGAATTCGAAGACCACTACTGCACATTTTTAAATTGTTTTACTTACATACTTTTAGGCTTCGTTTTTCTTACTGTGTTTGCAATTTTAATTAGAAATTCAATGCTGTATCGAGCCTTTGCTGCAATAGAGTCATAACCCAAAAACTGTGATTTTTGAGGTTATAATGCAGCATTAATTCTCATATCGTTCTTCAGAATGTGTAAAAATTTCACTAAAATATCTTGCATACTAAACTTTTGAGACAAATATTAAATTTTCGTTTACCATTAAGGGCCAAATTTACAGTAATTAGTTAGCTATTAGTAAACTAAAATGATAACTATTGTTTAACTAATACTTCATATTCAGAGTGTCTTATTTAACCAACACTCTTAATATGAACAAAAAATAGTAACCCTATCACACTATTAACTTTCAGTACTGGCAGTTCTGTTATAGCATATGGTTTTTTTTTACATTTGATATATTATTTCTTAAAAAATAGCGTATACATTCATGAACTTGCCACGCCACCTACTTGCTAAGACGGAATATATCCATAAAATCTTTTTACATTACGTTGGCGACGCTCAGCAACAATATTCCGCGTATTATCAGTATCAGTGTCACTTTCAATATCGGACTCCGTGTTTTCAATTTCACATGCCATATCTAAAATTTTTCACAAAACAAAAATACTAATAATAAATTCCAAAAAATCAGCTGTTGTCTAACTGTTAGTTAACCAATGACGTTTGATGGTTTAACTGATGTTAAACTAGAAGCTGTGAATCATGCTGGGAACATAATTGGGACGAACGACGAATTTTTCGTTGCGAATATTCGTGTTCAAAAATAGAACACATGCATCATATGAAAGTGAACACAGCACCGACGTCGACCATAGACTAATATTCTTCTTGGGTTGACCTGTGTTATTCATGCAAACATGCTACATATGTATTAATTAGTTGCGTGTAGTTACTTTATATGTACGGTGACCATCCGTCCTTTTTTTAAAAGGACAGTCCTCCTTTTTGACGCAACGTCCTTTAAAATTTAAACAAAATAAATTGTAATTTTTTTAATTGAATTGCCTTTTTTTGTCCTTTATTTTTGATGGCTAATGTTCTTCTTTAGTTTCCAAAATTAAAAGTTTTATTTTCTAAAAATTCCGAAGTTTTAAACTCAATACAATATATGTAAATTTATAACCACCCAAGACAGGAATTGCCTGGCATCACTGAAAAGTGTATGTTCAATGTGTCAAATTTTCTGTCGGCTTTCAAATGGACTGAATTTAAATTGTTTTTATCAAATAACATTGATATAATAAAAAAAAAATACATTCTTCAGAAAAATATCAATAATAGATAATTATCTATTAGGATTATAATCCTTAAACTATTGTTTTTAGTTATTTTTATTTATTGAATTTTGTTATTTTTGTGTTATTGGCTAAATTTAATTTCTTTGTTAATTTTGATTAATTACTTAATTTTTTGTTTTAACGACGTGTGAATTTCTAGGCATATTTAATTTCTGTTTTAAACATTAAAATAAGTACATACATGTGTATGTAACTACTTGTACTAGTCACTAATATTACATTGTTTGAATTATATTTTTATTTTATTGATATAAAATATATCTATGTAATTAAGTTAATACCAATAATTATTATTTAATTTGAGTGTCCTTTTTTTTGTCGAAAAATATGGTCACCGTAGTTATATGTATCGTACGTACTTATATTATGTGACTGTTTTTCAAGATATTTTGAATGGCGTTTTGATAATTTTTCTATAAAAATTAAAAAAAAAACTTATTTTTTTACATCTAGAATATGGACGATTGTGTCGTCCGTAGTTTATACGTACTAGTATGTAAGATATGTATTATAGAACAGTATTTGAATTAAATATATTGTTTTTATTAATAAAACTGGTTATCTAAACAAAATTTTATTTTGTTATGCTTAATAAAGGAATTAAATTTCTTAAAATTAACACTGGTTGATTCGGTTATTGCAACTTTTCAGTTATTGTATGAATAAATGGAGCAACCAATGCATATGAATTCGAATACATAATTCGAAAAGAAAAGTGAGTGACACAAAAATTATTTAACAATATTGTTTAAAGATTTAACAAGTGTTTTTTAATCATAACTTAAATATTTCATGCAACTCTAATATTGTTTTGGTAGGAAAAACAGCTAAAACTTGCCATGTATGAATGCATAAATATATTACACACATTAAATAAAAAACAGAATACAAAATTTAAGGAAACTGAATATTAATAATAATTTTAAAATATGAGCAAAACAAAAATAATATAGTAAGTAGATACTCGTATGTATTATGTGCTAATTTAATTCCTCCTTAATTAACACACACCCATACACACACAATTAACTCAAACAATGTATAAGTTTTTGTATCTATGGCTGCAATTAAATAGTATGGTGGCGAATAAGTGTTCGACAGCAGTCAAATTTGGATTAGGAAACTCTTTGCTCAACCAACCATATGGTACCGGGATAGCTGCAACTAGACATTAATGAACGCGTAGGAGATCTGTAAAGTCTTTTTTTAGAAATAAATGTTTAAAAAAGTTATTTTTTGAATCAAGTTAAAATTTTATGGCGTAGCATAACCTCGGTACATATATCTAGTGCAATCTCGCAAAAGTTAACTCGCGGAAAAGTTAAACGCGCTACAAGTTAACCGAACTTCAGCGTTCACGTAATGCTCTAAAGGTGGGTTTGAAGAACGAAATTAGGAATAAAACTTCGACTCCCTTTACGATTTAATTTAGAAGATATTTGAGAGCTGTTTGAACCGTGAAATTGCCGTTGCTGGTGATTTCAATCTTCATCACTCATCTTGGCATCACCATTCGAGCCCCACAGACCCAGAAGGGCAATTTGTTGAGCTTTTCGCCGCGCATATTGACTTTGAAAAACCAGTGAAGGAGCCAACACATATTTCATGTGTTGAAGGATACCATAACAATACTCTCGACCCTTTTACCACTTCGCACCATTTCCGCCTCTTTTTCGTTCTCGCAGCGCCTCTCAATCAGCTACAACCCGTTTAAAATATGTTTACGAAAAGTCGGGGCGAGTTCAACTAATTTTTCCGGCATTTTAATTGGAAGCTATGTTTTCTAGACAATGCCATGGCGAAATTGGTAGAAAATGTAATTTTGATAGGAATAAAAGCTTTCATTCCATCTAAGCCAATTTTGATTAACCCGATAATTAAGTCTTTTTTTTTTTTTCCTTTTTTTTGTTATTTAGGACCAGCACTCAGGGGATGACCCCTACGTATGCAGTGCATTGTGCCGGAACTCAGTGAGAGGGATAGGGAAGAGAAGATAGATGTGGACAATTTAGAAGGCTTAACTCTTTTAGAACTCTGCTTTGCGCGTTATGTCAATTTTTATAGCAGTTTTGAGGCGTCTCCGGTGTTACGTAGACGCATTAACGTTGTTAAGCTGTATTGGCAGGCATTTTATTAATTGTTTTACTTCGCCAATGTATCTGCTAACCGACGAAGGAGGGCGATGTTGTGTACATCAGCTTGGAACAGTTCAATCGCTGTCGGAACAGGTTTCAGTGACCAGTGCTATGCCTTCATCGCTTAAATAGTCCGACAACAATTAATACAATGTCTCACTAATGTACATTAGAGATTTTAAAGATGTTGATTGACTTGCTCTGGCCAGGGTTTGAAACCAGGCCCCAAGTCATTGTTTGCTTAGTAGTCAACGCGCTAACCACTTCAGTCAACACCACCCTGTTCAATCAGACGTACAGAAATGCAGTCATATCCAGGGAAGAAGCATTTAATATCTGGCGTAATAACAAAAACCCCGAAATTAGTTAGCTGCGCAAACAGGCGAGATCATCGTATGCCAGAGTACTAAGACGTGAAAAAGCGTTGTATGAGCAGCGCCTTCCCACTAAAGTTTTTGATTCCCCTCGGGGTAGCAAGAGCTTTTGGCCATTCCTTAAGAGTCAAGGAAATGTTCGCAAGAAATTCTTACTTGCCGGAAAGCAGTCAACCAAAACCCGTTCTTTAAAGCGTACTTGTAACTATGCCAAAAATATTTTTATAAGCTGGTGTAATTAAATAAGTTTTAGCGGAAATTAACATACATATATAAGTCTCCTTGGCTAGATGGTCTTGAAACAGTCCATTTCTACGCTAGCTCGTGCATTTTCGCGCCTGTTCAGCACTTTGTACTATGCTGGTGAATTTCCAAAATGTTGGAAGGTTGCCAATGGAACGCCGTTCCCTAAAAAGGGGAGGGCCAACAATCCTGAAAAGTACCGCCCAATTGCAATTTGTTCTGCGCTTTGCAAAGTGATGGAAAGTATGTTGAATTTCCATCTTGCGAATGTATGTATGACTTTTGTAGAGGGCGCTCTACGGGGGACTTACTGGCATTCCTTACGGAAAAGTGGTGTCACAGCATACATCACTCTGTCAAATGTTAAGTGGTGGCTCTAGATATTTCCAAGGCATTTGATAGAGTGTGACATGGCGCAATTTTTTCAAAACCAATTGCTTTTGGTGTCGGCAATGGCTTCACTTGATTTGTATCGAGCTTTCTCAGAGATCACACTATAAGAGTTGTTGTAGACAGGGTTACCGTTAGGAATTTTTGAAAAGTCGCACAAAAGGTCGTTTTATAAAAATAAAGTCGCACATCTCTTTTTAACGTTTTTTTTATTAATAAAAAGCATAACAAAAAAAATAACAATTGAAACAAAACAAAAAGCTTGATGCAGAATCCATTTTTATCATATTTTGTATCATATGCAGATGCATTATATATGCTTCTATACATATTTTCACGTATACTGAACAAATTTACTTAAGTTTTAATAAATATGGCTGTCGTATGCTGCCAAAGTCAAATGAATGGGATTTCTGCTAAAAAAAATCAAGTTAGGTTAAGATATGTTTTACAAAATTTAAAAATCTCTAAGTAAAGCGCAGTGAGCTTTTTACTTTAATTGCATTCGTTTGATCCCGGTGCATTATTTCTAAGTTTTTTTTAGGTGAATATATTTGTACTTCAACAAATTTTTATTCCATAATAGAACTAAGGAATACATACACAAATACTATTTTTTTAAATTTCATTTCTATATTTAAAAATACGTTCATTACAGGGAATACAGTATTCTATATCTTTATCTATTAAATTTAAAGCTGACAGCATAGTGTTGCATGTTTTTACTTTTAATTTATTAGTTAATTTATTTTTAAGTAAAGCTAATTTCGAAAAAATTCTTTCTGCACAACCACTGCTGTGAGGTAGAGTTAATACATGTACGGCCAGTTTGTTCAAATTAGGAAACGAATTCTTTAAATTAATTTTATGCCAAAATTGTATACATGATACTTATTTCACCATGATGATAATAAAAGTGTTGCCTAATAAACAATAATCTGCGAATTGCTTTTAAATTTTGACGATTTTTTTTATAAGACATTTTTTGATTTACTGAAATTAAATGCTTTTTGTGAGAAACTACAAAAAAGGATAAAAAGTTGCAACAAAATTAAAAAAGTCGCAAAAGTAGGTGATAAAAAAAGTCTCACAAAAAGTCGCAGACCGCCGAAAAAGGGTCACATTGCGACTTTAGTCGGGTGAACGGTAACGCTGGTTGTAGATGGGATCTCATCAAACGATAAATTCAGGTGTACCAAAAGGATACTTTCTTTCTCCTACCTTTTTTCTAATTTTCTTAGTCCGAACTTGTCTGGAGTCATCTGGAACACAGTCTTTATTTACTTCTTGAGTGTACTTTTTTTTTAATTTTTTTACTAGTTCAGGATTTAACCATCAAAACCTGCCGTATAACTAGCAAAAAATAATTTTAAAAATGTCAGCTAAATGACATGAAAATAAACTTACGGCTTGATCCACATGTCGACCAATAACAAAATTACGAATTTTTATTGCAAAGTATGTATGTATGTATGTAGTTGTTATTTTAAAATTTTAGCAACCAGAATTACAATATCGCACTTGTTCCTCAAAAGCGTAACAACTCAAAATTTTCACTTTTTGCAAAAAAACAAACCACAGTGGTCATATCTACCCAGTGTAAAAATTTTACACCATTTTCTCCACTCTTTCACCAAAAAAATACAGTTGTATCTCTCTTTGTGATAGAAGAGTAGTATTAAAAAAAGTTTTTGGCCTCTACTGAAAATTCATGAATTTTGAGTTGTTATGTTTTTGAGGAACAAGTGCGATATGTATGTAATAAGTCTTTTTATTTGAAGTAGACTTAGAACAGTTAGCAAATGCAGTATACTTTGTCCTTCGTTTTGAAATGAAAATATTGAAAAAATTGACATATTCCTCTGATAATTCTAATAATTAGATCATCCAATTAATTTTTCATTGCTGCCACTTTATACCAAAATACAGAAACATTTTTATTTTTAAAAATTTTTAATAAATCTGCATCCGCCAAAGTTCGAAACTCGCTACTTATAGTGTCATAATTTGGGAACATTTTTAATAAGAAAGGTACTAACCGTCGTGGTATAATAAATAAGGTAGTCTTATCCCTAAAACAAATACAACGTCACAAAAACAACAGGCATTTTGTTAGTAAAAAATGTTTTCTGTGTGTCAAAAATAGAGAAACAAGAAATTGAAAATTACAAAATTTAATTTTTGTAAAATAAATTTCAAACAAAATAAAAACAAACTGACATACAGAAAACAAAAATACACGTCTACAGCTGCCGGGACAACTTTACCTTATTTATTATACAATGGTACTAACTTTCGGGTAGAAAAGTTCATCATACTTTTTGGTGCTAAAAAAACAAGAGATAGTCTCAATACACAACTGCAAAATCCATTCACAATATCTATGTACATAAGTATATATTATCTAATTAATAATAATAAATTTGTAACATTTTCAAGTAATAAGAAATCAGTCAAGGGGGTACCAATGAACTCTTAAAGTTTGATGTGCACAAAAAAAAAAGTACAATTGTACCAACTTTATCATTCCTAGTGTGAACGAAGTTACGGGTCAAAATGTTTTTATAAATATTTTCATTGACTATTGTAAAATTTTTTTCATTTTTCTTTCTACACAATTTTCTTTAAGTTCTGCTGAGCAGAGCTGTAAAAGAATGATTAAAATTTGGTTTTGAATTCAAAATGATTTACAAATAGTTTAATTGATTAATTTTACACAAAATGTGAATTGAATTAAAACACGAATGCATTCCTCATGAATTAAAAATTCTCGCATGCATTCACATCACTAAAAAGATTAATTGAATTAAATTATGAGTGAATTTATTGGTGATTTAAAGAAAAGCTATTTTTTCATTCACTGTTTTCACTAGAATTACGATCATTATTAAAAAACTTTTGAATGTTTTAAAAAAAATTTCAAAAGTTTTATGATTCGTAGATTCTTTCAAAAAGGAATCATTCCTTTACAGCTCTGCTACTGAGGTATTTTTGACAATTGTAAATTTATTTTACACAAACAAAAAGCCTGCTGTTTTTTATATTTTATGTTGATGCCGAGATGCATGTACTTGATATTGGTATACTTTGTTACGGGTAGAAGCCACCAAGGTATAGTAAACCTTAATAGGCCTTGGAAGCTAATACATATATATATGGGCAAGGCCACGAAAAATGAAACCACATAGATTTTTTTTTTTTTTTTTTTTTTTTTTTAATTAGGACCAACACTCAGGGGATGACCCCTACGTATGCAGTGCATTGTGCCGGAACTCAGAGAGAGGGATAGAGTAGAGAAGATAGATGTTGAAAATGTAGAAGGCTTAACTCTTTTACAACTCTGCTTTGAGCGTTATGTTAATTTTTATAGCAGTGTTGAGGCGTCTCCGGTGTTAGGTAGACGCATTAACTTTGTTAAGCTGTATTTGCAGGCATTTTATTAATTGTTTTACTTCGCCGATGTTTCTGCTAACCGACGAAGGAGGTCGATGTTGTGTACATTAGCTTAGAACATCCATCAATCGCTGTCGGAACAGTTTTTTAGTGACCAGTGCTATGCCAGTGCAAAATTTGTGTCTGCTTTGACATTTTACATTCTTTTCATAAGTGGCACGTGCAAGGCGTAGTTGGTAAATATAGCAATGTCGGCGAAAAAGATAAATTTCGTTGTTTTAATTTTTTGTACTTTAGGCAAATGATTACTTTTTTTTGGATAGAATATAAATCAAACTATTGATTAGCAAGCAAATTTGTGTACAAAGCTTGGCTTTTGGACCAATTAGGGCTTAACGTAATCAGCCGCAAATTAGTGGTGACGTTACTGACAAATTTTTATAAAATATTTTTTATGCATTAACTAATTAGAAAAGAGGTTGGATGAGCTGATTTTTTTTGAGTATTTTTGAAGTACTTTCATAATCAATGCTTAAATGAATCATTATTTGCATATAGCAGGGTATTTTTGCAAAAACAGATTGCGTGACGTTACTGACGGATTTTTTTTTATTTTTTTTTTTACTTTTTTGCTCAATAATTTGGTTTTTAATTGCTAGACTCCGATTCCTGGTGAGACAAGCGTTATGTTGAAAAGCTAAAAGAAAGCAACATCCAGTAGAAATAAGTCGCGTATTCTATTTGTATTTATAATTGTGTATAAATAGAGTATGTAAAGACGTTCAACGAAGCTGCCCAGCAAGGAATGAAAGCATTTGCACACGAATACTGTACAAAATATTAACATACATATGTTTATTTATGTTTAAAAAAAACTACAACTGAAGTGATGCTTTAATTTTGCAACAATTAACAAGACTGAAATTAATAAAGATTTTTTTTATTTTCCGATAATAATGTGTTTTTATTTTACAGTGTCCTGGCTTTATTTTAAAATCCTGACACAAAATTTTTATCACCATTTAGGAAGAAATTTCACAAATATTTCGCAAAAAAAAAAAAAAAGAAAAACAGAAGTCAATTCAAATCCTAACGAAATTCGTACGTGTGGCGTTATTGACATTTTGCGTCACGTTACTGACACTGTTTTTGTGTCATTTACGTGATTAAAACATAAAATATTTAGCCCACTTTTTGGATAAAAATCATCTTTCATCCTTCCTTTTTAACATACTGTGTAATAATAAACATGAACTCTTTTCAATTCGCTAATTTTTAAAGAAACGTTCAGTAACCTCCAAACACACTTCCAAAATCCGGTGACGTTACTGACGCCTTAAAATGGTCATAATTTCACAACAAAACGAGATACAGCAAAATTGTTTGCGTATGAAACAACAGTTGTGACGAGAACTTTCATATGCCGCTCTCAAGTTGGGAGAAATAATTGTATTTTGTAAAGATATTGACCAAAATATGTATACGAGCGTGACGTTACTGACGGTGGCCTTGCCCATATGTACATATACAGTAGAATATCGAATCAGTCACGGGTGTACGATCGTATTTTTAAGGTTTTAATTGTACAAAAAAGAGTACAATTGCAGCAACTTTATCACCCCTGATGTGAACGAAGTCACGGGGCCTTGGAAGCTACTATATATACATAGACAGTAGCATCTCGAAAAAGTTAACGGAAATGTCGATAGTGCCATCAATAGTTTTGCAGCTCTATTCGTAGAAGTGGGATAGGATTTTAAAACTTTTTAAACTGCTTTCGTTATTGTTTGTATCTGATAGTTTTGTCGTATTATTAATTAGTTTTGTAGATGTATGTTTGTGTTTTTTTTCTTGATTTATTTTTGATGAGCAAAATTCAATAGAAAAACAAAACAACCAATCTTATGCAATGGTTGTTATTACAATTTTAAATTAGTTCAACGAAAGCATATATTATGTACATACATACATTCTTATATATGTATATAAATACATACATACATATGTATAAGTAAGAGTATTGTGCATGGTTTTACAACTTTAAGACACGCGATTTTCGCGTCAAGAAATCAAGCCTGAAACGAATTGAAATGGCAGCATTAAATTTATTTTTAGCAATTTACCTTGCACTTGAAACAAGAAAGGAAAATTTCAACAAAAACAGTCTTGATTTACGCGTTACAATTAAACTTTGTTTGTTGTTTTGTCATTAAGTTTGCGTTTACAATTATGATTTTTGTCGTTGCAATTCTTCTTTTGTTGGCGTGAGCGGTGAGATGCATTAAGTGGGGTATACATTGCATGTACGTACATAGTTTCTGCAATAAAATTTGTACAATGTAAAGACAAATCCAATAGCTGTGACAAAAATCGCCCATTGTAAACGGACACAAGACAATAAACAATTGATATGTACATTAGGGTGGGTCAATTTTTTTGCCTACTAAGCGTATAGCAAAATCGTAATCTACGGGAAATTCTAAGAACTTTTCCCAAAGAAACCATGGTTCTAAAATCAAAATCGAGCTTCCGGTTTTTTAAGAGAAAATTTGGTGCTCAGGACTATTGTTATTTTAACATAAAGCTCCAAAACCATTATTTGGGTAAATAATTTTCTATAAATGAGGACAGATATAGAAAGCTGAGAAAATTTCCTTTAAAATAAGCCCTCTTCCAGCGTTACAGGTCAACTATTCACCAATTGCAATGAATTGTAATGAATATTTCCAAAAAAATAGCATTATTTTCGGATTTTTTTAGAATTTTCCGTAGATTACGACCTTGTAATACGCTTTGTCATGTTTTTCGGTCCCGAACAAATTGATCCACCCTAATGTAAATACTAGTGATGTTACGAATATAAATTTTTAGTAATCGCGAAAAGAAATATCTGTAAGAATATTCGCGGAATATGAATATTAATTTTGAAATTTAGTACCACTTAATATATAAAATTTTATTGGAAAAAATATCTCCCCTTGTGTCAGTAAAGCTTAGATCCCACTATCGGTACAATGTACCGAATTTCGTCGGCTCACTGAAATAAAGTTATAAGTAATTGTTTTTTTCAAAAAGGTTTTCTTCTTGATGTTATTAGGTATTCTTATTGTTTTTTTCAAAAAGGTTTTCTTCTTGATTTTATTAGGTATTCTAATTGTTTTTTTCAAAAAGGTTTCCTTCTTGATTTTATTAGGTATTCTTATTGATTTTTTCAATAAGGTTTTCTTCTTGATTTTATTAGGTATTCTTATTGTTTTTTTCAAAAAGGTTTTCTTCTTGATTTTATTAGGTATTCTTATTGTTTTTTTCAAAAAGGTTTTCTTCTTGATTTTATTAGGTATTCTTATTGTTTTTTTCAAAAAGGTTTTCTTCTTGATTTTATTAGGTATTATTATTGTTTTTTTCAAAAAGGTTTTCTTCTTGATTTTATTAGGTATTCTTATTGTTTTTTTCAAAAAGGTTTTCTTCTTGATTTTATTAGGTATTCATATTGTTTTTTTCAAAGAGGTTTTCTTCTTGATTTTATTAGGTATTCTTATTGCTTTTTTCAAAAAGGTTTTCTTCTTGATTTAATTAGGTATTCTTATTGCTTTTTTCAAAAAGGTTTTCTTCTTGATTTTATTAGGTATTCTTATTGTTTTTTTCAAAAAGGTTTTTTTCTTGATTTTATTAGGTATTCTTATTGTTTTTTTCAAAAAGGTTTTCTTCTTGATTTTATTAGGTATTCTAATTGTTTTTTCAAAAAGGTTTTCTTCTTGATTTTATGTACATATGTACACACATTTTAGCTAAAAATAAGAATAATTATTTTAAATGTTTTAAAATAATAAGACCAACCTGCAGAATGTTTAAAATGTTAATAGCGACACAACACGCCAACATTTTATGCAACTCTTCAGCAGCCAAATATTTATACCCTTCACCAAAAATGGCAAGGGTATTTATAGATTTGTCATTACGTGTGTATTTTCCACAATATTTATAAGGTCCATATATTATATATATTCTGAATCCTTATAGATGGGGAAGTTGAATGAGCCATGTCCGCCTGTCCATCTGTCTGTACGTGAAATCGATTTTCCGAAGACACTAGGTTAGGTTAGTTTAGCAGGCTGCTGGAAACAGGAAGATTTTATTCCAGCCCACTTGGGTCCTGATGTTGTCCCATTGTGTTACCTGTCGGGAAGAATGGTAGTAGAGAAAGGGAGATTAGAAGAGTCTAGAGAAAAGTAGGCAAAAGAGGGACAGAGAAACAGGTGGGAAAAATCGAAGCAAGGGTTGAGACTTGCAGTGGAATGGGCAGGATGTCAAGCCCGCTATTGAAGAGAGGGGAACCATCCACTGCTCCTGATAAAGGAGCTAAGGCTACCGAGTTCCGCTACTGAGAACTTGGAGAGGGTACTGAAGGATCTTCAGCCTAGAAAGCGAAGGCGGTGATCCTCCATAGCTGGGCAGAGGCATAGAAGGTGTGCGATACTTTTTTATTCTTCCTTGTCATTGCAGCTGGAGCAGTATTCATTATATGATAGATCCATGTGTCCAGCATGGGTACAAGATTGCGCAATTGCATTTTGGAGAATTTCAACAGATTTTTGGTTCTGTCGAAGTCTAGGCGAGGCCTAGTGTCCTTGCTATGGAGCAGGCTGACTCATTGTACCATCTCGTTTGTGCTATCTGCATTGGAGCTTCATCAATTCGCTTCCAGCAGGCTGAGAGCGGAAGACCGCAGAAATTGTCAATATCGACAGCCTCTAGCTATCGTCCTCTCCTGGCCAGATTGCCAGCGATGATCTTGCCTGTGTTTTCCTCGTGCCCCCGTATCCATATAAGGGTAGCACTTGAATGATTCGCCACTGTGTTAAGTGACTTCCTACATTCCAGGGTCAGAAATACCGTCAGTAACTGAAAAATTTTATTTTTTGAGATATGACTACGTTGCAATAAAAAAGCGATATGTAGTATTTAAATACACAATGTTGGCTATTTAATGTTGATTTAATTTTGCGGTGAAAAACAAAATTTTGTATTTAAATGGGTTTTAAGAATAAGTGACATTATTATCCACCAATTTATTGTAACCATAAAGAGTGGTTTCAGAACCTTCATGACATTTTTACCAATTTAATTGTAACTTTTACCATTACACAATATTAAAATACACACATACATGTATGTATTTGATTTTACTTGTCAGTTTTAATATTCAGTTGTGGCTGAGTTGTGGAAGGCGACGTGTTACTAACATATGACTTCTCTATGTTCAATGCCAACAGTGGAAAAAAATTTTAATTCATAAAAAACTATAAAAATTTAGCGTGCTACAATTATAACTGTAATGAAAACATGTTTTATTTCTAGCTTAACCACAAAAATTGTGCAGTAAACATTAATTTTGTAATATGTTATTTTACTATTTTTATTGGTAGTTTTAACTCATTTTATTGGTTAATGCAATTTTAGCCAACAAACCTGGTTAGATCTACCAACTTTTTTTTGGTTGTACACGTAATTATTATTTGCTAGTCTGATTATTTTACTGTTCCTAAAAACTTTTAGTAATTTAAATTTTCATTAATTCAATAAAATATCAGAATTTATAAATAAACTATTATAAATTTAAATAAAATAAGAAAGAGTGTTCCCAAGAACACAGACTGTTCTTTTTATACATTACACCAGAAGTTATTTCCATATGTAGAATCATACATACGTACATATGTATGTATGTATGAAATTTTACGGAAATGGGAAACTTCTCCGGTTAAAACGTTGATATTCTAAATATGAAGGAGGTGGAAACATTTTTATGAGTTTTTTTTCCAACATTTGAAGGGATTTCAATCAGAAATTTTGATGGAATACGTATGTTTTTATATTGGAATAGTATTTGGAATAGGAGTTGGAGTAGTACAATGCCACACTAATGTACATTAGAGTAATTTAATGTTGTTGATTGACTTGCTCTGACTAGGGTTTGAACCGAGGTCCAAAGTGTTAATAGTCAACGCGCTAACCCCTTCAGCCAATACCACAGTAACATACATACATATGTCTACATACTTATGTATGTATGTACATATTTATTTATTTTTAAATTTTACAGATGCTTCAATTGCTATTGGAGTGGGAGAAGCCGAATTTTGAGAACCACTAAATCGTACCATCATTTCGCTAAAATACAAAATATGAACGTAAAATTTTGTATATATATATTTTTTGGAATAGGACCTTTAAGCTACTGTTGCATTAAACTTTTATTTTTTTGTTGTTATTTTGTAATCGAAGAAAATGCCCTTCCTGATGATAGTGACATCTTAGCAGTAAAGAGATGAGGCCTACTAAAAGATAATCTACCCTTATTTTTAATGCAGTGGGCAAATTAAATTTAAAGTTGTATTAAAGCATGCAATTGTACCAAAATTTGTTTTTTTCTGTGCCTTGTCTTATGAAATCATAAATATAGAAGAGAAATCTCTAGAATTTTTTTATTAAATGGAAATTGCATTAAACAAATCCATAGCAAGAAATAAATTTAAATTTTAATTAAATATTGAACTAGCAATAAATATTAATAAAAATCTTAACCAAACAATTTTAAAAAATAAATAATTTGTTTTTTTGCTTTAAGTGTTGTAGTCAGCGTAATCACTCAAAATATTTTTATGTATCTGCTTAAATGAATTGTTAACAATTTTAAAATTCCACTGGGTTAAAAAACTATATTGTTTTTCCTACTGTTCCATTACATTTAAAATATATTTTTGATTTATTTTTCCATTTTAACAGGGATACACTTGGTTAGACAGACCATTGAGAGTATGAGTTGAAAACTAATTTTTCAATAAACAAAACAAACCAATAATTTTCAACTAATTGTTCTACTTTCATGCCTTAAAATAGGTTTGAGAAAAATATAACACACAAAATAAAGTGTAAAAAGAAAAATTGAAAATTATTAACAAAATAACAATAGAAAATAACAAAAATAAAATGTTGCAATAGTTATAAATATTGAAGCATTTAAGCTGCATAATTCAGTTTAAACTAAACACGAACTGCAAACGGACTATAACGGAATACGCCGTCAAGTAGTAGTGCTTCGGAAGCCACACACCCACACACAAATAAGTTAAACTTTAATTTAAAGGAAACAATTATGAAGTTATTGGTAAGAAGAAGTAAAGGCATGTTGTGTATTAATCCTTAATGACTTGTTGTTGTTTAAGTGGCAAATAAATAAAAAAAAAACAAATGTACAAACATAATTAAATATGATTTGATTCAAAAAAAGTGAAAGACAGTATGGTTGAATTCGAATACAAATAAATTTCTAGTTGCAATTATTTATCAAATTTGTGTACAAACATATAACAGTTTTAATCAAAATCACATTAAACCATACATATGAGTATGTATGTATGTAGTTTGATGTTGCATCATTAGGACGGCTCTTTAATTTAAATGTTGGATTTATTTCGGTCTCGTACATTCGTAGTAGTTCGTAAAACAGTGGACTTTATAAAATAAATCTCACATAGTACAAAGTTCTAACACCAGTATACTCTAAATTAGTTTTATCATTGACAAATTTCGTCGTAAATGTTATAAACTAGTGCAAGAATTTCGAAAAATTTTTTAAAAATATACTGGCTTATGAGTGCATAAAGGTACCAAAAACCGTAGTTCTACCAGAAACTAACGATTTTGGAGGTGTTTCCAATTGTACTCAAGAAAACCAAGCAGAAAAATAGTATCACCTCCCAGGTATTTCTATTTCAATCACTGCGTAATTAATAAATTTGTCCGTGGCCTTTGAGCGAACGCTTCAACTAAACAAAATTTTTTGTGTCCTAATCAAAGTTTGCCGAATTTGCAGATTTTTCTATATTTTGCTAAAAAAAAGTTTTTTGTTAAAAAAAGGTTTTCTGTAAATTGAGCAGATTTTGAAGTTTTTATATATAACTTTTTTAGTTTCAATTTTATTATATTAATTCCAATTTCTGAACCCATAATTTATGCTACATTTGCTTGATATAACAGTGGCGAGGCTTACTCGTACTTCTTAGCAGATTATGCCATTTTGAGCCAAAATTAGGGGAAAAGAAATAAACAGATGATGTGCGAACAACTACAACCACACAATAGTTTTGAAGAATTGGGCTTATTATGACGAGAAAATATTAAAAAAAAGTTTCGGGAAACAAAAAATGGAGGCGGAGCTGACGCTTTTCCTAATTTCAAAAATAAATTGTGTTAAAAAGAATAAAACAAAATATCATATGTATGTATTGTTGGTGGCAGAAAATTTATAACGTGTGAAACGCAACATATTGAGCGATCATAGCAACCCGGTGGAACTACCAGAGTCAGTGTAGGTGTATGAGTTTTTGGCCAGGAAGTTGTATTTACACTTTGAACAAAGCTGCTTTTCAAATGCTGTTGGATATTGTTAAAGTACACATGCCCTCGTCAAATATTTTTGGCTGCAACAATACAATTTTTATTTATTTGTTGTTTGTTAGCAAATCTATATGCATTTCGTTGGTTGCTAAATACCAACTCATCAGTAGATCTTTACCATTTATGTATATTTGAAAAGTTCCAAAATTTATTTACTCATACAGAAATTCGCAAATAAAATTTGCGAATTACAAAATCAGAAGCAAAATAGTTTTTCAAAAAACTTTACAAACATCACAACAAACAATTTTCTTCATTCATTAATGTGTTTACATTTCTACAAACCTACATACAATTAGACAATTTTATGTATGAGTAAATGAGTTTTGGAACTTTTCAAACATAAATGGTAAAGATCTACTGATGAGTTGATCCATTTTTCATGGATATATACCGATTTCTCAAAAACTGGAGCCAATCTGACACTTCCAAATGTACTTTCGCACTCAGCGGACTCCCCCCTAATCGAAAAGGATTCATCGAAGTTCATTTTTTCGACTATTACAGTGTTATTTATATTATGCGAGAACACGTAATTATTATATTAATTGTATTAAGGTAAGTATTAGTGCTGGTAAAGTATTGAGTAGTGGGTGTCGAGTATTTTCCATTTTGTTCGGGTACTCATCACCTTCTGAGATGTATTTTTATAACAGACTCCACTGAAAGTTAACGATATATCTGCAACTCTAAAACTATACCTAAAAGCATACCTTTTAAAAGTTTCGAGTAGTAAGTATTCAGTAATTAAAAGTATGTACGAGTATAATAAATTTCCAGCACTAGTACATACTCGTATATTTGAAAACTAAATATTATTGTAGGTTTACGTTCAATATTTGAAATAATGAAAATTCAAATTACCAAGAGTTTTTAGCAACATTAGAATATGCAATCAATGTAGCAGAACGTGTCAGTATACCGATTTCAAGTTCGCTATATCTCTCATCAGCTTTCGTTTTTAACACATAACTATTTGGCTAACTTTTCAAAAGAAGTAGAATTTTTGCAATTTCTTTCATTAAAAATTTTTATTTGTTATGGGTTAGCTAATCTATATGTATGTATTTGATTGGTAGGTAAATACCAACTCATAGAATATTTTTTTTTTGAGCTAAAAACTAGACAAAATCAAAAGGGTTTTCATTAGTATTTAGTGGTTCCGCATTTTTGGGTTAATGTTTGCCAAGTGTGACCTTACCTTTATTCTCTTTTTTCCTTATACGACAAAAATGTTAAAAGTTATAACTCCATTAATCTATTAAAATTTTATATCAAAATATTTTTGTTTTGAAGATTTCGATGTGCTAAACATTTCGATATACATATATAAATTGTTTGTTTTGAATTAACCCCAATTAATAGGAATTTGTTAATGCCTACGAAATAATCTTGTAGTTAATAACACATTTAAATTAGTAACATTAAGTCAATATCCTTCATATTCAAAGATATACCCGGTGCGCTTCGCTACCCCCTCGTTATAAAATAAAATTCCTGTTTTGAAAATTTAATGACGATCGGTCCAGTAGTTAAGACTATATTACGATTTGTATTTTCCTAAAAAGGGGCGTGATCCCACCTACTTTTCCCCTGGTACGTATTCCAAATTATGCCAATACCATATGTACCAAATATCATCGACGTAGGTAAAAAATGCCCAAAATATGGCGATTTAAATTTTTGGGTTATATGGGCGGTGCCACGCCTCTTTGTCCAATCAAAACTTCATATAGCCTATGTCACCCGCCTGAATATTCTGAATTGGAGTCCATACGTTACATACATACACACATCCTGTTTTATATATATATATATATATATATATATATATTAGAGTTGTCAATTATTCGCTTTTCAACTTTGTTCGAATAATTCAAATAATTGATTTTGTTGGTTCGATCAAACGATTAAAGCTGAAAAATTTTTCGATTAATCGATGAGAACAACGAATAAAAAATGATTTAAAAAATTTATTGACAAAAAATAAACATTTCATACAAAAAAATTCAAAATAAAATAGTTAATATTTTTATTAACAAAAAAATACATAAAACTATTAATTCAAATCAACATGCTTCATTCATTCAAAAAATATCAAATGTTTTTTTTTTTTGCGAAATCAGACAATTTCGGTTGTTCTTAAGAAATAATCTTTTACAAATATAAGTTGACTAAATTTTTTAGCTTTCAAACGATTTTTGGTTTTGGTTTTTGAAATAAATCTTTCTCTAATTGTCGAGGTAGGTGATATTGTGAGAAGAGCATAAAATAGTTTATCTAATTTTTCTGTTCTTTTTTTACATTTTTTCAAATACACCAATACCTCGCTTTGCGTCGTTTCGTTTTGCGTTTTTTCGAAGTTGCGTCGCTGCTGAATTAGTACTTATTTTCACTGTGCGTCGTTAGATTTTCGAAGTTGCGTTGTTTTGGGTTCGAGTCTTTACTTTTTTTTTTTGTAATTTTTTAAATTTTCGTTTTTTTTCTAAAAGATGGCGCGACTTTTGTTTGTATATAGGTTTATACTATAATTTAAACACGTAAGTATTTTTCTTTGTTCAGGTAACTTTATTTTCTATCAGTATTGCTTCTTGCTTAACAAAAGTTCTTCACACTAAAAAATCGTTTGGTTTAAAGTGTCCCAGGCTGTAGCTACTGATATCAATTGCTACAAGGAAATTTATTTTACGTCGAAAAAAAAAGCTGTTCAGCAAACATTGGACCAATTTTTTGTGAAAGAAAGCCGACTTACGACAACAGCCGCTATGGACTCATCAGACAGTGATTAATTTTTATTTTGTTTTTATAAATTAATTGAATATTTTATTTTGTTTTAATTGAATTTGTTTTTTTTTTGTTTGTATGTAATAAAATTTTATATTATTTTTGTTTTTTAGATGTTTACTTTGTTCAACTTTCTTTTAAAAAAGTAGTATTTTCGTAGCTAGTGAACCTATCTTCGATATTTACATGGTTGGCTATATAAAAAAATAATTCACTTTGCGTCGTTTCAATTTGCGTCGTGTTTTTTTGGAACGTAACCACGACGCAAAGTGAGGTATTGGTGTATACCATATCGTCTAATATATCGCTGAAGTCTTTTTATATTTTGAATTTTTAATACTTTTAATATACATAATTATTTAATTCGTATAAAAGATTGTTAATTTCATTACTAGTAACATCTTCTTTATGATTTCATCTGAATTATTGTGGTTACTTTCAACATAAAATAATCTGGAGTATAATTTATTCTTTAGTTTCACTTTTTTAAGAATATTTTAAAAAACCTTCATTGCTCGGAAAATTTCCAGAATTTAAAAAATATTATTAACGTATTTAAAAATTGTATACGTCCCTCATTTATTCTTATTTTAATACGTTTTCGTAAATCTGTTGCAAAAGAATTATTAATTTTTTTGTTGTTGATCCAACAATTTTGTATACTTTAGGACACTTGTTACATGTGACTTTGTTTTTTTTTTCATTTTTGTGCTTGGTAAAATACTTCCAAAACGAGCTAAATTTTTTTACTTTAGTGTATTTCTAATTTATTCACCTGAGATCGAAAAAACCCCATTCTTGAAAATTTTTTAACGTTTCATTCAAAACATAGCACGACTACTATGTAGGTATGCGCAGTTCGACAACAACTGCAAACATCCAAAATAATATGTATTTGGTTGATATAAAGTACTCGCTTTGTTTCATATCATACAAACAAATTTAAACATGTTTGACGTATGCATTTTAAACTAAAAAAAGTTGTTCGATTAATTAACATTAATTAATCGATTTATCCGTTATTCGAAAATCGGCATTTTAAAATTATTCGAACAAGAGTTTCGTTTTGTTTGATCGATTAATCGAATTATTCTTAATCGGTTGACAACTCTAATATATATATATAGATTTATGTTTTAAATTTTATTTATTTGTTGCGGGTTAGCAATGTCTAAATATATATTTCGTTGGTAGCCATACTAACTCATCAGTAGATGTTTACCCTTTATGTTTAAAAAATTTTAAAGCTCATCCGTTTATACGAAAACTCACAAATAAATTCCTGAATTACAAAGCATAAAAATAATCAAAAACTTTTCAAACATACACAACAAATAATTTTCCATTATGAATGTGTTTACTTTTCTACTCCTATACAGTTAGACAGCCGCTGGTTGCCATTAAAAGTATTTATAAGGCAAAAAATGAAAAGTAAATCTGTCCTTTACAAAATTTTACATTTATTTGAGCATGTACTCAAGTATTTATGTTTTAAATTTTATTTATTTGTTGCGGGTTAGCAATATCTAGATATGTATTTATGTTTTAAATTTTATTTATTTGTTGCGGGTTAGCAATATCTAGATATATATTTCGTTGGTAGCCATACCATCTACTGCAGAATGCATTGTAATTACTTTGACTGTAAGTCCTACCTGATCCTGTGAATTTTGTCTCATTTTCCTCTTTGTCCCGTCTGCTTAATTTTTTTCTTGCTGTATTTCTTTTTACTAAAATTGTTTATTAAAATTTTATATAAACAATTTTATTTTTGTACACTACTTTATTTGACCTTTTCTTTATATTTATTTTTTATGTTTTACTAGCTGATCCCGGTGTACTTCGCTACCCCCCTCGTTATAAAATAAAATTAAAAGTATTTATATATCCTATTGTGACCATCGGTCCAATAGTTAAGACTATATTAAGATTTTTTATTTTCCTATAAAGGGGCGTGGTCCCACTCACTTTTCTCCTAGTACGTATTCCTAATTATGTCAATACTATATATCATCGGCGTAGGTCAAAAAATGCCCAAAATATGGCGATTTCAATTTTTGGGTTATATGGGAGCTGCCACGCCCACTTGTCCGATAACGCCCATTTTTGTCCTGATTACTCACATTAGTAACATATGAACTATTGCAATGTTTCAAAACTCTTGCTATCACAATAGTCAAGATATATGATGTTATTCAATTTATGTGAGAGGGGCTACGCCCACTTGAAATATTAAAAGCCTAAAACCATCCTCTATAAATTCCCTTTTGAATGACACCAGTTTGGGTCAAATCGGTTGGATAGTTTCCGAGTCTATAGCGAACATGGGTACAAACATTTTTTGTAGTTTATATATATAGATTTGAGCACTAGGTCCAAAGAATTTAATAGAAAAGGAAATAAAACAATATTGTATATATGTTCGGTAAAATATACAGCGAAAGAATTAATCAATTAATTAATTTGTCTTGCTCCCACCTAATAATAAATTCGCCTTTGCTTTTCAGGAAACGAAAACCAGCGTTGCCGTTTTGGCTACTTATAACTAATATTGGTTCTTTTTTTCCAATGTGTATTTGTGTACTTTTTCTCATTTTTGGTATCTGCAAGATATTATTTATATTTGAAATCTGTTTTACAAAGTGCTATTTCTGAGACTGTTCAAGAGAAACGACTGAAAAAGGTCAACAGCAACAGTGAGTGAAAAAAAAAAACGGATGAGATAGCCCCCTTATAATATTTCGCCCCTCTTAATTCCACCGTCTAATATAAACCAGCCAAAGCTTGCCCTTGGTCAGATTATTACAATATGTCAGGCTGAGAAATCTAATCTTCTTGCCTTCCTACTTAATAAATCGTGATTGAAATAAAATTTTTTAGGTTTTTAATTTCTTATTGTTTGGTTCCTATTAAAAGAACAAAATTAGATTATCTCAGATGGAAAAAGGCAAAACTCCCCAAAACAGTTTTATTTTAGGCGGAAAAAATTAAGTTCCACACAAGAATTTTATTTTATTACGCCAGAGTAAAACTCTCTTTTGGAGTTACATCTGATCTGCATTTTTTTTTTGTTGAAAACTAACTTTTAAGCGTGGGGATGAGATTTTTCTTTTAATATCGCCGTAGATTCTAAAGGAGCCTTTCAATATGATTTGAGTTAAAATTTAATTTAAATTATGTTTAGTGCAAAAAAAAAAAATAAATAAATGCGGAACACAACAATTGCGAGCACTGCGTACAATGTAGGATTTTCCCGGTAAATTAATCCAAGGTAGTAAACTTTAGCTAGCCATGTATTAGTGCAATTTTTCTTAAATTCATATTCAATTTAGTCTAGTCTTAGTACAATATATTTTTTGATCAACCACAAAAAATGTGTACAAGAATAATTGATTCGTCTTTTTATTTTTATAGAAATTCGGTCTGCCGATACTACTTATAATGCTTCTCTTCGCCGATGGTTCGCTTGCGAAAAGGAGAAGGATGGATAATACCAACTCTGATGACAATGAGCACGAAGTTCATCATCACAACTATGAAGAGCGGCATATATCTCCATCTGATAAAGATTTAAATGCACAAGAATCTGGCAAGATGGAGATTAAAGTTCATCCTGGCGTCAAAACCAATAGTGTACGTTCCAAACGTGGTTCTCAAAAACATAGACAAACAGCTTTAATTAAACCTGTAAACCGTCGCATAAAGCATATTCTTCTAAAGTTGCAACCCAGATATAGAAAACCTGTGCAAAACCAGGAGCCTGAAAATATAAAAGAGTTTTCAAACCCTCCTGATGAAGATGTAAAAGTATACCATACTTTTGAAGAAACTCATGAACATATTGATGAAAAAGATGAAACTCCAAATGATGAAAAACAGGAGACGACATCAGACACCCATATACCCGAGGCTACAGAACAATTGGAAATTCAAGCCGAGCAACAATTTAATGAGCCCATAACGGAAGAGACGCAAAACTTCCATGCGGAAGAAGAGAAACACAAAAAGGTGAAGGTAAAACATCATCACCACCATCATCATCACAATCATATTAAAGAAATCATCAAGAAAATACCAGAACCGTATCCCGTTGAAAAGATTATACATGTACCAGTAGAAAAGATAATTGAAAAAATTGTTCATGTGCCAAAGCCGTATCCAGTAGAAAAAATCGTAAAGGTTCCAGTGGAAAAACTTATACATGTGCCCAAACCATATGCAGTAGAGAAGATTGTAGAGAAAAAAGTACCCTATCCGGTCGAGAAGATTGTTGAAAAGATTATAGAGAAGAAAGTTCCATATCCCGTGGAAAAAATCATTCACGTTCCTGTTGAAAAGATTGTGGAAAAAATTGTCCATATTCCAAAGCCGTATCCAGTGGAAAAAGTTGTAGAAAAGATTGTGCATGTGCCTGTTGAAAAAATCGTTGAGAAAAAGGTCCCCTACCCAGTAGAGAAAAAGGTCCCGTATGCAGTTGAAAAAATTGTACACATTCCTGTTGAGAAAATTGTTGAAAAAATAGTTCATGTACCCAAGCCATATCCCGTGGAAAAGGTAGTTAATCAAGTGGTTGCGGTGCCAAGACCATATCCAGTTGTTCAGCGTGTTCCTTATCCTGTCGAAGTAAAGGTGCCCATTCATGTAGAAAAGAAAGTTCCCGTTTATATTCAAGCAAAGGAATCTTATAAATTCGAGCATACAAAACATGACAACTCAGACCAAAAGCACATCGATGATGACTTCATAGATCATGAGCACAAGGGATCCGAAAAAAGTCAGCATATTGAAAATTATAATCATCATACACACGACTTGTCAGTATATCCGTCCAATCACAAGCCCAGAGTAACTCAAGGTCATCAAAAACCAGAACCCCAAATACATTCATTTGCAATTCGGGAGGAATTATTACATCAACAAATTCATAACTTTGGCAAACAAGATCAACATCAACAACACAGGCTGCAACAGCAACACCAACAACAACAGCATATTCAACACCAACAACAGCAAATGCAACAAGAACAGTTAATTCAGCAACAACAACAGCAAATCAAACAGTTGCAGCACGAACAGCTGAAGCATCAGCAGGAACTGCATCAGCAACATTTGCAACTGCAACAGGAGGCGAAACAACAGCTAAAACCGTTGTCGAACTCTCAAGAGCCATGCATTCAAGAGAGCCGTAACATTGAGGTATCAGTTCCGTCCAAGTCCAGTCCGAAATTTCAAATAAATGTTGCAGAAATTGAGCCAGCTGCAAGTGAAATATCTTCAGAGTCGGTGCCGTCTTCGGTGTCGATGCCGTATTCGGACATGCAAACCCAAGCATCGACAAACTCTTATCAAGTAGTGTCTCCCTTACAAACAGTTTCTTTGCCTCTTCACTTTTTTCAATATCATCACATGCCCTTTCAACAGCCTCTCGGTTTTTCTTTAGCAGCGCCTGATAATTAATGGTGAGCTACGTTTGTACACACTTATGTATGTATGTACGCTACATTCTATGCACTTTGCTATAATTAAGTTATATTTATTTGTTTGTTTGTATATTTTTCTGCATGAATGTTAATATTAAGAAAGTTTCGGTATTCAATGTATTATTTGATACATTAAATTTTGCAACAAATTATCAATGATGTTTTTTGATAACACTTTTATACTTAAATTTGATATTTGGAAAATAAAAATCCAATAACACACTCATATATGTACATACTAGATCCAAATGTGTGGATAGACATATGTAAGTATGTACAAATTCTGTTTTAATTACAAAATGGATAAATTAATTTTGGTATATTGGCGTAGGTATACCGCTAAAGCAAATTTTAGTGATTTTGTATACTTGGAAAAAGTAATGGATCGGAGAATTTATGTATTACAAGCAAGCATGTAAGTTTCAGACGAAACAATATTTATAGCTTCACTGCAACCGATCAAGTTTACGATCGTCATCGCAATGAGAATAAATGATTGTGTATAGTATACATATGTATATCACAGAATATATTATATATGTAGTCTATGGTATATATGTATGTACATATGGATGTATGTATTTCCGCCACACATTTTTCCCTTTTTTCATTCCACCATTATTAATTACGATTTCCATAAGGAAACCTAAGGAAATTTAATCGCTGATGTAAGCAATATTAAGTAGCTATCAGTGATGATTCTGTCGCTTATATTACTACTTAAATTTAGCATAGGAGTGTCATAGGTCGTTTAATCGGTGCGCTTTCGCTTAAAGAGTAAGCAGCGATGTCAGTGATTCGCATTTCAATTGCGTTTACTTCATAAGCGAAGTCTTAAGCAACGTTAATGATACATCAATAAATCTTAGCAAGTTATTGTGTAATGCACGTTCATTACGGTTTAATTTGCATTTGTAAGCGAAGCTAGAACATAGTACCACTAATCCCAATGATTTTATATGTATGTAAATACATTTTTAGAAATTTACTTGTGGTGTAAGCTTTATGTTCTGCGATCAACGATAAACTAACAAACAGAAAAAGAATTGAAACAATTTTTGTATTTTTTTTAATGCCACTATTACGGCATTTTTGTTTTTGCATTTTTTGTGTATTAAGAGTAGAAACATACATTAACCAACCCTTCGCTTATTTTGTAATGGAAGTTATAATGAGTGGATATATTTTTGCATTTTTTGTGTACTAAAAGAAGACAAAAAAAAATTCCTAAACATTTTTGCAAATATACTCAACCAACTCTTCGACTATATTGTAATTGAAGTTATAATGAGTGGATAAAATTAATTAGATTACACATAGATAACATTTTAAGTACTTATATCGTTCGCTTAAAATGTCATCCTGATGTCATTGATTATTATCTAGGTACTTCGTTCAATTTACCGCTGGGTATTCTTAATTTGAGGGAGAGGAAAAATTTTACTTCAATACCAAATTAAATGAGTATTACTCTTAACGAAGTGTCTCATTTCCACATATTTATCTGTCAAATCTCCACCAAAAAGCACAATATTAATTAAAAATAAAAAAATTCAGTGGTTAATATAATTTCCAACATATAAAACGACACCCTGCACCAGTTTATCTACATAGATGTCGAAAGCACTTTCGACCACGTCTTTATCTATTATGACATTATTTTGAAGTTGATTGAAATTAGATTTAGTGCAACCATAATTAAATTTTTTCAAAGCTTTTACTATAAGAAAAAATTTTTCGTGCAAATTGTAAAAATTTATCTGATTTGGGAAATGGTAATTGTGATATAATACAATAAGGTTAAATTTTGGGCCCCCATCTATTTTAAACTTTCATCTATTGCTTTCCCCACATTTTTCCAACTCAACTGGTCTACTTTATGCTGCAAAAATATGTTTTCTACTCTCATAATGACTATTAATGAAAATGTAAACCAATTTGTATCCAGAATGCTTCGGGAAAATGTAAATAGTACTGTTGTTGCAGAAAGTAAAAAGCTTATAATTTTCCTTGATGGAATATACATACATATGTATGTACTCTTCGTAGACAATAATTAAATATCTAATGATGAAAAAAATTCATTAAAACTTTGGTCTATAAATCATATAAGCAAATTGTTGTCTTAAGTACCCATTTCCGGAATGTAAACCAAAAAGCAGTGTGCGTGACTTGAATTGAAAGTTTGCTTCAAAAATTTTGTACGAATCAGTAGGTTGATCCGGAAAAACAAATTATGCCAAAATGTAACCAAGACCTTGTCTACAATAATGTGTATGCAAATTTTTGCACTTCCGGTATATAGGCCGAACAATGGTGTCCGTGACTTGAAGTTAAAATTTGTTTGAAATAGTAGGTTAATCCGAAAAACAGATGTTTCCAAAATGTAGTTATACTATGCTCACACGGTCAGAAATTATAGAGGTTCGCGCTCTCATTCTTGGTTCTCAACCTTGATTGAACCTACATACATACATACATACATGTTTTTGATTTGATTTTGAAAATTTTGAGCGCGAACCTACGTGTTTCATTTTGAACCTTGTTGCGTTTAATTTACTATCATCTCTAATTTAGATAACAAATTATCGCTCGTTTATCTGAACTAGTTGTCCAAAATTATTTTAACAAAGAAAAACAATTGATAAGTGCTAAAATTTAATAAAAAAACATTGAACAAATATAAAGCATATATTTATATTTATGTAAATAATTAAATAAAATGAAAAAGCAATAAATAGTCAATCGTATTTTAAACAGTAAAAGAATGACGAAGTACGAACCAATCTAGAATATGTCGTGTGACACATGCGTTCGCCATCGAGGTTCATGGAGCGAACCTAGTGTTTCAGTTCGTCGTGTGAACATAGTATTATGTTTGTTTTAAATTCATGGTTCAATTACAAGGTCTGTGCAAATCTCCGGAAGGTTTTTTGTAGGGTTGTGTTTTGACCGTTAAAAATCGTCAACATATTGTAAAAATGTCAAATGTTGTTTACATTTTTGACCGCCATCATTAATATTTTTGTTTACGTTATGCTTTTTTTCAGCATAGCCACTAAATACAAATTTTTCTTGATGTAGACAGCTGTTTTTGACATCACCACCATATTTTTACACAAACAAAATTCATGTAGAATTTTATTTTTGTACTAGGGCACAGATCTTGTAATCTGTCAAGCAGA
Source organism: Lypha dubia (assembly GCA_947311025.1). Taxonomy (NCBI): domain Eukaryota; kingdom Metazoa; phylum Arthropoda; class Insecta; order Diptera; family Tachinidae; genus Lypha; species Lypha dubia. Next base: position 99,699,891 of record OX371261.1, read on the forward strand.
TTTTTTTCGCAAGTACCCATTTCCGGTACATGAAAGTTTGTTTGAATACTTCTGTTGAAATCAGTAGGTTGATCCGGAAAAACTAATGTTTTAATAGACATTTTGGCACAAGTTCCCATTTCCGATATACAAGGTAAAAATTTTCCGAGAGGTTTTTATTCGATTTATAAGAATATCTAAAACACTTATTTTTAATTAAAAGTTAATAATGTGTTATGTTTTTAATTAGGCTCTAGGTAATTAAAAACATAACACATTATTAACAACTTAAGGTCGAAAAAATTAATAAAAAAATTCATTTAATTAAAAGTTTTATACGGTGATTGTGCTTTTTAGGCTCTAGTTCACTGCTGAACTTAAATAAAACACTTATATGTTTTATTATAAGTACGTATTTTTGCAGCCCAGTGTGCATTGAACGGTTATTCTCCAGACATATTACAACAAGAAAAGATAGACAGTAGAAACGCTATATATAATTACACTCCTGCAGACATAAGCTCACAAAATACAGTAAGATTGAAATACAAAACGGACACTAAAATTTCGCGCATACGTAAACAATACACCCATGGTCTAATAATCAGGTCTGCGCGAGAAGGAATATGGTTTTTTGTAGGGTTGTGTTTTGACCGTTAAATAATCTGCAAAAATATGGTAAGTTAATTCGGTCTTGTCAAAAGTTGTTTACATTTTTGGCCGCCATCATGAATATTTTTGTTTACGTTATGCTTTTTGTTTTTGCATAACCAATAAATACATACAAAACAACTTTTGTTTTGCTTTGTATACAGCTTTGTTTTGACAATTTTGAATGAATTTTACACAAACAAAATGAATGTCGTTTTTTATTGTATTCTTACGCGCACCTTATTATTCCACCAAGAATACACCCTCACCACAATAGAGGCGTGAGCCGAATAATTTTTATCAGCGGCGGCTTATAGTGGAATTGGACGAAATGGCGGCGGCTATGACTGCACCATACGTTGACCGGCTGAATAAATGTTTGTCGGTTGCGTCGAGCTGATATGTGTATTCTCATGGTGTAATAAACAAGGTGGCAGCAGTTGGTAAAAGAACTTTGCAGCACGAGAATAAATAAAGCCAAAATAAGTTTTTCTGTAAAAAATATTTTATTTTTTAGAACAAAACATTGCTTTGGACATACCGATTAATTCAAATTTGTAAAGCAAAAAATTATCATATAGCTTGGCGATGCCAGCTGTTTTAAGACGTTTTGTGTATTCTTTTCTATGAGTTTAGGGTAGTTAATCGTCTAGAAGGGATATATGTAGTATCAATTCCTCTCCTATATTTTCCTACTTTTTTATTTCTAAAGTGCAAAACTCTAGAAGGGCAATGACCGGACAGTTTGGTTTGCACCTAAGAAATAATAGGAAACGACTTTTAATATTAACTCGCCCAGACCCGCTTTGCGAATGTATTTTTGACTTAATGCTTGCTTCAAAGCACTTTAGAAACTCAATAAATAGTGTTATTTTTAATCAATCAACCGTTCAAACACACATACAAACTGAAACCAGCTGACGAGCAAATCTGCTAATGCGTGTACTTGTTATTATTGTACCATGCAATTTTGCTTTCATGATTTCATCAAGTAAACAGCTGATGAGTGCTGTTGCAAATAATTTTTAATTGTTTCCTTGATCAAGTTGCTTACAGTCCACGTCAATTCCAATTTATTTTGACAAAGAGTAAGTGTGTTCAACGTGAAAGCAAATTCTTGAACGTGTAACTGCAGACTATTATAGTGATTATACCAGCAAAATATGTTTTGCGACAAGTTGTACTAGATTAATTTTTCTCGTGTGGAAGCCCACACTTGTGAATCTTTTCAACTCGCCTTGCTTGAAAGTTTAATCCCCAAAATATATATGTACCTGGGGTGAAAACGATTTTTTTTCGGAATGCATAGGTATTAAAAAAATCTACTGGCATCACTGTCTGATTTAATTTCAACGGGAGTGGCCCAATTTGTCACAGGCAAATTTTTATTTATACGTGCTACATATAAAATAATTTTCACAATTTAATTAAAGTAATCGCGTAGACTGCCCAGAGTCCACGATTGATTAAAACATATTACGGTTTGATAAATAAGTTAGAATGACTGAGAGATTCACATTTGGTGGATCAGTTGCACCGATTACATGCCATGCTTGGAATAAAGACAAGACCCGTAAGTGTTTCATGAATCAATATGGATTGATTGTATTAATAAAAAAGCTGTTTAGAAATTGCTCTGTCGCCAAACAACAGTGAAATTCATATTTATAAGAAGGATGTTAATGGGTGGAAACTTATGGATATCTTAAATCAACATGATCTAAGAGTAATGGGAATTGACTGGGCAAAGAATACTAACCGTATCGTTAGCTGTGCAGCCGATCGCAATGCCTATGTTTGGCAGCAAAGTGATGATGGAAAGTGGAAACCAACGCTAGTATTATTGCGTATTAATAGGGCGGCAACATGCGTTAAATGGTCTCCTGCCGAAAATAAATTTGCAGTTGGATCTGGAGCACGCCTTATATCGGTTTGCTATTTTGAATCAGAAAATGATTGGTGGGTATCGAAACATATAAAAAAGCCGATCAGATCAACAATTACTTCTTTGGATTGGCATCCCAATAATGTATTATTGGTTGCCGGTTCCACCGATTACAAGGTAAGTCAGTATTTAATTTTTTTTTCAATTTAAATATAAAAAGTAAATGTCTAGCATAGGTGCGAGTTTTTTCAGCATATATTAAAGATATTGAGGATCAGCCAACACCAACTCCATGGGGAAACCGCATGCCATTAGGCAATTTAATGGCAGAGTTTAAAAATTCTGTAACTGCTGGTGGTGGGTGGATCAATAGCGTCAGTTTCTCAAGTGATGGCAACAAAATCTGCTGGGTTGGCCACGACAGTTGTATTAATGTGGCAGATGCAACAAATTCCACCAATGTTATATGTTGCAAAACTGAATATTTGCCATTTTTGGCTTGTGAGTGGATATCTCCAACATCGATTGTGGTAGCTGGTCATAGTTGCATTCCCTTGGTTTATGATCTGCAGGATGACAAACTGATACTGATTAATAAGCTGGATAAGACCCAAAAAAAGGAGTCTAGCGGTATATCAGCAATGCGCATTTTCCAATCTCTTGATAGAAATCTACGCACAGAAAATTCTGATACTTTTGTTGATACTATACATCAAAATGCAATTACCTGTATCCGTTTATACACAGGTGAAAAATTAAAATGCACTCGTATTAGTACTTCCGGTGTCGATGGACAGTTGGTCATATGGGATATTGACAGTGTAGCTAACTCTTTCAGAAATCTGAACATATAAAAACATTTGCTGCGTCGAAAGCTTTATAGTTTTTTAATATAATAAATACTGATTAAAACTTATCTTTTTATTGAAAGGTATGAATGACTCATTAATTTTTTATAGGAAATAGCCAGGGAATTCAGTCCGCGTGACGTTATTACAAAAACAAGTACAACTGCAAACATCTATTTTAAATTTGGTGTGCAGTGCCAAAATCTCAAAGCAAATCAAGGAATTTTTACTTCCAACACCTATCAGATGCGTTTTTTTTTAATTAGGACCAGCACTCAGGGGATGACCCCTACGTATGCAAGGCATTGAGCCGGAACTAAGAAAATAGGTTTTGGGAAGGAGGATAAAGGGAGCAGTGTTTGTGGACATTCGATTTGAACCCTAACTTACTGAAAGTGGCAGGAAAGACCTCTGCGGGTAGTTTATTCCACATACGAACAGTACGGCTAAAGTACGAATTCTCTCTGTAATGCGTGGTGCGGTTCACTGACATATCGACCACAAAGGAATGTGCTCTGGATGGGTTTCGGGAACAAGTTCCCTGATTTCATTAGAACACATTCCGTTGTAGTAGCGATACAACAATAAAACACACCAAACATTACGTGGATGCTCCAGTGAGTCAATAGAGTTGGCTACCCTAATGTCACCGATAAGCTTCTTCGCCCTATCCTGTATGCGGTCGAGTAACTTCAAAATAGATTTTGAAGCACCGGCCCATACATGAGAGTTGTATTCCATTTTTGGTAGGATAAAGGTGGTATAAATATCAAGGAGATCAGATGGAGTGAAGTATGTCCTACACCGTCTTAAAAAGCCGAGGCACTTGAATGCTTCTTTTGAGACATGAAAAATGTGATCATACCATCGAACATCACAATGAATTTTCATGCTAAGTGCATATATAGCAGATATGTACACAAGGTCTTGTATGTACATATTTTTTAAAATTTTTGAAAAACGTATCTTTATATTTCATTACTCTGTTTTTCGTGAACAAATTACGAAAACATTGAGTGGTGAAACGTAAATTGTTAACTGTTGGTTAAGTGGTATTGTTAAGCATACCGGCAGTTAGTCACTTTATGTTCGTTATACCATTTAAAAAAACGCCAAATACAATCAGTGTGAATATCTTTATTTTCTTAGTGCTTTCGAAAGTGTATAAACGGTTAGCAAAAACAAAATCCTTGCGGACTTTGTGTGGATGTATCCACGAGTTCAGTTGACATGAATTCGCCATTGTTGATATACTAATTAAAATAACATAATCGTGTCTGTCATGAGTTTCACATTCGTGTGAAAGTGAATCTTTTCCGAATATTTTGGTGTCCTGACATTCACTTCCGAACAATTTTTTCGTTTTACTTTCGACTGCACTAAGCTGTGTGAAAGCAAATAGAATCTAATTTATTACACAATAAAACTAATTTAATTTGAAAAAAATTTTTTTGAACTTAAGTTTGATATCTTATCTACCTAATTCGAAAATAAAAACCAATGTATGTTTAATAATAACACATGGAAAAGGAGATTTAAAAAAATTCCCACATTAGCCAGCAATCGAGCAAAAATATTCGGAAATATGCCGGACAACAAATATTCTATTTCTGATTCGGAAATTTTCATTATAATTGAAAACGTTTGGAACTCTTGACAGACACGAATATTATGGGCCTAACAGGCTGTATCACTTTACGAAAGTGAAATTTACATATGAAATAGCACAAGTTCCTTACCCAACAAACACATTAACAATTTTGCTTTGCCGTTCGCAACTTAAAAAAAACAATTATACTATTTGAAAATTTTTTAGCTTCCTACATATGTATATAAATTTTACAGTCTAGCTGTTCGCTTTTAAATATTTAAAAACTACATAAAGTCGCACAAATACTGGCAGACATTGAAACCAACAACTTTCCCTACACAAACTGCAAATTCTAGACTGATAGTACACTGAAGACGTGCTGAGCCATCCATAATATTGTTTTCGCCACTTACAAATCCAAGTAGTTTTAAGTCGACTAGCGTTGAAATTTGTGAAAGGAGATTACATGTGAGGCCAACTTTCTCATCAAGAATAGCATAGAAAATTGCTAACAGCCGGTCAATGCTAAACGATTTAGGACCCAATGATATAGACATTTTTTCTACTACCTAGAAAATAAAAAAAAAACATATTACATATACATACAGATGTAAATAGTAATGGCAATGTGTAGGAATATTACCTTTGCTTTTGCGTTAACAGTCTGCAAACGTTTCCGTTGCTTTCCATGATGCTTTACGAATAAACGTTTGTCTTGTTTGACCGGGTTATGGCTGGATAAGAAAGCAGCAATTAATAAATATTTTCCATAAAAAGGTAACTCTAGAGATTGAACCATTTTCTTAACACTTTCTTCAGAATAATTAACATCGGGAATAACAGCTAAACTCTGAAATTGTTAAATGTATATTAAGGTGGAGCATAAAACATATTAGAAATAGGGGCCTAAAATTTTGGGGATCGATGCAAAGAGAGGGGGTGCTTAATACCATGTGAGATAAGGCCATGATGGCATTATCTCTCATTCAATAGGGAGATAAAGCCATTTTTTTTTTTTTTCATTTGAATGGGAGATAAAGCCATTATGGCCTTAGCTCACAAATGGCTTTATCTCTCATCTCAGTTTTGAAGAACTTTTGCATTTTACATTGATTAATAGTTTTCTTATTTTTATAATTAAGAGGTATAAAGATTTTCTGCGTGGCGGCCAGCGGCCGCGCTTAAGGGTTTTCGCTGAATAAAGTTTTCCTGCGTGCGTCACAAAAACAAAAAAAAATGTCTTCCCGGAAACACTAAAGTTAAATATTGAAATCTGGCTTCGCATACTAAAGTTCATCTGCGTGGCGGCCTGCGGCCGCGCTTAAGGGTTTTCTCCTCCAGTATTACGCGGCAGGTGGCTTCGCCGAATAAAGTTTTCCTGCGTGCGTCACAAAAAAAAAATAAAATTCGTTTCCCGGAAACACTAAAGTTTTTTTGTTTTTTTTTTATGTATAACTTTTTGTTAAAAAATAAATGAATTTAAAATATTAATTCTTAGTTGTTATTTTGTCAATGATAACTAAACATTTTCCCTTTTACAGAATGTTTACACCATGCATAACAATAATCTGAAAAATATGGCTTTATCTCTCATTTGCGAAAAAAAATATGGCTATATCTCTTATTTCGCAAAATTTTAAATATGACCTTACCTCTCAATGATTGGGAAATAAGGCCATTATGGCTTTATCTCCCTATTGAATGAGAGATAAAGACATCATGGCCTTATCTCACATGGTTTTAAAGCACTCCCCATGCAAACCCTGCAAAGAATCTGCTCCAATATTAAGATATTATATACAAAACATAAAGGGCAACCAATTTTCGAACTCTAATCTAAATTTTAGTAAACGCTAACTTTACAACATACATAATATTTATATATTTAAATAAATATAAGTTTGTAACTAACTAGCGAACGAAATGACTTAAATATTAAAGTTCAACATCCAGCAAAATTTTGAAGCGATAGGAGAGAGGAAATGTGTATCCCACACAATGTAATTATTAATATTACTCCTATACCTGCTTAACTAAAATAGTGAATGTCTTAAAATTTCATGAGGGTTAATCGGCAAAGTAATAACCATTGTTTTATTATACCATGGTAATAACTAATTGAAATTTAATGTGGTACACGCGAATCAATGACAAAATGCAAACCGAATTTGATTACATTTAAAATGGATATCTCGAGAAAAATATTAAAATTTTAAGACACAATATCATAAAGCACTAAGTAAATCTGTTAAAGGTGAAGGCAATTTCAGAAACCGAAATCGGTCAGCATATGTATTAGAGAAGTGCATGAGTTTATTCTCTTTCGCTCTCCACTAATATTTAAATTGATCTTGTTGTGTTGCTAAACATCCATATGTACTTATGATATTGCTTGCAGTGTTAACTCTTTTAAAGGTGACTGTCTTTAATTTACTCTTGTTTGTTTAAGTGCCGTTACTATAAGTATATAAAATGAATGATAAGAATCAACCATTTCACAATAGTTGGATGTCATTGCTATGCTAAATGTTTTTGATAATTGGATGTCATTGCTATGCTAAATGTTTTTGATAAGAAAAGACGGAAGATAAATTCGGAAGCAGTTTACGATACATAAGGAAGTGTATTTTAAAGTAAGCCGCAACTTAATTTTATCAAGAGATGTAAAGGTCCAATACAATGTGAAATTTCTATAGGTTCTAAAATTGTTCTTAAAATGATAAACGTAAAGAAGTTTAATTACAAAACAAATTTTATTAGATTGACTATGATTCTCATCCATATTCTCCGCTAAATGTTTCGGTTAAAGATAATAAATTCTATGAAGAATACATCTTAGAAGATTTCTCAGAACAAACTGATTTTTTAGATTAGAACTTCATAAACGGAATCGGTCATTAATATATGAAAGTGAACCAATAAGCAAACGATTAAAAGACCGCCATTTATTCCAAAAATTTGATTTGATGTTTTTAACTGTCATAATTCACCCTCTTCATTGATTTTATCAAATCAATACTAACAGTCAAAAAACACAAAAAATTAATTAAAAAAAATAGAGCTTTCTATAACGCAGCGGAGTTCGCCCCGATCGGTTGAAATTATTATACATACTATGATAGGTTAACATACACCAACACACGCACGTATATGGCCGGCATCGTAAAACTAGTCGCACTAGATTAATATGCCTTCAAACTCGATTTTGGAAACTATTGGTGTGAAGTCGAATTCTTTTTAGACTGTTAAAAAAAAATGTTAGCAAAAAAAGTGTTAAAAAGTGTTATGAGACCAAAGTTTTAGCAAATCTTTTCAAACAAAAACTGAAACATAGATCAAGGGCTTACTATGTATTGAAATAAACTAAATAAATAAATTTCCCAGGATTTCGGCAAAATAGTTTATTAAAAATCCTATAACAGCGAATTGTAAATTATGTTATTGATTTTAAATATATAATTTTTCAATGATTTAAACAACTTACATGGTTTTCAGTGTTACCATAACGCATATAGACTCTGGATAGTGCAATGCGTAATGGGTGCGCTATATTACGCCAAAGTTTGGATACATCTTTTATATCTATTGATTCATTAAATACTGGTTCCATATAGTTCACAAAGTATTTGCAAGCTGTTATTTTGAGCTCAGGAACATCACGACAAGCCTTATAGAAAACACTTAGAAATACGTTTAGATAATTATTAAAAAACTCGACAGTCAATGTTTCGACGATATGGGCTATATTTTTACTTATTTTCTTATCCATACTCTCGTTTTTGGCATGAGATTTCAGCATTAGCTTTGCCATTTCGAATTGCGTACTTAATATAGTTAATGTCTCCGTCTTTGAATACTGTGGACAATGCAGTGTTATGACCTCAGCTAACCCAGTCTTGGAGTAATATTTTTCAAATGGTATTTGGGATATAAACACTACACATATATTTAGTCCAGTTATTTCTTGTAGCCTTAGAAGTAACGGCATAACATTTCCGTCCATATCTCGTAAACGTTCAGCATTATCTATTACCAAAACATATCCTGCACTCCTATCGGTATTTTCGTTTTTCAGCAATTCTACAAATTCCTTTAGATTATGGCATCGGAAATCTTGGTTTATACTGCTTTCACATATCAAGTCTCCCATAGTATTTTCTAAAAGAATTTGTGTAGTATAACATTCAACACAATTAACATACGCTCCACGAATTTTATATTCTCTTTTTGCAACACGTAAAAAATCTTTAACAATTGCTGTTTTTCCTGTTCCAGCATGTCCGTAAACAAAAATAGCGGGTGGAAAACATTCTTCACTATTTGGTATTAAGTCATACAGATTATTAATAAAAACGCTCCGGCAAGGATATTTTTTCTCCAATGAAATCATTGATCCAACTTTGTTTTGTATTTTTCAAACACAATCTACATATGTATATAAACAAATTTATATTTAAATTTTTAGCATGGCAGACACTCGCGCCGATTGTTTCACTTGACGGCGGCTGGCTGGAAAAAATTTCCAGTTTGTCTCAAGGGATAATTACAAGGTAATCGCACGAGTACAACGATACAAAATAGCAAGCATAACAGATACATATATTAATTTTGTTATGTTAGCTAAATCGTATCGTCTTACTTTTGAAGTTGTCGTATCGTTTAAGTTCGGATGTTAAGCTATGTACAGACGATTGGCAGATCTTACAATATTGTAAGATATGTCAATATGCTGACAACGTACTGACAATGAAAAATTGTTACCAAAAGGTAAATTGTTAGTTCAGACGATTGTAAGAAAACCTTACAATTTCATTGTCAGACAATTGTCAGAGAATAAATTTATCTGCCAACAAAAATTGTCAGTTTACACGGTTGTCAGCTTGTTGTGTGGAAAAATTGCCAGATGCGTTGTTAAGCTTTGTCAGAACTGTCAAATCCAATAGTATTTATGGACAGCATTGCCAACAGAAATATTATCTTACAATGGTGCCATTGTCAGATGCATTAATTTAAACACATCTGCCAATAAAACAAGAGCTTACAATGTCTGACAATTATCTGATAATGGCAAAATAGAGTGTTCTCACGATTGTCAGATGTCTGACAATATTATTGTCTTACAATGAACTGACAATGCTTTTTCTTGCAACGTTGCAAGACAAAAATTGTAAGTTTAGACGGTTGTGAGATATTTTTTGAACATTTTTCTGACAATATTGTGAGATCTGCCAATCGTCTGTACATAGCTTTAGTTAGTAAAAACGTACGGCTACCAATAAATGTGTCATATGTGTGTGTATTTATGCAAGCCAAAATTTGACGTTTGGCACTTAAAAATCTATTTTCTGTAGATTTTTACGTGGCAAACATTGCCAAAACATTTTCAATAACCATCAACATGCTTATTATATGAAACGGATTTTGTCAGCTTATACTCAACTCCATGATACGATTTGACTAACGGAGCCATAAGACCCGTGATATCTGCGATCAGAGGACTCTTCCTCATCATTACAAATGTCGGCGAGGTCTATAATTTTCTTTAAAGCGACAATAACTTTCATATTTTTGCCAGAAATTGGTCTGAATTTTCACACAAATTCTTACTAAAGTTTTTTTGGTTGGGGTTAGTAATTAAACAATAAGTTTTTGCGAAAAACAATTAAAAAACCCCAACAGCAGTAAAAGATAGGAAATTATATCACGCACAATTTATAAAACCTGAATATATAGAAAATATTTTTTATAAACGTATAAGGTCGTTAATATATTTGTATAAAAATTCAATTATAAAGGAAATATGTACACAATTAAAATCAGAATTGCGCAATGCATTCCTCTTGTTCATTCAAGTTCTCGCGTTGAAAATTTTGTGTTTGTGAGGAAGCAATTGCACGTTTTCTCCACCTAAAGCAATTAGCAATTGTTGCTCTGCCGACGTTTTTGCTAGTGCTCAGCAATAAATATTGCTAAGTGGAGACGTAGGGTAGTGAATTTACTAGAATTATACCAATCTGTACGAAAAAAATTTTTTGATTGAAATCAACGATAAACATCATTTATAAATAAATAAATAATTATTTAATAAAAGCTTGTAAAGAAATGGTTGTACGAAATTATTTTTCTCATATAGGTACATATTAGTGATGTTACGATTACTCGTATTCGTATTCAAATATTCGCCTGTTTTAATATATTCGTATTCGCCAAATTCAAGCGAATATTTTTCGAATAATTTTCCCATACATTTTCCAAAAAAAAATCATACAAAAGTTTAAAAAAGTACATAAAATGTAAAAAATATATTAATTTTTATTAAAAAATCCCATTGTATTTCACGCAGAGTAAGAAAAACGAAATCTGAAAGTATGTAAGTAAAATAATTAAAAAATGTTCTGTAGAGGTTTTCAAATTCGGCATCTTAATGCAATAATAATGTTAAATCACTAAATTTTTTTTTTCATTTATAGTTACTAACGCAAAGGCAGGGATTTTTTCCAATTAAATTTGAAATATAAACCTCAAAAGAAATATTCGTAGTCGTATTCGTATTCGGCGAATACTGTTTTAAATATTCGTATTCGCGAACACTAAAAATTGCTATTCGTAACATCACTAGTACATATCATCACTGTATAACTTATGAATGAACAGAGAGAGCAAAATTTACACTCCGATACGCACAACATATTAGAGTACACATATGTATGTATATCATAGCTGCCAGATTTGACGATTTATCGTCATTTTGACGATTTTGGGTCCTAAAAATGACATAGTGACGATGGGACGATTTATACCCTAATTTTGACGATTTTAAATAATTCAAGTTTGCAACATATATTTGTACTATTAGAGCAACCTTGAACTGCTGAAAATTGTAATGAGAAACTTTTTAAAAACTAGTTTGCTTAAAACTGAAAACTTTTATTTAACTGATTATAAAAACAAAAACAATTTTTTAAATTTTGAGGACACTTATTTAGGAATATTTGCCAGAGACGTGTTGGAAGAATCACAAGTAAATGCAAAAGAAGAATATGATAGTAGTAATAATTGTGTTAATTTTTATATAGAGTTATCTGATCAGCTATTATCAAGATTTAATTTTGAAAATAAATATAAAGCTCTTGGCCAAATTAATCCATTTAATATTATTAATGAAGAAAAAAAGTTGGTTTTCTGAAATTATAAGATAATTTTCCTATTTTGTTGAAGAAAGTGAAAACCAAGAGCTAGAAACAGAGTTCAGACAATTGAAATTATTGTTCTGATAAAAACATATAAATATTGGATTTTTGGAAAAAACCATCTGAGATGCAAACGAGGGGCTCTAGTGTTTTGTTTCCGATTTTGACTAAATTTATTACAAAAATCCTAGTTTTAACACATTATTCAGCAAATATAGAAAGAATATTTAGTCAGGTAAACGTAAATAAGACTAAAATAAGAAATTGAAAAAGTCGTCTTTGGAGGCAATATTATATTCAAAAGATTATTTAAAGCTAAACAAATGTACCTGCTATGATCTGACAGTTGTACCAATTAATCAATATCTTTAATTGCAATATATATTTGTAAAATATATTATACATATACATATGTATATGACTATTTTCTTAAAAAATGATATTTTATTGTATAAATTTTATTATAGTTTTGATGCATTTTTAGAAAAAGTGTTTCCAAAAATGAAATTTAAAATGCATAATTTACTAAATTGAAAAAAATAACTAAAGGATTTAGTTTTTTTTTGTTTTTTTTCTTACAATGTATAAATATATTTCAAAGTATTGAAAAATATGCAATCTATTTACATACATGTGATTTTATTGTGAATTCTAAGTGAGGCATTTCATCTCTGTATTTTAAATAATGCTGTTTTTTAATAATATTTGTTGATTTAAGAGTTTTGTTATGTTTTGCCTTTAATAAAAATAGGTTTTGTTGGTAAAAAAGCGCTTTTTTCATTTGACGTTTTTATGACGATTTCAATAAGCTATATTGACGATAATGACGATTTTTGCCCAAAAATATGACGATATTACAAAAAAAAAATCTGGCAGCTATGATGTATATCCGTTTCCATTATCACATCCTTCCTCACAACATTACCTTTATACAAAAACAATTACATACGTACATATGAATATATTTTAAAATTTAAATATAAAATATGTAAAAGAAACATATGATTTAAAACGCAAAACAATTTCACAATTTTGTTTAATGATTTATTGGAAACATCTCTTTGATTTACATACGCTCTCTGTTTATAGTGCTCTCAAAATTTGTTTTCCTTTGTTCTATTTATTTATTTTGGTTTATGTTGTTTTTGTTCTTTCTTGGGCTGCAAAAAATAAACAACAATTGTACGTACATACATATTTACATATATGAATCGATTAAAAAAGATATGCACTACCACCAGCGTTGTCAACTTGGTGCGTTTCGCACCTTTTTTGGTGCTTTTCTAAATGTTTTGTGCGAAAAATATCTGAGTTTGTGCGTGGTGCGCTTTTTCTTTAATTTTGGTGCGTTTTTTTAGTTTTGTGTGTCTCCAAATCATATTAAACACAATTTTTTGTTTCAGTATGAGAAAAAAGAATTTTGTACAAAAAATACAACTGTTTCAATACCATTACATTCAATTTGTGTACAATTTTTACATTCAATTTTACAGACCATAATAAGAGCAACCATTAATGATGTTTAAGAGGTACCAAAACACATTCACAAAACCGTCTTGTTGTTATAGATAATTTGTAACATTTCATTATAAGAAATGTGTTGTCCCTTTTAGATTTTCAGAGTACATAATTGTTTTTTGTCGTAAAAGTTGTTGTCAAATCTGTTAAAGAGCTTAGCAAAAACAAAGTATTCTTGTATTCCGATCATTGTTCGTTTTTCATAAAATGCGTAAAAGTTTACATAAAGGATTGTAACACTAAAATTAATAAAACTTATATTTACTAAAAGAAATATTTAAAGTTAGTGTCAAGAATGGAGTCTAAAAAAGGAGATCATAAGCGAAATACAAAAGGATTTGGAAATCACAATGTGAGTTTTAGCAATGGATTCGGCCTTGACCAAATAATAACACAAAAGCAAGATGTTTTTATTGCAAATGCGATATCACGCCTAAATATTCAACCTTGTTTGGCATGCTGGAACACAGAAACTCATTGCAGATTTGAGCCCATTTAGCTACAAACAACATCAACAACCAGCATTGTACAAAATGTTTTATCCCATTGCAAATATGATATCATGCCATTAGCAGTAAAATTTGAATACGATGTCGAAATATTATCTAGTATTGAAAAAGGATGGAGAATGATTCACTTCATCCATTGGCACAATAATATATCAACATTAGAATTTTGGACTAAAGTTAAATGTTGTAAAGACGCAAAATTAATTCAATAAAAACTTGGTGCGTTTTTTGTTAAATGGCGCGTTTTTTTCTCCATTTTGGTGCCTTTTGAAATTTCAAAGTTGACAACGCTGACTACCACACAAAGGCGTAAAAACAAAAAACTGCATTTAGTTGTATATAGATTTTCAAGTAAAGCAGATGTCTGTATTGTAGAGTGCGTACTTAGAAAACGGTAGCAAGTGCTTATTGTTTATTGTATAAAATAAATAATAATAGTAGCAACCAATAATAATTTTGAAAAATTATATCAAATAAGACGGCAGCATATTTCGATTATTATAATTAGCTTTTATTGTGATTATTATCCATATTAAATTTTGCAATTAGCACCATAATTTTTACAAATTACATAAGGAAACTGAAATATTTGGCTTTGTAAAGTGTAAACAGAAGAAAAAAAGGGAACATAAAAGAAACAACCTCGAAGTACAAAAAATAAGCATACCAAAGTCAAAGTCACCTAAAAGAATTACATAGATACTTATGAACATAATAAATACATGCATACCTCTATAGTTACATATTTATATTTAATTGTGTCTTAAATGTAGATTGCGAAAATTTGTTACCAACAAAATATTACATTCAAATTATAGGAAGTAAATTAGTGCGTGCGTGTGTTCGTGTTGGACAATTACAAATTTGAACATATCTGTTAATAAGTTTCCTCTTCCTTTGGTTGGATATTATAAATCTGAAAAAATAGGTTCTCAACTTGATTTTTATACAATGGCCTGGGAGCATTTGCGACCGGGCAGTTCACCCGTAGATTGGTGCGAAGGGAACTATTTAATATCCGCAAATATTGCAGAATTTGTAAATACGGTAAGTGGTGTGGCACGCTTTATAAATATAAAAACATACAGACATATTATATAAGTATGCATGTATGTAAATACATATGTACATACCCAGCAAACACAAATACTATATGTATTGCCGAACGTATTGTGTGATGGATGAAAATTATTATTGCGGCAATAACAGATTTCGTATTCCTTCGGGAAGGAATGTGTCTCGATGGCAATGCTCCAAACCGATATGATATATGTATGTACCTACGATTCTTCCAGATGAAACAAAATGTTCATAAATTTTTAAATATGACAAAAATTATATACATACTTACATATGTAATAATATATATATGTAATCTTGCGTAGTTTTCTTTAAAATGATAAAAGGAAGAAAATAAAAATATTATGTACCCACTAGTGATGATACGAATACTCATATTCAATTATTCGTCTATTTCAAGATATTCGTATTTGTATTCGCCAAATTCTATCGAATATTTCTCGAATATTTTCATAATATGTATGTATGTATGTATATTCTTAAAAAAATTAGATAAAATTAATTAAGTTTTAATAATTTTTATTTAAAGAAAACACTTTGTGCATGTTTATTTGAATTAATAGCTTTATGTATTTTTTTTTTTGTTAATAAAAATATTAATGGCCAATAAATGAGTGGATGGAGTGCCTGTTCGCCGATATCGAAGAAGTTCTTTCTTTCGAGCAATTACATTTGAAACAAAAACAAAATTTTTGAATTTGTTTATCTTTGACGCAAGATAACCCCTTTTTAAAAAACAAACAAAAATTTATTTTTTGAAACTACCATTTTAAAATTGAAGTCTTATATGTTCATATCATAATAAGTTATTAATCAAACCTCAGTAGAGGAATGTTAAACTTCAAAAATAGAAAAACTAAAATTAAATATGTGAAAGTTCACCGACACAGGTGGATGCGACATCTGCGAAAATATGAATTACTAATTAAAAGCGCAAACAGAGTAAGAAAAACGAAATCTGAAAGTATATATGAAAGTAAAATAATTTAAAAATGTTTAGTAGAGGTCTTCAAATTCGGGCATAATAATGTTAATCACATATGTTAATCCAATTAAACTAAGTGGATCTAAACTTTAAAAGTAGTCTTAGTATTCAGCAAATGTTGTTACATATATTCGTATTCGCGAATACTAAAAATTAATATTCGTAACATCACTAGTACCCACTATGATTACTTTCCTCCTGATGACAGTTTGGAGATATTGCGAAACTTTTGCCTTAGGCGATATTTACTATTTGATTACAGGGTAGTATATCAATGCCTTAATATAGTAAGATCGTATCTCGTTTTTTTTTTCAAAATCAGTTTTTTTACATGTTCTGGTAGACAAAACTCATATACACCTCCCTTAAAAAATTCAGTTTCCTATGTTGACGAATAACAGATTTACAGTAATTAAAAAAAAGCACCAACTCATGTTTTTACATGTTATTTTTTCAGATTTTATTGAGTTTTTTCCTTCTCCTGTAAAGTAGCTAAAAGTTGAGATACGACCTTTCTATATTAAGCCATCGATATACATATCTATGAATGTTCATAGCTGGTATATTTATGTATATGTATACTAGCTTTTTCCCGCGGCTTCGCTCGCCTTGAAGCCATACTATACTAAATTGGATTGAATATTGACGTGACTGCCGGTAATACAGTGCGACGGTATTACAGCACTCAGGATTGGAGCTTCATTACATTGAGCTATTTTACACTGGATTAATTATGGTGGCATAACATGTCAGTTTTTGGCGAGAGGGGTGAAGAGAGCGGTTTTTCGTTGGCACAATTTTTTAACCATAATCCATGGTGGAATAATAAGGTGCGCGTATCAACGCAACAACAAAATCGACATGCATTTTGTTTGTGTAAAATTAATTCAACATTGTCAAAACAAAGCTGTATACAAAACAAAACAAAAGTTGTTTTGTATGTATTTATTGGTTATGCAAAAACAAAAAGCATAACGTAAACAATAATATTCATGATGGCGGCCAAAAATGTAAACAACTTTTGACAAGACCGAATTAACTTACCATATTTTTGCAGATTATTTAACGGTCAAAACACAACCCTACAAAAAACCATATTCGTTCTTGCGCAGACCTGATTATTAGACCATGCCATACTCAAACCCGCATCAGCAGCACAAAACCAATACATACACACTTACGAACACACAGGTTCTTTGTTTTCTTTTTTACAGACCGTATTTAGTCGTTGGTTAGCTATCGTCGAGTGAACATGAATTTCAAAGAAGAAGGGGGTTGGTTGAGCCAACAAACTTTATGCATTTATTTTTTAATAAAACAGTATCTATGCAACATTCTCAATTCATTTTTAATTTTTTGTATAGGTATTTTATATTTTTTTATTTCATTTATAAGCAGAAAATATTTTTTGTAAATAAGGCGGTTTATGTTTATTAATTGTTAATTGATTAAATTTCTCAATAAATCTTTTAAAAAACATAAAATTTTTTAAGGATTAATTATAAAAATTCTCACAATTTACTTAAAAAACTACAAAAGTTCTAAGAGAATCAATAAGTTACATACACAATTAAATTAGAAACTTTAAAAAATGTTGGCTAAAGTTTTTTATTAGTAGGTATAGAAGTTGTGAAGCAATTTAAAAATTTTTTATATTGATGTTTAAAATTATCCCTCGTTGCAAAAATATTCAGTAAATTCGCTTCTTATACTTGAAATTCCTCCTAAAATAATTGCCAATTACTTATTATTCACGCAATATTTCTGCCAACTATGTTCCGTAATGTGCACAACTAAAGAGAAACTTCAAATGAATAAAAAAACATTAACACTCACAAAGCTGAGTACACGTATACATTATATGCCAGATGAATTAGTCTAGTGTAATTTGGAAAGAACAAAAATTGTGCGGCTTAAAAATTGTTCTAGTGTAAATACGAGTATGCTCATTGAAAAACAATTTTTTTTATCTTTCGTAAGAAATAAAAATTTTTTTTAATAAAAATTATTCTATGTTACTTCTAATAGCTCCAAGAATATGTGTACAAAGTTTCATGATGATCGGTTTAGTAGTACATATTTGCGTGAAAGCGCTACAAACAAACTTACATTCACATTTATAATATTACTTATGTATATACTAGTATGATTATATTTTAAATTTGAACATACATACATATATGTATATGTACCCAACAAACACGAAGGCTTGATTTCAAATTGAGAATGATTTGAAATAAAACATTTTTTCAAACGACAAACGTTTGAAAATGATTTGAAAATAACTTGAAAAACATAGCATTCTCAACGAAAAGGGGAAATTATTCTCAAATTGAGAAATTTATTTATTCTCAACTTACTTTCAAACGTTATTCTCAAATGTAGATTGCAATATAATGTGGAAGATAAATAAAATACAATTTTTGCTTTGTAAGTTCATGTTTAATATATAAATTCATGGAATTCATTATTGACTGACATATTTATGTTCTTGTATGTGAAAAGTTATAAGAAAATAGTATTGCATATAAATAAAATAACAATATCTTAATTAATTGAAGTTTTTAATCATTTCGATGTAATTTCTTATTCATGTATTCCACTTTCTTTTGATGGCGCGTCATAGAATGTTGGAAGAAACTAATTGAAATTTTTTGAAAATAAGGCATCTGTTGCAGAAGGAAATTTAGAGGAAAATGAACCTAGAGGTGTTAAAAATTATTAAGTTATTTCTTTAAATAAGCTAAATTATAATACTTTTTATAGTAGTTGTAACACTCAAAGCTCTAACCGTCATTTTTGTCGTTGTACCTTTCCAGCACAGGTTTTGAGCAACTTCGTCGGTAAAAATTTTACGTCAAGCAAATTTTAAAAATGTTTCTGGGGACTGTGATATGATTAAAGATACTTCTTCTACCTGGAAACCATATACATATGAATTTATGCTTTTTATTATTGCCTATTTAAGTCCTCACCTTGGCTCTTCTTCATTTTCAAGATTGTTCATGCTTTCAGTAGCACCTCGATCATATAACAAACATATTATTTTTTCACTTTCCCGTTATATCTTTTTCTTATTTGCGTTCTTACTCAAAATTAAGTTTTTACTCACAAGCAATATATATACTTTTTTCTTCACTCTTAACACACTTTGATCGCCATATTTTTAAAATGTTTAAAATTTATTTTGTGCTTTAAGTAGTGTTTTCACAAGGCGAATTCATAAATATGCCTCGATTGCCACGTGTATTTATAATTTGAAAATGCCACTTGACCTCAACTTGATAACAAATTGTTAAAACACTGATTGTCAAATGTTTATACTGAAATCATTATTAACTTGAATTCAAGTGTTAAACACAAACCTTTGAAAAACATTTGAGAATTGTGCTTGATATCAAATGATAAAGCCATCTTATTTCAAAGGTTTGACTTCGTGTTTTCTGGGTTATAGTGTTAATACTTGGTATTCATGTTTAATATATACATACATACATATGTAGTTGATTGTTGCAACAGTACTATTTTATCTATTTTAAGTTTACAACTACATATGTACATGCATACATGCATATACATTAGGAATATAACTTTCTAACATTTTTCGAAGATATAAAAATTGACATACTATAGTCGAATAGGCCATCGAAAACTATGAAAAAATACGCTTTGAATTTTTCGTTGGCGTCTAAAAAGTTTACGCACCGCACCGTCTAACGCACCGCACCGTCTAACGCACCGCACCGTCAGCGATGAAGTTTCAAATTTGTATTTGTATGCAATGAGGTGGCGTATGAACTTATTTCAATATAGAGATCCAATTACACCAATTGTACAAAATTCCTAGTCAAAAGATAATAATTGGAAGATTTAATACTCTATGAAAGATTTTTATGATAAGGAATAAAATAACAAAATAAAAAAAAATTTTGTATGCTTTAGGAAATGAATTTGGTGCGTGAAGTTTTTTTTTCAAAATAATCGAAGATAATGTTTTTCGTATATATGAAAAGTAATATTATCAGGCTCAAGTTCAGTTTTATTGAATTAATGAAAAATCAAAATTACTAAGAGTTTTTTTATGTTGGAAAATATTATTATTTATATCCAATCAGTTTTTAGCAGAACGTATCAGTACTGATTTCAAGGCCGCTACACCTCTCATCAGCGTTCAATTGTCCATCTTTACAATTTTCGTAAAGTGGATACTAATTGAGAAGAATATCAACTATTTAACCAGTTTTCAATTGAAATAGAATATGAGAATTAATTTTTAATTCATTTTTTATTCTATTAGTACTTTCCAAACAGTAATGAGGGAATTTCGTACTAACCAGCACTGTTTCAAGGTAGAATAAAAAATGAATTAAAAATTAATTCTCATATTCTATTTCTGTTGAAAACTGGTTAAATAGTTGATATTCTTCTCAATTAGTATCCACTTTACGAAAATTGTAAAGATGGACAATTGAACGCTGATGAGAGGTGGAGCGGCCTTGAAATCTGTACTGATACGTTCTGCTAAAAACTGATTGGATATAAATAATAATATTTTCCAACATAAAAAAACTCTTAGTAATTTTGAATTTTCATTAATTCAATAAAACTGAACTTGAGCCTGATAATATTACTTTTCATATGTAAATCAATATAAGTTAAAATAATAATTACGATTATTCGTAATAATAATAATATAAAAATGATAATGTTTTTCATTAATAAAACATCATTGCCCACCTCGTGGTACTATGCGCGAAATTTGGTTATGCCCTAATATACATATGTATGTATGTATGTACTTATTAAATACATACATACCTATCTAGTATGTATAAGTTTTCAACCTTGGCCTTAAAGAATCACAATGTTAACCTCATACCGCGGAAATAATGTATCGGACACGCTTTTGTAATAACGATGTTATTGCATAATTTCCAAAAAGCTACAATGAAATTTGAAGGTAAAACAGATGCTGGAGAACGTAGAAGCCTTAGATTTTATTATGTGGATTGAGTGCCATATACTTACATACATTAGAGTTGTCAATTATTCGCCTTTCAACTTTGTTCGAATAATTCAAATAATTGATTTTGTTCGTTCGATCAAACGATTAAAGCTGAAAAATTTTTCGATTAATCGATGAGAACAACGAATAAAAAATGATTTAAAAAATTTATTGACAAAAAATAAACATTTCATACAAAAAACTTAAAAATAAAATAGTTAATATTTTTATTAACAAAAAAATACATAAAACTATTAATTAAAATAAACAAGCTTCATTCAGTAAAAAAATATCAAATGTTTTTTTTTTTTGCGAAATCAGACAATTTCGGTTGTTCTTAAGAAATAATCTTTTACAAATAAAAGTTGACTAAATTTTTTAGCTTTCAAACGATTTTTGGTTTTGGTTTTTGAAATAAATCTTTCGCTAATTGTCGAGGTAGGTGATATTGTGAGAAAAGCATAAAATAGTTTATCTAATTTTTCTGTTCTTTTTTTACATTTTTTCATATACCATATCGTCTAATATATCGCTGAAGTCTTTTTATATTTTGAATTTTTAATACTTTTAATATAATTATTTAATTCGTATAAAAGATTGTTAATTTCATTACTGTAACATCTTCTTTATCATTACTTTCATCTGAATTATTGTGGTTACTTTCAACATAAAATAATCTGGAGTATAATTTATTCTTTAGTTTCACTTTTTTAAGAATATTTTAAAAAACTTTCATTGCTCGGAAAATTTCCAGAATTTAAAAAATATTATTAACGTATTTAAAAATTTTATACGTCCCTCATTTATTCTTATTTTAATACGTTTTCGTAAATCTATTGCAAAAGAATTATTAATTTTTTTGTTGTTGATCCAACAATCTTGTATACTTTAGGACACTTGTTACATGTGACTTTGTTTTTTTCTTTCATTTTTGTGCTTGGTAAAATACTTCCAAAACGAGCTCAATTTTTTGACTTTAGTGTATTTCTAATTTATTCACCTGAGATCGAAAAAAACCCATTCTTGAAAATTTTTTAACGTTTCATTCAAAACATAGCACGACTACTACGTAGGGGCGGCAGGCAATAACCCCCCAGGAAATAACCCACCAATAAAAAAATGAATTAATACCCCAACAATGTACTGAAGCCAACAACAACGATTTTTGGGGGTTTATTGCACACTTTGGGGTATTATTTCCTTTAATTATTTTGGGGTATTATTTCATATGAAATAATTCCCCAATAATCAATAATGAAATAAAGCCCCAAAAATATATTTGGGGGTTTAATTCATTTTAATTAAAAACGAAAACGTAAAGTATAAAGCATTTTATATATCGTTAATTTTATTATTTAACTCTAAGTAAACAGTCGATTGAAGTAGTCGTAAAAAACTATTGAAATTTGAAAAATAGATATATGTATGTGTTGCTACGTCAAAATAAAATTAGGTACGTATGTAATGCAATGCAGAAAATCTTTACTAAATATCGCCGTGTCGGGAAATACCATGGTGGATAAAATCCTTAAGTCCGGCCGTAGGCCGGCTATGCAAAGGATCTTTAGTAAGCAACTCAATTTTTTGAAAATAATCCAATATTTTAAAATATTTGAATTTTATTACTAAAGTTTTTCCGGGTAGCCGGCCTCCGGCCGGGCTTAGAAATTTTCTCCACCATGGTGTTTCCCGACACGGCGATATTTAGTAAAGATTTTCTGCATTGCATTGGGGTGCTAGGTCAAAATAAAAATAAGGTACGTATGTAATGCAATGCAGAAAATCTCTACTAAATATCGCCGTGTCGGGAAATACCATGGTGGAGAAAATCCCTAAGCCCGGCCGTAGGCCGGCTATGCAAGGGATCTATAGTAAGCAACTCAATTTTTTGAAAATAATCCAATATTTTAAAATATTTGAATTTTAATACTAAAGTTTTTCCGCGTAGACGGCCTCCGGCCGGGCTTAGGGATTTTCTCCACCATGGTATTTCCCGACACTAGGTCAAAATAAAAATAAGGTAGGTATGTACCTTTGAATTACAGCTTTGTAATTACAGCTGTCCATGTTGCCGCGCTATAGTTAAATCATCTTCATGCAATTTTTTCATAAACATTTACAAAAAGTTCACCTTTAATTCAAAATGTATTTTGGGGGATTATTTCATTTTAAAAATTGGGGTGTTATTTCATATTAAATAATACCCCAAAAAATGGGGTATTATTTCGTTTCTGTTTGGGGTATTATTTCATTTCGTTGGGGTATTGTTTCATTTTAAAAATTGGGGCTTTATTACATATGAAATAAACCCCCATTTTTTGGGGTATTAATTCATATTTTTTTTTTGGGGGGTTATTTCCTGGGGGGTTATTGCCTGGCGCCCTACGTAGGTATGCGCAGTTCGACAACAACTGCAAACATCCAAAATAATATGTATTTCGTTGTAGCAGTACTCCCTTTGTTTCATATCATACTAACAAATTTAACATATTTCTTACGTATGCAAAAATTTGTTCGATTAATTGACATTAATTAATCGATTTATTCATTATTCGAAATTCGGCATTTTAAAATTATTCGAACAAGAGTTTGGTTTTGTTTGATCGATTAATCGAATTATTCTTAATCGGTTGATCGGTATTTTACTTCTTCATTCATATTTTTCGCATTGTCTTATTTTTTGTTTGTAAGAATACATATGGAAAGTTGTTATTTCTCATATTTATCTTCGTAAATATTTTGCAAAACCTGAAAATAAAAATTTCATTGATTAAACATCAGTTAGCTCGACAAAAATTCATAACTTAATTATTAAATACTAGATATACACGGTGCGCTTCGCTACCCCCTCGTTATAAAATCAAATTCCTATTGTGAAAATTTAATGACGATCGGTTCAGTAGTTAAGACTATATTACGATTCAATTTCCTAAAAAGGGGCGTGGTCCCACCCAGTTTTTTCCTGGTACGTATTCCAAATTATGCCAATACCATATGAACCAAATACCATCGACGTAGGTCAAAAAATTCCCAAAATATGGCGATTTAAATTTTTGGGTTATATGGGCGGTACCACGCCTCTTTGTTCAATCAAAACTTCATAAAGCCTATTATTCCTTCCAGAGACACAGTAACATGCAGTGAAAATTTCAGGAAGATCGGTCCAAGGGTTTGGTTTTCCTAAAAAGGGGCGTGGTCCCACCCACTTTTCCCCTGGTAGGTATTCCAAATTATGCCAATACCATATGAACCAAATATCATCGACGTATGTAGGTCAAAAAATGCGCAAAATATGGCGATTTAAATTTTTGGGTTATATGGGCGGTGCCACGCCTCTTTGTCCAATCAAAAATTCACAAAGCCTATTATTCCTTCCAGAGTCACAGTATCTAGCATGCTGTGAAAATTTCAGGAAGATCGGTCCAAGGGTTTGGTTTTCCTAAAAGGGGCGTGGGCCCACCCACTTTTCTCCTGGTACGTATTCCAAATTATGCCAATACCATATGTACCAAATATCATCGTTATATCATGTTATAAATGCCCAAAATATGGCGATTTAAATTTTTGGGTTATATGGGCGGTGCCTGAATATTCTGAAGATTCCCTGAAAATTTCATCAAAATCGGTCCAGTAGTTTCGGAGCCTATTCATTTCAAACAAACAAATAAAAAATCAAACGTTTCCTTTTTATAATATTAGTATAGACATATGTACATACATATACATATGTACATATGTAATACGAAAATATTTCTTAAATCATGCTTTTGAACATTCTTATTTTTTGCAAAAGTATGTTCTTTTATGACTCAATTCCCTTTGAAATATAAAACCTGTCCTCTGCAAAATGATTCACTAGACAATTCGACGTGAGTGTGTAAACGTGTTTTTCTAGCTGTTATTTGTTGGCATTTTACCTCAACACCCAGCCACCAATTATCAAATTATTGTTATGATTTTTTAATACCTTTTTGTTGTATGTATTCCACCTGTAAATTGAACAAATTAACAACGATCTGGAGGATCAAATGTATGACTGACCTTTTATTTCTTGTTATAAATTAGTTAATAGAATATTGTAAATAGTCGGACATACAATTCTGATATACGAGAATTTGCCACATTGTTTATCTATAAACGTTAAATAGACAATTGAGTTTAAACAATAATTGGCTTTAGAGTGAGTTTTTAGGAAAGAGCTTTAGCGTAGTGGCAAACTATAATCAGTTAATCTGAATATAAATTTAATTAAGTGCTAATTGTGTTTTAAGTTTTTAAGTGGAAGCTTATACAGCGACAAATTTCAATACTGAATGATAAAAATGGCAGCAAGCATGTTTTGCATGTTATACAGAAGTATAACAAGTATAAGTATAGTATTAGTTTTTTTTTAATTCTTATGGATGTAAATATAAAAAGAAAATTGAGCGCAACGTTTGGACTCCTCCTGTAAAATCAAAATAAGTAATAATAAATATTAATAATGTCAAGTTCTGGACTTTTATATGTGGACCAATTAGTTCCAACATAACAGAGCCAAATGTTTGAACCTTTCCCTAATCTCATCGCGTTTGTATACTTAAAGGTGTTTTTATTGAAGTTTTCTAGAATATTTATAATAATTTTTTTCTAAAACAAAACTAATATTGTGTTCACAGTTTGAGTTTATCCCACCAACCTTAGCCGCTTAAGCTTTTTAATTTTCATCTTAAAAAACAGATAACACAGATTAAAGATAACTAAATCTTCGATCGGCCACATTAAAAAACCCAATCTTAGAATTTAGTTGTCATAAGGGACAAATTTGGAGGAATACGGCCTGATCAAACAAAAAATATAAACAACCCAGCCGTGATATTTATTAAGGCGAAAATAAGTAATGTAGGAAATTAAGATAAGGGGCTGTGCACATATTACGTAACGCTGTTTTCAGAGATTTTGTACCCCCCCCCGCCATCCCACTAGGATTATTTTTCAATGAAAGCACCAAACTATTTTAAGATTGCAATGTAGTACTTTGTATTTAATAGCTTGAGAACAAATTGATGTCGTTACAGGCCTTGAGTAATTAAAGATGTGGGCAGCAATACGAGCATGAGAAATTTTACAAAATAGCACATGTGAATTTGTAAATACTATGCAGAATGTAGATACATACATACATATGTATGTGATATTCTACAAGTCCTAAGCTGGAACTTACGTTCTTCGAATTATCAACTTTCACAATTTCGAATATTTAGCAAATTTCGCGATGTTTGGTGTTTGAATAACATTTTAGCTATATTAAAAAAATAACTGAAAAAACGATATTTCAAAAACTGCATTTAGTTAGGTTCTAATGATGAGTTGGCACTTGCAAGTTGCAACCTACGACAACTAGTTAACCCATAACAAATAAATTAAATAAAAGTGAATGATGTTTTTATAACATTTCATAAAATATGCGGAACTTGTGCACCGAGAAGGATCGATTATTAAGCTTGTATATGTACATGTGTAAGAATGTACATATATCGAAGGCGGTCGCAACACTGTGTCTACAGTACAGGCTAAGTACGACCTATGCACAAATTGTGTATTTTATTATGAGCAACAACACAGTGACCTTTAACTATTCAAAACACGACTTTACCAGAACAGATAAAATACAGAAATTTGTTGGGATAAACACAGAGAAAGAGAAGCAAGTTTATTGTTTAACTTAATAAAGTTGTAAAACTAAACGTTAAAATGAC
The DNA here is from genome assembly GCA_947311025.1 of Lypha dubia. Taxonomy (NCBI): domain Eukaryota; kingdom Metazoa; phylum Arthropoda; class Insecta; order Diptera; family Tachinidae; genus Lypha; species Lypha dubia. The sequence goes on from OX371261.1 coordinate 99,726,870, forward strand.
AATAAATAATAACAACTTATTTTAATTATATAATACTACATTAAATTATTTCATGATTAATAAAGTATCTATAGAGGGTGGTGTTGGCTAAAGTAGTTAGCGAGTTGACTACAAAGCAAACACTAACTTACGACCTGGCTTCAAACCCTGATCAGACCAAGTCAAATCAACATCATAAATTTTTTCTAATGTGTATTAGTATGACATTGTATTAATTGTTGTTGGAGTTGTTTAAGTGATGAAGGTATAGCACTATTCCGACAGCGATATGATATCTACTATTCCAAGATAATGATGTACACGACGTCGCCCTCCTTCGCCGGTTAGAAGAATCGTCGGCGAAAACAATTAATAAAATCGCTGCTCACACAGCTTAAGAAATTTGATGCGTCTACTGACGCTACTAGACGAGTTGCAACACTGCTCTGAAAATTAACAAAAAAAAAAAAAAAACGTGCAATAGCAGAGTTGTAAAAGAATTAAGACTTCTTCTACAGTTCACCACAATCCCTTTCTCCTTAGTTCTGGCACAATGCATGGCATAAGTAGGGGTCATTCCCTGTGTGCTAGTCCTACACAAAAAAAAAAAAAATTGTATAATTCAACACCCCGCCGCAATTTAATAACTCATATTATTTAAAAGATAGCTTAGGTAAAGATATTGTAAAGAAGTTCGCAAGTTGTTCTTTGGTTGATTTATATGCAATCTTAATTATGTTTACGTGAACTAAATCTCGAACAAAATTATATTTAATGTCAATATCCTCAATTCTGTGATGATCTTTTGGATCTTTGCCAATTTTAATAAATGGCATGTTTTCCTCAAAATGCAAACAGTCGATTCTATCATAATATTAAAATCTTGAAGCATTTTCTTTATTGAAATAATTTCACATACTGTAACAGAAAGTTCTATGTAATCAGATTCAGTAGATGATAGCGAAAATGTTGGCTGATTTTTAGTAAGCCAAGAAACAGATCATCCTAAAAATTTAATTAAATTTTCAGTGCTCTACATAATATTTCCAATCTGCATCTGAATAACCAAATAATATGTCATTCCTTCTTGCATCATACAAAAGTTCTAATTTACTTTACTTTTTAAATGATTGCAATGACAATCCGTAGAAAAATTAGAATAATTAACACTAACACTAAGTTCAGGTCTGTAGGCAAGCATTAGGTACAATAAACATCCAATTAATTCCTTGTACGTTTCTTTTGCAAGTGTCTCTTCAGAATTTTTAGATAAATTTAGTTTCGGCTGCAGTGGTGTATGAGCTTTCCACACCTTAACGTTTAAGTAAAATTAGAATAAAATGCTTTTGAATTATTTTAATTTCCGAATTTTTTGACACAAAAATAAGTATCAATGTATCACAAGTCTTTCATTTCAAATTATTTATTTTAACAACTACAATTTCAATTATATTATTCCCAACTATTAACAGGTCATCTACAGACATGAAGATACTATATTATGACTTATTTTTCGAAGGCACAAACTTCAACTTTATAATACAATAATTAAATCTTTCGTGCCACTTGCCAGCCTGTGCTACTGGGGAGCCTGTTTTAGTTCATTCGAGTATATGGTACTTCATTTTATTGTCAACAACAAGTAATATTTGAAAAGTACCGATTCGAGCAACAGGGGAATAGATTTCTTTAAAATCAAATCTCTGAATTTTTAATTAGGACTAGTACTCAGGGAATGACCCCTGCGTATGCAGTGCATTGTGCCGGAACTCAGGGAGAGGGATAGGGTAGAGAAGATAGATGTTGGAAATTTAGAAGGCTTAACTCTTTTACAACTCTGCTTTTACGCGTTATGTTAATTTTTATAGCAGTGTTGAAGCGCCTCTGGAGTTAAGTAGACGCATTAACTTTCTTAAGCCGTATTAAGTAGGCAGGGCGATGTTGTGTACATTAGCTTGGAACAGCATCAATCGCGGCGGAACAGTTTTTTAGTTGCCTTCATCACTTAAATAGTCCGACAACAGTTAATACAATGTCGTACTAATATACATTAGAGAAATTAATGATGTTGATTGAGTTGCTCTGGCCAGGGTTTGAACACAGGCCCCAAGTCATTGTTTGCTTAGTAGTCAACACGCTAACCACTTCAGCCAACACCACCCTCAACAACACGTGCTTTGTATTCGCCAGAATTTCCATTAATGTCTGATTTTCGTTTTGAAATCAACAATGTTTCTACCCTAAGGACAATTGACTAAGTTCCAAGTCTTATTATTTTCTAATGATTCGAATTCCTTCTGAATTATTTCAAGGAAGTTTATTTTAAGGAAGTTTCTAGTGGGAGTTTGTCTTACCTTTAATTTTAACGTTACCATAGTTTTAGAAAGATTGAAACAATTTTCGAGTAAAGATATATTTTTTCGTCCTTTTGTGTGTGTAAATTTTTAAACGCACATAAAGTATTGGCAATATCTGAAACACCCCTTAGTGAAAAATTTTGGTATCTTAATTTATTCATGTAAACAAAATTTTTCGATATAATTGCCAATAATTTCTTTCATTTATTTATTATTTATAACGAAATCCTTTGGGCTTCATGCGATATAAAAAAGTGAGTTAAGCTAAAACCAGTATTTACTATCAGGGAATAGAACTGGCAACTGGGGAATTTAAAGAGAAAGATGAATATCGGTATTTTCTTGGGAATCTTTTGTTCTGGATGATGCACGCAGATCTTCTAGGCATGGACGATATTAAATTGATAATTACATCTTGTGATATCCCTTCCCAGGCTTTTTCCAGAGCTTAAAATAAATCATTCTTGTTTATGCAATTTTCGCGGTTAATATTCATATTAACGATCTCTCACAACATCTCAATAGGGTTTATATCTGGAGATTGAGATGGCCACTTAAGAACTTAAAAGTTGTGGGCTTGTACTTAGGCTATTTAGGATTTAGTCTCTCTTTTTAGTGTCCACCCACGTCTTATTTCATCGGAACATTTTAAATTGAATTTAGACTCGTCAGAGAAAAGTACTGTTTTCCATTCATCTCATCTCTAGCTTTTCTGTTTTTGCCGCTGTGTACGTCATTTTCGCTGATCTTCGACTAAATAATTCGGCTCTACTTTCTTTCGTTTACGGCTAATCCTAAGCTTTTTTTATGTTGAATATCAGACGTTGTAGGATCCTTTTGTATTGGTCTTTTCAATAAGGAGTCATCATATCGTGAGGCTTTACGTGGACATCCTCCAACATGCACAGGCGATATGCGATCAGTGAGCAAAAACTTTGAAATCAGCCTGGATATCACTGCACGGTTAATGGAATATTTTTTTGATAGTTCATATCGAGATCGACCATTCTTCCAGTCGTCAATAATTTTCATTTTAAATCCATGTGAATACGTGTTTCGTGTCATAAAAAATAAAAATAAATTTCACGCATTACCATCTACTGTTATTACTTTCTTTTGACATTCGTGTCTGTCATGAGTTTCACATCCGTGTGAAAGTGAATCTTTATGAATATTTTGGTTTCCTGACATTCACTTCCGAACAATTTTTTCGTTTTACTTTCGACTGCACTAAGCTGTGTGAAAGCAAATTTTAAAAAAATCTTTTTTGAATTTAAGTTTTATATCTTATCTACCTAATTCGGAAATAAAAACCAATATATGTATGTTTGATAGTAACACATGGAAAAGGAGATTTAAAAAAATCCCCACATTAGCCACCAATTGGGCAAAAATATTTGGAAGTATGCCGGACAACAAATATTCTATTTTGTGATTCGGAAACTTTCATTCTAATTGAAAACGTTCGGAACTCATGACAGACACGATTCACACGGTGATTTTTAGTCATGACTAAATATCATGACATTTTTTTTGGATGGCGAGCGAGGTAGAGAAGAAAGATGGATAGAAAAATAATCACATTTTCTGTTTTCCATGCATTGTGTATTCGTACTAAATGCCGTGATATTCTGTTGCAAATATTCAAGAGAGTAAGTAGTACAGTTGTCAACCGATTAAGAATAATTCGATTAATCGGTCAAACAGAACTAAATTCTTGTTCGAATAATTTAAATATGCCGAATTTCGAATAACGAATAAATCGATTAATTAATGTCAATTAATCGAACATATTTTTGCATACGTAAAAAATCTGTTAAATTTGTTTGTATGATTTGAAACATAGCGAGTACTTTATATCAACTAATACATGTTGTTTTGCATGTTTGTAGTTGTTGTCGAACTAGGAGTTTTTTTTATTCTCAGGTGAATAATTTAGAAATACACTAAAAGGCAAAAAAGAAACAATTGCTTTATATAAATCTTATCATATAAGTAGAAAATGTTGTTATTGAATTCTATTTTTTTAAAATTATATGTATATTTATCTTTCAGAATGAGCTCGGTTTGGAAGTATTTTACCAAGAAAAAAAAAAAAAAAAAAAACAAAGTCACATGTAACAAGTGTCCTAAAGTATACAAAATTGTTTGATCAACAACAAAAAAATTAATAATTCTTTTGCAACACTAAAACGCATTAAAATAAGAATAAATAAGAGACGTATAAAACTTTAAAATACGTTAATAATATTTTTTAAATTCTGGAAATTTTCCGTGCAATGAATGTTTTACAAATATTCTTCAAAAATTTAAAATAAAGAATATGCTAATGAATTATACTCTAGATTATTTTATATTGTGGTTACTATAATATAATAATAAATTAATGATATACATAGAAGAAGTTATTATTAATGAAAATAATAATATTTTATACGAATTAAATAATTCTATTCAAATTATTAAAAATTCAGATAATCAAAAAGAGTTCAGCGATATATTAGACGATATAGTATACTTGGAAAAATATAAAAAAGATTTGATGTATAAACTATTTTATGCTTTTCTCACTATATCACCTACCTCGACAATTAGCGAGAGTTTTTTCAAAATCTAACTTAATAAAAACAAAAACCAAAAATCGTTTGAAAGCAAAAAATTGTTTTTAAAAGGTTATTCCTTAAGAACATCCCAAATTGTCTAATTTAACAAAAAAAAAATCATTTTAGATATTTTCACTGAATAAAACATGTACAGTAGTTTTCCTGTTTAACGAACCTTCGATTATGCGAACATCGCATTTAACGAACACACAAGTTTGCTCCATTGAGTACCTTATATAGCAAACGAAAAATATTTTCATGTGCCCAATTTAGCGAACAAATAAGATTCATAATTTTAGTTTAAGAAAGCATAATGTGAATTAATTTCTTACTAAAAACTAAGTGAGAAGCAAAAAGTAATTCTATTTTAGGTTTTGTTTATGTAGCATTTTTGCTGCAATGATCAGATACGCATGTTCTTTCGTGGTGTGGTGTAAACATAAAAATGAGTACAAGAAAGACGCTTTTTTTTTTAAAGAAAAAACTAAAAATTTTGGATGATTACCAAAATGGATTGTGAGTTGTAGATTTGTGCAAAAAGTATGGCTTAAGAAAATGGACAGTATGTACGATTTTAAAATAAAAACAAAGTAAGTCTTATATAAAATGTGAAAAGTACAAACCTGGGATTTAAAAATAGGAAAGCCATGAAACATGGTGAATTTCCAACAATGGAGAAACAACTTTTTTCTTGATTTCTACGACAACGAAATTCATACATGCCTGTTTCTGGTGCAGTCCTTCAATTAAAAGCCAAAGAAATTCATAGAAAGCTTTATAGTGGAGATTTCAATGCAAGTCACGGTTAAATAATTACTTGCCGAAAATAATTTTCCGTTAAATGCTCTTTTACTTCTGGCAGAAGGAATGGTAGAAAAAACACAAAGTGGCAAAATTTGGGTGCTTTATATGCCCCCCAATGTTACACTCCTGATTCAACCAATGGATCAGAATGCCATTCGTTTGCTTAAGTTGCATTATAAAAATAGGCTCTTATCAAGACTTAACAAAATAATGTCAATTTCTCAACTTTATTGCTTTTAAGAGAACTTCAGGAAGATGCCACAAAACAAAATATTTTTGTTCCAAAAAAAACAAACATTACTCCACAAATTTTTTATGTAAAATTTTCAAGGAAATTGAAAATGAATTTGAACCTACATATTTTTCATTAAAATTATTTTAGGTTTTATGCTACCAGTGTAAAGAATTGCCTCTTTTTTAATTTTTTTTTAATATATTATACAGATCTCATAACATATTTCAAAATAAACGACAAATAATACAGTTCTAATTATTTATTTATTCATAACATGGGTACTAGACAACAAGTATGGCATATAACGAACATTTCAGTTAAACGAACAGGCCTGACAAAGTACTGTTGATAAAAATAGTATCTATTTAATTTTTAATTTATTTTGATTATATACTTATGCATTTTTGTGTTAATGACAAACATTTATTTTTTGTCAATAAATTATTTTTAAGAATTTTTTTATTCGTTGTTCTCATCGATTAATCGAATAAATTTTTAGCTTTAATCGTTTGATCGAACGAACAAAAACTATTATTTGAATTATTCGAACAAAGTTGAAAGGCGAATAATGGACAACTCTAGTAAGTAGTCAAACTTTCAAGAATCATTGTTTTGCGAATATAAACAACACAAATTTACCAAGTTAATTAAAAAGAAATCATGAAAATTATTTTTTATTAAAAAACATTATGAATTAAAAATATTGAAATGGGGGTGCTTTGATATGGTCATGTACATATAATTTTATGTCAAATTTTTCATTAGAATATCTCGAATAGATTGTTAAATTCAATTTTTTTCAAATATTTTTAAAAGTTGGAAATTTTTATTTTTGAAATATCGTTTTTACTGCTTTATTTCAAGTAGCTAAAATGTTATTCTAAAATCCTCAGATTCAAACAACAAACATCGCGAAAAATTTTGCGATTTTCAAGAAAGGAAGTTCCAGCTTTGTATAATATCATATAAATATGTACATATGTATGTATGTATGTACACATACATACATATATCTAAAAAAACGTTTATTTTTCTGCGTAATAATTACAAATTAACATATGCACTTTTATAAAATTTCTCATGCTCGTATTGCTGCCATCATCTTTAATTATTCAAAGTCTGTAACGACATCAATTAATTTGCAAGCTATTAAACATAAAAGTGCTAATTAATATTTTAGCAAAAAAAAACTTTTGTTACTAATAAATATGTGTAATCAAATAAAGTGTTTTAAATTTCATTTAGCAAGCAAAATTAAAGTTCATTTTTATTACAAGTACGCGTACATACTCGTATATGAAAAACAAAGAACATTCGTATTAATAAGCAAACAACCTTAACAAAAGAAATGCGTTATTATTCAATGTTAATTGCGTATTACTTAGGACTAAATTTACATTCTTTAGTTAATTAATGATGATAGTTTAACTTATGATATTTGTATGCAAAATCTTTGGTTAAACCATTGTTATTAGTGAACTAAAGACTATAAATCTGGGGCTTAATAGCAGAAATCACTGTTCTTTACACCTCCAATTGGTGATCGAAATCGAACATACTGTTTTCGAGTTAAAATACCAAAAAAAAATGTTTGTAACAATGTATGTATGTCCGCTGTAGACTCAGAAACCATACAACCGATCCGCTTCAAACAGGTATCATTAGGAAGGAAATTTTGTGAAGATGATTATTGACAGTCAAAATACAATGTGGTGATCCTCTTTAAATGGATTTTGAAATTCGAGTTTTTAATGGGTAAAATTGGGTGAAAACAGGTAAAATATGTGCATCTCGAAAATAATAAAGCTTGCAATAAAAACCCAATTTAATCTGAGTTTATGCAAAAGTTAAGTAAACGGGTGCGCGGGAGTGTTGCTATTTTTTTAACCGACTTAAAAAAAATTATTATCAATTCATGGACGTTGTTGGCTGAAGTATCTAGTTAGCGCGTTATGATATAAGCAAAATATGACTTAGGATCTGTGTTCGATCTCTGGTCAACGGACGTCATCAACATCATGAATTTCTCTGATATAAAGGGTTTTCCAATAAGGACTTGACAACTTTTTCTTTAAATAAAGCGCAATCCATTTGATATACAGTGGTTTGAAAAATAATAGAGTCACCTACTGTTCTATATATTGAATGTTTTTTTAACATTGTACAAAATATTTTTAGAACGAGTTTTTTATGCATTATTAGTTATTCTCTTTCTTATTGTAATCCCGTTATTTTTTCTGTAATTGAAGAAACATTTCTAAATATATCAGTGTTTGTATGTAAATTGGAGAAAAACCAAGTGTGAAATAAAACAGAGCCATTTTTAAAGTTTTAAAAAAAATATATTAAAGTAAAAAAGCAACTTTAAAATTTTTTTTTTTTTTGAAAAAGTAAGTAAAACGACAGTCTATCTATTTCTATTATAATTTTAAAAAAATATTAAAAAATTAGTTAAATGGGCAGAGGAAAACACTGTAGCGTAGAGAGCCGAATATTGATAAAAAAAGCTTCATCAAGCAGGTAATTCGCAAAGAAAATTAGCTGAAATTATTGGTTGTTCAAAAAAAATGGTAGAAAATGTTATAAAACATGAAGATAAACAAGAAACAAGAGGAAGAAACCCCAAAATATCTGAGACTTTAAAACGACAAATACTGCGTCACGTGAAACGGGACCCCTTTGTGACGTCATCCGCCCTTAAAAACCATTACCAACTTGATATGGATACTTATAGAATACGGCATATGCTCCTTAAAAATGATTTACAAGCCAGAAGTGCCCGTAAAGTGCCTTTTCTATCAAAGCGCAACATTAAGCAAAGACTTGAATTCGCAAAGGAACACATAAATTGGCCCGTATCTAAATGGCGTAATGTTTTGTGGTCGGATGAGACCAAAGTAAATTTATTTAACTCGGATCGGAGTTCTCTTCAAGTTCGGAGACCCAAAAATAAAGAATTTAGTCCTCAATATACGATTAAAACCGTTAAACATGGAGGGGGTAATATAATGGTATGGGGATGCTTCTCATATTATGGAGTTGGACCCTTATATCGCATACAGGACACAATGGATGCAAAATTTTATACAAATATTTTAAGAAAAGTGATGATGCCGTATGTTGAGTGGGAAATGCCGCTTCAATGGATATTGAAACAGGACAATGATCCTAAACATTCATCGAAGTTGGCAATGGCATGGTTCGGGGACAACCACGTGAAGGTTTTGGGATGATCTTCACCAGACCTAAATCCCATCGAAAACTTATGGGGCGAGGTTAAAAGATGTCTTAGAGGAAAGAATCCATCAAATAAAGATGAGCTGTGGACATTGGTTGAGACTGCATGGAAGAACATTCCAGTTACGACTTGTCAAAAGTTTGTGGACTCTATGCCGAAGCGCTGCTTCGCAGTAATAAAACATAATGGTTGTTCTACAAAGTACTGAGGTAGTAAAAGCAATTATTTTATTAAACAAGTTTAAAGAAAATTATTATCTGTGTAAATTTTTCAGTATTGAAATTGAGGTTTGCGGGTGGCTCTATTATTTTTCACACCACTGTATTTCCAAAACTTTATGATCGACTTGAAATTTAGTCAAGACATTTATGAATAGAACTCGACTACGTTCATATCGCCACAGCGGTCACGACGGCACCGGTCGATTCGTTTGACCCAATTTTCGATCACTGGGTCACACATTTCGGCCGTTACGTCTGCTATTTCGCGTTCAATGTTGGCTCTGAGTTCTTCCAACGTCGTTAGCTTGTTGACACAGCCCTAAAGTCTACCGGCGTTAAATCGCACAAACGAGGTAGCCAATTGACTGGTCCTTTTCTTGAGATAACACACTCACTAAACTTACTCTTCAATAAATCTAACGTAAGCTGTATGGCTTGTGGCACCGTCCTGTTGAAACAACATGTCGTTTAAGTCCATGTTTTCCGAATCGGGGCCAAAAATAATCGGTAATCATGGCGCAATAACGACCGCCATTCAAATTAACGTTACGATCGCTATTGTCGATCAAAAATATGGGCCAATGACGCCACCGGCATGAAGACCGCTCCAAACAGTTATATTTTGTGGATGAAGTAGTGATTCCTGAAGCACATGTGGATTTTCACGCATATTTTGCTTATTGACGAACCCATTGAGCCAAAAATGGCAACGACCGAAAATTGGAGTTATTGCTCTTAAAGTTGCGGTCACCGACTTCGAATTTCGGTAGTACATTTTTATAATTTGTTCGTGTACTTAACCGCGATGAAAAAGTTGAGATTGCCGAAAAAAAGAAAAGTAACACTTAGATGATCAGTGAAATAGTGCGATCACAAATTAAATTCAAAGTTGTCAAGTACCTATTGGAAACCCCTTTACATTAGTGTGGCATCGTATTAAATAATTTTTTTCTTTTTAAGTAATGAATGCATACCACTAGTCACTAAAAATCTGTTCCGATAGCGATTGATACTGTTCCAAGCTAATGTACACCACAGAATCCTCCACCATCGTTTAGCAGAACCTTCGGCGAAGTAATGCAATTAATAATGACTTAATGCTCATACAGCTTATGAAAGTTAATGCGTGTTTTTGGCACCAGAGGCGTTGCAACACTGCTCCAATAGTTTCCCCGGGGGTACGTTTTACAACTTGTTGATATCAACACCCACCTTGGTGCTGTGCTTTCTGGGGAAAAAGGGTAATTAATTATCTTTTCCATATATGACATATGTTACTGTAAAATCTCTGAAACAACAGAGCAACGGATGTATAAACATATATGTATGTAAGGTAGGAAACGAAGCCCTCTTGATAATGGATATGCTGGCAGCCATCAACCTCCCCTCGCCGGTGGCATCATTACGTGACTGGTTATTAGTGGGGCCTTCTTCGGGAGTACACGTGGTGGCTGTGTTTCCTACCAAAAGATCGAAAAGATATTGGGCGCGTTCAGCAGACACAGTTTGCTACACAACTGTTTCTCAATAATCTGCTGAACGCTTTGATTACTGATCGATGAGCAAACATGTTGAGAGAGCGCTCACTGTTTTTGGTAGCAAAGAAAATGTACGATACATTTCATAAAATTTCGATATTCCACTTCAGTTTGACTTTTGAATCAAATTTCATAATATATTTTTAAATTTTAATTAATATATGTACATACATACATAAATTAACAAATAAATATTATGAAATGTTTTTACATAATAAAATTCAATAATTTTTATTGAAAAGTAAAATTTTTTGATATTTTTGACAAAAAAAGTGAGCAGACCGTTCAGAAAAATTAATCAAATCAAAAGCTGCTACATCTAAACTGTTTAGTGGCAGCTCTTTCTGCTGAACGCGCCCATTGTATTAAGGACTTATGCTTTACCACTGCTTGTGGCTGAATGGACTTCGGTCTGCAACAGATAAAAGAGATTACATAGCTTACTTGTGAACACATACGAGTACATTCACATGGTGTAAAGAGCAGTGTGGGCTTAAGCCGAAAGCCAGTTTCCCACATTAATCTGTTACGCATCTGCTCCAAAAGTAAACAAAACGCGCAATAGCAGAATTGTAAAAGGATTAAGCCTTCCACAGTGCCAACATCTATCTTCTCTATCCTAACCCTTTCCCTAAGTTCTGTCACAATACATAATGCATTGCACGAATAGGGGCCGTCCCCTGGCAGTAGGTTCTACAAAAAAAAAATAAGAGTTTCCACGTGACGTACACCTTTTTTTAAAGAACCAGTAACGGTATGCAGAAACAAGTATGTAGATTAAAAGATGCGTAAACTTATGAAGTTTTTTACATTTTCATTTAAAACCCCGATTTTGTATTATAAATATTTTACCATGATACAATGAATATAAGGTACATATATGCAGAAGTACAAAAACAACCAACTCTATGTATTTTGTTGGTCGAAAATTTAATTTCGGAAGTCAAAAGTATACATATGTATGTTTCAAACTATGACAAAACATTAATAAATTAAAATAATTTATTCATATAAAAAAAACGAAATACAACGAAATTTTTTCTGAAAATTTCTTTCCACGATTTTAGTTTGATTTCAGCTTAGGGAACTTTAAAAAAGGTTCCTTTCCAATAGCTATAATTTTTTTACATGTCACACCAATTTTGCACAAATGCAAACTCATATTTATTTCGTATTCATTTTCCAAAATTTTTCAATTTTCTTCATAAACGAAAATCTTTTAATTTAAATATAATAAATAAACAAAAATCAAAATTTGACACCCGAAATTAAAAACAAGTGGTTTACAACAATTGTCAGCTGGGCTTGTAAGACTACCTTATAGTCATTGTATCATGTATTTTACATAAAGACTCATGGTAAATCTAACAGGTATGCGCAGTTCGACAACAACTACAATAATCCAAAAAACAACATGTATTTTGTGTAAAGTACTCGCTTTAGATCAAAATACACAAACAAATTTAAAGCATTTGCTTACGTATGAGTACCAAATGAGTACCATTATTTATTTACTATCTTCAAACTATATCAGTTTGTATGAAAATTTGCTATAAAGCGAGCTCAGTCAGCTGTGCTCACCTGTTGGATACGCCTTGTAAAGACTTCTTTTATCCTTTCAACATCAGAAAAAAAAAAACAATAAAAAAAGTTTTTTGACTTTTTTAGGAGCGACAGAGATGTTCTCTTGATCATTCATTGTTCAAAGTAAACAATAGGGCCGATGAACTAAAGGAACGGCCAGACATTAAACAGAAGAAATATCAAGAATTACTTGTATTCAAACACCTTTTAATTTTCAAAAATGTGGACCTTTCTATAGTTGCGATATTACGAATAATTGTACACGCTTTATAAATTGAGGATGGTTAGATCGTTGTTGGTTCTTGGTCTGTTTGGTAAACATACATACATATGTACATATGTATGTATGTATGTCGTTACCGTAATACAGAAAGCCCCAACTTTTTTCAAGTAAATCGCGTTTTTGGCTTATATCCATAACGTAGAGGGGTTACCAATCGAATACGCGATTTGAAAATAATAATGCGCTAGGCCATTTACATACATATACATATCGTACTCGTTCAACAATACTGTATTAACTCAAAATTTTTAAAATTTCGTTTTTTGCAAGAAATCGATGAACAGTGGTCATATCTATCCACTGTAAAAATTTTACACCATTTTCTTCACTCTTTCACAGTTGTATCTCTCTTTGTGATAGAAGAATAGTATAAAAAAACAGTTTTTTTGTCTCTCCTGAACACTTTGAAGTTTTTGAGTTAATACAGTATTGTTGAACGGGTGCGATATGTATGTTAACGTATCAATAATATAAAACAAATCTTTTTTGTAAAATATTATTAAAGTAATCAAAATTTATGAATGTCAAATGTCAGTAGTATTTATGGTACAATTCTTGATAACATTTATTTACTGATTGCGTTTAGAAATATTGATTAGATTTTGTTATTTAAAAATGATCCCTGTAAAATTTCTTAACTTTTAGTGCCTCGATTTATGTAACAATACATACATATGTATGTACATACATACATACATATATACTAATATAAAGAGGAAAGATTTGTTTGTTTGTTTATTTGCTTGTTTGTTTGCATCGAATGGGCGGCAAAACTATTCTACCGATTTCAACAATTTTTACACTAAATGAAAGTTACATTATCATTAAGTCACATAGGATATGGGTGGATGGACGGAGGAACGGGCACCCCCATACAAAGTAAATATTAGCATTCACATATCCGAGAAACAAAAACAGTTAATGTGTGTTACTCCTTAAATATAATAATTTTTTATGCGAAATCTTGAAGCGAAGGGAGGGAAGTAACGGATACCCTTTAAACAAAGAAATTATTAATATTCACATATTTGCGCTGCTAAAATATTTAATTTCTGTGGGATACTTCTAAATCGAAATTCATATTAAATCAAAATCTTGGATTGATTCGACCTGTCACAAAGTACATGAGGGCGAAGCGGGCGGGTCAGCTAGTATAAAACAGAGCTGTTAAATTTGGATTACGATTAGTAATTAATTAAATTAAATTTTAAAAAGAATGGTATTGATTACATAATTCTCTTTTTAACAATTCCTGATTATTAATTAATTATGATTACAAATAATCCAAAAATAATTAAGATTAGTTAGGATTACGAGAAAATAATCAAAAGTAACCAAAAAATAATTGACTACTTTCAAGGATTATTTTTGATTATTTTCGATTATTTTTTAAAAATTTAGAATGTGCATCATTTTACACATACATTTTATTTTGAAAAATTTGCATTTAAAACGTAAAAAAATTTTGAACAAATAAAACAAAATTAATTAGTTTTTGTATACAAAATATAGGTACATATATTCACTTCAATAACAAAACAACCAATAACAATTTTAGTACTTCATAAATCAACAAAAAAGGGAAAAATGCGTGGAAAAATAATAAAGAAAACAAATACATTCAAAATACATTCAATTCACAAAAAAAGTTTTATAATTTACATACATATATTTACAATTGGCCTTCATTACAACTAATTTTCCAAAAGAAAAATCAGACAATGATTGCCGCCTTTGACTGTTGACGATACCGGCAAATGAAAACAGTCGTTCAACTGGAGCTGAAGACGTTAAGGGCATGTTAAAAAAAATAAATGCATCCCTTAGTAAATCATATTTTTGGCAAATCTCGTCAGCATTTGCAAGCAAATTCAGAGTATGGCTGCAACATCTCTGATGTGTGGGCAAAAAAACTTTCATTATCAAAGACTGGCATTTCGTCATTAATATCATCTTCGAAAAAGTCATTTCCCACACCGTAATCTCTGAACGCTTTTACAAAATTTGAACAGTTGTCCGTAATGGTCAAAACAATGTTTGAGCAGTTCAAACCAAAGGCAGTGTTGATTTCTGTAATCATCTGCGCAATATTTTCCGCGGTGTGTGCTCCACAAATTCTTCTACATGCCAAAGCTGCCGATTTGCGTTCGAAATTGTCTGTAAGCCAATGACACGTATATCCAAGGAAGCTTCTGTGATTTCCAGACCAAACATCTGCTGTGATACAAAAATATTTAGAACAAACCATGTTTTCTTTTACATTTTTCATCATGATGGTATATTTTCCAATTTCTTAGCCGCTGTTTGCTACACATCACCTTCATACCTGTACTTTGAAAAAGATCTATAAACGATTTCTTTTCCAGAATGGAAAGGGGCACTGAACAATCAATCATTGCATGTAGCAGTTGACCATCGAACTCAGATTGCGTGTTACCGCCAAAAGGGCTACCTGTTTTATAACTTTTGTATGTTTTAAAAAGTTCACTATGTTTGACTTGCAAATGTTTGATGAAATTTGAAGTCACTTCACCGCTTCCTCTTATCACTCGATGACATGCAACGCACTTACCACAAGTTGTCTTATCGGAAATCTAACAATAAAAATT
Organism: Lypha dubia; assembly: GCA_947311025.1. Taxonomy (NCBI): domain Eukaryota; kingdom Metazoa; phylum Arthropoda; class Insecta; order Diptera; family Tachinidae; genus Lypha; species Lypha dubia. The sequence continues at coordinate 99,742,321 of OX371261.1, forward strand.
ATAAATTCATAGTATGCTTTAATTTAAAAACTTTAAAACTAACTTTTTCTACTTCTGTGTAAAATTCTTCTTTGAAAATTATTTTTTGTGAATTCATACAGACTTTTTTTAGGGCCGGTCCTGATTTTTCACTTAATGAGCTCTTTCGTTTACTTCCAGTAGAATTAACGTCAGGATCTTCAATACTGTCGTCTGCGGAAAAATCGGTTTCGGAAACATAATCAATTAATAATATTTAAAATAATTAATAATTATTAAAAGTTTACAACAATTATGTTTAAAACTCACTATTACAATAGTTCACAATTAATGTTTTCCTTTTGCTAGTTAAACTCACACCCTCTTTTTTTCATTACTTGACATTTTGTTTTTTAAATATTTCAAAACTCACTACAATTTATATATATATTACCAATTATAAATAACATAAAGTGTAACATAACAGTATAACAAGTAAATAAAGTGTAACATAACACTCACCAAAAAATATACGCAAAAGATATATATACTTTATACAAATAGCGCACAAACCCGTGAACCCGTGATAAATAAGAAGAATGCAGAATCATGAAGAATGCAAACAGGTTATCAATTATCAAATCGATGAACATCAATAATAATGACAAAAAATGAAAAAAAAACTAACATTAAATTGTATTGCCATAATTTCGCAAAATTACGAAAAAATAATCAAAAACAATCAAAAGTAATCTTCCAAAGTAGTCAAATTATTTTTCGATTACTTTTTATTATTTTTGATTATTTTTTCGTAATTTTTATTAAACTTGATTATTTTTCGATTATCTGTAATCGTAATCAATTAGTAATCGTGCGAATCTGAAAATAATCGTAATATAATCATTACTTCACCTTTAAAAAAAATAATCTAATTACTAATTATTATGATTAGTAATCATTACTTAACAGCTATGGTATAAAAAAGATGTTTTAATATTCAATTCAAATAAAAATTATATTAAATAAATTTTTTTAATCTAAATTAAATATATACATACATACATACATATGCACATAAGTCTGAATGTACTTTGATCTATTCTTTTACTTTCAAATTGAGTTTTAATTTTTTTTTTTTCAGATAAGTAATTTTCTGTTTTTGCTGCTACCGCCGCTGTTAATGTATCTATTCAAAGAATATGGGCGATTCGTTACACAAGGCATTCATGTACTTTGGATTCTTCTTATAATTGTTGGTCTTAGTTCCATGTATTTTCACGCTACTTTAAGCCTAATCGGTCAACTGCTGGACGAATTGGCCATATTATGGGTTTTTATGGCGGCATATTCTTTATTTTGTCCCAAGAAATATTTTCCAAAATTTTGTACAAATAACAGGTAAGTAAAAGTCAAGTCAATAAAAATTGTCATAAAATATTCTGTATTAATGAATTTTTTGATAACTAATTATCCCACGAAAATACCTACATATGTATATATATGTATGCATACTTTATCGAACTCGAGTCAGAAATACATATGTGATAGCGCATAGAGAAAGGGACCTAAGGGTAAAAAATCAATTTTCACTTTTTTTTTTTTGATGTGGACAACATCTGAGCATCGAATGAGATCGATCCCATGCCCCAAAAGTGTTCCCTCCCAGAGATATGCGCGTTTTATGAAAGTGATGGTACACCAAAGTTACACGTATTTAAATCTTTAAAATGGCTCTCCTGAACAAAACCGGTTTTTACCCTTAGGTCCCTTTCTATTTTGCGCGTCACATATGCTGAATTCGTAACCAAAGTTTATCAGAAAATATGACGAAAATTATATGAGTGGTTGTCAAAACCGGCCTTTTGTGTGAGAAAAATTTGCTCTAATTTCTGAGAGAAAAAAAAATCGAGGCAAACTTTCAGCATGTCCGAAAGATATTAAAAATATTTCTGATAAAATATCATTGAATATTTCGATTTATCTCACTCTTTTTACTTCTTGTTGTTATAATTTGGGGGAAAGGTTAAGTTATAAGGTCTAAACGAAAATTGGAGTACAAACGAAGACCATTGGGCCTATTCCTATAAAATACTGATATTCCGGCTCATTCAAACCCCCCCCAGAATTTTTCAAAAAACCTTATATGCCAACCAGTGGTGCATTCCTCAGATAGTCCAGATTCTACAGTCAAGGACAACACGTTGGACTGAGTCTTCTTCGTCGAATCATGGACCTTTATAGGTATAACAACAACCAGGAGCGTAAGGAACTTTTCTCGAGTGCTTGAGAGGTTATTGGTTCTAACTCTACTAAGTGAGTGTCTGAGTATCTTAGATAATCTGTAAATTGTAGAACACCCTTACACTATGTTCACACGGATATTAATTATCGAGGTTCGCGCTCTCACTCATGGTTCGCGGGCCAACCTTGATTCAACCTACATGTTTCGCCATACAAAATTTTGAGAGCGAACCATCGTAGTTCATTTTGAACCCTTATAATTTACTATTATCTCTAATTTTGATAACAAATTATCGCTAGTTTTTCTGAACTAGTTGTACAAAATTATTATAACAAAGAAAAACAATTAATAAGTGCTAAATTTTGATAAAAACATTGAACAAATAAAAAGAATATATTTATATACATACATATGTATGTATATACATATGTATATGTAAATAATTTAATAAAATGAAAAACAAAATAATAAATAGTCAACCGTATTTTATACTGTAAAAATAAGCGTAGCTAGACTGTTATTCTGGGGTGGGCAAGTGCACCGCTTTCGCAAAAAGAAAAAATAAATCCTATTTTTATTAAAACAAAATAATTTATTATTAAAACAAAACTAAACAATATATCACAAAAATTCAGTTTGCAATAAATGTAACAAAAACGAAGGTTTTAAAAAGTAAAAGGTAACTATGTAGTATTTTCAAGTTTAATATACATACTATATTAATAACTAGATATATCCGGTGCGCTTCGCTACCCCCTCGTTATAAAATAAAATTTTTTTGTGAAAATTTAATGACGATCGGTCCAGTAGTTAAGACTATATTGCGATTATTCATTTTCCTAAAAAGGGGCGTGGTCCCACCCACTTTTCCCCTGGTACGTGTTCCAAATTAGGCCAATACCATATGTACCAAATATCATCGACGTAGGTCAAAAAATGCCCGAAATATGGCGATTTAAATTTTTGGGTTAAATGGACGGTGCCACGCCTCTTTGTCCAATCAAAACTTCATATAGCCTATTATTCCTTCCAGAGTCACAATAACATGCTGTGAAAATTTCAGGAAGATCGGTCCAAGGGTTTGGTTTTCCTAAAAAGGGGCGTGGTCCCACCCACTTTTCTCCTGGTACGTATTCCAAATTAGGCCAATACCATATGTACCAAATATCATCGACGTAGGTCAAAAAATTCCCAAAATATGGCGATTTAAATTTTTGGGTTATATGGGCGGTGCCACGCCTATTTGTCCAATCAAAACTTCATATAGCCTATGTCACCCGCCTGAATATTCTGAAGATTCCCTGAAAATTTCATCAAAATCGGTCCAGTAGTTTCGGAGCCTATTCATTTCAAACAAACAAACAAACAAACAAAAAATCAAACCTTTCCTCTTTATAATATTAGTATAGATAATTATACTAAAATCAATTTATTATTCTAACGTTAGTTTTCTATTTTTTCACAAAATATGTTTAATACCTCTTCTGAAGTTATTTTGTATTTGACTATTTTATTTTCAATATTTAAAACTGCTAAATTTGAAAATCGTTTCTGAAGCATTGCACTACGTAACCATGTTTTTATTCTACGCATAGCTGAGAAACTTCTTTCACAACTAGCAGAACTAATAGGAAGGCTTATTGCCACTTGTAAAAGTTTGTAAATGTTTGGATAAATATTCTTGTCAATTTTGGATTTTAGCATATCAAAGTTTAATTTTTTTTCGCTGGATATATTTTTAAACATATTCTTAAGTACTAGTGCTTCAGCTTTCATTGTATCACGAGCAATTTGCAAAATATTTTTGTAATTAATAATGAATTCGCTAGCGCCTTCCAAATATAATTTAAAGAAATCGTTAACAGCTTTAGCTAATGGAAGGTTTTGGAATCGGTATTCCATATTAGAACTTATGGTATCGACTACTGGATAATATAAATATATTTAACTTCCAATAACCAACTGAAGGAATATCTTCAGGCAGATCCAAAAATTTTGTTAAATGCAAAGTAAACACTTATGTTATGCTATTGAAAACATCAATACACTTACAAAAAACTTTAAACGAAAATAGCAATTTAAAAAAAGGAGAAAGTCTGGGGTGGGCAGAAGCGGGTCTGAGCGGGTTTTGCCCACCCCAGCACTCCCCTAACTACGCCAATGACTGTAAAATAATGTCGAACCAATCCAGAATGAGTCGTGTGACCACATGGGTTCGCCATCGTGGTTCACGGACCAAACCTTTTGTTTCAGTTCGTCGTGTGAACATAGTCAGCCAATTACGAATATTCCCTAGGAATTTCTCTCCCACGAAAATATTTTTCTCGAAAAAAAATTGCTCCAATTATAAATTATTATATGTAAATAGAAGGGAAAAGTGAGAAATCTCATGCGGAGTTTATATTTATAATAGGAGGATTGGGAAAAGGGAAAATACTCCCCCGGAATTATTATTCGTAATTAGGCTGAGGATTAGCGCGTACTCCTTAATCTCATCTCAGAGCGCAACCGGGCGAATATCGGTTATTTATTTCTCCTGAAAGCGTTCATGTCGCGGAACTCAAACTATCTGTAGAGTAAACAAAATGTTTAAAATCAAAATTCAAACTACATGCATATGTAGTTGCACTCAATTCGGTAATTTAATCAACTACTCATATGATCAAAATCATAATTTTCTAATAATTTGAGCAATTAAAAAGTCCGACTTCAGGGATTGAATGATCAATGTTCTTCACTGGGTAAAAAATTCCATCTCTCACTGTCTCACGAAATATGTATTGCGATGCGGAAGCAAGTGCGATGCGAAAACAATGTAAATAAGATTGCTTTCGCATCGCATTTGCTATCGCATCGCAATAGGAATTAACACCCCAGTTGTTTGACAATATAAGACATAAGTATATTATTAATTTTGAGAGAAATGCATCACTAATTAAACCCATTTCATAATACATACACATTTAACAGTTTTGCAATAAAACTCTTATTAATTCTAACATTAACGTTTTATTCAAAATTATAGACGCCATTTTCGTGTACTGATGTTTGTGTTCGCAGTAATAGCAACGGGACTTTCTATATGGAAGCCCATAGTTAATGCTTTCGTATTAATGGCAATGGGTGTACCTACTATGGTCATGCTATATAAAGAATTAGGAAGGTAAGCCTTATAAAATACATACATATGTACGTACATACTAAGTAAGTACATATCGATGGCTTAATATAGAAAGGTCGTATCTTGTTTTTTTTTTTCAAAATCGGTTTTTTACACTCAGCCAAAAAAGCAATTAAATTCAAGGGAAAAAATCGTTGATTCAACGAATTTATTCCTTATTTTTCACCCAAGGAACCATTTCTTTGAATTCAACGTATGGCAATCATTGACTTGTTGAATTCAACGTACCAGTTCGTTGAAGTTAAGAAACCATACGTTGAAACCGTACGTAAATTCATTGAAACATATGTTGAATGCAACGAACTTATTCCTTGACCCAACGTATCTATACTTTGATTTAAGGAACCTATTCCTTGATCCAATTTTAACTATGAATTTTAACCCAAATTTAACTATAAATTAATATAATACTACGTCAGTTCATATTAAATTGAGTATTTTATTTAAAATAAATATATACAGTAATTATATAAAATATGACATTAATTCGAGAATGACATACTCAATTTATGTTTTTAAAATACCAATACCAACTCATCAGTAGATATTTACCATTTATGTTTGAAAAGTTCCAAAACTCATTTACTCATACATTAACTCGCAAATACAATTTGCAAATTACAAAGCACAAGCAAAATAGCTTTTCGAAAAACTTTACAAACATCACAAATGAATAAATGAAGAAAATTTGTGTGATGTTTGTAAATTAAATCAACGTATATTACTTAAAATCAAGAAACAGATTCTTTGAATCAAACTATTTGTTCATTGTGGTTAAATACATGATCGAGTTTCTTAAATTCAACGTATCATACGTTAAATTAAAAAAAAACTAATTCATTATTTAATTCAACACATAAAATCAAATAATGGTTTCAACATTAAGTTCATAAATACATAAAATTTTACTCTTAATTTCAGGAATATTTTAATGAAATAACGTACAATACGTTGAATTTCAAAGAATTTAATTAAATGAAAGGGAGTTTGTTGAATTTCTGTAAAACTGTTTTTTCAGTGTACATGTTCTGGTAGACAAAATACAAATACAACTCCCTTAAAAAAGTCAGTTTCCTATGTTGACGAATAACAGATTTACAGTAATAATAAAAAGGGCAAACTAACTAACTAACTAAAGATTTTATTGAGTTTTTGCCTTCTCCAGTAAAGTAGCTAAAAGTTGAGATACGACCTTTCTATATTAAGCCATCGATATACACGTTATTGTAATATATTTAACACGTTTGTAAATAATATACAGTTACTAATAATGATAACGCTTAACATGTGTACATTCCATAACTCATCAAATCGGCGTGGGAACATAACCAATGCAATAAAGAATATTAAGGGTATTCACATTGGCACAGTTATCATGTCATAGGTCCGTTATTATAATTTAAAAAGTTACTGTATGTCGGGCAGATTAATCGTTATTCGTTATTACAAGGGCCATTATTAAAATTTGGCTTTTGTTAAAGTGAGAAATGATGTTACCTTTAAAAGTTTTCACTCTCACAACTTCAGTATCAAGTAAAATTTGTTTTTTTTCGAAAATAAAGTAGTGCCAGGAACAATTAATCATACATAGTGGCAACGAGATGATCTTGTTTGTTGCTTTTTTCTTTGCGTAGTTCAAAATTAAAAAATATTTGTCACAAAATTCTAAATTGTATAAAAGCTTTTCTAAACAAAAGACGTGTGGCACTCGGGGACTGCCGCGGTAAAGCTATTGCATAGTAGTGCTGGCAAATTCTACTACTTTTCTTTACTCAATAATATTCAATACTTTTCATTTGGGTACTAAATACTACTCGATACTTTTTACGGATTTTTTGAGTTTGTAGCGCATAGTTTTTATCTGCAAATTGAAGTAGTTTCTTCAAAAATTAAAAATAGATCTTCAACTATTATTGGTTTTGTATGTCTTTTATTATTAAATCGAAAATAAATGTAAAGCTAACTTTTAATTCCACGTTAACAACTTAAGAAATAATTTAATTTTTATCAAAAAAAAAAAAAATTAGTTATGCATATAAGAGTTCATTGGAAAATTAATGTTTTGATTTGATTTGAAAGAATTGAAAATATTAAGTATCGAGTAACTACTTTTGAGTATTGAGTATCCAAAAAAAGGGCAAATACTCGATACTCGGTACCCACTACTCAATACTTTGCCAGCACTATTGCATAGCATTTTTTTATCAACTTATGCAATTTCAATTTCAGCTTTCTAGCTATACTGGAAGTGCCCCATGCAAAGAATGGGTACCCTAGTCTCCCCCCCCAGGTAAAAAGTGCCTTACCTTAGTATCCTATGTCCTTCTCCTGGCTCTGAGCTACCTGCCCACTAATTTTCAGCCAAATCAGTTCAGCCGTTCTTGAGTAATAAATAGTGTAACTAACACGACTTTCTTTTATATACATACATACATATGTGACTTGCTCCACGAAAAGGGACCTCTGCGCCGAAAAAAAGTTATTGAGAAAAACGCGTTTAAAAAAAGCGCTTCGTTTTGAGCTACGTATCTGCACCGATGATTTTCATTAATTATGTTCATTTTTACAGGTGATTAGTAAAAAAACTAAAAGACATAGAAACTTGCGGTTTGCGACATTTGAAAGAGCGTTTTTTTTCCTATAAGAATCACTCAAAAAGTAACAAAAAATTTTTCGGCGCAGAGGTCCCTTTTCGTGGAGCAGGTCACATATGTATATAGATATATCTGCTTATTCGACGACACTTGCTAGTTTGGAAACACTTAGCCAAGACACACTTGTGTTTAGTCGAGACACAAAGACTTAGCAAAGACACAAGCCTTAGCAAAGGCACAAACACTTTCTGGAATTCCCAAAAACTTGGACAAAAAACCCCTCAAAATTCCATAAATCCCGGAAAATTCCCCTGGAAAAGTGGCAACACTGGGCGGGAATTCAGAAATCCCGAAAAATTTCCCGGGAAAAGTGGTAACACTGGAAATTTAGAAAATTTCCAAGGTGGCAACACTGTATAGTCATCATACATATACCCCGTTTATACGCACTTCTTATTTGCAAATAAGAGTGGAAAGCGTTGCCGTATTACTTTTTTATTGTAACTTAAATTGTTGCGAAAACTATTTGCAAATAACAAGCTATTTGCAAATAAGATGTGTGATGCTACCAGATGACTATATATTTACGGCGTGTCATTACAAAATATATAACAATATTTCTGAATGCTATTTGCGTATAAACAGTGAGTTAAGTTTTTGCAAAAAGTCTTATTTGCAAATAAGAAATGCGTATAAACGGGGTAATAGACTACACAAAAAAGAAGTTTTTACTTCAAAAAACAAAAGACTTAAGAAACAAACTTATACTATGTTCACACGGTCAGAAATTCACCCCTATCGCGAATAAACATTCCCATAAAAAAACTCCCAAATTTTATTTGTTTTTTAATCCAGAACTTCATGTAAGGGGCTGTGCACATATTACGTAACGCTGTTTTCAGAGATTTTTTACCCCCCCCCCCCCCCCTTCGTAACGCTTTTTGCTAATTTTTGGTGCAAAATTTTCAATCCGTAACAAATATTTAACCCCCCCCCCCCCCCTCCCCACCCTCCTGGAGCGTTACGTAATATGTGCACAGCCCCTAATCAGTTTTTTCTCTTATTTATTAACACAGGAGTGTTAATAAAGAACAAATTAATTGTCTGGTTGAAGCAATGTGTGCGAATCAAGACTATAGTCTATATATGGCAAAGGTTTCCAAAAGGATTAATAAGAGGACGTGGGTAAATTTTTAAACGAGTTAAGCTTTTGAAAATGGTGTTAATTATGTATTAGTTACGTGTAACTTTTCATGCATAGGTGTGGATCGACCAAAAACGGAACATAAAAAAACAACTGACTGAAAACAAAAAAAAAAAAAAAAAACCGCAACAAAACAAAGCAGATCAGATTCATCTTGTATTTGTCTTCGCTTCATTCGCTTTATGGATTGATTTTCCTTTTCCAGCAACAGAAAACGCAAATAAACGCTATTCATAATTTTTACCTTATTAGCTTTAATTTCTTTTATTCATACACCACAAAATAAATCCCGCAAAAATTATTTGTTAAATCAAAACAAACAATTCAAAATAAAAACTTTTATTCCCAAGTAATTCACAATTGAGACTTAAACTCCCAAATTTTTCGCGATAGCAATTTATTGGGGATGGGAATACAATATTTCTCCCAAACAACTTACTCCCATAATATTCGCGATAGGGGTGAATATAGAGAGGTTCGCGATCTCATTCTTGGTTCGCGGGCCATCCTTGATTAAACCAACATGTTTCATCATACAAAATTTTGAGAGCGAACCTACGTGTTTCATTTTTGCGAACCCGTATAATTTACTATCATCTCTAATTTTGATAACAAATTATAGCTAGTTTATCTGTACTAGTTGTCCAAAATTATTTCAACAAAGGAAAACAATTGATAAGTGCTAAAATTTAATAAAAACATTGAAGAAATATAAAGCATATATTTATATTTATGTAAATAATTAAATAAAATGGAAAAGCAATAAATAGTCAACCATATTTTAAACAGTAAAATAATGTCGAAGTACGAACTAATCTAGAATATGTCGTGTGAACACATGGGTTCGCCATCGAGAGAACCTAGTGTTTCAGTTCGTCGTGTGAGCATAGTATTAGTGTCAGGATTTTTCGTTTCAAAAACAGAAGACTTAAGAAACAAACGTTTCAAAATTTCTTGATTCGGTCGCCTCAAAGCCCGCGATAAAAGCTATGCAATAGCTTAAAAAAATTTCAGTGCAAATGAAATATGATTTACGCCTAATTATAAAACATACATAGGTTTATAATAATAATGATACGTATGTTTCTTTTTTAATCAAAAAGTATTAATTTTTATAAATTTTATGGACTGGTTTTTTCAAAATCATTCAAATAAACAAAAGCCAACATGTCACTTTAAAAGACAACAAATAATAAAACATAATTTCAAATTAGTGTAGAGATACATACATATTCTTTTAGAAAAATATAAATAAACCATTCAGATTTATTTTCCCAAAACATTTTACAAAATATTAGTTTTAATATTAAAACTAAAACAATTTTTCAAATTCTTTACATACTAAAGTATTTTTCAAAGACTATCTTATTGAACTAATAAGTACATTTTAATATACATCTATTGAACTATATTTAATTAAACTATTTTATAAATGCCCAAAAAAAAGGAAACAAAAAGGGAAGCTCTCGAAATAATACTTACGAAACTAAAGAACTTAAAATTAATTACTAAATAATAACTTATAAAACTAACAAACAAAATATAAACAAACAAATTCATAGTTACAACAAAGCAATAAATAAAATAATTCTACTGAGTTGTCATATACACAGTATCATTTATATTTAATGTTCTAACTCGCCTGTGATAAAACAGCAAGTCTGCACCTTGATAAAGGAGTCTCGCTCGCCTAAGAGTCAACACATCCACCGGTGAAAGGTATTTTGACATTTGAATGGTCTCAAGATTCCTAACCTCAGAGAAGCACTCTTTAACTAAAGAATTATTTGAATTCTGCACCTTCTCAACAAACTTTAGTGCACCTTCCATCATATACACATCTATCCGAGCAAAATCAATTGCTCTGTAAATAGATAAACATGATGGCCTACGCAACTCCCCATTCCTACCTATATAAGGCTTTAATCCTAAGCAACCCACCAGAATCATACGTTCCCACCTCCTAAGCCGTTCCATCTGGTATGAAGATATTCCAAACCAGATCGGAAAGGCATAGGAGACGAGGGGACGTATAGCCTGGCGATATATTAAAAGACGCACCTTTATACTAAGGCCACCCCTGCGCTTTAATATGCTCTGATACGCAGAATATATGCGCTTGGCCCTCAAAAATATGTCATCAATATGTCTACAAAACTCGAAGTTTTCGTGAAAAGTAACCCCAAGATACTTCATTCTGTCCGATGTAATAATCATCTCCCCACCAACCGTCAAACAAGGTATATACGACCTACAGTTCGGATATATATATTTTCGTCGCCCTTTGAACATAACTACCACTGTCTTACGCAAATTGAGATTAAGACCCCAGCTTGTAAAATACTCCGTCAATGTCGCCAAATATTGGTTCATCCAACAAAAGATCGCCTAAAGCAGGTGGAGGTATATCCGAAACAAATATATTATATAAAACAGGACCCAGCAACGACCCTTGCGGAACTCCTGCAAAAATAGAACCCTCATGAGAGAGAACACTTCCAAATCGGACCCTAAACATTCGGTTCTTTAAAAAACTGTTAACCATACGAAAGATGCCATTGCCAAATCCCATTTCCATCAGTTTGTAGATCAGGCCATCATGCCAAACCGTATCAAAGGCTTTAGAAAAATCCAAACTTACAGCCAATGTCGGGCATCTCCTATTCAGACCCCTGGCAACATAGTCCGTAAATACCGTCAGCGCGTGTGTCGTCGAAAGTCCTTTCCTAAAACCAAATTGAAAATCCTTCAAAATATCCTTATCAATAATAACATTATTGATTGCTGCCAGGAGGAAGTATTCAAATAACTTTCCAAAAGCCGACAGCAAAGAAATCGGCCGATAGCTTCTTGTCTCACTCGGATTCAACCCCCGTTTCAAAATAGGAACTACAAGGGCAACCTTCCATGCCTTCGGAAAATATCCAATGTTTAAACAGTGGTTAAACAAAACTGCTAAATATTGCCACGTAGTAAAGTCCGTTTTCCTCAAAACAAAATCAGGCACACCATCTACACCAGCAGATCTTTTGTTAAATAAATAAACCATGCTTTTAAAATAAAATAAATTAAAGCATAAGATTTGTTTTTTTTATTGAAAGTTGCTTAAAGCTTTTTTTTATCTAAAATATTTTATTTTTTAAGTTTTTTCTATTCCCTTCAAGGTATAAAAAAATCGCGTTACGCCGTTTTTGTATTAAGCCATCGATTTAGAAAAAAAAAATCAAAGAACAGGAATCTTGTCTTTTTTCTATTCTGCTTTTTTATCTATCCCTCTCAATATCAAAAATCAAAAACGTTTAAAATTTAAACACAAGTGAAAAACTCACAGTGCAAGTTGCGTGTAACATTTTTAACTGGAAATAATTGGTTATCCGACAATATTCTAAGTATCACGACATCAATTAGCATTAATTAGTTTTACAACCTGGGTGGCATAAAGATTTTCTCAACCATGATATTTCCTGACACGGCGATGGTTACTTAAGGTGGGTACCTAAAACAGCAATGCAATGCAGAAAATTGTTAGTAACCATCGCAGTGTCTGGAAATAACATAGTGTAGAATTTAGGCCCGGCCTTAAAAGATGAAAAATACCCCAAAATTAAAAATGTCCCCAAAACAGGACTAACTACCCCAAATTCAAAAATAAAAAATGGCCCCAAAATTATTTGTTGTTTTCAATGTAAGAACTTGGTGCCATTTTAATCTTTCAGTTTAGAGCCATTTTTAATTTTTTTTTTATCGCCATTTTTCATGGACCCACTTTTAACATACATATCTGTCCGGTTTTGTGTCGAACACCGACATAAATTTCAAAATCCCATATTTTATGACTAATTTATCTAATTTTGACTCTTTACAGGGTAAAAGATCAACGCGTCTATCGTTTGGGTCTTCGATCGACAGCAGTTTGGTTTATAGCCGTAGTTTGCTGGATTAACGATCGCATGTTCTGCGATGTTTGGTCCTCAATAAGCTTCCCATACTTACATGGTTTTTGGCATATTTTCATCTTTATAGCCGCATACACAGTTCTAGTTGTATACGCATACTTCTATGTTGAAAACGAATTGCCACAGAGGAGGCCACTACTTAAGTATTGGCCAGTCAACGAATTTGAATTGGGTATACCATTTATAAGCATACGAAATCCCGGTAAGGAGTTTAATAATAATATTTAAAACCAAAGAGTTGTTTTTTAAACTAAAAAGAAAAAAAATACAAGTGATATAAAAACGTTCAGGAATTCTAAAGGAATGTGACGAGCAATCTTGTTCGCGTTAAAAAAAAAAAAAAAAAAAACAATAAAAATTCTTAGTACTTAGAAGTATGTTATTTGTTAAACAAATTAATTAATTGTCCAGACCGGTTAAGGTCAAAAGTGATAAAAAAGACACCATTTTGCACAATAATTTTTTTCTATTAAGAATTATGAAAAAAAGCATAGGTTTTAATTACACTAATTAGATTCAATTTATTATAAAATCTTAGAATAGTTTAGAAAAATATATTAAATATTATGGCTTAACATAAAAACATACATACATACAGCATACATACATATATATATATATATATATATATATATATATATATATATATATATATATATATATATATATATTAGGAAATTAATTGTCTGTTAAACGGAGGAATCCTGTTTTTCATACAAATACATTTAAAACAAAAAAAAAAGGATAATTTCTCTGACAGACAGGAAGGGACCAATTTCCTAAAACGAATTTATTTACATATACATATGTATATATGCAAAACAAGCATTTGCTGCAAAACTTTTTCGATTTTCAAAAACAACAATATAATCGTTTTAATAAAAGTTATGCAAACAATAGCTCTGTTTCTTTACTTTTTGGGCAAAGTTCGGTAAAATGAGCGTAAACTATAATTCCTCTCAATTACAGACAAAAATGCACAAAAGTACGGCAACGCACAAAACGAAATTTTTATCCCAAAAATTTGTATGAAATTGCTGTGAAAGTAAACAAAGAAAAATATAAATACTGTTTTTGATGAGTATTCCACTTTTTAAGATATTTTAGTTAGTACACGCATACATATGTACATATGTGTTTTTTTTTTTTTTTTTGCTTTGCAATTTGCAAAAGTAACACTTATTTCATCATTATTCTTGTTTGGTAAAATTAAATTTTCTTATTTGTTATTGTTTATTTCACAAACAGCTGATCGATTAACTACTTGCACAAACTAGCCCGAAGAAAACGTACAGACAGTTTCGTGCAAGAAGAAGAAGCACATTGCTCTCTCATATGCCCAATTTTAGAATACGGGAACGCTTTTCTTGCAAATTGAGTAAAGAAACAGACCTATTATTTTGTGCAATAATTCATGGGGGTAAACATTGACGATGCCATATTTTTAAAGTTTGTCGATTCACTCCCAACAAATTTATTATGGGAAACATTTACAATAGAAAACCGGAATATTTAGGTGTTCTTTCATCAGAATGGTTATTCCCGAAGGGGTGACTTAACAATTCCTTGTAAAAAGTTCTTGTGAACGTGAATTATCCCTTGAAGGGAAATTAAAATTTCATGGGAGTATAAACTTCAGTTTAATTTTTAAAAGAAAACTATTTATCGTTCAGTACTAGTCAAAGCCATACAAATAAATACAAGCCATAGTTTTAGAAAATTAGGTCCCAAATATTTTAAATTTATACATACATACATACATACATACTCGTATACATATTTAAAATAATATTTGTTTAAGTTTAGAAAACAAAAAACACCGCTCTTCAAGAACACCTATAGCAATTATAATAGGAACCACACAAAATTTAGATTAGATATTAGTTTATCTTTTATGAATGTTATACCAGCCATATTAGTTAAAATTTAGCAATCAAACACTTGAGTTACTTTTTATTGCCAAAATATTATGTTTAACCACAATAAATCAGTAAATTATCTAAAATCAAGGAGCAGTTCTACTTTTAGAAAATATCTACTTTTAACTATTATTTTCAAGTCTTATCTCTAACATTGAAAGTGACCGTCCCATTAAGTTTTGCGAATAAATGTTCCCTTAAACAAAAATTGTTTTCTTTGAAATGAAACAAAGAAAAGTACTGATCCTCCTCTCTAATACATATAAAACGGTTAATCCAGCAATATTTCCGCTTGTTGGTAAATCAGTCGATTTAAAGCAAATGCCAAATTTTAATATTCGTATTTTACGAATTTTATTTTTTAGTATGAAGATCAGCTGTTTTTTTTTTTTAATTTAAGTCAAAAATAGCGTTATTAATAAAATTTTTTTAATAAGTTTGTTTGTATGATTGATTGTAATAAAATAATTTTTGGAAAGGAAAAAAATTTCCAAATTTATATGTATTAGAAATGTCATTGGCTAAAAGCGTTTGAGTACGATTGTACAAAAAATATTTGCGTTAGGTAGAGGGAAGGGAAGGTAGCTGGTAAAATTGGAAAAATCGCGAAACGTGATACACATGCAAAATGGTAACTAATTAATTTATTTAATCGATAAAATCGATATACATACATAGTATATAACAAAATTTTATACTCCAATAATATTTTCGCAAAACTCTATGGGCGCGATAGAATTTGTAGCAGGAAGATTATAAAAATACTCCCCGTATGCTCTGCTCGCGTTTATTTAATTATGATCATTAATAAATATGTACATATGTAAGTTGAACACTTAAAAATTATTGTTATTTAGTTTGTAACACTCTGACTCGTTTTTTCCCTTTTTCAGTGTTTCATTCCTTAACTTGGGACCATATCAGGCTTCTTTAACGGATTTTTTAGTTACTATTTCATCATACTATTCGAGTTATACACGATACATATATATTTATCAGCATCGTACCCATATTTATCATTTCATTATTTCATATTTAGTGTTTAAGAAGTATTCCACATGGCAAAGAATTTTAAAATAATTAAAATTATATAATTATTATTAACTGCCTGGCCCACGATGTGGAAAGAATTTTTTTTCCGTATAAAACAAAAATAATTTTAAAAATTTTATTTCTTTTTTAATGTAATTTGTACGAAAGACAAATTCTTTCCACATCGTGTGCCAGGCAGTAAATATAATTTTGAAAATATTAATTATTTTAACATTTTTGTCCAGAACCGCAGATATGTACTTTGTGAACAATCCGTGCAGCATATTGCGCGTAAAAAATCTTTCGTAGAATATACAAAATTTTTGTGAATAATTACGTAAAAAAAAAGTTTAGGAAACGAGTTTTTTAAATACATATCGCACACTGAGACTGTTTATGATTTAAGAATCCTAGTACACCTAATTCCGTTTTTACGCAAATTTGATTTAACGCGTTTCAAAATAAATATTTCAGTCTATTTTTACGCGACTTGATTTGATTTAACGCTCTCTAAAAATGTATGTATATATTTTCTTTTACCAAAAAACCATTGCTTGCATTGGATTTGGGAGTTAGATTTCTGAATTCGCACGATTTCAAATCGACTCGATTTACAGAACAGGGGCTTATATATATTTAATATTTATGATTTTTATCTTAATAAACTGTTTTTAGTTTAAATAAAATATGTATCTCATTTCACCTGATATTTCATACGTGCAACCAGTCTAGACGAATTCATACCAGGTAGCCTTATCCTAAAACGTTGTTACATTCGTCGATAAATTCTCCTCCAAACGTCGAAGCAAATGCAACCATGTTCTTATAGAAATATACCCGTATAAAAAAAACTAAGGGGACATTCACATATTACGTAACCCTGTTTTCGGATATTTTTCGGACATTTTTCAGTGCAAAACTTCCAATCCGTAATAAATCTGTAATCATAGCCCCTACGCCGGCTTCTCAATATACGCCACTTTTGACAGTTAAAGGTTGCACAGCTGATTACGTCGTAGGCTAATAAGACCGCCTGCTAGTAAGTTTGCTTTGGAACCAATTTCCTCATTTACGAGTAATATGAATACTATTTCTTATTTTGCGCGGTTTTTTTACGCGAAAATTCGAGAAACATATGTTTGTCGTAAAAACAGGGGGGTTACTCTGTAATTCGAATCGAAAAGAAAATTGTTCGAATTTGTATCTTATTTACATTGAAATTCGAAAGCATTTGCTTTCGATTCGAATTACAGAGTAACCCCCCAGAATAAGATGTACTCTGTTCGAATTTGTGGAAAATGTTGAGCAACATTGATTATTTCAATTCGAAAATATAACATTTAAAATATGGTGTACGTCCAGCGATTTGCAGAATTTGTAACGTGCGCGATATTTAAATTTCAATTATTTTTTTAAAGTTTATGTCTTATAAGTGTATGTATGTACAAACATATTTTTTTTGTGCAAATATGTGTAAATACGCTTGAAAACTGCCTCAATGGGTAGAGTGCTTTATTAAAATATGAAGAACCATCAACTCTTCTTAACCCGGTTAAGTCAAAAATTTTTTTTAGTTGTTTTCGTACATTTCGTATATTCTACGATCGATTACTGTGTTATTAAATTACAAAATACATACTTCGTAATATGTACGAGTGATTTCGCGTACATGTTGCATCGATTATTTCCAGTGTACATATGTATGCACATACATTGTAAAATTAATCCCAAAATCTTCCTTTAAATTTTAAAATTATTGATACAATAATAAAAATAATTTTTACAAAACTTATTACATATAACAATATTTTAGAGGTTGTAACAGCTAAAAATGACATGTTATCAGACATACAAATACAATTTAATAAGTCTGCAATATTATGTATACCAAAGAAATAGTTTTTAAGCAAAACGTCGTTAACACGTTTTTATAGTATTATATAAATAAATTTTCAAAAATAAATAAGTAGACTGCTAAATAAAAAAGCATGCGATTTTATTAAATTATTCCTTGTTAAGAAGTATGTAGAATATTATAAAAATTTTATAAAGAGTTGTTAAAAAATAAAATACAAACCTTTTTGTTAAGTTTTAATTAAATATCATAGCTTTAAAATTATATTATAGAAGCCAACATTAAAACATTTATTCAAAGATATTTAAAGAAATATAAATTTCAAATAAAAATAATATAAATATGTAAGAGCTATGAAAAATAGCATTGGAGAGTATATTTATCATTAAGCTTTAGTGGTTTAAAATGAATTTATGCGATGAATGTTTTTATGAAATTGGCGGCGCAACATTTGTGTTTTTTTTTCCAAAAGCTTTATGAAGTAAACAGGTTAGGAAAAATGACAATTTCATAAAATTTTTCATGATTTTTCTTCTCTTATTTAATTATAACCGTTAAAAAAAGCACTTCATAGCAATTTCGATTATAAACAGATGTCGAAATATAAGGCAGCTTTAGGAAAAGAAAATTACCAAAAAAAAAAGTCATGAAAAAATTCATTGTGTAAAGTTCTTACAAAATATATTTTAAAACAGTGAATTATATGAGAAATCTTATTTTAACATATTCAACTTAAATGTATTTCTAAAACTTTTACATAATATATAAAGAAAGTGATAAGTAAAACACGCATTATAAAATAATACACATCGCTCATTTCCAGCAAGATTGTCAATTTCAACGGTTATGTTTCAAAAAGGATTGTATTGGATTACATCCATTTAAATCTTTAGATGATTATTTATTCACACTTAATATTATCATTTCGAAGTTTTGTATGAGTTTCTCACACAAGATGAAAAACGATATGATTATAGACTCGGTTCACACATGAAAGTTTTCTTTCATGAAAGTCTTAGTATGTTGTTGAGAAGGTATAGAAGAATGGTTTCGGATACACTCTTTCAAGTTCTTTGAAGTTCTTTTTGATTTGTAATTCGTAATTGTCTACACGAAGTTTTGTTGTAACATGTAAAAATCTTGAGTTTCATGAAATTAAATTGAAGTGTGTAGACACAAATGAAATTTTAAAAGAGAATTTCATGAAAGAAAATTTAATTTGTGAACCGAGACCTAGAGATTATTTTTTCTAAATTGTACCTTTTAACATACGACAGTCTTGAAGTGAATTAGCAATGTGTATACATATATAAAAAAAAAAAAAAAAAAAACTTACATTTAATCACATGCGTTTGATTTTTATTCTGGATTCTCTTCGACTTTAGTATCAACAGATTTTTAAATTGAGTTTCAAAAATTGTTATTTAATCAGAATCTGAGGAAATGTTATTGCAACTAGTTTTTGGTGAACGCCTAATGTTGAAATATTGTCCATTTTGTGTGTATGGTCCACGGTAAGTAACCGAATTTTTATCTGTCTCATAAATTTTCACCTCAAACAATAGTTCTGGACGTTTAAGGGCATTGCTTACATTGTCCCATATAAAAACTGCTAAGTTCTCTGTAGTGCTTGGCTGTAATTTTTCTTCGTTAATATTTGTACTTTTTTAAGTATATCCATCATTTTTATTAAACTTACCACATTTTTGAAATATTCAAGATCCTTGTCCAAGTTTTTATGATCCAATTGTTTAAAAATTACTTTATCCATGGCTAATTTTAAATCAGTAATATTCATTACCATGCCCGTGCGAAAATCAATAGGACCGCGAACGGTTACTTCAACTGAATAAAAAAATGAAAAATTATATATGAAATTAAGTTTAACCAATTAAGCAACAGAATTTAAGCAAAACAGTTGTGTAATTTTCATAAATTTGATAAGTTAAAAATAAAAATTAACGTCCACATCAAATATTATTTCAGAAATATCCAAAAATATTTAATTATATTGGCTTAAATTCTTTCAATTCAATTTTTCATTTAAATTATATATTTTCTTTTTAAATTGAATATGGGCATTTCCACCAAAGGTCCACCATAACAAAAAATTAAAAACTAGCCAACCGGGTTTTTTTTCTTGAATTATTAAAGAGAAATATTCAAAATTAGTTAAATTAATAAGTTTAAGGTTCTCTTTAGCGACGTTGGCGAGATTCCGGGATCCTGTTTTAATAAATTTAAAAAAAAAATAATATAATAATATAAAATCTCCGAAAACAGCGTTACGTAATATGTGCACAGCCCCTAACCAACACATAATTATACATTTTTTTGTTTACTTATATTACGACTCTACTTGAGGAGAAAATTACATTGATTACTACTTAAATGGCTTTTGTTTTTATATACAATACTCAAGGACAAGGTTATTGTAAGCATAGGTTTCTTTTTGTGTAAATGTATATATGTATGTGAATATTGATTTCAATAAATGTATTAATAAAACACTAGGTCTTTTATTTAAAATATGAATTAAAATAATTTTATTAGTTGTCGGCAAAGTATAGAATATCAAGTACAAGCAACTCGGCAACAACTTAAAAAATAAAAAACAACAGCCTTTTTGTTTGTGTAAAATAAATTTACAATTGTCAAAAATAGCTTAGTATCAGTGCTGTAAAGGTATGATTCCTTTTTGAAAGAATCTACGAATCATAAACTCTTTTGAAATTTTTCTTAAAATATTAAAATTTTTAATAATGAACCTAATTCTAGTGAAAACAGTGAATTAAAAAATTGCTATTCTTACAAAAAAAAAAAAAAAAATAAATCAGGTTTTTGTCTTAAATAAGATAAACAGTAATCAGACAGCAATGCGACATGTATTGTTTTATTTTTGACTTGTCCTAATTGGTGTGGTTTACGTCAGTGAGCTGCAACAAGTATGATCGAGCGTACTTATTCCCTAACGTTGAATTTTAAGAACAACACAAACAAGTAGTATTCAATTTTATACTCATTCGCTTTTTATGAAAAAGCAGAAAATTCATCAACAAGTGAAAATCATTTCCATCATTTGATACGAACTGATATGTATAAAAACAAAAAGACTTGTTCATTGACAGTTTGTTTTTTGCAGGACGGCTTCGATTCAAAATGAGTTTCGTACTCTTTAACGACACTGTCAGAACTTTCATGTTAGCACAAAACAACAAGTGAATAAGACTGAATGTTTGAAACTAACGTTTGCGTAAACAAGTGTTTTTTGCTTCTGAACAAAAACGATTAAATCATAAAAATCAATGGGCATAATTAAGTATGCCCGAAAATTTAGCAAACAATTATGTGCAACGAGGTTAGATTCAGTCTGTTTTGTCTCACTCTGTGTGGGTATGTTCCATCAAACCGCATGTATTTTCTGCAACCAATTTGATTGCACAGTAAGTGAAACAGACAGGTTTGCGTTTGTGTGGAACTAATATTCTGTTGTCGTATTAGTAAAAAAATAGGTCTTGCGTCCTTTAACCATTAGTGAATATGGTATAAAACAGGCAAAGCTAAGGTATAACCATTTGTCAACATTGGGCAAAGCACTTTGGACCATACGTATTTACAAATCCTTATGAATCAAATGTTTTTAAATAACAAACCAAACATACATAGCTGCCCAAATGAAGTAATCGAACAATTTAGACATAAACTGTAAAATCCATAACTCTTGGGATGTGGTCCAAGTTCTGCTAAAAAAAAGTTATTTATATATGTATGTATTCATATACATATCTCGAATGCATACCCCTAAAACAAGATGAAGCTACTACCTTCACTCACAACGGAAGTATGTTGACATTACAATACTTAACAAGCATAATAATCTTAATAATAAAGTTACTTCCAAACCCTATTGTTCAGGGGTTTTCTTGAGGTACGACAACCGTTTGCCATGATAGGTTTTGCTTCAAACTAAAAAAAAACCTTTCTGATTGATAGACGTTGTTTTGTTAAAGTTAACTGTTAAATTATTTGATTGATACCTACATAAATATGTAAGTCTTGATTAAAACTTTGAATTTGAGTTTGATCCAACACTATCTCGCATAAATTAAATAAACATCATTTAATAATATGTATACGACATTGTTTATGCATAATATTATGATAACATAAATCATTAAAAATAAATAATCTTTGATCTCAGTAACACAAGAGCTTTGAATATGTTCCATATCTTTATTAAATTATTATCAGTTGGTATGTCTAGAACCTTCACACATATGTATGTACATACATATGTATGTATTTCAGTTCCAATCTTCCGAGTAAAACATTAATTAATTGCTTGGTTCACTTACCCGTATAGTTATGGCCATGACCATTTGGATTATTGCATTTGCCATAAATCTGTACATTTTCTTCGTCACTTAATTGTTTGCTATCAAGAAGAGCAAAAAAAGTTTAAAGTGAATGTATCAGAAAGAAAATAAATAAAGAAAGTGAAAGGAAGTTATTTTACAATCTTGAATACATACATATGTATGTATATACTTACATAGTATGTATGTTACTTACATACATAGTATGTAATAATAAATTATATTTAAATGCATGTAAGCATGTACATATGTATACATACATACATATTTTTTAATTAATTGCATATACATATGTACATCCATGCACACATTACATTTGTGAATACATATAGAAATTTTACCTGTGTAAGCGATGACAAGCACTGAAAGTCTCCTTCCGGGTTAATAAAGCAACCGGTTGTTGATCCATCGTTATTGAAATTTTATTATTTTTCTGATGTTCTGGCTGAAATATATTATTTACCACTGTTTTTTCTCAAGTTCCTATCAATTACAAAGTAAAGTTTTAAACACATGGAAATGTTATTTTAACTATGTAAGTATGTACTTACATATGTATATACATATATGCGTACATATGTACATACATAAGTATGCATGTGTATATTCTAATGAATTACTTACAGTTTTTTGTTAAATATTTATAACTGCAAGTAGCGAACTAGCGTTTTAATATTATCAATATATATGTACATATACTCAGAGCGAATGCAGCTGCTGAAAATTTTGTTCTAACTTTTTATCTCCCTTCTCTGTTGAAAATTATTTTGAAATGTGCTGTTGCCGTTGTGCAGTATTTTGGGTTTCGTTTTGTGCTCTTGTTTAATCATTTTGTTGACGTTTCCTTTCTTGTATGTGGTCTGTGATGCCAGATGTACCTTATTTGCTATAATTCTCAAAAGTTACAGTTACGAAGTCTACATTCGTGGGGATGAGATGGCAAAAGCTGTAAAAGACACGCATATTGGGCCTTACTACGGTTCTCGAATCGACTTCGACTGTTGTACTAGATTAAAGGAACATACAACAGTTTTCTTTAATCTATTACAGCAGTCGAAGTTGAATCGAGAACCGTAGTAAGTCCCAATGTCTGCAGACATGTACGATGGCATAATAAAACTCACTGAAGGTCACAGGAAATACCTCTGCGGGAAGTTGATTCCACAGGCGGACACTTCGGCTAAAGTACGAGGCTCCATGAAAAATTACCCCAAATTTTTGTATTGAACAACACGAACTTTGGGCCGTTTTGCCTAAAGCTATGTACAGACGATTGGCAGATCTTACAATATTGTAAGATATGTCAATATGCTGACAACGTACTGACAATGAAAAATTGTTACCAAAAGGTAAATTGTTAGTTCAGACGATTGTAAGAAAACCTTACAATTTCATTGTCAGAAAATTGTCAGACAATAAATTTATCTGCCAACAAAAATTGTCAGTTTACACGGTTGTCAGCTTGTTGTGTGGAAAAATTGCCAGATGCGTTGTTAAGTTTGTCAGAACTGTCAAATCCAATAGTATTTATGGACAGCATTGCCAACAGAAAAATTATCTTACAATGGTGCCATTGTCAGATGCATTAATTTAAACACATCTGCCAATAAAACAAGAGCTTACAATGTCTGACAATTATCTGATAATGGCAAAGGGGCTGTGCACATATTACGTAACGCTGTTTTCAGAGATTTTTTACCCCCCCCCCCTTCGTAACGCTTTTTACTAATTTTTCAGTGCAAAATTTTTAAGCCGTAACAAATCTTTAACCCCCCCCCACCCCCTAGGGCGTTACGTAATATGTGCACAGCCCCAAAGTAGAGTGTTCTCACGATTGTCAGATGTCTGACAATATTATTGTCTTACAATGAACTGACAATGCTTTTTCTTGCAACGTTTCAAGACAAAAATTGTAAGTTTAGACTTAAAAATAAAAAATGAAAAATTGTTAAAAAAAAACTGGCCACAAAGTTGGTGTTGTTATTTTCAATGCAAAACTTTGGGGCCATTTTTCATTTTTACTTTGGGGTAATTTTTAATTTTTCGTTAAATATCGACCACAAAGGAATGTACTCTTAATGAAGAACGTGTTGTACGTGCAAAATTACAGGTTTCGGGAACAAGTTTCCTGAAATAAAACCAAAAATTTCTCTATTTTTAATTTTTTTCTAAAACTATCCTAAAGGAGCTCCCTAAGGTAAAGTACACTCTAGAAATTGCAAATTTTCACTATTTAATTAAATTTCAGACACTACCTGTTGTGTAATTTTATATACATACTCGTAAGTTTTAAGGTTTTGCTAGGGTAAAAATTAAACAAAACGGTTACTGCCCTCTCTTGGCAATTACTAAACAAAAAAGCACAAACAATTTTTTTTCCTGTCCACTTTTTGGGATTATTAAACTGCTATACTGAACACTTAACTCTCGCATAACACGTAAACCAATAAAAATTTACAAAAACAATCTCATTCAATTACTGAAAATAATATTTATATTACAGAGTATAATGAAGAAATAATAAAAAAAAAAAAAACTACGGGTAGCACTCCGGGAGTGCCGACAGAAGTGAAAACGTTTTGTGATTACAACAATACACGTGCTATTGCCAAAAAAATTATGCGTAGATATAAACAATTATATAAATACATGCAACAAATTTAACCACTTATCAAGGCGTATGCAACAGGTGAGCTTACTAGCACAGCTGACTGAGCTCGCTTTATAGCAAATTTTCATACAAACTGATATAGTTTGAAGAGAGTACATAAAAAATGGTTACAGTTTAAATTTGTTTGTATGTTTTGATATGAAGCGAGTGCTTTATACCAACAAAATACATGTTGTTTTTGGATTGATGTACTTGTTGTCGAACTGCGCATACCTGCTAGTTTTGCCATGCCACTTATTGTAAACGCAAATGCAACTGCTCCCATGAGTGTTTTTCTCATGTATGGCAACATCACCCACAACAGAGGGCGCTCTCTTCATTTTGAGCGAAAAAATTTTAGGTGTTATCTGTAGGTTGTTAGCTTCACTAACATCTGTAGGTTGTTAACTATACTACAAGTGTCAAAAAGCGTGACGACGTCGCGAGTTCTGAGATTTTAGCCCAACCAAAACCTCCGTACCGCGCCAATAGAAGTTTCACTTCAAAAAAAAAAAATCTTAACTCTAAAAATACTAACACAACAACTAAAGTTTCTATTTTTTCTTTTCGTTTTCTTCAAGTTTTAATTTTTTCTTGATGTATACAGGATTGACCGCCTCATTTTGACTTTTTTTCGCAAAATTCAATTTAAAAAATAGCCAAAATCGAAAGATCCTTTATTTGTTATTTTTTTATAATAAAATTTAAATATTATACAATTTTGTGGGTGGAGTTGTCACATTCTGAATTATTTGCATTCACAAAACTTTTGTGCATATAGCCAAATTCACTGAAAAATGTTAATTTTAATAAAACGAGAAATTGTTCAAGAGTTGAAAAACTAAAAACGCCAATCGATAGAAATTGGAAAAACAGTAAAAACTGCCAGCTGTAATTTCCGAAAACGCTTGCATTCAAAAGTTGTACCCAACAAACTTTTAAAAACAGCTATAAACAGGGAAAAGTGTTACGACTGTATAACGAAAAATCTTCGTTGAGCGCTACATTGTTCATTGTTTTGCATCACTGAAAAAAAATTGCTAATTCATTGTATCTCTTTTTTTAACTTTATAAAAACCTTTTTACGTAGCAGAAAAAGTTTTCTAAGTGACAAAAAAAGTTTCTTTTCTTTTGTTCACGGTGATTAATAAATTAGGTAGTAATTTTTTTGGTAGTGGATACGGCGAATTCAACAACAGAGCTGGTATTTTCATTTATAAAAGAAATAAAATCAGTTATGTATGTTTTTATATAAAAGAAAATTAAAATACTGAAAATATTAAAACGCAATAAGAATTGGTTTAAGAAAAACGGAAAAATTTTCAACACGTTATTACTAAGGGATAGGTAATATACATAGATAGAAAATATGTACACATGAAAACAAATGGAAAATAGCTGAAAATTTAACAGTGGTAAAATTGGATAGATTTGAAAAATTGGGAAAAATATCGAAATAATAAGTAAGGAAAAGATGTGAGGTTAAATAGAAACTAAATCGAAAAAATATATATAGTGATAAAAAACTAGTTAGTGCAAACGAACAAATAAATAAAATAAAAGAAGTAAAGCTACGTTCACATTTATTATACATTTGATTAAAAAAAAACCTAACCACTAATTATGCTTAGATATAGTGTCATTTAAATTTTTGTTTAAATATTGCAAAATAAAATTAATTATTCTTTAAAAAAGTATTTTTATACAGTTTTTAATAAATCCGATCCCATATCGGGACAAAGGATAACAGAAAATGAAAAGTAAAAACTTGCCAAGTTAAAACCCAATAAAAAATAAAGAAAAATCCATTTCGAGAACCGTAAATAAAAATAAAATAAGAAAAACGAATTATAAAACACCGGAAATTTCCTGAGCCAGAAAAAAAATTTTAATAAGATTATGAGAAGAAAATATTTAATTAAATTATATTGAATTTTTGCAAAATAAATAGAAAGTACTATTTAAAGAATTATTTTCATAATTTTTTTTTCAAGTTAATTTTCGGCATATAATTAGTAGTGTTTAAATATCTTTCTTTACATTATAATATATATTTATTCAGTCGTGTTAGTTTAGATGTCAAGTATTTTGGTGGTTTTAGAGTGTTAGTCGAAGATTAGGTGTAAATATAACAGTTTTGTTATCCCCAAAAGTGGGCAATTAAAAATTTATATTTGCGCATTGGCAATAGAGGGCAGAGTGGAGACCGTCTCCTTTTAGTTTTCTTTTTGCCGGAAACAAACCTCGCATATATAAAAGGCCAACAGCAGTTTGAATGATAAAATTTAGTGAATAGAGAGAAAAAGCTCAAGCAAAATAGAATATATCTCTCCCTAAGGAGCCCCTTCGGGATATTTTAGAGAAAAATTTAGAAAAATTAGAGAATTTTTAGTTATTGGTCGGTTATACATATAAGGAATAATAAATATATTGAAATTAGAAGATAAAAATTTAAATTTGGTTTTAGTACATTGCGTAGGTCTGAACGTATTGTTTTTAGGGAACTGAAATAAAAATTTATATATGTATATGTTTATGTATATATGTAGCTGTAAGAAGTATTTGTGTACATTTTTGTAATTTAATATTTAATTTATTATTTAATATTTATTATTAAATAAAAGAAAAAAATATGTATGAAATATAAAAAGAAATGGAACCTGCTGAGAGGTGTTCGCCGCAAAATGAGCTGTCGGAACCTTCACTGGTCCAAAATAAACATGCTTATTTCGTTTTTGGAATAAAAATTGAAATCATAAATTGTCAAAGGTCTTTTATGACGAATAGGAAATCTACATAAGTGTAGAGATAAGTTAATAGGAATGGCATTAGTCCCCAAGGACGACGATATTATAAACAGAACACACTTGGAAGAAAATAGTTCGAATAATGAACTGGGTAGAAAAAAAGGAACAAAAAGTAATAAGGAACTACATTAAAATGATGAATGCATGCAGATGAGTTAATTAGTGGCATGTTACACTATACACTATCGTGCTAAACCACATGCGACCAGTTTCCGAGCTATATAAGGGGAACAGGTCAGGAAAAATTCTCGTTTTTTCTTTATATTTTCTATTATTTTATTTAAATGGCTTTTTTTTTATAATATTTAAGATTTTAATACATTTTATTATTAATTGTATTTTTCATTTTAAATTTTCTCTAGTAGTGTAGTTTTCTTTTATAAATTCTTTGATACATATTTAACTAAAATAATCATGGGGATTTTTTATAGTTATAAGTTGCTGTTTTTTTTAAAGTTACAAACGTATATAATTCTTTTTCTTTAGTATTGTCCATAGGTATAAAATGTTAATTGCAAGATTTTCGTTACCTTGTATTAAAAAAAACTTAATTAAGATAGTGTCATTTTATTATTATATACTTACTAATATTTACTATAAGTGTAAAAAGAAAGTAGATGTAAAAAAAAAAGATAATTAAGGAATCATTGTTGGGTTGATTTAATTATTAATGATATGCTATAAATTTACTACGGTTTTATTTTACTATTGAATCTATGACTTCAGTTCAAAATATATAGCTTTTGCTAATAGTTTATCAATAAAAACTGTTATGATGAAATAAGTTCAATATTTCTTTGCCTAAATATTTTTTTCTATAACAAAATAAGGCAAATATGTGTTTAATGTAGGGAAAGGTTATGCGGGGCGGGGATATTGTTTTAAAGAAATTAAATTCAAAAATAATCAAATATAAATTAAGTACATTATTTCAATTAGGAAAACAATACTATATATCAGGTTTTGTTTTTAGCTGCCAAATGTTTATGAAATGGAAACTTAAAACACTATATACATACATATAAACTTATTTTGGTTTAATTTTTTCATACATAAACTTTTGAATCTGCTTCCTATCAGGCTGCACTAGTTTACGTTTATTGAACTCAAACTGAGTCAAAGCAAAATTGTACAGTTCAGTTTCCATTTGCCACACTTTAGATTTCTTTATTGTGGCTACGGTTTCCTCACTGGGAAGTTTTTTATATGTGGTATGTCTCAAGTGAGATTTGTTTGAATGTCTGTAGTATTCGGTAAAGCCTTGAAACATTCTAGGGCAAAAAAAAAAAAAATAAAAAAGGTGAAGAAAGGAAAAAATTGCAGTAGCAATCTTACCTGGGTAATGACTTTTCTAATAAATCAACAAAGTCTTCCATTTGTTCTGTAACACCTACCAAAAAATATTCATTGACTAAATTCTGTTTGGCTCGTTCCAATGCCCACTGGCTGCCAGGCTCCCAGCATTCGGCAGCATGGCCACAAAAGAATGGTATTTGTAGCCACATATTTTTGGGATCACAGTCTGGTTGTTCTAATTCAACACATTCGTCGAATGTCTATTTAATGCAAATATTGTTAAAATTATCTTTATAATACATTACAAGCAAGCTTACAATTTTATTTCCCGCTTTTTTGCGTACTAAATTTGGACGATAATTATCACCATAACGTAAGAAATAATAATAGGAAACAAGTCTATCCAATGGCTTACGGACTATATTAATATAAATTGGTTTATGAGCGATTTGGAATCTGAAAAAATAAAACAAGTGATAGATGATTCGAAATTTTTGCTTTGATCTCTCAATCGAAACTTCTTAATTATATAAAATCATTCTTTACTTACTTTGAAAAATCCAAAAATGCCAAATGACCGTGATAAAGGGCCGGTTTCATTTCATGCCACTTGGTGACATTACGTACAAAAGTGATCTGCAAGAATTCTACATTAATTTTAATTTCTCTTTTTTAATGGCAATTTTTACCTGATTGGGTAATGATAAGACATGATTATTGGCTGTTATATTGATATGTAAAACATGAAAGCGATTCTTTTTACACAAATCGTAGGCAATATTAACAAAACTTGTTGAGCCCGTCTTCGGTACACGATTATACATCACCACTAATTGTTCTTCATAATCGAAATTATTCAGAGAAGAAATACGCTCGGCTTCAGCACCAACATTTGGCGGAGATTGTGTATTGAATTTAGGTAAAGGTTTAATGCCTGTACAAAATAATACACCATATTACATTGATCTCTTTTAATAAGTATTAACTTACCATCAATTTTTACTTCGGCACCTAAGAGCCAATAACCTATGCATACCATAAGGCATAATACACCCATTAGAAATACCCAATGTTTCTTGGTCAACAACATTTTACGGCCAAGTTTGTTATACATTGACTCATCTATACACAAACACTAAAATATTTGGTTGGTATTTTTCTTTGATTCTTTTTTCGTTTTTGTAGCGTCTTCTACAAAAATTTCATAAATTTGGCTTGCTTTTTATGTTTAAGTTTACACATTTTTTCTGTAATTATTCAACGACTAGTCAATTTCCTTGTGTATGCATGGTTGTTAGGCGAATTTTTATAAAAAGTTTTATTGTAATATCTTGAAAATTTCATTTAAATAATAAAACTACGTGAGAAAAATACACAATTTTTAGGGGAATATTTATTTATGAATTAATATGTCAAATAAGAATATTTTGTACAAACAAGACAGCGGCTACCACACTGACAATATCAAACAAAACAATACTGCGGCTGATATGACTTAGAATGTGTTAACCATTATTAGTGAATGTTCAAAGAGCCGGCGAAAAAACAAACGCAAAAAACGGCGCTGAATTTTTGAGGTTATTTAATTTTGCGTACCAGAAATTGCAGAAATATATGCAAATTTAATAAATAAATAAAGAATTAAAGTAAACTTTGTATAAAATAACAAAAAATGTCAACCAACTTCAGTTTTATCGAAACATTCAATGAATTGTCTGAAGAAGGCATTACATTTGCCGACAAACAGCTTAAATGGGATACAGCTTCTGACGGTTTGTACAAAAATTAAATTTTAAATCTATTTTACATTATCTTGTTTCTTTTGTAGTTGAAGAAGTTGTTCAAGCCTTAAATACTAAAGAAATTGTGCATTATTTAAAACTTGATGGCAATACCTTGGGTGTAGAGGCAGCTGCTGCCATAGCAAAAGCATTGGAAAAACATCCCGAATTTCGCAAAGCCTTATGGAAAAATATGTTTACCAGCCGCTTAAAGACAGAAATACCTGAAGCCTTAAAGCTTTTAGGTAATGGTATGACTATTGCCGGTGCCAAATTAACCGTTATCGATTTAAGTGACAATGCTATCGGTCCGCACGGTATGGTGGGCTTGGAAGATCTATTACGTTCACCCGTGTGTTTTAGTCTACAAGAATTACACATGAACAATTGCGGTTTGGGTATCTATGGTGGTCGTATGTTATCAAAGGCTATTATCGATTGCCATTGCAACAGTACTGCCGCTGGCAATCCCTTAAAGTTGAAAGTTTTCATTGCTGGCCGTAATCGTTTAGAGAATGAAGGCGCCAAGGCTATTGCTCAAATGTTTTCAACCCTCAAAACGTTGGAAGAGATTGTTATGCCACAAAATTCTATTTATCATGAGGGTATAGCGTCGTTGGCAGAAGGCTTAAGAGAGAATCCTAACTTGAAAGTATTGAACTTGAATGATAATACAGTGACAAGTAAGGGTGCTGCACATATAGCAGATGCTTTAGCATATATGCCACAGTGAGTAGACAACATTCATATATACATATATATATATTATGCTCGACTAAATGAAGCTTTATTATAACTTTAAAAAGTATTCAAACTTGTCCATATTTCATATATGATTTTGTAATTAACTTTGCTTTCAAACTTTGGATGCGTTGTACATATATTTTGAAGCACTTACTGCAAGTTCAAAAATTTTGTTTTTGTTTAAAATGTAATTGTTTGAAAGAAAACTTCTTCGATATCGGCGAACAGGCACTTAAATAATATTTAAATAAATAAAAATTGAGATATTTCATATATTTGAAATATTAACTTAAGCTGCAACTGTCACAAATCATTTGAGAATTCCAGAAGAATTTGGGTATTGGAATTAGGGAATTTATAAAAGACGAGAACACAAGCAGATTGTATTCGCTATGAAAAAAATAAAAAAAAATTCAAAACCCCTTATTTTTCAGTAATACTTGGTTATTAAAAATTTCAGCTAATCTAAAAGGTTTTAGAAGTATTTGAAAATATAGAAGAGCTGGAGATTTGGTGGAAGTACTAGTGATGTTACGAATATCAATTTTTAGTATTCGCCAATACGAATACGAGTATTTGAAACAGCATTTGCCGAATACGAATATTACTTTTAAGGTTTAGTACATAATATATCAAATTTAATTGGAAAAAATCCCTTCTTTTGCGTCAGTAACAATAAATTGAAAAAAAAACTATCACTACTTTAGGTATATATCATTAAATTGACATTGTGATGCCGAATTTGAAGACCACTACTGAACATTTTTAAATTATTTTACCTGCATACATACATACTTTGAAATTTCGTTTTTCTTACTCTGTTTAAACTTTTAATTAGTAATTCCATGCTGTTTGGTAGATCATATTTTCGCAGATTGCTCAGCCAACTGTGTCGTTGGAATTTCACATGTTAAATTTTAGTTCTTCCATTTTTGAAGTCCAACATTCCTTTACAGAGAATTGATTACTAACTTAAAATGATATGAATGTTCATATAAGACTAACTTTTAAATGAAATATAATTTTCGTTTGTTTTTTAAGAAGATAATTATTTTGCGTCAAAGATAAAGAGCTTTCTTTCTTTAAATAAAAATTATTACAAATTAATATATTTTTGTACATTTTATGTACTTTTGTAAACTTTTTGTATGATGATTTTTTTTTTTTTTTTTGGGAAAAATGTATATGAAAATTATTCGAGAAATATTCGCTTGAATTTGGCGAATACGAATACGAGTATTCGTACCATCACTAATAAGTTAGTCTAATAGAAATTTTTAACCCACAACAAATTTAAACGTTTTTTGTACATAACTCTTTTTTGTATAAATTGTTTGCTGTGCTTTATGCTTTTTGCTTATAATATTTTCTTTTTATTATTGTTCACATAAAATATTTTTTTTCTGTATTTTTATATCATTTGGTAATCTATTCCAAACTGAAATATGTAACTATTTTTATATTCATCACCTTTGCAACTACATATTTTCAACATGAAGAATTTGTGATAGCGCTTTTTCTTGTATGAACTTTTTCAAATTCTTTTTTTTAACAATTTTCAGGACGCAAAAAAAAAAGACTTTATATAATACATTATATTGTACTAAAACAGCAGGGCTTTTGGAACAGTATCATTAATTCCCAATTGTCCACAAAGTTGGTCACAATAATTTGCAATTCCTAAAGATTTTTATTGGTTTTAAGAATTTCTTAAAAATTATGTTGGTCTCATTTCCATCTTATATGACAATATTCTGTACTCCATTCGGAATAAAATATTTCGCAACTATCAAAATATTTTTGTTAAAAAATAATATTTGAAGCACCAATTCGAGAACTCCGATTATTTTTATATCGAATGGAACCTACAGAACATACAACATACCTGATTAATTAAAATTTGTGGTTCTGTTTATTTTACGTTGCATTTCGCTTTATTGTGTTTTTTTTTTTTTTTTTTTGCTGAAACCATTTTGCATTTGTATCCACTTTTTTTATTTCTTTTAAATTTGTGTACGTGTGTGTGTTTCAAAATTTAGCTTGCGAGAAATAAATTTTGGCGACTGTTTGCTTAAAACCAATGGTGCGTATCATTTTGCTGAAGCTTTAGAAGAAAACCATCGTGATTTGGAGATTATAGATTTGGGTTTCAATGAAATTGGATCCGATGGTGGTGTTGTCTTAGTAACGGCCTTAACAAATAAACCAAACTTGAAAAAAGTTAATTTAGATGGAAATCAAGTAAGTTTTATAGAATTTAATGAAATTTGTGGCATAAACGGATTGCAATTTCTAAACTAATACACATTCATACAAAAACAAAGTTTGGTTTCGAAGGACGTGATCGCATAATAGAAGCTATGCAGTATACTAGTAATCCTGACGCACTAGATGAAATGGAAGAGGATCAATCGGAGGGTGAAGATGATGATGAAGACGTAGATGATGGAGCTGATGACGAAGACGATACTGTTGATGAGGAAGTCGATGAAGAAGAGGAAATCTATGACGAACATCATAACGATACCACAGAGGAAGCAGAGGAGGATGATTATGGTGAATATGCTGCTGCCGAAGAAACGGCTTATACTACTAGCCAGGGCTTTACAACAAAGGTGAGTGAGAAACAAAGTAAGTCACTAAAAAGTGATTAAAATTTAAATTTCCCTTCACTTCACTCGCCAGATGCTGAATGCCAATGAGTCCTTCATATCAAATAAAAGTGTCACATTTGATACTACCGTAACCAATAAGAGTATTACCGCGGAAAATTTCTGTCTTAGTCAAAAACCCTGTACCCTGCAAATGTTTGAATCTCTGACAGAAACTGATAAATTGCAAGCCTTCAAAAATATAATGGAGGTAATACTTTGAATTTACTTAACAAAAACCAACAACAAGAAGTGAAAATAAATGCGCCTTCCTTTTCAGCAATTCACTGATGATACTTATCTTCTACTACTCATTTTCACCACTCTCAAATGTGGCCATTTATCTGAGTCGTCCACGTCAGCTTTAGATTTGGCCATGTCTTTGTTTACAGAATGTGTTGATTATGCTGTCAAAACCAAACAAGAACGTCGTGTTCTAAATTATTTGCTCATTCAATTGGGTCTTATGCGTAGCGAATTGAAATTTAAATCTACTTATAATACAAAATCGTGCCAGTATGCTTTAAAGGAAACTTTAAATAAGAAATCTTTGTCAAGTGAATACATGAAAAATACGTTAAAAGTTTTTCTAGATCAGGTGGAAGCCTAATATTTTTTTTAATAACATTCCTTATACATATTTTTTCTATTTTAGAAATGTTTTTGTCTCTGCTAAAATGTAAAATTCCCATAAACTTTGTATTAAATTCAATATTTGGTACACAAAATTAAATAAATATTAATTTATTGTAAAAATAAATGCTTGGTAGTGGTTATTATATTTATTGCGAGGGGATTTCGGTAATAGGAAGAATTATTTTTGTACATATGAAAATTAACATTATCAGGCATAAGTTCAGTTTTATTGAATTAATGAAAATTCAAATTACTAAGAGTTTTTATGTTGAAAAACAATACTATATCCAATCAGATTAACAGAACGTATTAGTATACTGATTTCACCTCGCATCAGCGTTCGTTTGTCCATTTTTACAATTTAAGTAAAGTGGATACCAATTGCGAAAGAATATCAACTATTTAACCAAGTTTTGAAATGAAATAGAATACGAGAATTTAATTTCCAATGTAATATCAATAATAAAGTGTAAAGAGGATATCAATAATAATAAGGGTCACAGTAATGCATGTATGTATGTAAACAAAAATATTGTGAAGAAGACAAATTTATCTTTGAAAAGTAGGGAGCCACTTATTTGTATGGGGCACTTCCACTATTGGTACAAAAGTAGGTCCTGGAGGGTAAATTTTATTAAATGCCTTAAAGAAAATAAAATACATTTTCTATAAACTACTGCCCAGCCTGATAATAATCTCATATTCAGCCCAATTATGAAAAATAATTTCCTAGCAAATTACTCCTTTTTTTTTTTTGCATTCCTCCCTATTATTTATTAACGATTTCCATAAGGAAAAAAGTAATAATTTTTAATGTGAGAGAAGGTAACCACACTTCACTCTCTCACACATTTAGAGCATTTCCTTTTTCCCTCATGGAAATCGCAATTAATAATGGGATGAATCGGGAAAGGGGCAAAATTCCACGCGATTTTTTTTTCATAAAGAGCGAAAAACGCAATTTTTAACAGCGATGCCAACTATTCAAACGCGAAACAAGTCAACCAAGCAGTAAAAAAAAACTAAAATTTAAAATTGAAGATTTTTCTACTTTTAATTCATTATTCAATTTATACTTTAGGTTACAGAAATTATATAAAAATATTTACATACATGTCGTTACTAGAAACGTAAAACCGTGTAAGTGTTATGAAATTTTATAATCGGGGTTTTAATTTATTACTCCTATCGTGGTTGACGTTTTTCGACTACTAATAGTAATTAAATTTAAGTAAATTAAAGATTTCTTTTGAATATATTTTTTGACTTCAGAGTAAAATTTCACCAAAGTTTGAATGGTTGAAGGCTAAAATAGAAATACAAGTTTAACTTGTATTTCGTCTATTACAATTTGGCTTAGAACTTTGCTAACAGGGCGACTCAATGCTTGCTTATATGTACGATTACAAATGCCGTTAAATTATAAATTGTTTGAATAGCTTTAATTTGATTGATTTCTCATTGATACAATAGTACATACATATTAAATTAATTTTTGCTAAAACATTTTTCTTATTTTTAACTAAAAATAGTTTACAAATCTTTGTTTTCTACAACTAAAAATAATAATAATAAAAATGTATTCCCATAAATATCAGAAATACTAGGAAATTAAGCAGTTTTAAAATATTTTAGAATTAAGTAAAATTTAGGATTTTGTTGAAAAAGAATAACAAAATAATAATAACAAAAATACTATTTTGTGTATAAAAATAAAGGAAATTGTGTATACTTATTTAAAAAAAAAACTAAATCAAATTCATTTCTTCAACAATTGAATCGTAAGAACTTCCGCTCATACCGCCCGCCTTTTTCACTCTCTCTCACTCTCTCTTTTATCACACAAATGGTCCAGCGAAATAGATTTTTCGCTTTGTCGGCAGTGGTTTGCTAGACAATGAAGTATTTTCAATAAATTTCTCAAAATTTGCTAAATTATTTTTGATTTTCTTTGCTTTATTGTTGTTGGTGGAGGGATTAATGGCTGCACACAAATTCTCTGAATCGATATAAAGTCTAGATGTTTTCTTTTCATCACTATTCTCCTGTTCAATTTCATTGCTATACTCTTCATCTAAATTGTATTCATCAGCTGTGGTTAATAAACTTTCCCCATCTTCTTTAATATCGGCCAACAAGGTGGGCATAACAATGTTACAATTCTCGTTCACTTTAGACAAATCAGACTGTAAATTTTTTCCATATTCTGCATCTAAATTATACCAATCGAATTCTGCATGCATGGGCAGGCTAGTAAGTGATTCATTTTCATTACTTACAGATTTGCCATATAGAGCGGAAGATTTGGGCGTTGTGGGCGTAACAGGAGTGTTGGGTAGACTTAGTCTTTTATTGATTTCTTGCAGAATATTTGGCATATGCTTACGTTTGTACTGCTGCTGATAATTAGCCGAACTTAGTTGGGGTTTCAAAATACATGATTCCATTTTGGAAGTTTTCAAAGAATTCGAAAGAATACTATTAATTGGAGATAAATTCAATTTCAATGAATTTCTATCTGGTTTGTTGTTGGCAATGTTTGTGTGTGATTTTAATGTAGCATTAGGTGAACTGGTGGCGTTTTGTGTTAAGACCATAATACCCATTTTAGTTGAGTCAGTTTTGGGTGCCATTATTAAATAATCATTTTGTTTCAATGAAGATTTAGGGGCTATAATGGCTGCCACATTTGGCAACTTTGGTATATCAGCAAAAATCTCTTCGATTTCTTCAGTCTTTTGTGAGGCAGCCTCCGATACAACCGTGGCTGCATCTAAATCATTTTCCTCTTCTATTACCGACTCAATATCACGTTCGGACAAAGGAACTCTATGTATGTCTGCTTTGATTTGTACACTAGTAATGCCCACATTTATCTCGGATATAGAACAATAATCGGGCTCTAACAACAACTCGGTATTATGACTTTCTATTGTCTCATCCGGTGATTCATCAAGTTGTTGCAATGATTTTTTAAACTTTAGTAAATTGGCTGGTTTCGGTGGCAAGGCTGGTGGCAATTTAGCGGCTTTATTTATAATATCTGTCGCAGAACTAACAGATTTATTATTAGTTGAATCCATATCTACATATAAATTGGAAGAGTTTAACTCGGAACCTATAGGCTCGTATTCATTACTGTAGATACTCTCATAGTTAAAGGTTTCCAAACGGTCGCTTTGTCCGCTACCACCATCCAAAGCTGGCGAATGTGTTGTATAGGCCGTCATACCCTGATAATTGGAGATATTTATGGTTTTCAGTTCAGGCACCCTCTCATCATCATCATCTTCATCTTCTTCAGTTTCATCGTTGCGTGGCACATGTACCATACTATTTTTTGTGGAAAAATGTACTCGTTTCCGTGTTAGAGTACCATTTATAGAACCAGGATTTGCACCATCGCTAGCTCGACTATTGCTTCTTTGATTGCGTCTATC
This sequence comes from Lypha dubia, assembly GCA_947311025.1. NCBI lineage: Eukaryota > Metazoa > Arthropoda > Insecta > Diptera > Tachinidae > Lypha > Lypha dubia. The sequence continues at coordinate 99,780,643 of OX371261.1, forward strand.
ACTTAACGAACTGCGTCTGGGTAGTGTGGTCGAATTTTTCGGAGTTTGAGATCTTTCTTCTACACCTTCCATACTTTGTTGTAGTAAAATTTGATTGACACATTCAAGCACGGGATTAACAGCACCCTGGCCATACGCTTTAGTACTAACCGAGCCTGGTATTTCATCTTGATCGGAAGCACTGGCATACCAATCATCTGTCGAGGTTTCATATATTTGCTTAGGTGATGCTTCCGAAAATGCATCCATAGTACGTCCTCTCACTACTTTCGATTTGCCCTCCATTTCTTCTTCGAATTCTTCATCTTGTGTGGGTGAAAATATGCCATCATCCTCTTCCAGAGTTTGACTTATTTCACTAGCCTTACTGGTAGCCGTACTTGTGGTACTCTTGGAACTCTTTGTACTCGCTCTGGAATTTGAACGTGTTATTGAAGATGAAGTATCTAAACCACTATGCTCTGAATCACGTTCACTTTCGCTCTTTACACCATGCATTCGCTCCATGGTTCTCGAATAGATATTGAGTTTTTTATAGTTGGCGTGTGAATCAACCGGATTGATGGTGCTGGTATATTCTTCAGAATTAATATCAGTTTCTAATGCTGGATCGTCAATGTTCATTGCTCGGGAGCGCATATAATCGCGAAACGTTCCCGATGTTCGTTTGCTGGTATATCGTACACTGCGTCTGGCTCCGAAAAACGACGATGAGACTGTATCATCACTCGAAGAGCCGTGTTCAGTTGTGGGATCATCTGCAAGAAAAGGAAGATAATTGGGGAAAATAATTGTAAAATATTTAAATTATTTCAACTTTAAAGCAATAAAAAGATACAAAATTAAATGGTGCGGTGTAATCATTGCAAAATGTACCATGAAAATTAAAGTTTAAGCATAGTCTGTCCTTGTTACCACATTGTAGTTCTGTAAGGGCTTAACTCATGATATTTGATAACTACAGACTGTAAATTTGGGCCTAAGTGTACCATTGGCTAAAGTAGTTAATGTGTTGGCTATTTTTTGCCGTTTAAATTTCTTTTGGACCAAACTGCAAAGTGTTCCCCTTTCCAAATCGCACCATTAATGTTACGCAATAATCGATATTTCGAAAGGAATTAACCAAAAAATTATTGAAGAAAAACATTGAAAATGGATTCGTATTTCGAGCAATCAACTTGCCCCTCTTGCTAAAAAAAATAGTATCGTTTAGTTGGAAAAACTGCTTTCAGAGAAAAAAATAAAGAACGACTCATAAATTAAGTATTAATGAGGCAGTAAATAATAACTTGACCCTACGACCGTGTGAACGAATTGCTAGAAAATCCGATCGAAAATAGGAGAATTTTGATGGGGGAAAAGGGTAACCCGCCCCTGATTTTCAAAACAATTTTATATGGGACCAAACCTGTTAAAAAAACAAAGAATTTAGTAAAATCGGCCAATAAATAGAGAAATTATTCGATAATCTGTTTGTAAGGGGAACACCTTGGCTCCCTATTATAAAAATAAAAGAGAGAAACAGATAGAGAGAGAGTTGATTTATAACAAAGGAAAGACTAATCTGTGATTCAATAAGTGAGTACAGACTGAAAGGGCTTCGTAAAAACTTGCTACAAACTAAAATGTTAACAATAAGCCCAAACTGAAATCTCCCCAAAATAAGAAAAATGGTCCCAAAAATATTTTGTGTTTTTTTTTCAGTTGAAGAAAATCCTGAAGCCCGTCTTATTTTGATTATTTCTTATTTTATGGAAAATGACCAATTGCTTCAAACTTAAACATATAAAATAGCCTAAAAATTTAGGAAAAATAATATAAAATTTAAAAATAAAACATTGTAAAAATATAGAAAAATCGCCCCTAAGTTCGTGCTGTTGTTTTCAATACAAAATTTTGGGGCAACTTTTAATTTTTGGTTTGGGACCATTTTTCATGCACCCTACAGAAAGTAGTGTCAAATACAATAAACACTGGTTTTTTTTTAGAGATTTAATACGAACCAAAACCTACCATTATTTCTACTGCCATTTGTATCCTTAAGGGAGCCATTTCCCACTCCTGTTTGTGTGCAGGTTTCTGTTACTTCAATATCATAGAATTGTTTTCTACAATTCATGCATTGCAAAGCTTCCAAAACTAAACAGTCTTCGAGTAAATCGTTTGTGTCCTTATCCCCATCTTCAGTATCACCATCCTCTACGACACCCTCGTCTTGAGCACATTCTTTTGCCTCCTTCTGCAATTGCGATAAGTTTTTACGTAAAGCTCTATTCTGTCTAACCAGACGGCAAATTTCGACATCTTTTTCATGCAAACGTTGATTAACTGATTTCATATCGTTCTTTAGTTTCGATTCGAAACACAACAAAGATTTTACCACACATGCCAGTTCTTCAGTTCGTCGGCGTTTCTCCTTGGCCAACTCACGTTGCAAGAATTTATTTTGTTGATCGTAACTTGTCAGCATTTGCAATAGTCTACGTCTTTGAGCCTTTTCAGAAGAGATCGGTGAGTTATTATTCATTGATGTGGATGTGTGTGTGGATGAAGACGAGAGTAAATTCGTCAAAGGTGTCTTATCCGGTTGCGGTGTCATGGTGCCTTTTTTACGCTCTCGTTTGCTTAGAAAATCACCCGATGATGAATTTGATGAAATGCTGCGTTGCAGATCGACTAATTTTAAACTGGGCCTAATTGTTGATGACGTTAAGCTGAGTGTAACAGAGTTGTCAGTTACCTGTAAACAAGCAGAAGTAATGGAAAACAACTTTATTAAGGAATTTTAATTGTTTTTAAATTGAAAGTGTTTTTTTTTTGTATTTTTTTTCAGATGTTATTTTAAAGTTCATATTTTACCGTTTGTTATCTATTCTTTTTTTGGTGTGACTGGTTGAGTTTTTCTTTATCGTTAGATTGATATTTGATTTTTACTATAAAAGTTGTTACGACAAATTTGTTTGATAATGTCCAACTTTTGCCATTGACGTTTTGCTGATAACTGAGTTGCAAAATGTTTGCTATTTGCTTAAAAGTTACTTGGTTCACTTTTCTGGTAATGCAAAAAGAATATGATGGGGTTTCCATAGCTTTATATGGATATTATATTGGGGTCTGTCTATTCTTATCAACATATTTATTATGCAGTTGTTGTTTATACACACAATTTATCATCGTTTATTTTGGATTTATAACTTTGCTAAGACGGCATTTACACTATGCAACTTTATTGCATTCAGTTCTTATTTTAAGCGAGAGTGTTGAAATTTTATATTACTTCTCTCTCTTTCTCTTTGAAAAAACGAGAGTTGCATACAACAAAAATGCACAGTGTAAATGCTGTCTAAGTTAGTTAATATGACATAACTTAAACATATGAATGTATGTTAGCACATACATACATACATACGTACTTGTTTGTATAATTTTGTGCAAATCTTTATTCAAACTTCCCCTATACGAGTAGTTTATTTACGATATGTTTTGTTGTCAGAATTTTTTAAGTGGGTGGTTGTTTGAAAATAATAAAAAATTATTTAATAGGAATTTAAGCCAAATAATTGTGAACAATAACAGCTGGAAATTTACTGCTTACGTATTAAGTAATCAACCCCTTCTGAGATTGCGTGCTGATTTCAACACAATTTAGAATTTAAAATGTATTTAGGCTGCTTTGAGTTCCGTATCCACCATGCATTGTGTAGTGGTTGGTTTCAATTCCGGAATTGTGTTCCGTTTTTTTTTTATTTACAGTCTATCGATTACGTTTATTTTGTATATCAATTTTACAGTGATAAAGTTAGGCGTTTGTTTAAAGCTCACATTAAGCGTTTTCTTCAGTAATGTACTGCAAAGCTTATTTCACCGACGCTCCTAAAAATATGCAATTTTTTTTTATTGTTTACTTCAAAAGAAGTTAGTGGAAAAATTCATGGAAAATTTTGAATTTTAAAAGTTTTCTAAAGACTATACTTTGGGAATTGAAATCAATTTTTATCGCAATTGAGTTCGTGACATGACTGCTTATTTGAAAACGATTTTAGTTGCATGTGAAGTGTAAAATACATTTTGCTTGCCATGCATTGATCACCACAATTTTTTTTCTTTTTTTGTAAATTTTTCCTTATATTTTTTTTGCTTATTTTGTTGTGAAAACTTTTTAAGGTGTTGAAACCAGTTAAATTAGAATTGAAATGGCGATAAAAATCTTGCAATAAATTCCTCAATAAACTGAAGCCTTTTTTTATTTTGTTATTTAACGAATTTCGTTTTCATTCTTGGCGTTTATGAATTTGTTATTAAATCATAATGACGTTAAGAATTGATAGCAATAAATTGATAACTCTGTGTTGTTTATAACTAGCCAGGTATGGCTGAAAGCCAACTGTATCAGGTGAAGAACTTTGAATTGGTAAAGTGGTTTTCTATGATACTCGAAGGAGAGGACACATCGTTTAGCTTATTTAAAAGTTTCAACAATATTATAGCCCCTTTGCTTTAACCAAAAATATATTTGCAAACAACTTTTTGAATAGCTTGAAGTTCCTTAAAATTAGCAATATCGCATGCAAGTTATTGTATCAATCACTAGACATGTACCTACCTGCACCGTAACAAACATTCATGTGACAGAAATCATTTCCGATCGAAAACGGTTTTAATTTCAAAATTTGAGTCTTTAGAAAAAGAAAATTTTGTTTGTAGTCAAAATGGAATTGTCAATGAATTTTTCTAGTAACTGAAGTTTTAGTAAACAATAAAAAAAACTGCATATTTTTAGGAGCGTCAGTAATAAAAAAAGCTTAATGTGAGCTTTGCTAGTAAAAACAACTAAAGTAGACGCCAATGCAAGGTATGTATATTAAATAAGGTACTCTTGTCCCTAAAACAAATACAACATCACAAAAACAACAGGCATTTTGTTAGTGTAAAAACTTGGCTGTTGTCAAAATGTGATGTGTAAACAAGACAAAAATTAAATTAAAAAAACAATTGCATAAAATAAAAATATATGTAAGTTAAAATTTTTTACAATACAGAAAACAAAAAGGTGTTGATAGATGTACATATGTATAAAATCTAAAAGGATGTGTCTTTTATTAGGGTACTAGGAAACAATTTCCTCCCTTTGCAAATGCATTTGTTTAAGGCTGGATTTATGATAATTAAAGTGCATCGAAAAGTGGAATTAGATCATAAGAGAATACTGCCCATATACATACATATATATGTATACGTAAAAATGACGAGTAATAGAGGCATTGGAGAAGAATGTTGCTTCATTACAGGATATTTTTACAGGAAAGGTAAGAAAACAAAAATATATGTACATATGTATGTATCGAAAAATTCCTAGTAAAATTTAAAGAAAGTCTATGTATCCTCCTTTCCAGGATATTTTGCAACAACACAATATTGAACGTATTGTAAATGCTGTTGTTGGAGCAACGGAAAATGTTAAAGATGCAAATGCACAATTCAGGATTAGACTTTACCAAAAAGTGAGAGCTACATAAAACAGAAGTTGGTGTGAAATTCCTGAAACAAATTTTGCTCCATATGCTTCTCAGGCGCTTTTCTTTGGGTACTTGGAACAACTTTACTTCCCCCTTTGCAATTTTTCTTTTGCAGACACTACATACACGCATTGTAATCGATATTTTTTTTTTTTTTAATTAAATTTTAAAAATTTTTCACGCGTTTTTTTTTTCAATTTCTTAAATTTTAATTAAATAAAAAAAAAAGTCACAATATTTTTATAAAACCACAATAAAGTTTTGACAACAAAAAATCAATCAGCTGATGTCAATTTTAGCTAATGCGACTACCTGATAATTAATATACCTTGCGCCAATGGGTATAAAAAAAGTTTACCACTGTAAAATCGAAATAAAAATTAAACGAAATCCGAAGACAGTAAATGAAAAACAATCGAAATGCAATTACGGAATTGAAAAGATTCCGATCGGAATGTGTGACTTGCCCGTATGGAAACATTTCCTTGATATTTTATTTTATTTTATTTTATTTCCTAAAGTTATTAAATTTATAATAAAAACGTATAACTTGCTATTATTTCAATACTTACGCCGTCTCGTTGTTGCTGCGCCATCATCACATTATTATCACCATTTTTTTCCTGCTTCCTATTCTGTGTGCTGCGTCCTCCGCCAAAAGACAGTCTTTTGTAAAGATTTGATGAAGACAATGACGTTGAGATGCTGTTACTGCTGGTAGTTGTGGTATTGGTGGCATCGCTGCTGCTATTAAATTCACCCGAACTGGCACCACTCGATGCCACTAAAGAGTCCACCAACAGATCATGTTCACTTTCCGGTATTTTCTGATAGTTTTGTAAAGTGGCCGGTTCCTGTTCGACTGGATCGACCGCTAATAAATTCTTCGAACATTTAATGGTCATTTCAGTAGTTTTAGTCAAATCTTTGCTATTATTGCTGTTATTTACTATGACACGATCATAGAATTCACCATCCGAACTATGACGATAACTGCCATGCAAACAACTAAATGAAGACAACTTGCCACCACTTTCCGAATTAAAGTGATCTGAATTGCGTTTATTGCAGTCGTTTGAATTATTTTGTGAGACTGTATTATGATTCCGATAGTTCTTTATGGTGTCATAAGTACTAATTAGATCGGTCTTTAAGAATTTCTCAATAAAATTGGTAGGACTTTTTGATGTTAAAGATGCAAAAAATCTATTGCCCGTATCTGAAACCGATGAATGACATCTACGATGAGTTTCTTTGGGATTCTTCGATGAAAATGAGGTTTTCGAGGGCGTGGCTATTTGTAAATGTGTTTCATGATCTGGATGCTGTTGTATGCCATAGATTTGTGTGGTATTCAAAAGACCAAACATAACTCAGAAGGCCAGGAATGTAAAAGGGGCTCTTCAGGATTATTATTTATAATTTTCTGTTGATCAAATTTTAAAAGTAAATTGTTTTAAAATTGGGTCTACGGCACAATCTTGTCATAGTTAATTTTTTATTTTTAGCAAAAATTCTGCAAAGAAAAATAATGTACACAACACTATTAACAAACGGTATTTAAATAAAATTAAAATATTTATTAATTATTTATATTCTTGTTTTCAATGTTTCTCAATGAAAAATAACTTGCCCCTCGAAATCAACCAATCGCTTTTAAAAAAACGTCCATAGTGTTTATAGATTGAGAGGGTATTAAAAGTACTATTTTTAATTGTATATGGCGCTGTTGTCGAGAGATATATTTTTCATTATTATTTTTATATATGATCATGTCTGTAGTAGCCCATGAAATTCTTTGAAAACTAATAACATTTTTACAGGAGCAGAAAGAAAAGTGATCGTTGTAAGTGCGGAAACTTATTTAAAATTGAGACATGATTGCAAAGAGAACAAACAGCTGCATTTGTTCGATTATTGAATATTCAACCGGAACAACTAATATTTCCAGAGCAACATGTAAAATAAAGGCCATGTAAAGTATACTGTTGCCATAGTGCGATACTCTCTATAGAATTTATATCAAAAACTCATAAAAAATCTTACGTACTGAGGACAAGACCTGGTAATCATGTATAGTTGATGTTCGATCACACAAATTAGAGAATTTATACAAATCTAAATATTTGATCTTAAAAGAAAAATATTCGCTAAATATTTCCATCAGTAACTTTAAGGTTACTCTTATGATCGTTGATGGCTTGATGAGATTTGATCTGAAAAACCGCTCAATGGATTTGTGGCTCAGATTAAACATAGTATACCTTTTTAGGGGGAAAAAAAGACAAATTGTTCCTTTTGGAAATTTTTTTTAATTTTTGTACTTGCATTTTATTAATTTTTGAAATAAAAAAAAATGGTACTTTTGGCACTGGTTTTACTTATAGTACATTTTGGCTTTTGGTGCTTTTTTACTTTTGATTTTTTTTTCTACAGAAACTATCTAAATTTATTTGGATGAAATTTGGTAGAATGGAACCCAGATTAAAATATAGAGTACTTTGTTTAGGGGGTAAAATAAGACTAACTATTAATGTTAGTACATTTTTATTTTAGTTCTTTGTATTTTGTAAATTTTTTTTAAATGAGAAAAAACTGGTACTTTGGCACTTTTTTTACTTTCGGTATATTTTAAAATATAGAGTATTTTTGAGGGCTAAAAAGGGGACAATTGTTAATTTTAGTACCGTTTTATTTTTGTACTCGTATTTTGTAAATTTTTTAAATGAGAAAAACCTGGTACTTTTGATCCTTTTTTTACTTATGGTATATTTTAAAATTTAGGGTACTTCTAAAGGGCTAAAAAGGGGACAAACTCTTAATTTTAGTATTATTTTTTATTTTTGTACTTTGTATTTTGTAAATTCTTTAAATGAGAAAAAACTGGTACTTTTGCTACTTTTTACTTTTTTAGAATTATTTTTTTATAATGACTACAGTGTAATTTACTCACTGATGTTTATCTCGTAAATTTATAGGAAAAGGCGTTTGAGATATAATTCGCCATTAATAATTTAAAATGTGATTTAGAATTTTTTTAGTTGTGTTTAATATTTTGCGGACTCAACTTGCCACACGATTTAAAAGAAAATTTATGGGAGTGAAGGAGCTAAGCGGGGTAGGGTACCATTTTGCAAACCGGCTTATAAATGGATTAATTATCCGATATTCAATACTTTGGATTAATTTTGACATAAGGAGAGGACATCTAGAGCAACAGATCTAACTGCATGCGAAAAGCAACCAGTGGACATTTAATTCAATTAAAATAAATTAAAAAATATATATCTTTATGTGATCTAGAAGTTCTAATTGATTGATAGGTGTTAGAGAACTCTTTTCTGGCAAATTATAATTAACAACATTTAATAATAGAATTATTTTAGTTATTTTATCAATGGAATTGTTTTTACTGAAATCTATTTCCATTTCGATTTGATTTGAAATTTTTTACATACCATTTTTGTCATATTTTCTTTGCTCCACTTGTTTTATTGTGCAAATATTTTTATAGATATTTGATATCTATAATATTTATTAATATTATATTCACATTCAACATGTTAATAAGTAGAGCAATAGTATTAATATTTTATAGTTTATTTGTTTCTTGTTTACATAATCGAGTCTGGATTTTTAGCGAAATGTAAGCGAAATGTGTAGGAAGTAAATAACGGAAATAAATGATTAGATTTCATGAAAATATATATCGAAATAAATGTATGTATATGGGTAACTTTCAAAGAAACTTTTAGCATTGAAATATGCAGGTATCTAAGTGTAGATAATCTATTTAGTGCACATGTAATTATTCACAGAACACAGAATCTAAAAAGAAACAAATTTTGTTATAAAAAGTAAAAATTATTTCTTATGTTTCTTTTGTTAACCAGGAAGTATTTCTAATATTAAAGGTTAGCACATAAAACACATAAAGGTAAAATATAATATTCGAATTTATTTATTTTCTTGGCCTATTTTGAAAATCTTGAGAAAAAATTACAGAAAATAAGTGCAGTAAATGTAGTAATGGTCTTGCAGAAACTGGTGAATTAATTTTCTTTAAAGAAAAAGCTTCTTAAGGAATTTATTTGACTAGATAAGCACCGCAAGAGTGTCCAAACTGTTTATAAAAAATTTTTAATAACTTTCTCGTAAAGAACTTCTTTTTATATGTACGGACATCTCGTTTATGAACAGTTTTTATTTCTTTTTATGTTAAAATATAAATTTTACTAAATAAGTCGTAGGAGTACCAACAATGTGCAAATGGATAAAATTAACTACAATTACGATACAATTGTACGACATCCATCCCTGCCTTAGTTTTTTTGGGGTGAAGAAGACCCTCATGTCCACCTCAATTATATTCAATATAAGACTATTTCCAAATATTTTGCGAATTTTCAGACTGATTTAACGATGTTTTGAAAGGCAAAAAAAAAACGACCTCATTTGTCTAAGAAAAAAATCTGTTTTTCATACTTAAAATTTGATCTTCGAATCATTAACTTATCCTTAATATTCTACGGACTTAGCTGTCAGTTATTTTCTCGCGGTTGGATATTTATACAGATCCAACTATGAAATCATGTAAGAAAAAAAAAAAACAATCATATTTTAAGGATCAAATGTGTCGGTCAATAGGAAAGTGGGCTGAAAAATAAATATATTCTCCTGTTAAAAAAATTAAAAGTTCTTAAAGAAGTTTAATACAATTTAAACTTGGTTTCGAAAATTCAAAAAAAATTTCGAAAATTCAAACTAAATTATGAATCATTAACCATAATTTGCGAAAATTCGTAATTCGGCCCTTAATTTAAAAAAGTTGGAAACTGTTTTTCGTGTGCAAGCTCTAAATGAAAACCACGACCTTGAATATTCGGCAAAACCCAAGGAACATCGATTGAGAAGACAGGAAACTTAAAAAATTAAAAAAAAAGTATGTATGTATATAATTTTTTTTTGGCATTTTCATTTTTAAAAATTTCCAAACGAATTTTTTTTCAGGTTTATTGTTAATTGATGTGCCTAAAAACAAGAGCTCTTCGACTTTTTATTACAGCTGGCGCACATGAAGTCAACTTCAGAAGCATAATTTATTTCAACAAACCGCAATAATTAATAAGATGTGTAAAGCTGGAGCACGAAAAGTGCTTACTACCCAACATTTTAAATTTTATGTCGCAAATTCGAACATAATTTCGAAATTTCAAACATAATTTCGAAAATTCGAACTTAAGTTCGAAAAACAAATTTAAGAAAATTGGAAATTATTTTTCTTGTGCCAGCTGTAAATAAACACAGAGAGCTATAATATTCGGCAAGTTTTTCTATAGGGACATCTATTTAGAACACAGACAATTTCAAAAATTAAGAAAGTCCATTTTGAATTTTTTTGCCACTTTTAATGAATTATTAATGTTTCTTAAAATTTTAATATTTTTACTAATCCGCTTCTCGTATTTAAATAAATGCTTTTTGCAATTAATATTAGATATTACACCCTACTTCATGCGTTTTTGAATTTTTTTTTATTTTTGCATAGCACATAGTCGAAATATTTTTAATTTCAATTATTAAAGATGTGATCGCTGTACTAGAAATGAATGTCAATTGATGGGAAAGAAAATATGATTTCCCAAAGGAATTTGAATACGAGAATTAAGAACAATGATTTACAAAGATTTCACTACATTCACTTTGTATTTATTTTTTACACAACAATTACTTAGATACTTAGCAAGTATTCTCATGAGTCTTCTACAAACAGAAATTTTTCGAGTAAAAATTTTCCATTAAGAGATTTTAATAAATCCAAATTGCAAACAACACTGCTTGTTGCTACACACCCAATTTTTCTTAATCTTCGACAAACAAACTATCCCTCTAAAACACCTTCTATAAACAAATTCTTGGAAAATTTATTTGCAGTTTTTTTTACTTAATGCCATATTTTTTTGTTAATTTGCTCATGCTACTGTTTATTTAAAAATTACTTAGCTCTTTGTGTGAGTATTTCTTTATCAGGCAGGTGCACAGGTAGTGTCCATTCATGAAAATCCTTTTTACGATTTAAGAAGGATAAAAACAATGGAAAATAGTTAAATCTTTATGGTGTTTTCTGTACATGTTTTAAATAGTTGTATGCGATACATTTTAATATGTTGTTGTGTTTTTTTTAATTAAACCATGACAAAATTTAAGTAAAAATTTATGTTATAAAATTGGGAAACCGAATTCGAAAAATTTTTTCTTTCGTCAGTAAGAAACAATTTTAATTAAACTTAAAATACGAAACCGAACGGCAAGCATACAAACCCTTTCAAACAAATGAAGAATTTTGAAAATTTCAGGTTACACACGATTTATTGATACATACTTTCATAATTTTTTCAGTAGGGGTCTTTAACTTCGGCATCGCAATGCCATAATAATGTTATATACCTAAAGTAGTGTGACAGTTTTTTTTTTTTAAGTTTTGCCAAACAAATTTAAAATACATATGAAAAGTAATATTATCAGGCTCAAGTTCAGTTTTATTGAATTAATGAAAATTCAAAATTACTAAGAGTTTTTTTATGTTGGAAAATATTATTATTTATATCCAGTCAGTTTTTAGCAGAACGTATCAGTACTGATTTCAAGGCCGCTACACCTCTCATCAGCGTTCAATTGTCCATCTTTACAATTTTCGTAAAGTGGATACTAATTGAGAAGAATATCAACTATTTAACCAGTTTTCAACAGAAATAGAACTCTTAGTAATTTTGAATTTTCATTAATTCAATAAAACTGAACTTGAGCCTGATAATATTACTTTTCATATGTAAATCAATATACATGTGTTGTGTTACCATATTTCAGTAAGTTTAATTCACCAACATTGGCCGTTTAAACTTTCAAGTAAATGTAGTTAATTGTCATCCTTAAAACACTTCATCCAGATTAAAGTTGTGTAAATCCCTGATCGGCCAGCTAAAAACTCACTCTTAGCAGGCAGTTCCAGAGATGACTCACAAGGTCATCTGTATACCATATTTTTTTATTTTGTGGCATAAAACACAATAATTTACGCACACATTTTCTTATTGAGAGTTTTTTGTTTCCTTCTTTAACACGTTTATTATGTTTGTAGTTCAAGCTGAACATAATATAGTAGAGGTATTTTGTATTTTGATTTACCGGCCGGCCATTGACTGTTTCTAATGGATTTAATTTAAACAAAAAATAAAACACTGTAATTTTTTGTTTACCACTAACGTACGTACGAAACGCCAACGGGTTTATTTTTTTCTATTCATTAAAACAATATTCGTACGTCAATTTCATTATGCTTAATGAATAATTTAATAATAATAAATAATTATTTTATTATTGCGCAGACTCTAGTTTTTTTTTTTTTTTGTAATTTTTTTTTCGATTAATAAGCGTTCGATCCACTTTAACGTTTATGCTCAGTTTCATTTTCTATAAAATTAAAGAAACATTTCATTTGTTGTTGCTGATTATCATAAAGAAAGTGAGTGAGTGAGCTTTGGAGAATGAGTTCGAATAAAATTTATTGAAATTTTATTAAATTTTAAAAATGTATGTAAATATAATTTATGTTTAGCTAAACTAAAGTAAAAATCAAAAACACTAATGTGGAATACAAATATCTTATAATAGCATTTGAAAACTAAACGTGTTTTATGTAAAATTAATGTTAATCATAATTTTGTATAAATTTGAATTAATTAGCCATGTCACAGAGATCTATTCCGTTCGGAAACGGAATTCAATCCGTATTTTAATTCTTAAAAAAAACCGAAAAAGACATAATTTTTCTAAATGAAACCACTTTTAGATAAATAAAATTTTGCTGTTTGTAAATTTAAAAATGCTGTCATTTGAAAAAATCATTTCTTCTTTCAGTTTTTTAAGAATCAAAATACGGATTGAATTCCGTTTCTAAACGGAATAGATCTCTGTGATATGGCTGTATAAGTGTCTTTTAAAAAGTATTCATGCATATATAAAAAATTAGTTAAATGATATTTTTATTATAATCATTACATTTATACATATTTACGAGGTCTGTTCAAAAAATTAGGAAAATTTAAAATTTTCTCAAAATATATGTATTTATTCATCAATCAGTATTTATTCATCAATCCTCTACAAAGTAGTCCCCATGCAGACAGTTCTTATATACATATACTTTTTTGCTATGTCCTTCAGCTCTCCTAGCGATTCGGTTTTTTTCTCCTCAATCATTCTCCTTTCATGGGTATTTTCAATTTTGGAAACAGGGAAAAATCACAGGGAGCTAAATCTGATAAGTGCGGCGTCTGCGACATGATTACCTACGGTGTTTATTTTGAGTATACGCTATATCGTGATGCATACGCCATGAATTTTTGTTGTTCTTACTTCTCGCAAGCGGTGCATAACTCCAAGATTATGCTCCTTATTGACTGTACGACCATATGGTAACAATTCCTGATGCACAATGCCACGGCAATCGAAGAAAACATTGAACACAACCTTAACATTTGATCGAACTTGGCGTGCTTTTTCTTGGTCTTGGATCTACTAAGCTCTTCTATTTAGGACGAAGGGACTTTGGTTTTGTTGTAATTTTATGACCCTTTTAAGACAATCTGGATTCCTGAGCGATGCTCGTGCCAAGGGGTTTGTTTTTTTTTTTTTTTTTTGGTAACAATTCAGCAATTTTTTTTAACAAACTTCGCTGCCACTCGCTATTTACCCAAACATTCCGAAAAAATTGTATGGCTCACCGATATGTTGACATATTTGGAAGCTTCTCTAATTTGCTTCACCTTCCCAACATTTTTATCGATTGCTGATATACTCGCGCGTCCAAAGCGAGAGTCGTCATTTACAATTTCTCGAGCTTTTGTAAAATGCTTTGTACAACTTGTAAAAATTTTTCTGACTCAGAGTACGTAAAATCATCGTATGCCACTGTCGTTTAAAATTTTCATGTGTTTTTGACACTTAGTCCATTTTTTACACAAAATTTTATGCAAATTCTTTGATGCATTTTTTTCGGAAGCATAAAATGCCCGAGTTCGCAAAACATTTCTAATTTATAACTATGATCAACAAAGTAAACATTCTAAACAGCTGGAACTATGTGTTCGCTGAAGTGGTTAGCGCGTTGACTACAAAGCAAGCTATTTTTAGGTCGTGGGTTCAAACCCTGGTCAGAGCAACTCAATCAACATCATAAATTTCTCTGATGTTTTTTAGTCTGGCATTGTATTAATTGTTGTTGTACTGTTTAAGTGATGAAGACATAACACTGGTTACTAAAAACTCTTTCGGCAGCGATTGATAAAATTCCCAGCTAATGTACACCACAGCGCCCTCCTGCGTCGGTTAGCAGAATCGTCCGCGAAGTAAAATAGCTGCTCACACTGCTTAAGCAATTTAATGGGTCTGCTTAGCACCTGAAGCGCTATCAAAATTAACAAAACCGGCAAAATAAAAGGGTTGTAAAAGAATTAAGCCTTCTTATACATTTTCAACATCTTTCTTTAATATCCTATCCCATTCCCTAAGTTCTGCCGCATTGCATGGCACAAGAAACGGTCATCCCCTTAATGCTGGAAAAAAAAAACATCAAAAAGTGAAAAAAATCGCCAACCGAATGAACGTAGCAGACCTCGTATACATAAATGTTACCTAAAAGTCCACTATAGTTAAAAAAAAAACTGTTAAAAACCTTAAACCTCCTTATTTTAGTTCTTATTGTCAACCTTCTTCTTAACTCGAGGCATGTACTAGTGTCTGTTTTCATTCTCAAAATCTTTTTAATTTTCTCTTTTATCTCACAAATCTCTTTTTAACTTTTTTTTTAACGAATATTTATTATATCTACTAACTGTTGTTGAATTTTTTACAACAAATTTTTCCATTGATTTGACACGTGCTCATATAAGGTAGCCAGCCGGCCGCAAGGTGTCAATTATGTTTGCAGTTGTTTTAATTGTCATTTGTTTCTTACAAGTATTTTTTTGTTTTTGTTTTTTTTTTTAACAAACTCTCAGAAAGACAACGAAGTCAACCGTTATATTGTGTGCTACCTGTTATTTTAGTCATTTTCCCCTGGGTGTTTATTTAACGTACAAACGATCGATCGGTATGGTCTTGTATGCAAGTATACAGTGAGTGTGCACAATAGCTCATAATTGTAAACAATAGATATTTTCAATGTTTTTGTTCTATCGAATATTAATTAGTTTCAATTACAAGATCATTTTTTGTGATGGACTTGATATTGACTAAACTTACATATATCATATTAAAAACATTTATGCACCGAAATGAACAAGATATTGATGTTCTCTGGTGGGTTAAGCATTTTTAAGAACTCAGTTACCTGGGGAGTTTCATGACCAATAATTTTTGAAATGTTTTTTTCTACAATAATGCACTAAATCCACGGAGCCAATTCTAAAAATCTAAGGTCGCAAAATATATAATTCAAAGTTATAATGTGGGAGGTGCCACACCCAGTTGCCTAATTATTAATACTTTAAAACCAATTTACAATGCGCCACGAGAACAAAATTACAATTTTTTAGCTGCATTAGTTCCATAAATATCATCATATAAAAAATTTTTATGTATGGGAAGTGCCACGCCCACTTAAAATATTAAAAAAATAGCTATCCTATTGTTTCCTCAAGTCCATCGCAAATATGTATACTGTAAGAATTAGGGATGCAACCGATACCGATACCGATATATCGGCGATACTTCTGGTTTTCCGATATATCGATATCGGCGATATTTTACTGTCGATACGCCGATACTTCTTATATTTTTCTTTAGAGTTTTTTGAACAAAATATTCAATTTTCAACTCTTTTTTTTGGCATGACAACTATGAGAAATACCATATTAAAAGCAGAACATAAAATCAAAACAGAATACATAATGAAATTGTTTCTTCTATTTTGATTGCACCATAGTAATGAAATGTTCTCTCAATGCTAAATCTTGTATGTGTTTGTATGTTTTAAGATTTTTTTCAAGGCGCGTTAATACAAGTGGTGGTAATTCTACAACAATTACAACTTAAAATAACAACTGACATCTCAGCCCCTATCAACATGTACAAATTTTGACATACGAACCTCTAATTTGCGCAAAAAAAGAATAAAAACTGTGCTTATAACATCACCACTTTGAATACGTCTTGATTTTCTTTTATTCATTTATGCATGCGATGATTTAGTTCAGCGATGTAAAAGTTGGTACAACCTATTATTTATCTACAATTCTTGACCCTCGATACAAAGCTCGAATATTTCAAAGACAATCGACTTCAATCCTATCGAAAAAACGTCTTATTGAGCTGCTTAACATGACTCTACATTCCGAAAGTGTTAAAGACACAGTCCTCCCTACACCTCGCAAAAGTTCTGATAAGTCTACGAGAAGTACTCGCCTTTGGAGCGTATGTGAAAAAATTATAAGAGAATTAGAGGAGGATGAGCCTCTATCCATCCTAAGCTGTGATTCTGCTAACGAAGAAGTCGAGAGATACCTTAGATCTCCTAATATTCCTAGAAACGCAGACCATCTTGTTTACTGGCCCAATGACATATCCTACCCAAACTTAAAGAAAATGGCGCAGAAATACTTAAGTTTTCAAATGAGTTCTGTCGCATCTGAGAGACTATTTTCCACTGCATGTCTGCTTCAAACAGATTTGAGAAATCGTCTATCTCCGCAAAATTTTAGAACACTTTGTTTTTTAAACAAAAATCTTATTAATATCAATTTTAAATATTAATCTTTTCCAATCTTGTTTTTATAATTTTAATTTAATTTTAACATGATCTCAAATTCAATTCGATGTCTTTTAAATCTTATTACTCGTAATATCAATTTTAAATCTTGAGCCAATCTAAACTGAATGCCAATGTTTATTTTGTAAAATCATAAATATTGCAGACGTTTTGTTGTTTGAAAATTTGAAGTTGAGAAACTGAAATGTATTGAAAATTTTGATGATTTGAATGCCTCATTAATAAACACTGTTATTTTGTATAATAGAAGAATTACTCTACTTGAGTTTTGTTAATTTTTACTTGAGCTCAATTTCAATATGCGTATTGGTATCGGAATCGGTATCGGCGATATTTATTTTTTAGAAAGTCGGTATCGGTATCGGATCGGCGAAATGCCGTATCGTTACATCCCTAGTAAAAATGTCGACAATGTATATTTAGCAAATTTATCGTAAGGAGAAAAAGTACTAAAAGTCAAAAAAATTATCACAAGTACCATTTTTTTGTATTTTAAAGCCCCGAAAAACACACTGTATGTTGATATATAAAAAATTTGCTAAGAAAATTAAAAGGTCCAAAAATACTAATTTGTCCCAAATTTACTCCTTAATAAAAAGTACCCTAATTGAATTTTAATCTGGATCATATGCTATCCATCTACCAAATTTCTTGAAAATCCATTAAGCGACTTTTGCGTCATAGTAGAATGTCTATGATAAGTAAAATGAGTCTTTCTTTGAATTGTTTTAAACAAAATTTTTCACAATTCTTTTTATGTTACAATTTTTGTTTATCTTATAGTGAAAACTTCAACATGGTTTATTTTTTCATTGCTTAATATGGTGGTTAAAATTATGTACATAATTATTAAAGATTATTTAGATTTAACAAACATTTCTTAAAAATTAAATATTCTGTAAATCATGGCCATTATGATTTTATCTTGTTAGATGTTGTGTAATAATTGTGTAGCATTTCTGTTTTAAAAAACTCACTATTGTTTTGTTATCAATGTGTTTGTATGTATATGTATGAAAATTTTGTTTTCCATATGAATATTTCATTATTTTTATTTTTTGTATCTTAATGCATTCGTATACCAACTATTTGTTTTGCACGTCTCTTAAACAGAGTCAACAGCGGAAATATACGATTGCACATATGAATAGAGAGCCTCTGTACTGGGCCCAAATCGTTACATCTCGTCACGTAATTTCCCATCAAATTGTTACGTGACGATTCCTACGTTCGCGGATGTAACGATTTGGGCGCTGATCTTTATAAATATTTGGTACTGATATTTGGGTTATGAATTCTGCTGCGTCCAGCTTAATCGCTGAATTTGTTTGCCCCTAAGGGAGTATTTTTAGTTTTTAAATTTAAAGAAATTATTCGGCGAAAAATATTTTGAGAAGATATCCCAAAATTTTTTTTTTGTCCATTGAAAACACCCTCGTGATCACGGTTCTGCACCTTGGTGCTGTGCTTCCTAATGAAAAGTGTTCTGAACATTCAACATCACATGGTGTTAAACGAGTATCGTCAATGTAGGGCGACATTTAGATATTGACGTTAATCTTGAAAAAGTGAGGAGAAGAGTAAAAGTGTTTTCAAATTCTTTGCGTATTGAACGTTACTTTTCCTTAATATCGTACCTTACTAATTTCAATTGTTTTACAAAAGCTTTAAAAATATCTATACCAACTATTTAAAAATTTAGTAAATTTATCAAATAAAATTTTATCAATCGAACATGGTTTTTTATTAAGAAAATATATTCAACGCTATCCATGGTCTCAACCGAATTAATGGATAACCTACTTTTCTTGAACTCTTGTTTGAAAGAAAAGAGAACACAGTTTTTTTTATTTGCGTATTGAATGTTACTTTCTCTCTATATGATTCTGTACTAATTTTAATTGTTCTATAATTGCATTAAATATATCTATCATAGCTGTTGAAAAGTTTTGTAAATTGAAAAAAAGATAAAATTTACAAAAACAAAGTGTTGAACGTTACCTAAAAAAAAAAAATTCAATTTGTTTTAGTAGTAGCATTTTACATGAGGTTTCAACGGATTGTTAGTTAAAGAGACTAACAAATTTTTAAAGTAAATTCTTGTAATATATAGAAAAAGATAAAAAATATGTACCTTGATATTCTATAATTATGAACTCTACAAAAAATGTTGCACTTTTTGCCCACTCTAAACGTTGCAATGTTAAAGGAATGTTAAACTGTTATTCCTTCAATAAAAAGCAAAAATTTGTTTTTTCTAGAAAAGAAAGCCGTCATAATTATGAAAAATCGATAAAAATTTTGGAAATAGGAATAAACCACATGATAAATAACAAATGATTGAATTCTTCTTTTATTGTAAAAGCAATTGTTCAAGCAAAGATTTCAAACAAAATTTTTTTTTCTAAAAAAAATTTTTCTTTCGATCTATTTAAAACTTTATCGTTTATGTATAATAATGAATTCTTTTCACTTATAATTAATTATCAGCATTTAAGGTTTTATTATTTCATTGTAAGATCAATTCTCAACATGACTTATGATCTTTAAGAATTGACTTGAAAGTCATGTACGAGTATGTACATTTCTCGCTCAAAAATAAATGGGTCAGTCTGTCATCATCATCATATTTTTTTTTTTAAAGAAACAAAAGTGTAGCTGTACACTTTAACCCTTTTCTTCGAAAAATAGGAGAGAAGATAATCCCCAGAGAAGACCAACTGACGCGAAATGTCATAAGTTTAATGGATGTTGTACATACTCGTATGAGTAGCTTTCGACACTAGACAAAAAAAGCATTTTTAAGAACATTAGAATACAAGAAAATATTTCTATGGAAAAATAGAATAATAACAAAATAATAACTTTATTTTTTTAAAGTTATTACATTAGTAATGCATTCTTTTCTCCTCATACTGTTGGGAACAATAAAAATTTTTCATTTATTTTATTTTTTTACCAAATAATTAAGAAAAATAAAATACTTAAAAAATTGTTTCACGAAAACAAAAATCTTCTTAACACATTTACATTGAAACTTTTTAAGGAATGTTTTTATTCCATTTGTTAGTTTTTCTGAAAACTTTTTTTTTCAATAAATTATAGCTTTTTATTGATTTAAAATTTTCTTTAGACAATAACATTTCAATAACGGTGTTTCTAATTTTGTTTAACATTATTTGAAATGATTTTTATTTATTTGATTTGATTTCGGGTCAACTCTCAAATCAAAAAAAGAAAATAAAGAAAAAAAAAAAATAGAAAAGTGTCAAGTGTCTTTTGAAGATTCTTTTGTTAAAAAGGCAGCATATTTTTTCATATTTTTTTTTTGTAAAGGGAATTTTTTTATAGTCTGATGATCTTAAAATAGAATCTGATACACACATAAGTATCAACATTAATAATTATGTGGAACATACAATTTTAATGAGCTGGAGAGATTTTGGGTTTGAACATGCAGCGACAAGAACAAGACCAGACCCCCTGTATATTATAAATTCAATAAATATTTTATGATCACTTTATGTTGATTCTTATTTTTCCTCCAATGTTTTTCTTATTCGTAATTTATTACAACAACAAAAAAAAAGTTTGTTGATGTTTTGGTTTTTAATAAAAATCAAATTAAAACATCGTTAACATTTAAAAAGAGATTTAAATGATCGTGTTTTCATGTTATTTGAATTTTTTTATGCCTTATTGTTGTCTTTAAGTTGCTGATAATTTTGATACCAAAAATCAACAGATTTCCACATGAAATTATTAAAAAAAAAAGTTTTACTATCAAAAGTATATAAAGTAAGTATGAATGTGTGTGTAAAAATGCTAATGCCGCTGTGTGTCACTTTCATGTTGTTCTTAAAGAACGTTCTCAACAGCTTAAAAGTTTTACCAAGGAAGTATACAACAATTTATAAAATATTTTCAGAAAGCAAAAAAAAAAAGAAAAATGAAATTCCAAATTTATTCAAGAATTTTATTTGTTTATTTTTTTGCAGAGAAAAAACCTTTAGGTAATCACTGATTACTACTGGCATAAGTAGAGATCATCCTCAGAGTGCTGCTGATACGAAAAAAAGTATACACATTAAATTTCTTAAGAAAAATTTATTTCTTAAGCAAATTTTAGTACAAATCCAATATCTGATCAACTCCTAAACTCAACAACGTGGACCGCAAAAAAAAAAAAAAAATGATTAAGATCTTAGCTGCCCTAAATATACGTTGTAGGGCGATATAAGTATAATTATGCAAAAATATGCAAAAATATGCATAAAAAAATACATCCTTAAAATGCATTAAACATTTTAAAATGTGGAAAATATTTAGAAAATTGAAGAAAGTTTAATTAAAGTAAATTTTAAATTGTCTAAGAAACATTTTTTAAATTTTGAAAAACTAATCGATCACAAAGCAAAATTAATATCTTTTAATTTGTTTGAAAAAATTTTATATTAACATTTAAATGATTTAAAAAAATGCTGGAGAGACACACAAATTTGGCAAAAAAAGTAATAAGAAATTGTGCTCAATATATGCGAAGTATCCCGAAATACGCAAAATTATAATTAAAAGTGTAAAATATGCAGTAAAAAATTCTAAAAATTATTTTAAAATTGTGGAAAAAATTTAGTATCTCTTTCTATTTCTCTCTAGTTTTGGCACAATGCATGGCATCAAAAAGGGTCATCCCCCGATTGCTGGTTCTTAAAAAAAGGTAACGTTAATGAAAAAAAATTCTAAAGTTCAACGAATTTCTGAAAGATTTCAAAAACAGATCTAATTTTTGCAAAAGTAAACATATAAAAACATTAAAATATGCAGGAAAAACAAACAAATATGCCAGAAAAGGTTTAAAAAATTACATTAATAAGCGGTTGAGTCGAAAATGTGCAAAATTATGCTGTAAAAAGTAAAATAGGTAAAAATATGCACTAAAAAATGTATGCCAAAATTTAAATTTTCTAAAACGTATAAATATTTTATTTGGATCTACATTGATCGCACAGGAAAAACTATACAATTTCCCATATTTCCCTGTGTCATCAGTGTACGATATTTTCTATCAAAACCCATTTAAGTTTCAGGCTTAGAACTAAAGACACTTAAATACCTGGCAAAAAAAAAAAAAAGAAAAGAAATAATTGCGAGAACTAATTGATAACTTTCCAATATTGATTAATGGTACACAAACACCTCTTGCCAAGAAATAAAATTTTTCTATACAGGTGCCAACTTTAATCAAACCTAAACTATGTACATGACCTTTCGGAACAAAAATTCTATAATTAATTTTGTTTAATACGCCTCCTCCCTCAATACCTCAATTGGCAAGAACACACAAAATTTCATTTGAAATTCATACAAAATTGAAAAAAAAAAAAAAAAAAAAAAAGGAAATTTTGTAAGAACAATTAAATACCAAAGATTTTGCGCAACATGAATCCAAGTAAAAAAGAAATCAGAACCCATACATATCTTGGAAATGTTTCTCTTTTTTCTTATCAAAAACAAAGAAGAAAAAAAAAAAGAAAGGAATTGTAAAATACAGAGAATAACGACTACCTGGAGAAGGAAAAACATTCTATTACATCAAACATTTGCTAAAACACACAACTTAAAATAGTAGTTGTGATATCATTCGAAATTTTTTTCTAGAAGGAAATTCTATTAATTAAACTGATAACAACAAGTTCAAGAGGTCAACATTTCTTTAGAATTTTCTTTTAAGATAAATATTTTGTTTAAAATGCCGCCCAGTTTTTTTTTAAACATTTCCTTCTTTTTTTCGAGGACAAACGTTCGAATTCTTCTTGTCAAATAGTTGATAGTGTGAGAGCATACATTCAATAATTCATACACTGAAAACAAAACGGTCCCAAACGTTCTTAAATGAACCGCAAATATTGTCAAAAATAACGTAATTATGGATTTTTCTTGAATCAAAGATTGGTTCTAGTACGGATTATTTAATCGTAAAATATTTAATTCAATCATTTCAGAACTTATTTTCTAAAAATAAGATGTTTTTTTGCTGAGTTTAAGGACATCCGAATGTAGTTATTTTTTAAGTTTGAAAAAAAAGAAATGATTTAGGAAATGAGTTGTCCCTGAATAGTTCATTATATATTGCACGCTTGAAAAAGGGAAATGGTTGTTCTGAACTTAATTTCATAATTCGTTTTAATATTGGAAAATCTTTTAACAATTGAAGAAAAAATTCTAGAAATTATTTTTAGTTTATGACTTATGCTCTATACAGACGGTTGTCAGATCTTACAATTTACTGGCAATGTACTAACACGGTTGTAAGAAAATTGTCAGAAAAGCTTAAAATTCATTGCCAGACAATATTCCGACAATAATAAATTTATCTGCCAACAAAAATAGTCAGTTCACACGGTTGTTAGATTGTTGTGAGGCAAAAATTGCCAGATGCGTTTGTCACAACTGTCAAAGGTAATCGTATTTATGGACAGAATTTCCAATAGAAAAATTATCTGTCAGATGCATTGTCTTACAATGAACCGACAATGCTTTTTCTGGCAACGTTGCAAGACAAAAATTGTAAGTTTAGACGGTTGGCAGACATTTTCTGAACATTTTTCTGACAATATTGTAAGATCTGCCAATCGTCTGTACATAGCTTTACAATTAGTGACGTTACGAATACTCGTATTCGGCGAATATTGTTTCAAATATTCGTATTCGCGAATACTAAAAATTAATATTCGAACATCACTAATTACAATTCACTGACAAATCCTTTTTTTTGGCAACGTTGCAAGACAAAAATTGTAAGTTCAAACGTTTATAAGAAATTTTCAACACATTTTACTGACAATATTGTTAGATCTGACAATCGTCTGTACAAAGCTTTACAAGTTTTATGAAATTAATTTTGTTTTTCGAACAATTTACGAAAGTTTCGTTCTCATGTCAACTGGCAGATGGTAGGTGAAATTCCGTAGTAGTTCGAATGCCAATCCTAAAATTCAAAGGACACCGGTTCAAATTCTTGTAGACGAAAAATAATTTTTATTACATCGTTGGATTTTTAATCCTCCCTTCCCGCCAGATAAAAATTAACATAAAGTGAAGAATCCACCGGAGGTTTTTGCACTCTTCTGACATCAAAAGAAAACTGACCAGAATCATCCAGAAACCGCCATCTACAGGGAAAACTTGGCATTGAGAAATTTTCAGCAAGATACCACACCAAACAGCAAGGAACTGCACTACTATACAACTATATGGAGACGGCAGGTGTCAGGCCTATCATAGGAGATTTTTACTTATTATTTGGGCAAATACTTTCGTGTGATTACGAAATTTGTATTTCCTAACATCAAAGAAATTTTTATAGAATTTATGTAAAAAACGGGATAGACATCAATTTGAATTCTAATCCAATTATAAAGGGTAGGCAAATTTGAGGTTAGGCTGTCAAATGATGAAATGTCAAGAATTGAGCTGTCACCCTTTGACATTTGCTTAGTAAAAAGTTGGACAATTTTAACCATGGAACGCTATACTCTTGAACAAAGAAAATTTTATTATCATGAGAAAATTCCCGGTCGCGTAATTTCTCAATTTGGCGATGTCAATTGACCGCCTCGTTCTTGTGGCTTAACGCCGCTGGATTATTTTCTTGGGGGGATTTGAAAGACCGGGCTTACGTGAACAAGCCACAAACAACTGACGGTCTGAAAGTTGAAATTCGGCACTGCATTGATGAGATAAGCGAAGCTGTGTTTCAAAATGTTGTTAAAAATTTTGTAGTATCGATAAAACTGAATTTGTGAAAAAAGTGAGTATTTAAGCCAATTTACTTCCCAACCTTAAATTTGCCCACCCTTTATTTCCCAAATATTAGTAAATTTTTTTTAGTGTTTTCGAGTTTAAAATCCAGAAAGTTATGTGAAAACCAATGATTCAGGCGGCCACGTCCTCTGTCCGAGTTACATTTCAATTTCTTTGGTATCTAACTGCTTGAATACACCTTCCAAGCGGTCCTAAACTATCAATTCTATTTTTTTAAGAAGTCACCGAATTTTTATTCCTAAAATTGATGAAGCTTTCGATTACTAATATTTGACTTGCCACACCCCTCGAACTATTAAAAAAAATATATAAAACCATTAACACTCTGTCAGTTGCAGAGAGTAGATTCACACATTTTTGATCACTATTGGTTTCACCCGTTTATACCACAACAAATATATATTTTTTTATACATTCGATATGTATGAATGTGTACCAAAATTTAATTGGTTGCACTTATTTCATCACATATTTGCTCAATCTGATCGGTACCCTTAGACTATTTATTTGTATTGATAATCCTTTTGTTTTTTGTTTGAAACACGTTCCTGTTCTTGTTACCAGAAATTATTATTTGAGAGCAAAAAAATATAAATTCTAGTTTGTTATTTGAAATACAATAGAATTACAATTGTTTTCTTAGATGATACAGATATTTTCTTTTTTTTTTTGTTATTTAAAATCTGATCTAATTTCATGCCGTGTTGGGAAATTAAAGAGAGTGCTTAAGCTACAGGACATGAGCGACTTTATTTATTGTGTAATCATCTGCCCTTAGAAATGCAAATGCTGCAAAGACTAAAGTACAAATAATAAAATAAATGATTTCTATAGATTTTACTTAGGAATTTTTTGTTTTATTTGAGTTCCTTGAGAGTTTCAATTTTGAAAGCCACAAAAGAATGCTGCTACAAAATTCGTATTATATTTTTATGAGGTCATGGAAATTTAGATAATTTTATTTAGTTTATGTTTACCATGACAGCAGCGCCATCTGCTGGAAAATATTTTGATATTGAACTGTTGTTAAACAATGCAAAATTATGTAATTTTTATCACATTATGGATGGAATTTAAATAACAAAGGCTTAAAAGAAGACAAACTACATACATACATAGAAACATATCACTAAAATATCAGCCGTATAAAAGTACAAACAAAAATACATATATTATGATGGGAATTTAATTTCAAACTAATTTAAACAAGTAATAAGATAAAATAATAATAAAAATGATTTATGTGTGGCTTTATTGAGAAATAAATATTAAAAGCGTAAAATTAGTGGTAAAATATCATCTAATTAAAATGATTAATATGTGATTTTTTAAATATGGGTCTCTCAATTATACATACATACATACATACGATTATATTTTTCTTAAGCATAATAAAACGATTGTGCGTATCTGTTTTTTTGTTTGTTTGAAATTAAAGATGAGGCCTTGTTTCGTATGTGAAACAACAATTTAATTTTTGGATGCTCATGTAAATATCGAAAGTTTTTTTTTCAAAATATAAAATATGCATAAAATATGCGCCAAATATGTAATTTGAAATATGAAAAATACAAGACCATAAAGCTTTCTACTTTAATTCAAATTGGACTATACTGATAAGCAGGGAAACCGCAAATATGCAATCGCATATTTCAATGTGTACACCCAAATAATTTATTTATACGTTTTAAAACTTTTTAGGAATTTTGGCAAAAATTTGTTAATGCACATAACGGGTGTTTTTTTATAGAGGTATAAAACTTTAAGTTAGCAACAGTTTTTTTGTCGGCGATTTTGTCAGCTGTCAAGTGATTTATGTTTAGATTGGTTGGCGATTCAACATGAATAGTCTGACGCCTGAACAAACCTTCCAAACTGTGCAAATTTATTTTGAAAATTATGGTTCTGTTCGAAATACGAAATAAGCGAATTTTGCTTAGCGATAAAGATCACGTTTGTTTGAATGGATAAGTCAATAAATAAAACTGCCGTATTTGGAGTGATGATAATCCTCAAGTGTATGATGAGACACCGTTACATCTAGAAAAACTGACTGTTTGGTTGGCTTTATTGGTCCATACTTCTTTAAAAACGATGCTGGTCAGAAAGTTACAGCCAGTGGTGACCGCTATAGAGCCATGATTACTGACTTTTTCGTTCATCAATTAAACAACCATGATGTGCAGGAGATGTGGTTTCAACAAGACGGCGCAAGAAGACACACAGCTCATATCACAATTGATTTATTGAAGGAAATGTTTGATAACCGCATCGTTTCGGACTCGTGAATTGGCCTTCAAAGTCGTGCGATTTAACGGTAGACTATTTTCTGTGGCGATATGTGAAATCGCTAGTCTACGCCGATAAGACAGAAACGATTGACTACTTTTAGGACAACAATTTACGGCCACAAATGTTGAAAAAAGTAATCGAAAATTGGACCTCCAGATTAGACTACGTCCGAGCAAGAATTAGTGGTCTTATGCCAGAAGTCATATTTAAATTACAATGTCAGAAGGTTATCTTTCGAATAAAGTAAAATTATTTCTTGTCAATTAAAAAAATTCATGTTCGTTTTATTCCATTTCAAAGCTCTATAACTCTATAAAAAAAACACCCTTTATATGCATATTTTATTCTTTACAGCACAATTTAGCATATTTCCGGCTACACCGCATATTTTAGGCATTTAGTTAGTTTTTATGGTATATTTGTTTATTTTTCCAATATATTTTTACTTTTGGTACACAACGTTTGTGTGATAAAAAAAATTGTTAAATGAGTTGTTTTCCGCAATTTTAAGTGCATGTTAGAAATTTCTTAATGCACAGCTTTGCATATTTCGCACATCATACTTACGATTTTATTTATTTTTAATTTTTGTGGCATATTTTGATGATTTTCCGCATATATATTTTAAAATTTCTACAACTTTAATATTCACTTTTACTAAAAAGAATAAAAAAAAAAATTTTTAAATCACTAAGTTTCATTAGTGATTTTAAATTTACTGTAATTTATATTTTCCACATTTTCGAAAAATTTTCCACATTCCTTTTGAAGTTTATTTGCTGGTTAAAAAAATGTTCAATAGATTTTAGGGGTCAATTGGCATATGTTTGCATATTTTACCATTTACAGCATAATATTGCTTATTTCGCATTGCAACGCATATTAAGAGGATTTTTTACTCCCAGCTTTACCCAATTTCTAATTCATTCTAGTGATTTTCCTTGAGCCATACCAAATTTTTACGGGGAAGTGCTAAATCTAATATATAAAATTCTCGTGTCACGATTTTTGTTATCGAACTTCTCCGAAACGGCTCGACCGATTTTAATGACTTTTTTTATGTATATTTGGTAGGTATGAGATTAGGATTTAATGTTTATTTTAAATCGCTAGGGCCACGAGGAGAGGAGGGAGGGGGCAATTCCTGTATTTATTAAACTATTAACCCAACAGATGGCGCTATGCCCGCCTTATAATTATTTTTGTTGTTGAATGACCGATGGTGCTATGTCCGCCTCATGCAGGAGAATCGTCGTCGTTCGCATTTCAAACACAATAAAATTATTGTTTGGTATTTTTTTCATCGGCGGTCATAGTCACAGACTTACAATACATTCTCTATTTTTTATTTAACACCCAAAATATGCACTAGAAATATTTTGTATGGCAAAACAACATTTGCCGGGTCATCTAGTTTTTTTTATATTTTTATTTTCTTATTTGGTTACTGTTAAGGAGATTTTAGCACAAAAAATGGTTTGGACGTGGCTGCACTACTGCACTGCATAAAATATAATTGAAATTTCTGTATAAACAAGATAAATAGTTTTATTCTAAACATGTCTGTAAGTAATCGTACATATTTTTAAACAAAACTCTTGAAATAATAAAGAAATCACGTTTTTTATTTTAATTCCTGACAAGATCACATCAGTGAAAACAACAATTATCTAGAATTCCTTTTGTCTTTTAATTTAACTCCAGCGCTTCGTTAAGAAGTCTTCTAGGGTTTCTTAAAATGGTCATGTATATATTGTCTATAATTGTCTTTTATATTTTTATTTAAAGAAAATATGATACTTAAATGGCAGCAATTTTTTTTTCTTATTTCTTATTTTTGTAAACCATTTATTATAAATTGTTATTGTTTTATTTAACATATTTTTAATACAGTTTAACAAAGAAATTAATGGCGGGCGGAATACAAAAAAGGAAGTTGGTTTTTGTAACAGACAAAAGAAAAAAAAAATAAATTATTTATATGGAAATAAACCAAAAGATTGGAGATTTTTTCTATATATTTTTTTTATCTGTTTAACAAAAAATGGCTGAGAACAAAGGAATATTTGTGTAGAGATCTTTTTTAGATCAGCAATTAACGGTATAATTGTTTCAGTACAGAGTACAAGAAATAGGTAGTCGTAGTTTTGTTTAATAAATAAGATTGTGGGTAAAAGGATCTACATAAGTATGTATTATCAAAATATGCAAAATGCAACATTGATAGAAAACCTTTCATGATTCTGATGTATTGTGACCAAAAAGTATCAACATATTTTACCCTAAGTTACTGTCATCATTGCGATGTTAACCTTTACAGTACTTTTTAATCTTGAAATAAAAAAAAAAAATAATGACAATCACTGCAAATAATGACATTTCTGTCATCAAAGGATTTGTTAAATTTGATGTTGATGGACATACAAACATACATATGGCATGATGACTAAGGGTCAAAAATATGCAGACAGATCATCTTACTAATGATAGAAAACAGTTTAATATTTTTAATCAGAATTTGACAATATTTGAAAAATATTTTTTTCTTTTAAGCTGTTTTATTCCTATTATTAATGTACAAAATGTGTCATGATGTTGATGTCGTTACAGTCACAGCTTATATGTCTGACACATACAATATAACAAAATTTTATGATGATCTTTGTCCTTAGATAGATAATACTATTCGTATTATTTTTGTATTCTAGTCAGAAAATGTGTGTCATAGCTCTGATTACAGGTGATGACAGATGATGACATATTTATATACACACAATTATAAATTAAATGATTAAATTAATAATAAACACCAAATCGTTGCGGTCACTCTATAGATGACATTTAAAATATTAAAAAAAATTCATGGTGATGTTTGTCATCAGATTTAAATTTTTTGATGGCATAAAATTTATGATGACAATATGTCATATATCCATAAATAAGTTTTTCCTAAAGTCGATGACACATACATACATATGCACATAATTAAAAATTAAACTATTTGTAATAATAACAAATAACAAATCGTTGCAGTATAGATGACACAAAAAATATTACAAAATTTTACGATCACATCGTTTGTCAGTAGAATTTACACCATTTACGAATAGCTATTTAGCAAATAAAATTTATGTCACAACTCTGCTGACAGGGTTTAGGTATTACATCAAAAGATCTGTTTTTCTAAAGTTGATGACACACAATTTAAAATTGAATGATTTGGATAAATAACAAATAAATTACTTTTAAAATATTAAAAGAAAATTTATGGTGATGCTTGTCATCAGATTTTACTTTTTTGATGAGTATATTTTGCACAGAATAGATGACACCTAAAATATGAGAAAATTTCAAAAATGATTTTGCCATTAGATTTTACTTTATTTATGATTAGTTTTTACAAAATTTATGTCACAGCTCTGATGACAGAGTGCTATACATTCGAAGATGAGTTTTTTGAAGCGGAAGAATAAAAATTTATAATTTAATGATTTTGATACTAGTAAATAACATACAACTATGAAAATTATTGTTTTGTGACACAAAGTCAGCACAAAATATGAGTTCTCTTAATTAGACCTCTTTACATAAAAAACACGTAAAAATGTAAATATATTTTTTCGAAAATAATTAACAAATATTCTATAGCACTTTTATTGCATTAACAAAAAGAAAAGAGAGATCTCTTAGGGACATCCGGTTAATGCCATACTTCTTATCTTTCATCGTATACGTATATTTTGAATTTAGTAAGAATAAATGTTTGTATTCTCGTAGACTGCTGAAAAATTGTAATTTTGCAGATACAAGTTTAGCAGTGCAAGTGGTCCGAATTAATATAAAACATTTTTAAAACAGTAGACTTAAACATTCTTAAAAAACTGTTTTTTTTTAGAGTAACTACCATAATTGGGTGAATTGGTTTCATCTCTTGTGAACTAATTTAATTCAGCAAACCACCCTCGCAGTTTGCTTGCTTGTGTGTTCAACGTTTTTTTAAGAAATTGTAAAGTTTCTTTTTAACGAAGACTTAAAATTTAGTTTGCAGTTTTTTTCTCCCATATTTTCTGCTTTAAATAATAAAGCGTATGTGTTGTTAATGTGTGTTTTTATTTAAGCTTTAACTTTTACCATGACTTGGCAAATTCCTGATCATAATAATAATATGACCTTAGTGAAAATGATTTACTACCGCGTGATTGTGTGAACATAATAATGAAAGTGAATTTTTAAATTCATTTGGGATGTGAAGAAAAAAATTTTTATGTTTTTTTTCATGAAAAATAAAGCATCAGAATAGTTGACACTAAGAAGGACTTAAAAATATCTTTAAACTTAAATGGCGCTTAATTTCATAGCAAAGTAACGAAACTGTGTTAACTGCAAATAAATACCGGTATATATTTTGCCTAATTTGTTAAGCAAATAAAATACTTTTTAACAATAGAACAGGTAATAAAACTAACACCAAGCGCTAGTTTTATTTTCTAATATGTATTTAGTAATCGAACAAGTACTAGTAACAGTAAATAACTATTTATTTAACAATTCACACATAAAATGCGTTGATTATTTTTTATTTTTACTGCATGTCTTCACATCGGCTTAATAGGAAATCAAGGCCGGCTTTTCCGTTCTAAACGTCAAATTCTAATAAAAAAAAAAAAACACTGGTTGCTACGAGCAGTTGCCATATTTGTAATAAAACTGACCAGACCTTCAGCAATTCAACAAACAAATCCTACATTTATTTCGTCATAATTTTATATTGTTATATCTACATATGTATGTATGTGTGTATTTGAACTGAAAAAGGTTAGAAATGTATGTAATAGCAATAGAGAAATTAATTATTTATATTTTTAATAACTATCTATAAAATTAATAGGCAAGATCGTGTTTTGTGATGGAATTTATGCGCCTATTATTCAACAGATTGTCGCAAATCTTATACCAAATTAAAAATACTCATTCGCAGAAGTGAACAAGATATTGTAGACTCATTACTTTGTAACCCATAAGAGCTTAAAGCACATGCATTGCACATGCACGTAAATTAATAACAAACGAACAAAACATGTGTTCTTCTTCAACTGGTTTTGTAAAGAAACTAACAGTTATGGTGTCACCCCACCGTATAATAATTTAACAAATATGTTTTACATTTTTTTATTATTATTTTATCGTATACACGAGTTTCCTGTTTTGCAACTTTATTCTTGTTGTTACCCTATTTTTGAATTCCAGACAAACTATTAAAAAAATATAATACATGTCAATGCACTTTCCACGCTTTATCAAAATTATCTAGAAATGCAATTTTGTCAACACACTTCTGCTGTTAACAAATAATTCCACGAATTAAAACAATAAAGACACAAACAAACAGGAAACTCACAAAAATAAATATTATTAATAAGCAAAATAATAAAAATTACCAATAAGCATTTTTTAATAAGAAAACAAAATTGTAACAAAAAAGTTCAGTTTTTAACTCTCGTTTGATAAATAAAGAAGTAGCAAAAGCTACGAAAAAATAAGAAAATAAAAAGAATTTTATTTTTTTTAATTAATAAAAAACCCACAAACATATTTGGCGACGAGGATGGGATTTCGCGAAAAGGTTTTAATCGTTTAAAGAATTAATTGGTTCCTTTTAGACATTTTAATGTTTAACGCGATTTCAAAAAAATAGAAAAAAAAAAGGAAGAATCCTTATTCTAAACAACAACATTAATAAGTGAACTAAAAGTTAAGTAAAATAATAAAAGAGAAAAACCCTTACTCTAATCAAATAAACTAATTAAGTGAACTTTAATTTTAATGCACACATAAAAAGTGGAAAATATCATCAACAAATTACTACATAAAAAAAGAAATGAAAATAAATATAGACAAAACAAATTGCCTTATACATTGACAGAAAATAATAATAAATAAAAGAAAAAAGTAATAAAAAACATTTTTAAATAAAAACACTATTTGAACAGTGGAAATATAAAGTGATTTAAAAGCACTATTTGAACAAGTGGAAATAGAAAATCAGTAAAACCGAGAAGAAGAACACCAGAGAAAAATCCTGATCAGCACTAAGAAGGAAGAGAACAACTATAAACAAGGAAGACAACTTTAAAAGGATATAGTAAGAATAGTCATAAGTTATTCAAAATTTTTTTTTTTCCTCCATAATTTATAACTATAAGATAATATTATTAATTACGTGTACAAAAATTGTCCACTGAAAATTGCAAATAAAATCTAAAAAATAAACAAATTTATACCTTCCTTTAAAATGGCAGAACCAAATCAAATTCAATTAGATCCCATTAAATACTTGAATTCAATCCCTCAGTATAACGGTAACCGTAACGATTTAATTAATTTTACTAGACTAATAGATAGAATATATCCGGTTCTTAGGACTTATGATGAACTTTCACAACTTGTCTTCTCAGACATTATAAAAGGTAGATTAGTCGGTAGGGCCAAAGAAATTATAGAAATTAATACGCAGGCACAATCTTGGACAGATATCAAGAGTATTTTAGAGAACAATTTTGGTGAGAAAAAGAATTGCGAACAATTATATGATGAGTTAAGATCTGTCACTTTTGAAAGTACTACTGTTGATTTTTATAACGAGATAAAATACAGACTACGGCGTTTGAATAACAAAGCCCTTTTGGTCCTTGGTGAAGGTGAAGCAACAAATCAGGTAGCCATTAACAATCAAAGATCTGCACTGCACATCTTCAAAAACAAAATGCCGGAACCAATGCGGACTGTATTAACTTGCAGGAATCCTGGAAGCCTGGAATTAGCAATGGATATTCTATTCGAGAGCGGATACGACCGCATGGGAAAAGATGGTCGCATAGTGAAGAATAGTAATAGCAAAGGGAAACGACAGAATAATGAAGAACAAGAAAGAAACATAGAACCTTCGGGGAGCAGAACAAATCATAATAAAAAATATAATTATAATAAATTTAACGACAATAGTAATTACCACCGAGGAAACTACAATTATCAGCAAGGCAATCAGAGCTACAATCACAATCGGTACCAACAACGCAACATGGAAAGATATAACCAAAACTATAACCAAAATCAACAACGCAATTATAATCCGCCCCAACAACCAGAACCAATGGAAATAAATAATGTACAACACTTTAAACCGACAACAGACAGTTACCAAAACGACAGTAAGTACAATCATCACTACCAACAAAATCGACACTACAGCAGATATAATAGACAAAACTATAATCAACCCAGACAGCCGGAACAAGGCAGAACAGATGTTCAAAATTTTCGGCCGATGGCCTCAACGGAAACTTACCATATATAATCGTTAAAACAAAACTAGGACGTTTAAGATTCATCATCGACACGGGAGCAACACATTCCGTAATAAATCCTGGAATTTGCCATCCCAAATGGAGGATCCCTTGCGATGTGACAAACATTAAGACATTACAACATACTATTACAATTTCAGAAAAAGTAGCAATCCCAATTTTTAAAGAATTTGGTGAATTTACAGACACCAAATTAGAATTTTTAGTCTGCCAATTCCACAAACAGTATGATGGAATAATTGGCAATAACATACTTAGACAAATGAAAGCAATAGTTAATTTGAAAGATAACACCCTAAAAATCGAAAAAACCGAAATTCCAATTCGATACACAAATAACGGTATCGAATACTATTTCGAAAAAAAAGGACTACATAAAGTCATAGTACCAGTTGAGCACAAAAACGGTTTAGTATATAATCCCAAAACCTTATTAAACGATAAGAATATCGAAATAGTGGAGGGAGTATACGAAACAGAAAATTATAAAATCAATGCTCTTGTTAAAGTGAATGGAAATTTACCACAACGGGTTATTTTAGAAACCCAGGAAACAGATGAAATAACACCCGAAAATTTTTATACAATTGAATCATATAAAAAAATAGATGTACCAATGTTGGAACAGATTCGCGTAGACCATTTAAATAAAGAAGAAAAAGAGAAACTTTTACCAATCATTAAAAAATATAATAATATATTCTACACAGAAGAGAGCGATCTTACATTCACGAACGCCATCAAACACGAAATAAGGACAACTAACAACATACCTATTGCGGCGAAAACATATAGATACCCCTACATACATAAAACTGAGGTAGAAAAGCAAATAGAGGAAATGCTACACAAAAGGATAATAAGGCCCAGTCATTCGCCTTATTCGGCCCCAGTTTGGGTAGTTCCAAAAAAATTAGACGCTAGTGGTAAGGCAAAATGGAGACTGGTTATAGATTACAGAAAAATCAACGAGATAACAATAGACGACAAATATCCAATCCCGAATATCGACGAAATCCTGGAAAAACTCGGACGTTGTCAATACTTTACCACCCTCGACCTAGCGAAAGGTTTCCATCAAATCGAGGTTCACGAAAAAGACATCGCAAAGACAGCATTTAGTGTGGAAGGCGGCCACTACGAATTTCTTCGTATGCCGTTTGGGCTGAAAACAGCTCCGGCCACTTTCCAGCGTTTAATGAATAACGTTTTGGGCGAGTTCATTAATAAAATTTGTCTAGTGTATCTAGACGATATTATAATATTCTCAACTTCATTACAGGAACACATAGAATCCATAACGAAAGTCTTCCAAAGACTAAAAGAAGTTAATTTAAAAGTTCAACTGGACAAAAGCGAATTTATGAAAAAAGAAACCAAATTCCTTGGACACGTAGTATCTGAGGAAGGCATTAGACCAAATTCCGACAAGATAGCTTGTGTACAGCAATTTCCTTTACCAAAAACGCAAAAGGAAATAAAACAGTTTCTCGGATTAGCGGGATATTATCGCAAGTTCATGAAAGACTATTCCAAAATAGCCAAACCCATGACGAGATATCTTAAGAAAGACTCCGTTGTTGAATTTAAAAATTCAGAATATATCGAATCATTTGAATCTCTTAAAAGACTGTTGACAAATTCTCCCGTTCTAGCATATCCAGATTTTACCCAAAAATTCATTCTTCAAACCGACGCAAGCAAATTTGCACTTGGAGCTGTTCTATCGCAGAATGGCCATCCTATTTGCTATGCAAGTCGTAGCCTAAATGGTGCGGAACAGAACTACAGTACGATAGAAAAAGAACTTCTCGCAATTGTATGGTCAACAAAATATTTTAGACCATACCTCTTCGGAAGGAAATTTTTAATTGAAACAGATCATAGACCACTAGTTTGGCTGTTCTCCATTAAAGAACCAAACTCAAAACTTGTGAGATGGAGACTACGTCTACAAGAATACGATTATGATATAAAATATAAAAAGGGTATTATGAACGGTAATGCAGACGCATTATCTAGGATAGAAATTAATTTCAACGAAGATGAAAACTTAAATAATATTATTTCAGAAACAAACAACCCGCTCAACTTTTATCGGAGACAAATTGTAATTCATAAAACAATGTCAGGATCACTGAAAGTAAAAAACCAACAAATTTTCAAGAATAACAGGAAGACAATTTATGCTAAAACTTTTGACGAAGAAACACTAATAACTCTATTAAAAAATCATTTCAACCCTGATAAAACCAACGCAATTTTCATAAATGATGAATCTGTTTTTTACGAACTGAAAACTGTCTTTGAAAAATACTTTGGTGAAAATAGAAACTTCAAAATCATACGCTGTAAACACCTTCTTAAGGATATAACAGATGAAAACGAGCTGACCGATATAATAGGAAAAGAGCACATAAAAAACAATCATAGAGGAATAAACGAAAATTTCGCAGAATTAAAACTTGAATTTTACCACCCACAGCTAAAAATACGCATAACACAATTTATAAATAATTGTGATATATGCAACAAAGAAAAATACGAAAGAAATCCAATAAAACAACAATAAATAATTTTAACATTTTGAAAACTAAATTAGATAATCTTTCACCACATTTTAGAATTAGACGAGGTTTAATAAATGGCCTTGGAAAAGGATTAAAATTTATAACAGGAAATATGGACAGTGACGATGAACAAGAAATCAGATCAATGCTCACGAATCTAACGACAACTACTAATGCTAACTCAATCGAAGTAAGATATATAGCGCGTATAAGTAAAACACTTTCTACACAGATACAAAATGTCACAACTCATATCAACAGACAACAATATATAGTAAAAACATATATAAACAAATTTCGCAATGAGATTCAGAATAAAATATCTACATTAGAAGACGAAATAGATTTCCTAAAACACATTTACCAGATTGATAATGATATAAATCTACTCAAAGACCATATTGACGACATTGCAGGAGTCATATTTACTAGCAAACTAGGTATTATACCGACGGACTTACTCGACGAACAGGAAATTGAAATTATAAATGACTTTGAAAAGTATACTAAAACAAAAGTTGCCGTATCCTTTGAAAAAGAACAAATTGTCATCATCCTTTCCATTCCCCAATTTTCAAACATATCCTTTACACAAATAATCCTTGAGCCAATTCCCAATAAAATAAACAAATCATTATTTTTAAAAGAAAACAGAATTTTAGTTGATGAGAACCAAAATGTCTATTTTCCAAATACATCTAGCTTATATAAGAATCTAAAACAAATTAATGATCCATGTATCTTAAGCATCGTTGCAAATAAAATAGCAAGTTGTACACTTAGAGAGTATAAAATACCAGAAATAAAAGAAATAAAAGAAGGAATAATTATATTTAAAAATTTCTTTAACAACTTTACACACAATTGTAATTACAAAGGAAAAACTATTAATATAAGTCATAATTTTATAATTAAATTTGAAAATTGTCAAATCAATGTTGGTAATTTAACATTTAAAAACGAAAAACTAATTGTAAAAGAAAAAATTATTCAAACTAACTTTTTAAAAGAGATAAAAGAAAATGGAACATACACTGAAATTAAATTAGAAGATCTATACATAAAACAAATTAAATATGAAAACAATTTTACTGATTTTAATAAAACCCAAAATATACACAGAATCATTAATATAGCTGCAAATAGCACTACAATTTCAATATTGATCATTTTAGTAATTACTATACCCATACTTTGTAAAAGAAGAGCAACTGTGCTCCAAATTTCGTCGGAGCCTCAAACTAACGGAGGGGGAGTTATGGTGTCACCCCACCGTATAATAATTTAACAAATATGTTTTACATTTTTTTATTATTATTTTATCGTATACACGAGTTTCCTGTTTTGCAACTTTATTCTTGTTGTTACCCTATTTTTGAATTCCAGACAAACTATTAAAAAAATATAATACATGTCAATGCACTTTCCACGCTTTATCAAAATTATCTAGAAATGCAATTTTGTCAACACACTTCTGCTGTTAACAAATAATTCCACGAATTAAAACAATAAAGACACAAACAAACAGGAAACTCACAAAAATAAATATTATTAATAAGCAAAATAATAAAAATTACCAATAAGCATTTTTTAATAAGAAAACAAAATTGTAACAAAAAAGTTCAGTTTTTAACTCTCGTTTGATAAATAAAGAAGTAGCAAAAGCTACGAAAAAATAAGAAAATAAAAAGAATTTTATTTTTTTTAATTAATAAAAAACCCACAAACATATTTACTAACCACAATAAGAAATATTTTTCAATGTTTCGATGGGCGAAATGGTAGAAATGTTGTTGGTGGAGGGGGGGGGGGGGGGGGGAAACCTAGGAGAGAAACTCGGTTTTGTTATGTACTACTTTTTCAAAAAATAAAAAGACTTACACTGCAAAATTAAGTCAACATTAAATAGCCAACATTGTGCATTTAAATCAGCGTTGCCATATTGGTGCTTTTCGGTTATTTTTTGGTGCTTTTTTACTTAATCAATACCCTAAATTTTGTTAAATACCCGTTTTTGAAAAGCGGGTATTTATAGTGCTTTTAAGAATTTCTCACAGTGCTTTTAGGTGCGTTTTAAATAATCAACATTTTTCACACTGAACCATTTTCCTACTATTCTTTAAACACACCTAATACATTTTTAACCAACTGCGTATAATTTGCATCTATATTTTGATTAATACTCGCAAACTGTTAAGAGTTTGAATTCTAGAATTTCTCAAGCTTGATTAGTACTCGCAAACTGTTAAGAGTTTGAATTCTAGAATTTCTCAAGCTTCTTTTTTTTAAATTCGTTCAGAAATTTTTATGATTTATTTGTTTAGCAGTGATCTTACTTTCAATATTAGTACATATCCTTTGATTTGTTTTTTATGCAAATTTAAGCAAGAAAGTGCCTTGGTTATTATCAAGCTGCACAGTTATTAAAATTAAGTTCTTCATTGATGTTAAAGTTTATATGTGCTAAAGTTCATCATCTAACAATGGCTTTCCCTTAGATCAAAAAACAAATACTTATATAGAAAAGCTTGGGAAAATGATCCAGATTTTAAATGGTGGCTTAGAACTGCAAAAGATGAACAACAAGCATATTTTATTTGTTGTAATTGTGAAATAAAAGCACGATAAAGCGATTTAATCCGACAAAGTCATATAAGAAGCCATAAAAAAGCAATAGATCTGTCTTTTGATCCACCAGACCCAAAACAAAATTAGGTTAGTGCTTTTGTACCCGAATTTTTTTTATTTTTACCCTTTTTTACCCTATTTCCATGGGCTCACAGTGCTTTTGATGTTGCAAGAGTTGGCATCACTGATTTAAATACTACATAAGTTTTACGAATTTTCATATGTTTTTGACTGCTTGTTCTTCTTATTTAAAACAAAGCTAATAAAAAAATTTGTGGCTGCTGACAAGTTGCATACAACATTCGCTTGTTTTGTCGTTATTATCCTTTTAATCGTTCTGGAGTTTGCTTTTATTCTCTTAAAACAATTCAGCAGTTCTTAATTATTCCTAATTTTAGCTAAAATAAAAATATATATGTTTTGGATTTAACTTTATTTGTTCTAGTCAGCTGTTCTGCAGGGAAATTTTGTGGGAAATTTTTTTCATTACGTTGTGCTACCAAGTTCTCAATACAATTAAATAAGAACAATTAAATAAGACTGAAAAACAGAAGTAGCACTTAAATGCAACATAAATTTAAATGAAAATTAGCTGAATGAATATTTAAATACGAAGTCAATTATTGGCCCTTAAATTTTAACTTTCTTTAATTTTGTTGTAGAACAGCCATAATAATGTTTATTCTGTAAAAAACAAAATTTAGTTAGGACCTTTTTATATTAAGGTAACGATATGTATGCATACCAGTCGGATAAAAATAGTTTGACAACTTCGCAACAAACCTTGTAAATTATACAAAATTTCTTAAAAAAATCTTCACCAAAAATATTTCACATTATGGGGGCGGTATTTTATGCAAAACATAGACGTTAAATGAAAGCAGCAAGACACCAGCAGAACTAAAAAAATTTGAATAAGAAAAAAGTTTTAATGACTTGGAAGCAACAGATGGTTGTTTAAATTTTCAAATTATGTAGTAAAAAGTAGAAATAAAATGCCTAAAAATTTAACATTGAAAAAATTAGTTAACGGTTCCTTGTTACAGTTGGAGTATAAAAAGCCATTAAGAAACTGTTTTTTTTTCTATACAATTTCTTAAGTGTTTAAGATTTGTTGAAACTTTCACTTCTTTGTATGTTTTTTTTTTTAACCATCTTGTCAAGAAATTTTTCTTTTCTTGTTTTGGGATGATTTGAATTTTTTCTTAACTAAACAATAATTTACGATTTTTCATTGTGTTGATAGTGGGAAATTTTTTTAATAAAACCCCAAAATTTTGTTAATGCGGTAAAATTATGATAACAAATAACAAAAAGAAGGTATTAATGAAAGTTTTTGATTGCATTCACTTTCATCTGGCGAAGAAATCCCAAAAAATGTTGGAACTTTTAGGTGTTCTATCTAGAGAAACATTTATTTTATTTCAACACTTGGTGGGAGTTAAAGGTGAAAACCAAAGACAACATTTTTCTCATTGTTTTAACCAAATCAAGAAGTTTAATCAAATTATATTTCGTGTTCGTGTTTTTTGTAATTAATGAGCTCATTTTTCAAAGAAGAGAGGAAAAGCTAAATTTAAGCAGCATGATCGATCAATATGGATGTATATCTAATATGTTTTATAAATTTTATTTTATAAACACATACTAAAATACTCATGATGAAGGGTATAAAAAATTCTGTACAACCGAATATATTCGTATGTTTTAACTTTTGCTATTGATATTTTACTATAGTGTTTAATATGATCAGTCATACTATCCGATGGAATTTCGTAAGTAGTTTCTTCAGAAAACAAAACAAAATTTCTTCGGAATTCAACTAGTCGCCAGTGATTAATTAAAAGCTAAGCGTTAAAATATATCGGCCGATTAAGAACAGGAATTTTTGGAGATATTTATGAAGACGTATGCGTATACAGACGGTTTTCAAAAGAGGAGTTTGTTAATGCAAATGAAGTTGAATAAATTTTAGTTGGCAGCATTGGGAAATTTATGTCCAGAGGCACCTGATACGCTAAAGCGTTGATACACTCTGTTATTATAAGGATGAAGAATTGTGACAAATTTTAAAAATATTTACATCTATGTCGGCAATTTTATTTAAAAATGTTTTACTACAACAGATTCCATGAAAAGCAGAAAATTGTGCTTTAAATGAAATGCCTTTAAAAAGCTTTGAGCCTATAACTCATGGAGTCGATAAAGCTTTCTTTCAAATTATATAACATAGTTAAATCATTTGTTTAAAGTCTGTAAGTGTTTTAATATGTACTACATGCACCTTATATTTAAATTTTAAAAAAATTTTAGTACTAAGATTTAAAAAAAGCTAATGTCGGTATTGAAAGCGATTGTTCTAATTAAAGTTGTTGATAAAGCTGGTTTTAGGTACAAACGTTTGTAAGTACTTTGAATTAACACAAAATATAAAGTTACACACATTTGTCAAAATCCCTTTTCATTAATTAATAATAAATTGTTTTCTGAAAGCTTTTTTTGTATTTGCTTACAAATGTATGTATATGAAGATGAAGATATCAGCTAAAACCAGCTTTTACCTAATTTGCAAACCAGAATATATTTACATAAATTCCTTATGCCAGTTTGTAATAAAGTTAAGCTTAATTAACATTAATTAAGTAAGCTTTTTAATTCCTTTTAATATCATTTATAAACAAAGGAACGGAAAGAAAATTGTTCATGTATGTGTGCACATACATATACTATATATTAATATATTTGAAACGTAGTCATCTGTATCGAAGTTCCTTTACTAGTTACTTTAATCAATATCTAAAATTAGAGCTTTTGTGGTTTTAATGAAAAAGAGGTTTCTAAGAACATGTAAAAATTTCTTTTGAACCAACCCAAAGGAAAATTAATTTTTCATAGTTTTTAATTTTTATCAGAAATTTTTACCAGTTATTTTAATAAAAAAAAAATTTGAAGTTTGTAATTTATAGTTTAAATTACCAAACCAAATAATCATGTTCGTTCATGTCATTTCATTATCATAAAATTTTCCTATTGTCATTGCCGTTCTAATTTTGACATGTAAATACTGGTTACCTATGTACATACACACACAAACAAACATACATACATATGTACATATGAATATTAATTCACAAGTCTTTAATTACGACTTCATTTTATATTATTTATTTTTTACATTTTTATTAACTTTACTGTTAAAATGAACATAAACTTTGTGACACACTATCATTGTGCTTTGTTTTATTTCAGTTTTTTTTTGCTGGTAATTTTTTTAAGAATGAACGTGAAATATGAGACATTTTTGAAATAAATAGTATAATTACCTTTTTTTT
The DNA here is from genome assembly GCA_947311025.1 of Lypha dubia. Lineage (NCBI taxonomy): Eukaryota > Metazoa > Arthropoda > Insecta > Diptera > Tachinidae > Lypha > Lypha dubia. The sequence continues at coordinate 99,823,996 of OX371261.1, forward strand.
ACTGTTGCTGGTGCTTTGTCAGAGAAAAAAAAAAAGACGGCGCAAAACAACATTATATTATAATGAAAAAGGTATTTTTTTCCTATTAAGAAATCAACAAATGACATTGACATTTAAGTAATTTAAATGAAAGACAAAAAAAAAAAAAAAAACGAAACGTTGGCTGATAAACATGTGGAGCTATAATGTGAAGTGTAAGGAAAAAATATTATGTTTTTTTAAACGCTAAAAATGATTATGAACGCAAATTAAGTGCTAGAAGTAGAACGATATTTAACTGTTGATATTGACTATGCCGTAATATAACGTTTTATATCAGCCCAAAAGCGGGTATATACAAAATATTACTCAATATGTTGATTTGTACACTAATTTACAAGTTTAATTACTTTTAAAAGCATATGTATGTACATAGATATCGCACACTAAATTATAAGTTTATCATTCCGTGTGTAATTTCCACAATATTCATATCATTCCCATTTACGAAGTTTCTTTAGATTGAGGGAATAGGGAGAAATCTCCCGGGGAGATTTTATTTAGACATAGGGGAACAGGGAGTAGGAAGAAAACTCCCAGAATATTGTTACTCATAATTGGGCTGTATATATTCTAATTCCTTATGGATAGAGAACATAAATGAGCCATGTACGTCTGTCACAGTGTCTGTCTGATTGTATGTGAAATCGGTTTTCCGAAGCTACCAGATGATTTGCAGACTTGGGTCGTGAACTGATGTGTAAGGATATGTCTTAAGACGACTCGTATTGAAGATCAGAAAAAATAAAACATCGGTTCCGATATTTGATTCAATATACACATATCTTAAGGTATGTATGTATATATTAGGGATGCCAATCGGGACTGGAATTTTGATTCGGGATTTGAAAAATTCCAATTACGGCATCCTGGGATTTTTTCGGGATCCCGAAATAAAATGCTGGACTCTCGCAAGAGCACTTGCAACGACAATGAACTTGCTTATGTGCTTATAGGGGAGAGTTATGATGACTTTGTTTTAATAATATACAAGTAGATATGAATAAAAATATATATATGTGACGCGCAAAATAGAAAGGGATCTAAGGGTAAAAACCGGTTTTGTTCAGGAGAGGCATTTTAAAGATTTAAATACGTGTATCTTTGGTGTACCATCACTTTCATAAAACGCGCTTATCTCTGGGAGGGAACACTTGTGAGGCATGGGATCGGTCTCATTCGATGCTCAGATGGTGTCCACATCAAAAAAAAAAAAAAAGAAAAAGTGAAAATTGATTTTTTACCCTTAGGTCCCTTTCTCTATGCGCTGTCACATATGTGGTGAATTCCATACAAAAGTACACAACAAAGTAAAACTCTTTTAACTTTTTAACTCATTTTAATGTAACTGCACATCTTCAAAAAAGAGTTGAAGCGCTAAAATAAATTTATTTGTAATTCCAAAAATTAAATTAATCAAAAACTGTATAATCTTAACTTTAAACTTTAACTTTAACTCTACATATTATTTAGTGTCGTGTAAGTCACAATTTGTATGTCGTGTATGTCACGCGAAAAAAACTATTTTTTGTGAAAAATAAAATAAATTTCACTAAGTTGAAGCCATTTTGTCGTTGTTTGTATTTCTCAAATACTTTTGGTGCAGTTTAAAAGGAATCGGACTACACAATTAACAGAATTTTTAAACTATCTTTGATTACCCTGAAATCAATGGATTTGATGTCGTGTAAGTCACAACTAATTAATTATATTAAAATTAAAAATATGTAATCGCAAATCAAAAATCAAAGTGCATGAATTAATACGTATGTTCGTGTAGATGTTATTTCTTAAAACGAAAAAATTAAAAAAATTATGATTGTACCAGAAATTTTATCAAAAATGCCAAAAGTTTTGGAATTTGTCGTGTAAGTCACACGTGGAATTGACCATGTATAAAAGAAAAAAAAATTAGTAAACAATTTCGGGATCGGGATTTCGGGATATGTATGTACTATATAACAGTTCCCGAAATAATTTTATTAATACTAGAATCGCCCCCAGTGGCCGAAATACGACCACTTAAACCGTAACCGGGTTTGCTTGTATCCGGTTTTTTAACCGGGTTTGTAGGCCAAATCTATATTTTGTATACCTTTTAAACATACCTCTTAAACCATATATGTTTCACCAATATTGACTGACAATAACATACCTGAAAGTGTATGATAATAAATCGTGTGGCCTACTTACTAAATAGAATAGTGTAACCAACGGCCGACGCAATCGACCGTATTCTCGATGTAAACTTCTGGGAAATTTGTTAAAAAATTATCCGTAAATATTAATAATAATGAAAAATAAAATAAAAAGCTTCCTTCTCTGCCATCACAGCGCCGGTGATGCATATGTATCGGCTTGGTTCACTTTGATGACAATAGCAAAGGAAATCAGCTGCTAGCTTTTTTGTTTTGCTACAATTATTGAAATCATAAGCAAAATGGAAGTTCACCATTGATGGGAAAAAAGCTTAAGATTGCACAAATTTGCAATTTCTTATGCACAAGATTGTGAATAGTTTTCCCCTAACCGACGAAAGCTCTGTAAATAATATTGTAACGTCTTAGTTCAATCAATTTTATCTTATTGCAATGCAAAGCCTTAAGAAAAATCATACATGCTTCACTTTAATCGTTATAAACATCATGTTATGAAATTCTGTTTGTCCAGTTAAATGCCACAGTTACAAATAACTACTTATGACTCATTGTTTGTTGCATTTTGCACTTTGTATTGTATGCTTTTATGTTGCTCTTGTCTTATTACAAAATACAAGTACAAATATTTTTTTAGCCATTTACTTAACTGTCTGCGGTGCTCTGTTAACAATAAACAAAGTTTGTTAACTGATTTCTTTGCAAACCAGAATAAAATAGCGTCCACATTTACAAAGAGGCTTGTCAAAGTTTATGAGTCAAACAGTCAATATACACACACATGTATGTACGTGCATATGCAATCGTATATTAATTTCAATTGAAATTTGAAATAATTTCAGACCAGTTTACAAATAAAATGTACACGCATTTATTCAGTGATAAATACCACAAGTTTGTTATATGGACACAATTACAATCGTAAATAAAAAAACTGGAAACTTTAGTTGTTTAAAATATAAAATTTAAATAAATGTTAACTTAAGATAAGGTCAGACTAAGCAAATATTTGTTTGCTTTAGTTAATTATTCTTTTATGTGTGCATGTATGTATGTGTGTTTGTAATAATATAAGTTCGAAGGAAAAGTGTACTGTATGTATGTGTAGTGTACGTAGCTTGAATTTGCCAAAAATAATGTTACGTTGATTTGCCACGTCTTACTAAACCTTTCGGTTAGACGTGGCATTTTGGAACACGTGTGTTATGCTCAACGTATTTAAAATATTTTCAGAAATAAGGTGTTTAATTGTATAGAGCTTAAGCTGTTATTTATTTTTATAACTCCAAATTCTTGTTAATGAACATACTCGTACACCGGAAATAAGTACAAACATTTGCATTAATTCAAACTTTTTTTTAAAAATTGCTTTAAAGCCCTTGGAAACAGTATTTCGAAAATACTATATTTTTCGATAATTATTTAGATTTATATTTAAAATACTTTCATACTTGTATTAAAAATAAACCATTTTAATACAAATTAAAGTCTGACAGAAAACTAAATTCCAATAAATTTATTTGTTTTTGCTGGTTGTTTTTTTTAATAAATGCCAATATTGCAAATTCCTTAATCAGGCAATGGACACACAGGAAAACCACAAAATATTTCATTAAATGACAAAAAAATATCGTCTTGGAAAAAATTCGCAAAAAATTTCAACAAAAAATGGTTACAAATTATATGAAGTGAATGTATTTTGGTGTTTTGTTTTCAATTCAATTTAATTTTTCTTAAACAGGGAAGTTTTAAAATTGAATAACCGTATAAACTTTAGTTAATGTTCGTTAAATAATTTTAAACAGTGAAGATCAAATAATTAGCAGAGATATAAAATTTGATTCCTGTGGAAAAGTTATGCCAAAAAGGACAAATTGTATGTTATTTATTGGATATCACCTAGAATCAGATCTTGAAAAAAGCTTGCAACATATTAAGATGGCTTTTTAACAGCAGTTCTCATAATCAGTGTGACCAGATATGAAAAAAATATTGCAGATAAAACGGGGAAGGAAATAATGTTAAAAAAATATTTGCATCGCGATTATGCTGGAATTTTTAAAGTGCTTCTAGTAGTTCTGCTCCATTAAGTCCAAACTTTCTTATTTTTCCATTTAAAGTTTTTATTTTTATTACATATTTTTTTATAATATTTTTTACATAATTTTTCTTTAAAATTTTGAATAAAGATACACAAAGGATGTACAATAGTTCCTGTTTCAATGTACATATTTTTAGTAAAACTTTAATATTTTACAGAATAATAAAACAATTAATTTGTTTTGAATTTAAATTGCAATTCAGTAATATTTTTTAAATATAAAATTTATCTGCGTAAAAATAGTAAAATGTCTACACTGGCCTGCATTTTTAAAAGTACATACCATTTTTTGAAATTTCCAAAAAAATATTGATTCAAAGTACGCATTCGCTGTTGTTACACTCTGAAAAATTTTATGAGCCAATTCATTGATTTCGTGAAACAGTTAATTGATTGTATGAACAATTTCGTTGATTGTATGAACAAGCTCATTGCTTGTATGAACAGGTTCATTGATTTCATGAAAAAGTTATTTATTTTTAACGAACAATTTCATAGATTCAACGTATTAGTAAATTAAGTCAAATTTAATGAACAATCCGTTGAAAACAATCTAGTTTTTTTCTTGAATATTTATTTCAGTAAATTTTTCAAGGCGAATTGAAAAAAAACTATATTTGTTATAAAAATATCATGCATCTTAATTAAAATTTGTTTTATCACGTTGCTGTTTAAATTTTAATGGTTTTGTGCGCTACTGTATTATAAAGAAAAAAAATTAAAACAAGTTTTATTGCCAGTGTGAAAAAACATATTAACATACACTCACACGCAAATGAACAAGTAAAATTTAATTTTAAAGCAATAAAAATAAATTTATTGTCACAAAAGAGAAAAATGTAAAATAAACGAAATTTATGCTAAAAGGTTCCGGCTAATGGAAGTGCTAAATACTGAAACGAAACACGAAAAAGTTAAAAGTTTTAACAACTTTTAGAAGGCAAGAATACCAAAAATTTAATTTAAAAAAAAATTTGCTTCATGAAATTTAAAAAAATTTACATAGCAAGTGGATTGACATGGGTACATCCATAACTCTTATCATTTATGAACCGATTTAAAAAAATAGAATTTTTTAAAAGTTTGCTTATAGTTCGGTCTTATAATATTTTTTTTTGGATTATCCAATAACTTCTGCATTTGTAGACTGATTTTTGTAATTAGATTTTTGTTTGCAAAAATTTGAGGGAAGTTGTTCACCAGCCTGTCTCCCAGAAATTATGAATTTTTCAATTTATTGACCGATTTTCAAAATTATTTTTTTTTTTTCGGATTGATCTTATTTGCTTGAACTTTGAGCGGCGAACATTTTTTTTATTGTCGAATAACTCCTCAACTTACTGAGCGATTTTAAATATACATTTTAAAAGTAATTTTTCTTTCGGAGAGGCGAATTGTTTCCCCAAAATATTGGTATCATAGAACTGTAAGCGGCCACCCCTGAAATAATAAATAATCCGCTATTTATCAGCCGATTTTAAACATTTTTTGTATTTATGTCGTTTTTTTGCCACAATTATAAAAAAATATGAACAGCAGTTGGAATGTTGCATATTTTAGCTTTTAAAGTATACTTTTTTTGATGACTATGACTATAAACACGTCATAAGTCAACATTTGCTGATGATACAGCTTTTCTAAGCGTTGATGAAAATCCTGTAGAAGCTTCTCGGAATTTTTGTTGGTTTACATATCACGAGAGATGTAAACCAACAAAAATCAACCGTTGAAACCAAAAATTTTATATTAAACATTTTTAGATTTAAGATTTGAAAACTTATTGATGTTTCAATCTATAATTGAAGATTCAATAAATAATTAAATTATCACAAAAAAAAAGGTTATAAACCATGGTAAATAATTTGATATTTTGTTAATTTTCTTTTTCAAATAAAGTTTTCACCAAGAAATATTTCGTTGTAAAACTTAAAATAATTTTTCATTAAAACTGTCTCAGCGCTGATTTATCGTGGCTTAATTAAAACTTGTCAAACAACCACAATCAGTTGTTGCAATGTCAAAACTATGCATTTTCAATTGTTTCTGGAAGTTTTCCGTCTGTCTGTCCGTCTGTGTCCCTCTCGTCTTAAAACAATGTTTTTTTCATATTTCGAGTCTTTGTTGCTTAAAAAGAAAAACCGAAACGTAAAATTCTCTCATATTTGTAATTCATTTATTCATAGATTTTCTTGTTTATGGTTGATATTTTCATTTCATACTCTACACAATTTTTTTTTTTGGTTTCTTGTTGGAATATTTTCAGTATTTACAAACAAATATTTATTTAGAAAGTTTTATCTGTGAATGTTAAAGAAAAACAAACCAAAAACAAAAACAATTCTCATTGCATTCTTCAAGTTTTAAGGAAAGTTTTACTTAAATATATAATTGTTGTTTTTTCTTCATCTTTTATTTACATCATTTTCTCAGTTTGTTTTAAAAGGTGTTGGTTGGTTGCTTTTTTTTTTTTTTTCTAAATCATTTTTTATTGTTGCCTGGAGAGAATAATGCAGCCAGCCAAAGCTTTAAATTTCTTTTACAGCTGTCATACAACTGTCAAAACTTGGTAACGTGTTATTAAATCTTTACACTCGATTACTGCAAGCAAAGGTTTGAAAATGAAAAGGTGTTGCTGCTTTGAGTAAATTTATCTTCTGATGAAAACCCTAAATCAACACATCTCTATTAAGATTGTTTAAATAAAAATGATGTTATATGATGGTTTTTTGTTCTTCTTCTTCTTTGATTTTACATGCATACATATTTCCACGCTTAACACAATTCTTACAAAAATAATAGAGACTTTTTCTATAAAGAATTTTAATTAGAGAGAAAGAAGTTGTTCGTTCATATTATATATGACTTACCTTAATTGAAATATTTTGTTGCAGCAGTGAAAAAATATTTTAATGGAGGAGAAAATCCCTTAAGTTATTTCTTTTTTAAGTCTGAAAATAAAGAAAAATAGAAAGTTAATTTAAAGTTAAGAAAAAAAGTTATATACATTTTAGGCAAATGAAGCTAAAAACATTTATAAAGTGGTATGATTTTTAAGGTTGACCCAAACAGCTGGTGTACAACCCATTGTGAATCTCAAAATTGTACCAAATTAAGGCGAACTTCTACTTTGATTATAAACTAATCCCACAAAATTTTAAGTATACTGTAAATTTCTATACGGATTTTCTGATATTTGAAAGTATTTTATATTAAATTTATACAACATTTTTTTTGAAGAAGCCAATCAACGGTATGGCGAAATATTGAAATACTTGAAAGTTGAAACTTTTATGTAAATATGTATGTTAATATTAAAAATTTTCAAAAAAGGAGTTTACAGTTTACACTATGCAACAAAATTTATGTAATTAAGTATTAAATATTCGAAAAGGTTTGTTTATGTAACTTTGTTGCAACCAATAAAAATTGAGTATACATAGATTAAAAAAAAAAAATATCATAAAACACTGTATGAGGTCCATTCGTTAAGCAGATTCTTTTTTTTTTTGCTCAATTTTGAACTTTCGAATACTTGTAAGCCTCGAATTTTTAGACGAACTTAGTTTTGGTATTTTTTTTATCACACAAGGAAATAACACCAAAAATAAATTAATATCCCAAAATAATGAAAAGAAGCCAACATTTTTTATATTTTGGGGTATATTTTTTCATTTTAAAAATTTCGAATTTATTACGTATGAAACAAATCCCGAATTTTTGGGGCAATATTTAAAATTTTTTCGGCGGTTATTTATGCGCATTAAAAATGCAGCAAAAAACTGAATATATGTATGACCTAAAAATTTAAAAAAATATGCCCCTAAAACCAAAGATGCCATATTTGGTATTAAAAAAAAACACATTTTTATTAAAAAAATTGCATGTAAAATAAGATAAAATAAACAAAACAAACAACAATACAAACAAAACAGAATATAAACAAAAAAGACATGTGGCACTCGGGGACTGCCGCGCTAAAGCTATTGCATAGCATTTTTTATCAACTTATGCAATTAGATTATTACGTTTTGTTTAATGACTCCGTTGTTTTTCTGGCAATACTGTATGTTAATGAAATCAAAATCAATAGGATACTTTCGGGGTTATCATACATTGGGCGATTTAAATACTTAAAAAAACAAAAGACTTAAGAAACAAACTTAGTGTCAGGTTTTTTCGTTTCAAAAACAAAAGACTTAAGAAACAAACGTTTCAAAATTTCTTGATTCGATCGCCTCAAAGCCCGCGATAGAAGCTATGCAATAGCTTAAAAATTTTAAGGGGTTTTAAAATTATAACCTATGACAATATGGCTAGATAGGAGACCTCGTGAATACCCTCACTATATTAACAATAATTTGTATGAATATAGAATTTTTTGTGCATTTACAACAAATGTGCCGATCAATGACATGACTTCTACCTATTTTTAATAATTTGACGTGATGTTTTTGTTATATGTATTTTGTTAAGTTCTTGTCTTAAAAAATAGAAAAATGAATTATCTTTAATGTATAATTTTCTTTTTGTTTTAATAATCGTTTAAAACTTATGAATTCAATAAAATTTTGGGTTAAAATTTGTGTACTGGTTTTTTTTCTAATGTACTGGCATTTTTTCTTACGATGTACTGATTTTTTCAATTTCAAAAATGGCAACCATATTCATAATCGACCCATTACTTTAATAATAACGAGTTTTTTGATTCACGTGCTTTTTGTTTTGGTGTTGCCTAGTGTTATTATTAGTGCATTTGTCTGCTCCGCTATTTATTGCAATGGCTTCTTTTTTTCTCACTTCTAGTTCTTTCGCTGTAACCGTGAACAACTACAATAACAAGCAAAAATTATTTAAATGTAAATCCATCCATCCTACATTCACTCTTGTTCGTTCGTTTTAAAACTAATAACTTCCGCTTTTTATTTTATTACTTGTGTGTTTTATTATTGCATTTTGTCGTATTCTAGAAATCTTATAAAAATTTCATTCCATTCATTGGTTATGTTGGTTAATTTAAATTCTTGCAAACACGACCACGACCGGCAGCTGCCTGACTTGACTATTCGTTAGTTCGATGGTTGGTCGGGTCAGACAAAACTGATATACTAATTTGTTTTATGTTGGTTTTTAAAGCCTACAACTTGTACTTTTGTGCTAAAACGTAAATTGCATACAAATTAGCAAAACTAATATATACACAACTAGAACTATTTTTATTTTATTTTGTCGTCTGTGTTAATTTTTCTTTTTGCTTATTTTTTTTTTGTAAACTCTGATTAACCCATTCTAGGGGTATTTAAATTTTGTATTCATTTTGCATTTTATGTGCTCGTATTCGTATCTTAGATAAGTTCTCATATGGGCGGTATTATTTTTTTTGGAAATTTTTTTGGGTTTGAAATTTTGCATACTCTACAGGCGGTTAGACAGGCGGGTTGGTCTGGTGGGTAGGGAGGCGCTGGTGTATGTGCGAATAAAATTTCATGTTCTTTTGTTATCAAAACTTTTGGTTTTTTTAGCAACCACAAATTTTAAAATTGGTTGCTGTCGGTTTCTGTTGTACTAAAATGAAATTGAATTATTTGTACTTTCATTTTAAAAGTAGAATATTTATTGAAATTGTTCTGTGTGTATTTTCAAGGAAATGCTGTTAGTTACCCTTAAGTTGTTTAATGAGTTACTAGAAGCCAATTAAGTTGAAAAAATGTGACAGTTTTAAAAACTTTTTGTTTTTTTTTCTTGCCAACAACACACATACAAAAGCCAACAATAATAAAAAAAGGTAAATGAACTAAAGACAGTTTTACAAGGGTATCGACTATATATACTGGTTTGGTTACCAGGCAATTTCATTATCTAAATATATTTAATTTGAATTGAGGGTGTTAAGTAAGGGCACATACATACTTATTTTGTTAGTGGTTTAGCGTATTTAAAGAGACTTCAAAAGAGGAGATGACAATGTTGCACAGTGTGCTATTTTAGAAATTAATCTGACTTTTTTAAACGTTTATTAATTGAGGGATCAGAGCAGCGATGGTAAATAATAATTTATAAACCGAACTCATATGATCCCAATTGTTTTAAAATGCTGTGAATATTTTTATACCATTCACCAAAAAATGGTAAGGTGTGTCATTCTGTGTGTAATTTCCACAATATTCATATGAGATCCAAAAAGTATATATATTCTGAGTCCTTATAGATAGGCAAGCATAATAAGCCATGTCCATCTGTCAGACACCCCCTGAGGGTGGTGTTCAGCCAACACCAAGTGGTTAGCGCGTTGACTACTAAGCAAACAATGACTTGGGGCCTGGGTTCAAACCCTAGCCAGAGCAAGTCAATCAACATCATTAATTTCTCTAATGTATGTACATTAGTGAGACATTGTATTAATTGTTGTCGGACTTTTTAAGTGATTAAGGCATAGCACTGGTCACTAAAAAACAGTTCCGACAGCGATTGATGCTGTTCCAAGCTAATGTACACAACATCGCCCTCCTTCGTCGGTTAACAGAAACATCGGCGAAGTAAAACAATTAATAAAATGCCTGCTAATACAGCTTAAGAAAGTTAATGCTTCTACTTAACACCGGAGGCGCCTCAACACTGCCTTAAAAAATTAACATAATGCGCAAAGCAGAGTTGTGAAAGAGTTAAGTCTTCTAAATTTTCAACATCTATCTTCTCTAGCCTATCCCTCTCCCTGAGTTCCGGCACAGTGCACTGCATACGTAGGGGTCATCCCCTGAGTGCTGGTCCTAATTAAAAAAAAAAAAGAAAACGATACAACAATTATTTGTTTTGAAATGAGAATTACTAAAGCACGTGCTCAATAGTTAAAAAACTTATACAAACAATAATTATTTGTTGTGTTGTTTGTATAAGTTCTTTAAACTATTGTGCTTGTGCTTCAGAAATTCTCATTTATTAGTTGGGAATTTGTGAATAGCTAAATAAGTTTTAAAACTTTTTAAGCCTGGTGGTAAAGATTTACTAAAGAGATGGTATTTAACAACCAACGAAATGCATATAAATAAGCTAACCGATAACAAATATATTAATATTTGAAAACTATTTAATAACTCCAATTAAACTGGAACCCTAAACATTTATTTTACCGAAAATTAATCCTGTCGCATACTACTCGAATCGATCCCTAATAGGAATTATTTATGATCATTTTTATAACAGAAACACAATTGAAATTGAAAACAATATTCCTAAATTTTTTACTTATTAATTCCATATTAAAATTTAATTTTATACATTGTTGGTATTGAACATAGGGTCACATGTTTGTAAAACACCGCTTTAGACAACACAGCCACACTGGGTTGTCAGGCTCATTTCGATCTTTTTCTTCAAATTCAATGTCAAAAATCGCCAAAGCAATTTTTTTTGTTAGTTTCCAATTATAAAATATTTTTTTTTTTTTTTAATTTAAAAAAATAAATTTGTTCCAAATCGCTAAAATTCGCCAAAAATGAAAAAAAAGTCGCCATGCTATATATCTATTTTTGGCGCTATACCAAAATGTTCTTAACGCACGATCTACACAAGCCATCGGTTTGCCATCAAACATATGAATACCTCAAATTTCATTTATAAAAATACCAGAATAACAATAAAACTATTTTGAACGATTTATAAATCGTCATGCCACCAAATCTACAATAAGGACGCAAAAACGGGTTTTAAAATCGCCACGTTTGGCGAGAAATCGACACATCTGACAACCCACATTCAAATAAAACCCAAAGAAAAAACCAATCCTTTTTTTTTGTACATTTCTGGTATTGAACCGAGGCAGCTTGAAAAGTGTTTATTTAGTCCTTTTTGGGATTGATTAAATAACAATTCTCGTACTCAAAGTAATCGTAAAATACTTAAATTTAGTACAAGTTCCTTTTTAATGTGTGTAATTGCTTAAAATTTTCAAGAATTTTACTAACCAAATTAATTATCTACAACTGTTACTGTAAGTTTCAGCTATAAGCTTTAGCTATCAGTTTAAAATGGACTAAAACTTTGACCCTGATGACTGTAGCTGTGACTGAGAAAACCAACTTGATTTATATACAACTTTTTTTTTTCAATCTACATAGATTTATCTAAAGCATATCTAATTAGCAACAAATAAATAACCATTAATATCCGACAGCTGCTATTGTTTTTCAAACATTTGAATGTCATACAGAAAATTCAAATACGCAGCTAGCGGTCATCGTAGTATACCACATTTTAATCTTAATCTCTTAAAACCTTTAATTAAGCGTGAATAATTTAACAATTTGAAAGAAACAAACACAAAAATAAAACGAAAATTTTAAAAAATTCCAGAAATGGAAATCCAATTAAAAAAATTACTAATTTTTCAAGAGAATTGAAGCGAAGATTTTTATAATAAAAAAAAAAACAAAACAAACGAACAATGTGGCATGAATACCTTCAAGGGAAAGTTTTAAAACCATGACTTTGACCCAAATATTTTTTTAGTAATTTTTTTTTGGTTTTAAAACAATTCTTTTTAAATATGGCCTATTACCATCTTCTCTTCCAAATTAATTGTGGTCCAATTAATTTGTGTTTTTTTTTTTCAATTTTAATAACAAATTTCAATTCTACAACAGCGGTGAAACATTAACATTTTTCGATTTCCTTTGTTCTGCTAAAATTAAAAGCCAAACCTTGATCCATCAATTATAAAACCCACAGAAAAGATTCTTAATGAAATAAAGTTTTACTTTATATTTCTGTTATAATTTTGAAATATGCATTTTAAATGGCCTTTATTGAAAAAAACTGATATTTTTTCTGTTTACTCAAGCTGATATTAATACTCGTAAGTTGTTATTTTGTTGAAAATAATTTTCGTTGCCATTTATTATTTATAGTTTATTGAACTTTCCGCATATACTTATTTGGTTTTTTTTGTCAATTTGATTTATTTAAAAACCAGTTGTTTTAAAAAACATACAAAAACCTTGTAAAATTTAAGTGTTTTTTCTTCTCCTGATGTGCTTAAAAATGTTTTTTTTTTTTACATCTATTATTAACAAATAGTTTGTTTTAGTATCATACTTAAGTTTTGTTTAGTTTAGTGTTTTAAAGATTACTTTTAACTAATTGTTTAAATTTAAAGTAATGATTTCTTAGATTACTGCATAATTTTCAAGGATTTACTAATTTTAGTCAACTAAATAAATGCCTGCGCGTTGTTTATGATTAGACTGTTGTGTTTAAAGTATTGGCTACATCATTGTTGCTAGGTAACTAAACTATGGTTACTGTGTGTCTAGACTACGACTAAACTCTGAGCATAATAAGATCTACTTGAATATGACTCAATTTTAACTAGATCTATCAGATGCCATGACTTCAATAATTCTTAACATTGACTTGAATTCACCATGTCTTGATACTAAGTTGGTTATGCCTGAGCTATGTATGTATTACTTGACAATTGCTTAATTATAGAGAGACTATTATTTAAATATGACTTGATAATGACTTAACTAAGGTTTGATAATACCTTGACTATGACTTGACTATGACAGAACTACAACTTGACTATAACTTAACAACAACTTAACTACAACTTACCTACAACTTAACTACAACTTGACTATAACGTGAGTGGCTTGCCTATGACTTGAATATAATTTGATTTTATATTGACGGTGACTTGACTAATAATTAACTACGACTTAAATATAACCGGCATTAGTTACAAATTAACTGTGACTGAGGTACGACATAACTATGATTTGACTTTGACTTCAGTATGCCTTAGCTCAGTCTTGACTGTGTTTTTAACGATGGCTTTCACTATATATATTTTTTTTGGACCATTCCATTAAGCCAGAACTATTAGGGAAGGGAAGAGAAGATATATGCTGAAAATGCAGAAGAAGGCTTAATTCTTTTACAGCTCTGCTAGTGCGCTATTTGTTAATTTTAGAAAAGTGTTAAAACGCCTGTGGTGCATGCATTTTATTTATTGCTATAATTCGCCGACAATTTTGCTAACCGATGAAGGAGAACGCTGCGGTGCACATTACCTGGGAAGTGCATCAATCGCTGTCGTAACAGTTTTTAGTGACCAGTGCTATCCTTTCATCACTTAAACAGTTAAACAATTATTAATCAATACCGCGCTAATAAACATTAGATGCATTTCGGATGTTGATGGACTTCTCCTGACCAAGAATCTATTGACTGTAAATGAAGTATGACTTAACTATGACTTTGACTATGACATAAGTGTGACATGAATGTGACTCGATTTTCACTTGACTACGACTTGACAATGATTAAGTCATATGATTTGACTTAAATACGACTTAAATAATTAATACTAAACGATGACTTGCCAATGACTTGAATATGACTTGATTTTGACTTTGTTTATGTTTTAAGTATGACTTGCAGTGACTTACTTAAAACTTGACTATAAATTTAATCATGACGTAGCTATAAATTGACTAGACTGTTCTATGCTTTGACTTTAGTATGACTTGATTTTGACTTTGACTGTGACTTAAGTATGACTTGGCTATAACTTAACTAGAACTTAAAAATTAATTAACTATAACTTAGCTATGAAATAAATGTGATTTAGCGATGACTTGAGAATGACTTAAATACAACTTGACTATGATTTTGGGCTATAACTTAGCAATGACGTAGCTATAACTTGACTATGACTTACCTATACTATAGCTAGACTTTTCTATGATTTGATTTTAGTATGACTTAAATATGAACTGAATGTGACAGAAGTTTGACTTTAATATGATTTAATTTTTATCTTACAAGAACTCTCTCAAGTTGCTGTCAATTTAATGAATGTTGCTTTATTTGTCCCACGCTTTTTTCCAAATAAATCTAATTTTCCTCAGAAGATAAAAATCTATACTACCAACTTTTACTGCCTCAAATTAGTTCCTATTTGTATATTGGTTAATAAAACTTTAATAACAATTTACAACACTTGGCTTAAGATTTGATTTGATATTTTTCTTTGTTGGTTACATCAAAAAACATTTCGATTTAAATTTATTCGTTATAGTGCAGTAAATGTCATGAATTTTAAATTGACTTTATCTCTTTTTCTTTCTACATGAAAACAATATAATTCCTCATTTTACTTACATATAATATATCTAACCTAAATTTTCATAACGTCTCTTTTGTTAACACTCTTCTTCACAATGACATTTTATGTGCAAGCGATAAATTTTTAAAGCCTACAAAATGAAACCATAAATATTTTTACACATTCCTCAAAACCAAAAAAAAAATTACTTTACAAAATAACGAAAACTCAGCACACACACGATTTGACAAACAAATGTCAGTTTAAAACTATTTCAAACAAACTGACAAAAAAAAAACAAACACTTTGAAAATCCATCATCATCATCATGATCATTGTGAGTACTTTAGATATAAACTCGTTCTTAAGATATCGATGAAATACGAATACATGCATACATACATACATACATAATACATATCAAGGAATAGTATAATAAAATATATCTTGACAACAACTTTGAACACTAGTCCAATAACAATTAACAGCAACAATACGAGACTTGAGTACGAACGGGTAATTAGTTTCTAAACATGTCAAGAATTTAATGCTGCTGTCATTTCTAAAGAAATTTGTGATAAACAGAAGAGAGGTAAAAAAATACACCTCAGATACTGTTAATTGTTAGAAAATAGAAAAACTTTAAACTGAAAGAGCAGCTTTCAAGAAATTTTAAACTTTGATTTGATTTCAATTTAAACAAGGTGAAAAATTTCATTGTTCCAATCGTTCTAGTTTCTATTCTATTATTTATTGAATTTGAAATTATGGGGACATGTTTCACTTTCTTTATATCTTCTTTTATTATTTTTTTTTGTGTTCTTCTTTGATTTTCTTCTCATATGTTTTTAGTGGCTTCAAATTGATTTTCATTAAGAAAAAATTAGTTTTTGTTTAAATGTAGAAAACTTTCATTCTTGTCAGAAGATGGGAAACTTTTTTTTTTCTAAAGAATTAAATCCGGGTTTCAGATAAAATGAATGCAACATTTTAAGTTGTATTTAAGTTGGCCGATGCAGGATGTCATGCTGGCCCTAATTTTGGAAAACCATGGAAGTATATTTTGTGGATTACAGACAGACACTTTTATTTGGTAAAAAATATTTGAATATTCTCTTTCAATAGTTAAACCATTAAAATGCACCTAACCTAAAATTGCAATGATCTTGCGACACCAAAAGAAAAAAAAAACAAACCAAGAGACAACAATTATTTGGAGCTTATGAAACCTTTTGCTTTTTTCGAAAGGAATAAAACACAAGCTTCAGCAAAAAAAAAAAAAAACTAACAAGGTCATTTAAGTTTACCAAACTCACTGTTTGTAGGGAATTAAAATTTATTTCGTTTTTCTTACAAAGCAACGGCTGATAAACATTCATTCATTCATTCCACAACCATCATACTTTGTCAGTGACAACAAAATGTCATGTTTTATGATCATAAAAATCACTTTAACCGCATAAAATGCTGTTTAGTGTGACTGAATGAATGAATGTATGGCGAGTGATGCATAATTTCAGACCAGACTATTTTCAAAATATTAAATTTACAATTTAATTTAATTTTAAGAGCTTTTTCCTTTTCAACAATTTTACGTAATTAATTAAGCTTGTTTCTGTTGCTGTTACTGTTACTACATGGAGCATTAAAGGCAATTGTAACTGACAATAACAATAAAAGTTGTACAATTTAAATTGATATGTTTGCTTAAATTTCATGATTTCAAAAAAAAAAAAAAAAAAAAAAAGTTTAATCTTTTGTTTTGTGTACACTGTACAGCAGTAATGGGTAGAATATTTAATTGATTGTGAGGGAGTTTTATGTGTACTTTTTTTTTTGTATTCTTAATACAAGCTTATGACACATTTATCATTTTTTTGTCATCTTATTCAGATAAGGCTGCATTTTTAGACAAAGAAAATTTTAATGCGTCAGCTTATTGCTGTTGTCTAAAGAGTATATTTGACATTTAAAATGCTGCAATATAACAATTAATACAGTGATAATTCTAATATACTTTGGATGTTTTTTTTTGCAACAAATAAAAGAGGATTCTAAATGTTTAATCACAGGTGTGTGTGACCCAGAAAATAATGTTGAACATTTTTCCCTTTATCTTTTTTACTTCAACTTAGCGTAGGAATTACGAATAAACCCGTAGAAAGAAGAATTGAAATTGGTTTGTACGTTTTAAAATTTTAAGCATCCGAACAAACCTTGATCCATTTTTATATTTTGAAAGTGGCTTAAGTCACGTTTTCAAAAAAATCGAGTTAATGGCAACACTAAATACAATTGAACGGTATCTTTTCATTTGTAAAAAAATTGCAATAAAAAAAAGTGACTTATGCCACTTTCAAAATAAACGGCTCATATATGTAGATAACTAGCCTTTCCCGGTGTGCTTCGCTACCCCCTCGTTATAAAATAAAATTAAAAGTATTTATATGTATGTATATCCTATTGTGAAAATTTACTGACGATCCGTCCAGTAGTTAAGACTATATTACGATTTTTAATTTTCCTAAATAAGGGCGTGGTCCCACCCACTTTTCTCCCGGTACGTATTCCAAATTATGCCAATACAATATGTACCAAATATCATCGACGTAGGTCAAAAAATGCGCAAAATATGGCGATTTAAATTTTTGGGTTATATAGGCGGTGCCACGCCTCTTTGTCCAATCAAAACTTCATAAAGCCTATTATTCCTTCCAGAGTCACAGTAACATGCTATGAAAATTTCTGGAAGATCGGTCCAAGGGTTTGGTTTACCTAAAAAAGGGGCGTGGTCCCACCCACTTTTCTCCTGGTACGTATTCCAAATTATGCCAATACAATATGTACCAAATATCAGCGACGTAGATCAAAAAATGCCCAATATATGGCGATTTAAGTTTTTGGGTTATATGGGCGGTGCCACGCCTCTTTGTCCAATCATAACTTCATATAGCCGAGAGTTCCAGTTAAATACTGTGAAAATTTCAGGACGATCGGTCCAAGGGTTTGGTTTTCATAAAAAAGAGGCGTGGTCCCACCCACTTTTCTCCTGGTACGTATTCCAAATTATGGCAATACAATATGTACCAAATATCATCGACGTAGGTCAAAATATGCCCAAAATATGGCGATATAAATTTTTGGGTTATATGGGCGGTGCCACGGCTCTTTGTCCAATCAAAATTTCATAAAGCCTATTGTTCCTTCCAGAGTCACAGTAACATGCTATGAAAATTTCTGGAAGATCGGTCCAAGGGTTTGGTTTACCTAAAAAAGGGGCGTGGTCCCACCCACTTTTCTCCTGGTACGTATTCCAAATTATGCCAATACAATATGTACCAAATATCATCGACGTAGATCAAAAAATGCCCAATATATGGCGATATAAATTTTTGGGTTATATGGGCGGTGCCACGGCTCTTTGTCCAATCAAAATTTCATATAGCCTATAATTCATCCGAGAGTTCCAGTTAAATACTGTGAAAAAGGAACAAACAAACACACAAACAAACAAACAAACAAATAAACAAACACACATTCGGTTTTATACGAGATATTAAGATGAAAGATTATCTGGTTTACAACTGCAATTATTTTTTATCTTTGAAACAATATTGAAAATTGGAAAATGCATTGTTCCACCTTGTCTATCAATACCATTTAATTTTGGCCAGCCCATGTGTATCGCAACATTCTACAATATAACTTTGGCATGAACTTTTGAAAAAAAAAAATTTATAAATAACTTTAATTTTGTTTACATTTTTTTTTTAATTATATGGGTATCAACTCATGTTTGAAAAGTTTTCAAACTATTATACTTAAATTTATTAGAATGTTTGTTTAAGCAATAGGTCTTTTGATTTAATATATATATATTGTTGTTTTATTTATATTTATTTTCGATATTTCGCTAACAATTTGTTAGCATCTTCAGGAAAATTTTTTTAAATTAAGATGATTAAGATGAAGATGCTAACAAATTGTTAGCGAAATATCGAAAATAAATATAAATAAAACAACAATATATATATATATATTAAATCAAAAGACCTATTGCTTAAACAAACATTCTAATAAATATAAAGAAAAGGTCAAATAAAATAGAATATAAATATTATACTTAAAGAAAAACTCTCCAACAAGAAATAAGAATTACAACATATATTTTCTTAAAAATATTATAAAAAATAAATAATTTTTTTTTTTTCAAAATATGTACATAAAGTCAATTCATGATAAAATTGGTGTGAAACCAAAAACATGCGTTACAATCGTTACAATCAATCGACATTATATCAATTAAAGTAATAAAATAATTTCAACAAAAATTACTAGCAATAACATTTTGAATTTCGGCGAAAAATCGTACTCAGAATAATTAAAAAAAAAAAAAAAAATCAACTAAAAAAGATCAACAAAGATTCAATTAAAAAATTAATTAGTTAAATTGTAGTATGTATTTACTCAACATAATACTATGGATAACATAATTTTTTTTTAAATACAATAAATAGTTAAAATTGTTGATTCAACTGAAATATTTATGGAAAAAGAAAAAATACATATATTTTTGAGTAAACATTTAATTGGAAAAAATTAGACAAATTAGGGTCTAAAGTAAACTAAAAATTATCCGCTTAAATAATAATTTTTAATGAAAACTTCACAAACTATTTTATATTTTCCGTAGCATTTCCGTACAAAACTGAAATATTTCTACAGTAATATTTTTGATTGCAAACAATATATTTGCAAATGTGAAAAATGACAAACAATTTATCTAAATGGTTCTTTGCTTTAGTCACTGAGACTTAGAAGCCCATGAAGATATGAAAATTTAAATATGTATGTATCAGAAAAATATGAACGCATGCATCATGTACGCGAGAAATATTTTTGCTCGAGAAATATAAAAAATATGCTTTTATATATGAAATAATTGGGATATTCACACTGTAGTCATAAAGTGACATGTCATAAAATAATAGCACACCAAAATAAGACAAGTTTGAACACCCCCGACATAATTTAGTGTGTTATGTCATAATTGTGCCAGCTGATAAACATTTAACTACATTCCATTCTTTAGTCGCTTAAATGTAAATTTTTTTTTAATTTAGTCTGACTTGTTAATAAAGAAAATGATAAATTTCTTGTAAATATTTTAAAATGTCCATTATCAATTAAAAGTTTCAAATTGTTTTTTATCTATACGAACTTGCTAAAATAAATATAATCAAAAGCAGCTGTTGCCGGTAAAATGAGCTGAAGTATTTTTTTGGACGGCGGCAAGTTGAAAAACGTTCGCAAGCTGCCAGGCAGATCACTTACACAAACACATATTTTTATTCTGATGTTATTTATAAGTAGCGGCGTCGGCTTGTAAATATTATCGTCGGCTTGACTAAAGAGTTTCAGCTGCTCGACTAAGGTTTCTACTGTTATTTTATGACAAACCATAAACATACCTCAAAAAGTCTTATTATTAGATGACTTTTTTGCTTGAAGCACAACAACAATTTTTTAAACTATTGTAAAATAATAAGACAATATGACTCATATGACTGATATGACTACAGTGTGAACACCCCAAATATTTTTCTCTTATTATGATGATATGTAAAATGAAAAGGAAAATACTTTTAAGATCGACTATCCGCATTTGGGTATAGCATGTATTCATATCATACACTAACTTACACACATATATTTTCAAATATGTATTTAGTTTCCTTCCTCTTAACAATGAAAACGAATCATAATTTTTTCCATAGTCGGTATCAAAAAGAAATTAATTTTAAATTCGGAAGCTGGAATATGATCGTGATGATCATATGAAAACATGTGTTTTACACTTGAAGTTTTCGAATTGTAAACTCCAAAATATTCTATGCGTAATATGAATATAAAAAGTTTTTATATCTTATATTAATTTGTTCGTTATGGGTTCGATGGATTAATATGCTGCATTTCAGCGTTCAATTGTTGAAAACATAAATTCTTGAGTATTTGCTCGAATAAAATTTTATAACTTTTTATATCTTCATTATATTATATAAAAATTAAGAAATAAAACAAATTATTTCTCTATATTCCATTGCAATAATCGTGAGTTTAAAAACCAACACGATTTCAGTAACTTAAAAATAACACTAAAAATAGCTCTCAAATTTAATTATAAATAAAAAAAATTATAGCATGTAAATATTTCAAAAATTTTAATACCCATTTAAAAAAACAACAACCAAAACTGATCTATATACTTGTAAAGAAACAAATACAAAATCGTGTGTGACCCATTTACAACGAAATCAACGGCAAACAAATAATCGACAAAAGCACAGAAATCATAAGCCACGATTTAAAACATTTATTTAATACATCTATTTAAATGTCAATTGAACTCTAAAACGTGCCATAACTTATAATTAAGTTAAAATAAAAATATAAAAAAAAAAAAAACTGAAATATTAGTGCATATCAAACAAACATATGTTGGGAATTTCAGTATTAAAATAAAGGCACAAATAACACAAAGAAATTCGTACGTACATACTCGTACATACACATAATATGTATGTTATACTCGTACAAATTATAAAAAAAATTTAAAAAAAAAATTAAAGTTTGCTGGTACTCTGTTACAAAAATCTAAAAGAGGAAATGTGCTGATTATGCACAAAAATTCTAGTTTCTTTAAAAATATAATATTTTTGAGCAGATAAAAATAATTTAGGTTAAGTTAGGCAGGGTAGTTTTATATATATGGTTACACTCGCGCAGACCAATTGGATCCATTGGGATTTATATATATTACGTATATGTAGTAAAAACCGCAAGCTTACAGTTTGCCTAGAAATGAGATGGAATTGTACCTATCAAGAACTTGGTCCTTATTTTGATCTCAGTACTTTTTACGGCCGAAATTTTTTGGATAGGAACTTCGACTTATTTTCACATTTATGTTTTTGTGCGGATCCCACTTCTTTTTTCTAAGTTGTTTTTGTATAAATATTTATATGTATTGCTTATCTGGGCCTACCTGTGTACCAAATTTCAGCTTTCTAGCTGTACTGGAAAGGCCCCATACAAATAAGAGAACCCTAGTCCCCCCAGGTGAAAAGTCCCCGTTTAAAAATTATTTTTGTTAATTTCTCATCAGGACCTACCTCCAAATTTTAGCTTTCTAGCTATACTGGAAGTGCCCCATACAAAGAAGGGGGAAAGTGCCCGTTTTCAGATTTTTCTGGTTATTTTCTCACCAAGACCTACCTCTGTACCAAGTTTCAGCTCTCTAGCTTTACTGGAAGTGCCCAATAATATTGATGAGTCAGTTAGTCAGTGAGTCAATGAGTCAGTGAGTCAGTGAATATGTACTAGAGTTGTCAACCGATTAAGAATAATTCGATTAATCGATCAAACAATACTAAATTCTTGTTCGAATAATTTAAAATGCCGAATTTCGAATAACGAATAAATCGATTAATTTATGTCAATTAATCGAACATATTTTTGTATACGTAAAAATTGTGTTAAATTTGTTTGTATGATTTGAAATAAAGCGAATACTTTATATCAACCAAATACATGTGCTATGTTTTAAATGAAACGTTAAACAATTTTCAAGAATGGGGTTTTTTTTACTGTCAGGTGAATAAGTTAGAAATAAACTAAATGCCAAAAAAGAAGCAATTGCTTTATATAAATCTTATCATATAAGTAGAAAATGTTCTTATTGTATTCTATTTTTTTTTTTATTATTTAATTATCTTTTAGAATGAGCTTGGTTTGGAAGTATTTTACCAAGAACAAAAATGAACAAAAACAAAGTCACATGCAAGTGTCCTAAAGTATACACAAAATTGTTGGATCAACAACAAAAAAACTAATAATTCTTTTGCAACAGATTTACTAAAACGCATTAAAATAAGATTAAATAATGGACGTATAAAACTTTAAAATACGTTAATAATATTTTTTAAATTCTGGAAATTTTCCGTGCAATGAAAGTTTTTCAAATATTCTTTTAAAATTTATAGAATAGAATATGCTAATTAATTATACTCTAGATTATTTTATGTTGAAAGTAACCACAATAATATAATAATAAAGTAATGATATAGAAGAAGTTATTATTAATGAAAATAACAATCTTTTATGCGAATTAAATAATTCTATTCAAAGTATTAAAATTCAGATAATAAAAAAGAATTCAGCGATATATTTAAAACATGTGTGTTTGAAGTATTAAAATCGAACTAATCTCAGTTATTACATTTTTAAGTTTTTTTATGTATTATTAATTTTATGTATATTTTTTTTTGTTGATAAAAATAAAATTTTACATTTATTTGAGCATGTACTCAAGTTTTAAATTTTATTTATTTGTTGCGGGGTAGCAATATCTAAATATATATTTCGTTTGTAGCCATACCAACTCAGCAGTATTACCATCAGTGTTTTACCATTTATTTTAAAAAAATATTAAAGCTTTGTAATGCACAAATTTATTTGTAAGTTTTCGTATAAATGGATGATCTTTAAAAACTTTTAAACATAAAGGGTAAAACATCTACTGATAAGTTGGTATGGCTACCAACGAAATACATTGGCTAACCCGCAACAAACAAATAAATGTTGATAAAAATATTAACTATTTAGTTTTTAATTTATTTTGATTATATACTTATGCATTTTTGTGTTAATGACAAACATTTATTTTTTTTCAATACATTATTTTTAAGCATTTTTTATTCGTTGTTCTCATCGATTAATCGAATAAATTTTCAGCTTTAATCGTTTGATCGAACGAACAAAAACTATTATTTGAATTATTCGAACAAAGTTGAAAGGCGAATAATTGACAACTCTAATATGTACTAAAATATGGACTTTTCACACCTTAATATCTCGGGAAGCTTTTATGGTAGCACTTTTAAATTTAACCTGTGAGGTCATCTCTGTGGGGAGACCTTATGTTTCAAGTTTCATTTTATTATGATCAAGAGGAGCAAAGTTATGAGGGGGGTAAAAACAGCTCGAATGGTTTCGTGTAAATATACACACTGTGTGGCCGAACTAAAAACATTATTTTTTAATTACGAACATTTATATGAACAAAAATTTATTTCAAATGTGTGAAGCAAAAATATTATTAGATATGTTGGCGCTGCCATCTGGTTAAAGACACCTTGATTCCAGCTTTTTTTCTAGTTTTATCTCAGGCAAATTCGTAATAGATAGTCTCGCCAGCTCAGCTGATTATTTTCGCCTTGTTTCGCTCCTTGTATTTGTGATGCAGTTACTTTGTCAAATGCTTTTTTGACACAGTGTTCGGTACATTTTTTGACTTTGGAAATTTCCTGTTATGAATTTACCATGAGTTTTATTTTCTCATATTTTTAATATTTTAAAACAAAAAAAAAAAAACTTAAACTCAAAATGGACACTAAAAAGTGAAAAATAGGACTAACCTAGGGGTTAGTCTAAATCGGCTGGTGGAACTGTGAAGCAACAACAAAATACAAACACGCACGCACACATTAAGAACAAACTTTTCTTTTACAGTCAACAAGTGTTACTCAGACTTTGGGGCAAAATTCACAATCTGTAGTTAATGAAAATGCTTGTTCTAACCAAGTTTATAATGAATGGAGAATGAGAAATTAATTATAAGTTGTATTTTTTTGAACGGAACTTACAAATAAAGTATGTTTGAATAGGTTTTTTATTTCAAATATTTCAATTTACTTTTACATTTCTTTATGGGAAAATATTGTTAAACTTTACAAAAACCTAATAAAATCTATAACAAGTTAATGAAAATCGTAAGCGAAAGTTTGTTTCTTTTATTTTCATATTTAAGCTTAGAAACGGAAGCTTTATTATCGACACGCACGCACAAATATTTTTTTTTTCTTTATCAAGAAAGACTTGCTGGGAAAATCACAATTTCTACTTCCGGCTTAATTATAAATAAAATAATTTAAAAAAAATCTAAACTAGTCACTTATTTAGAAAAAATAAAACTGTGTTAATTGCTAGAAAATACAAACGAAAAAAAAAAATTAATAAAGAGAAAGCAAAATTTTAACAAAAACTTAAAGGGTCACTGAAATCTAAAAAGAAACAAAGTGAGTTGAAAAATTTTTTAATTAAATTTTTTGAATTAAAACAGTCCACTCTTGATAACTTGAAACTTTTTAATTTGAATCTCTCTATAATTTGTAAAATTTCGCATGTTCGTTGAAATATAATCAATAAATTTAAGTAAAATCAATGCAATTTGGTGCACTCGATAAATTGAATTGTTTGAATTTTTAAACGTTTTTAAATGCAAACCCTTAAATATCTCGACTTAAAAACAAAGTGACTTATGTCACTTTCAAAATATAAGTGTGGGAAAGTTCAGAATAAAAAAAAATCTGGAATTTTAGTTAAACTCTCATAAATTTAAATACATTTTCAATCTTCCTCTTGATAATTTTAACACATTTTAATCTCAAATCTAGCTAATTATTGGCCATTTTCTCTGATATCTTAAATTTTAAATTACCGACAGTCTACTGTACAAAGTAAATTTTATATCAGGTTAAAGTTCAGAGTATTGTGATGAAGACAGAATTCAACATAAGGTCACTTCGGTGTAATTTGTTAATATGCAGCGGTTTTAAACATATTTACTACGGTTTAATACTAGAAAGTGTTAGTTTCGTATTTAAGAATACGCACATAAATATATTTTGCTTTAACAGTATTTACCAAACTTAAACAGATTTTTTACATTTAAATGCTTATCTTAAATAATTGTAACATTTTTCAAGTTTGTCCGACGAAAAACTATATGAAAGCATATTTCCAATAGTAAAAATATAAAAAAATAGCAATGCATATTTTGCATTTTAAAGAATTTACATATGTGACGCGCAAAATAGAAAGGGACCTAAGGGTAAAAACCGGTTTTGTTCAGGAGAGCCATTTTAAAGATTTAAATACGTGTATCTTTGGTGTACCATCACTTTCATAAAACGCGCTCTGGGAGGGAACACTTTTGTAGCATGGGATCGGTCTCATTCGATGCTCAGATGTTGTCCACATCAAAAAAAAAAAAAAAAGTGAAAATTGATTTTGTGGCTTATCATATTTCCACATTTATTTTACAGTAATTTGAAAAAGAGTAAATGCAATTAAAACATTTCGTTTTCGTTTGCTTTTTTCCTTTAGGTCGTCAGCATATATTTAGTCGTTGCATATTTTTGTCAAACTACATATTTCTAAAAACTCTTAATAATATTTTACAAACTACAAATTATTATAAAAATTTTATGTTTTTTTATGAAAATTTATTATTTTTTTGAAAAGTATTCCATACATATTTTTAAAAATGTATATATTTTTAAAAACTTCATATACATATGTATACACCAATACCTCGCTTTGCGTCGTTTCGTTTTGCGTTTTTTCGAAGTTGCGTCGCTGCTGAATTAGTACTTATTTTCACTGTGCGTCGTTAGATTTTCGAAGTTGCGTTGTTTTGGGTTCGAGTCTTTACTTTTTTTTTTTGTAATTTTTTAAATTTTCGTTTTTTTCTAAAAGATGGCGCGACTTTTGTTTGTAATTGCGCGATGCCATCAAAACTCGGGGATTCCCTTTCTAACTGAAAATCAACTCAATTTTAATACAAACATACATACAGTTTTATTTTCACTTTGTTTTGCTTAGTTTAGAGTTCAGTTTCAATTAGTGTGTTGTGCTTTTTTGTTTTTATAAATTAATTGAATATTTTATTTTGTTTTAATTGAATTTGTTTTTTTTTTTGTTTGTATGTAATAAAATTTTATATTATTTTTCTTTTTTAGATTTTTACTTTGTTCAACTTTCTTTTAAAAAGTAGTATTTTCGTAGCTAGTGAACCTATCTTCGATATTTACATGGTTGGCTATATAAAAAAATAATTCACTTTGCGTCGTTTCAATTTGCGTCGTGTTTTTTTGGAACGTAACCACGACGCAAAGTGAGGTATTGGTGTATCTGAAAACTTCATCTTACTAATATTAAGCGCTTTTATGTTTGAATGTGTTTTCTACTACCATGTAACTTAGGCTAAAATATATGCTACTTTTAAGGGGTTAAAAAATATGACAAATTATTTTTTTATTTTTGCTAATATTTTATAAATTTTGTATAAATTAATATACTTTCTGGGGGCTGAAATTAGAAAAAACTGGTACTTTTGGTACTATTTTACCTATGGTACTTTTTTTTTAATTTTAGTACTTTTTCTGTTGCGAAATTCTTTTAAAGAAAGTGGACAAATGTGACCCAAATAGAATACTTTTGTAGGGTTAAGAACGGAACAAATTAGTACTTTTAGTACTTTTTATTTTTTTTACTAATATATTATGAGTATTTTTTATAAATTAATATAATTTCTGGGCCTGGAATGAGAAAAAACTTATACTCTTGGAAATTATTTTAATTCATAATATTTTCTTATTAATGGTACTTTTTTACCTTTAGTACTTTTTATGTTGAGAAATTCTTTAAAGGATTTTGACTAATTTGACCCAAAAAAAGTATGGGATTCTTTTGTAGGGCTAAAAATGGAACAAATTAGTTCTTTTGGTACATTTGGTGTTATTACTTACTATATTGATTACATTTTCAACATGTGTCTTCTTTACTCTATCACTTTCCCTATTGTTTTTTTAAATATATTTAGAGATAAAGGCACATTCATACAGTAGTATATATCAGCATATGAAAGCATATTAATCTAAATATTAATATAATTATTTCCAAAAATATAAAACATAATAAATTTTAATAAAAGTTACGATCTCTTAACAAAATACAATAGTTAGTTAGTTTAAAAACTAATTTCTGAATTGGATTTTTTTTTCGCTTTTAATAATGACTTGGCATAAAAATATTTAAACTTAAAATAGCAGTGCTTAAAAAATAGAATGTAAAAATACAAAAATATATATGGAACAAAAAAAAAAAACAAGTAATTTCAAGGAGCGCCTTTAACGATAATTATTCTTATTATTTGTATTGCAAAGAACATTTCTGATTGTACAGAAAGAACATTATTCTTTTGGCGCCACTTAAGGTTTTAAATCGATTTTACAGCGTATTATAGTGGGTCTTATTTATTTATTATTTTTTTTTTGCTAGTTACTCGTTTGCATTTGTTAAGAAAAAAAATATATTTAAAAGCAAATAAGCTTTTTATTTTCCTAAGATTTTTGCCTCGTTTTTAATACTGCTTGAAAAATGTGAAATAAATAAACTTTTAAGCCTAGAAAAATACAAACCAGAGTGTGTTTAATATAGAAAAACACTTTGGCTTTAGCAAAAATAAAATTGTTGCCATAAAATTGTGCAATTTATCTTAAAATGCAATTAATCATTAAAACCTCTAATGGGATTTCAAAGTTACACAAATTTTGTCTTTTTTTTTTGCTTTTAATTTGCAAACGACGCGTATGGTGGGCACGCGATGATGCGACTTAAAGATCCCCTCCTTAAGGGATTTTCTAAAAACAAATAAATAGAAAAAAAAAAAACAAGGCAATAAATGTGTGCAAACGAACGAACCCATCAATGGTCACTCTAAAGGCAAAACTAAACGCCATTAAATTTTTAAATAGTTCTTGCTTTATTGGTTTTTAGGCATATTTTTCAAAAGTGAAATTAAGGGCCCGATTATGGTTTACAACATCAAACAT
Source organism: Lypha dubia (assembly GCA_947311025.1). Lineage (NCBI taxonomy): Eukaryota > Metazoa > Arthropoda > Insecta > Diptera > Tachinidae > Lypha > Lypha dubia. The sequence continues at coordinate 99,853,132 of OX371261.1, forward strand.
TTTAGTGTTGTTAAATTAAAATTGCGATTACGGTTTACAACACCTAGCTTTAGTGTTGTAAGTTCAGTTGTCTATGTTCATTTACAGCGATTATGGTTCACAACATGTGTTCTTAAGTGTTGTTACAACTGAGAAAATCTTACAACTGCTCATTAGCTGTTGTCTAATTGTCGTTGCAAGTTGAAAAATTAAAATGGAGAAAAATTTGTAAGTATACATATAAAACTTCAGTTTTCCGCAAAAAATTATTATTATTTATTAGAAAAATATCAAATAAAAAACAAATAGAAAAACTGGTGGAGGTGATGAAAGCAAATCCGTTTACTCTTAAAATGCAGAAAACTGTTGGTTGTGAAACTCCAATATTAAAATCATTAACGCTACTTATTTGATAGCTACCATCAGCAAAAAATCAAAGAGCAATTCAATTTTAAAATAGGAGGAATGGCAGAACACCGATTTGATTTAAAAAAATGCTTAGTTCCCGCAGCAAGAATAAGAACCCATCCTTGTTTGTGCGGAAAAATTTTTTAAAACTGAAAAATTTTTATTTATGTACATTCATTTTCTGCATTAAAATATATGTATAACATACTCAGTACTTGTGAGATCCAATGGGTTCGAACTATCCCGAATTCTTTTCCGTAGAAGTGCCATGTGCGTTTTAGCTGTGCCTTCATCACAATTATCAAAAAATAAATCGACATTAACATCCATAATTATTTATATGTACTTTATTTTACTTATTTGTAACACAACAAAAATGTATATGCATCTTTTAACAGTTTTTATGTACATATTTATTTTTCAACTTGACCGCTTTTTGCAAACATCGTTGGAATTTTGCGGATATGTGTGCTACTATTTAAATCCAACTCTGTGACATACACAACAGCTAGCTGTTGTAAACCATAATCGCATAACAGATTAATGTTGTGTTGTAGCTGAGACAACACAACATTTAAGTGTTGTAAACCATAATCGGGCCCTAAAAAAAATTTTCATTAATATCTTGATGGTCTCCTTACATACTTTGATTTCCATAAAACAAATTTACTAAATCAATATGGAAAATTGGCCAAAAAAATTTCAAGTTTTGTAAAATACTGGAAATTTTGAGTTATTTAAGGAAAAAAAAAATATATTTTTATATACACACGATTACATATTATGTATGTATGTACGTTTGTAAGTATTAAAGGCAGTCGTGTAGCTCGTCAAAAAAGTGGGTGGTGCGGGAGTTTAAGAAATATTTCCCAAATGTCAGTTAAATTGCATTTCCAGAAGGGAATTTCTATAGTAGTATCTTCCATATACAGTAGAACATCGATTAACCGGGTCACACGGGACCGCACTTAGCATGTATTATAGAAAAATACGAAAAATTACATATCGTGAATAAAAAGTGAAATTTTTGTTCACGTGAAATTTTAATTCCACTCGAAGGAAAAAATGGCATCGTGAATCTCACGTGAAAAATTATTCCCGCTATCAGTTCTTAGTGAATGTAAAAAAGGGAAAAAGATTAAAAAAATAAAAAATCTAGAACTTTTTGTTCAAAAATATACACGGACATACATACTTATTTTAAAGAAAACTTAAAAAGTCAAAGTTAAATATTCAGTGTTGGAGCTTTATTTTGATTGCTCCGTTTGTTTATTGCATTGTAACTTTTATGTGGTAAAATAATTCGGCTACTTTTTGGAAAGCCAACAAAACGAAAAAATGCCAACAAATTAAAGCTTCACAAATCTGCAGGCAATCGGCCTGTTTTTTGCATTTTGTTGAGGAATACATCAGTTTGTGCCTTATTATCAGATATTTTCATTAAAATAAACTTTTTAAAGTTTAATATTGGAATTATAAGAAGTATTCAGTGTAATTTCTGTTCTATTCCCCATCAAAAATAAAGTGAAAATATCAATGTGAGAATTGAAAAAATTCCGACCGAAATATTTATTCACGTTAAGGGTAATTTTTTTCAGTGAACATTTTTCACGTTGTTATTTTATTTTGGCATGAATTTATTAGTGCATATTTTACTCTTTACAACACAATTTGGCATATTTCCGACTACAGAGCATATTTTCAACATATTTTTTAGTTTACAATTTAAAATTTTTTAAGTACTTTTTTTTGCAAATTCAGACAGTTTTTTAAAACTGTCAACATATCTTTTTTATATTCAAAATTTATTCACATCCTTAATAATTTTGAATTCGTTTGAGGCATCTAGTTTTTAATGCATATTTTTGCATATTTTATTTCTTACACCATAATATCGCCCATTTCAGACTGCAGCGTATATTTAGGCAATTTTTTAGTAACAGTTTTCACAATTTTTAATTCATCATTGTGATTTTTCTTGCGCCATACAACTTTTTGGAGGCTTTTTTGATAATTTGCAGTCTATGAGAAATAAAAATGAAAAGAATAATTAAGTTTTGAGAAAATTTTAACTATTTATTTGAAGATCTTTCTGTTCAAGATTTTATATTCGAATAGACTATATAAGAGAATGGCATTGCTTAATCGGGTCCTATGTCTACATCGAGCCAAAAATTATATTTCGAGGCAAAGTATATGAATATTAAGTACATGCATCTCGGCAACAACTTAAAAAATAAAAAACAATGTAATAACGCTCAACGAAGCTACGTCACAAATAGTGAAAGCATTTGCACATGAATACTGACGAGGTTTAGTGGCTTTTACCGAAAACAACGTTTCTTCTATTCAGCCAGTGCTGTTGAAAAATCTACAAAAGGGATGTATAAATATTAAATTTTTCCTCTGTTGTTCGAAATATGTTAACAATGTCTACCTAATATTTCTCTGATTTTAAAACATTTACGAACTTTAGCCTGTATAAATATTAACAAAATATTAATAATAAACAGTTTGTAGTAATTTAAAAAATTACAATTAATATACATAAACAGGCTTTTTGTTTGTGTAAAATAAATTTACAATTGTCAAAAATAGCTCAATAGCAGAGCTGTAATGGAATGATTCCTTTTTGAAAGAATCTACGTATCATAAACGCTTTTAAAATTGTTTTCAAAACATTACAGAGATTTTTAATGATGATCGTAATTATAGTGCAAACAGTTAATTAAAAAATTACTTTTTTTTTAAATCACCAATTAATTCACTCAAAATTTAAATCAATTGATATGATGTGAAAGCATGCGAGAATTTTTAATTCATGAGGAATTCAATTCACATTTTGTGTAAAAATAATCAATTAAACTTTTTGTAAATCATTTTGAATTAAAAACCAAATTTCAATCATTCTTTTACAGCTCTGCTCAGCAGAACTTAAAGAAAATTGTGTAGAAAGAAAAAAGAAAAAAAATGTTGACAATAGTCAATGAAAATATGTATAAAAAAACACGATCGTGTTGCTGTACGCATGCATGTACTTGTATAAATATACTTTGGTTCGAGGTGTCAGAAATGAATATAGTGAAATTTCGATATAAAGAACTAACAGTCAAGCGTTGATATAATGAAATTTGAAGCAAAACGAAAAAAATTCTTTATAATTCAAATTCTATTTTACTCTATAAAGGCTTTTGATTACGAGTATATTCAGTCGTTATATAGAGTTTTTTAAGCTCAGAATTTCTTCGTTATAGCTAAAGTGTATTTGAGTATTTCTCAATGAAAATATACCAAATCGTTACATACCATAACAAATTTATCTGTTTTCAAACTTTGACTCCACTGACTTTTTTCTGCTCATAGTTTCAGAAAAAAATTTAGGTCCCCATATTTTATTCCACAAAAAAGAAATATTCAAATTATTTGCTCCATATGCAGCTCAGGCATATAAAATTGCAATAAATGCATCTAATTTTTCTTGAGATAAACTCCAATCAGGTCCTAACACTCTCTTTGCTTCTTCTATTGTGCATGATCTTATATGGTTCATAATACGGAGGTCAATTATCAATGAAAACGCAGTACTAACTTTACCTTTCATTATATGACGTTTTGCATATCCTGTTGGACCTACTTCTTGCCTGAAAATGTTATGAAGTGGTGTCCTATCTATTTGTTTTTCTTCCCAAACAGATCCATTATTCGCAATATGTTGTTTATTTATTTCTAGTTCACTTTCTTCAGAACTTGAGAGTAATCTTATTCTTTTTCGTCCACAAGATATATTCACATTTTCCCTTTCATCGTCAGTATCTGTAGAATCAAACTCATTTTCGTTTGGAACCAATATATTTTCATTTTCAGAAAATTCATCTTCACCAATTTCCGAAAATTCTTCGCCAATATTATTTATATCTTCTAAGAACATGTACTGTCTTGTTTGCTTCGACATTTTTCTGGGTAAAGAGCGACTTGTATTTCTAAAGCCATCAAAATAAAATATAAGCTACTTACCAAAACTTTGAATTTTTGCTACCTTTTCAAACACTAAAAAGCTACGTCCAATCTAAAATTTTGATATTTTCTTGAAATTATTACCAGCATTTTGATTGAACTACTTTACGCAACAGTCGTTGTAGAAATGTAAATACAACTAAAACGACAAGCAATATGACTCGATGAGTTTATAAAATAAAAGAATGCTCTCAGGGTCAAATGACCCGTTATGGTAGATAACAGTATACGCCAAATATTACTCAAAATAAACAAAACAAATAAAATAAAAAAATACTATAAGAACTGTAGATTAATTAGTTCGTAAAAGTCATGAAGTCAAATGTTAAAAAGCAATAAGATGATAGTGCATTTTCAATGCAAAATTTCAAAATGGGTCATTTCACCCGTTATGGTATGTTTAGTGTTAAATTACAAAGGAAATGATTTGTATGTTCTTTAAAGAGCATATATTTTGTTTTATTCAGAACATATATTTTTTTTAAATTTGCAGCACATTTAGTGCACATAAAATTCAGACTTAATGTTATATTTCCGGTTCCGGATTATTTAGTATTGGTATTATCGTGAACGGAAAATTTTGTGCCAAAAAATTATTTTTTTTATATTTAATTGCTTCATTTTAGATATAAAAGCGTGTTTTGTGTTGTCAATCCTTTAAAAAAATTTCTATCTAATGCGAAAGAATTTTTGATATGAAAATATCATGATTTTCAGCGTGAATGCAAAAAATAGTAACAAATTTTAAAATTAAAAAACAGACACTGCGTTTGGTGGACGGCAGAAACACCTAGAGTCATTGGTCGTCACTGAAACTGCCGATTAATAAGTCTAGCAAACTACAATTTTAAGGCAAATTAGCATTGGAACACTTCTATCCTTTTCAACATTCTTACAAGCACAGACATGTTTATTTTTAACTTTTTATCTATTTATTTACTACAACTTATTACGAAATGCTATAAAACCTTGATTTTTAAATTAAAACTTGGTTTATTAAAGATAATTTTTTTTTAACTTTTATCTTAAAAAGACATCTGATATCTAGAAATTAAATAACAAAAAGAAAAAAAAAAGATGTGTTGTTAAGTGTCTTATCTCCGATTAAAGTACTTTAAGATATTACAACTGCGTCTCATAGTTTCTTTTTTTGTTTTAATATGTGTATGTATGTATGTATGTATGCTTGTGATAGAATTAAATTACAACAAACACTCTTTTACAGCTTAGAAAAAGTAACGAAACATTTGTTAAACAAATAATCTGAAAACGATACTATTCCATTCTATTATGTAAGCAAACGTTTAACATACCAAAAATGTGTTATGAAATTTGAATAATACTCGTACAAAAAATATGTATCTTTAAGAATTAATTTTAGGGGTATTCAAGCAAAGTTTGAAAACATCATAATCTTTAATTAAATTGTTTACTTTAACTCACAGTAACAAAACATTGAATTTTGTTTTGTTTTGTTATAATTTAATATTTAATATACTTATATTTTATCTAAAACGAGCACAATAATTACTACGTTTATTTTTTCTTTATTTAAACAAGTGTACTTGTATATCGTTACCTTAATTTAGAAAAGGCCTAACTCATTATTTTTTTTTTCAACTCGCATATGTATCATATTTTGACAAACATCTTTCGAAGTTTTTGATGTAAGAAATAAAAAACGCGATTTGAAATAAAAAACAAGTTAGGGCCTTTCTATATTAAGGTGACGATATACACGTACATTTTCTAAAGAAAGAGAACAAATTATTGTTAACAAATTATTGTAGCAGTTTTTATTTAGGTTAATGAACTGGAAAAGGTCACATGTGTAGATCTCGTTTCTAAGCAGAAAGTTTCTATGTATATAAAATATTAATTTAAATATTAAATAATCTTCAGCAAAAGCTGTTCAATTAACCTTAAATAGAACAAGAATAAATTCGTTAAAAGAAAAACAGATTAAGTAAATTTTATTTCAGACATTCTTGAAGTTGGATTTAAAAATAAACATATATTTTTGGAAATTTCAATTTGCAGAGTTTCCTGTTAAAAATTTTATTACTTGGAAATTTTAAGATTTGAGAACATATTTAACGAGATCATCTCATGGGAGGTAAGTGAAACTCCTAATATTATTTTTACAATTTAGTTTAGTACAATATTTTCCAGCTCTGACTGTTGTTTGTTTCATAATATATCCGCTTTTGCAACGAACATCGGCTGATGGGGGATCAGGGTTTTTTCCTCCCGTTTTTATTGCTATTTTATTTTTTTTTTTGCTGATGTCATTGTCTGACTAGTTTACTAATTCCATAATTGAAAGCAAGTTGTATAAATTAGAAAAATATTAGTAAAATTCAATTGAAAATTTGTTTAGTTTTTGTGCTGAAAAAACTACAAACAGAAAACTATTAAGACAAAAAATTGTTTCAATTACAACATTAATTGGTACTCAAACAATCACGAAAGTCGTATTATATATTAATGTACCAGAAATTCAGAATATTCTTTATAATTTTTTTTTTGAACCACGTCATTATAAATTGCTGGTAAATTTGAATAAATTTGAACTTTTCGTAGTATCAAAATTAATTTTAAATAACTCAATTAGGATAAACCGAGTAAAGAATTGTATTTTAATAAATACGTTACAATTTTACTTAAAAAAACATATGTTTCGTCGTCGCATTTGACTGATCATTTCTCCATTTTATGCGATTTTTGTTTAAAAAAAACAGCTGTAACAGATATTAAATGAGAAAACCCCAGATATGCTTTAAAAATTCTTGAACAAGTCTTTTATATCGACATTGAAAAAGCAAACTGATTACTGCATGTTGAAAATTTATATGCAGTTTTTGCACAAGATTATAATGAATTGAAAAATCAAATTGGTAGTTGCATATGATTACATATTTTTGCATATTATTCAATATTAATGCATACTTTTCCATATGATTTCATATATAAAGGGTAGTTAAATTTTAAGGGCCGGTGTTGATTTTGAATAAAACACAAATTACTTAGGAAATTATTGTCATTTCTTTTTATTATGATAATATGGTATGGTTCAATTATGTATGGAACAAAATATCGGCCAAATGGCCGCTGCGACCTCGGCGGCACACCACCATCCGATGGTCCAAATTTTTGATGACGCTGAGGCATAATTGAGGTTCTATGCCGTTAATGTGCCGAATTATCTCATCCTTTACACCGTTTCTTTCAAATAACCCCAAAGAAAGAAGTCTAACGGTATCAAATCATGTGATCTTGGCGGCCAATTGACATCGCCACCACGTGAGATTACACGGCCATTGAATTTGTTGCGTAAAAGAGCCATTGTTTCGTTAGCTGTGTAGTAAGTGGCACCGTCCTGTGGAAACCACATATCGTCCACATCCATATCTTCCGATTCGGGCCAAAAAAAGTTCGTTATCATCTCACGATAGCGAACACCATTTACAGTAACTGCCTGACCGGCCTCATTTTGGAAAAACTACGTCCCGATGATGCCGCCAGCCCATAAACCGCACCAAAGAGTCCCTCTTTGTGGGTGCATTGGTTTTTCGACAATCACTCTTGGATTATCATTCGCCCAAACGCGGCAATTCTGCTTATTGACGAATCCACTGAGGTGAAAATGTGCCTCATCACTGAAGATGTTTTTTTTCGAAAATTGATCATCCACTGTTACCATTTCTTGCCACCATTTCGACCATTGACGACGTTTGGAATGGTCAAAAAGCTTTAATTCTTGAGTCAATTGCACCTTGTAAGCGTGTAAATACAAGTCTTTATGCATAATGTTCATCAACGACGAGCGTGAGAGGTGCAATTGTTGTGCACGACGACGACTTGAGGTGGACGGCTCTTCAGCCACACTATCGCGAACAGCAGCAATATTTTCTGCAGTACGAGCTGTACGAGCACGCACTGGTGCTTTCACATCTCCTACAGATCCGGTTTGCTCAAATTTTTGCACGTTTTTCCGATTGTACCCACATTTGGATGTTTAAATTGACTGAAAAAATCACGAAGTGCACGATATGCATTTTGATTTCAACGCCCATTTTCATAATAAGCCTGAAAACTTTAACGCGTTGCTCGATTATCTTTCCATGGTTCAAATTGAGTTAGTCTGAAATTGAGAAATGTCAAATCAAATGCAGAAAAAAACTTGACGTTTAGGTGTGGTGCACATTCAACATCGGCCCTTAAAATTTAACCACCCGATACATACAGTGCGCTCGCGATAATATGAAATTTTGATTGACTACGAGTACTGAAAGCAATTCAAAAACAAATAGCGAAATCCCAAAATTATTATGCAGTTGAAGCAGAACTTATCCACAATCCTGTTTCCAAAGATTTCATCACTGTTTAGATAAAAATTTGTTAAAAAAAATGCAAAAATAAGTTTTAAAGCTTTAATGGAAGAAAAAGAGTGTTCATATTTTGGAGTGTTCATATAATAGGGTGTTCATATTTTCGCGAGTGCACTGTATTTTTATAATATTGAATATATTTTAATAGGATTGCATATTTTTTCATATGATTGCATATTGTTGCATATATTTGCATTAGATTCCATATCTAACAGGATATAGTCCCATATATGCTTGCAAATATTTGCATAAAATCTAATCATAATCATGATAAAATTGCTTAGAATTCTAGCATTTGTTGTTAAATTTCTAAGTAAATACTTTTTGCAAATGATTGCTTTTTACATGATTGCAAATGTTTTCAATTGTTTGCATGTCTTCGCATATTAATGCATATTTCTGCATACAATCTTAACATAATTATGTTAAAAGCTTCCAACATCGTCGCAGTACTTGCAAACTTTAATGCACTTTTTGCATATTCTTACATATAATTTCATATTTTATTGCATATGATTTCATTATAATTGCATATTTAGCTTTTGATTGCATATTTTTGCATATGATTACATATTTGATTGCATATGAACCTATTATGATTGCATATGATTGTATATTTTACTTTTGATGGCATATGCTCGCGTATTACATTTTTTTGCACATGATTTCATATATTTGTTTGAAATCTATTCATAATAGTGATAAAATTGCTTAGCATCATACTTTTTTGTAGTAAATATTTTTAGTAATTTTTTAATTTGAATATGTATATTTGCATATTTTAAAATATGCGAGCATATTTTTCCAAATCTTGTGAAATATTTTTTTTCTCAATTGTTTCTTTCACTTAGTGAATTTATTCCCACTATTTTTTTTTAATAATTTTATTCCAATACATACATACTCACATATATATGTATATGTCATGCTCATGCTTGCTTGATTTTGTAGATGACAAGCCATTTAACTATCTAAACATGCTGTTTAAAATCTATTCTTTCAAATTAAATCTCCTTCAAGATCTTGTAACTCCCACCATATTTCTTTTACAACATTTTAGCTGACCCTTAATCTTTTGTTATGAAAATATTGGTAATAAAAAATAAATACTACAAAATTATCGATAATTATTATGGAAACAAATCAGCTATTAAAATAAATTGTTTATTGTGATTATTTTTTCTATAAATTCTCTAAAGATAAACTCAGCTAGAAGTAAAAAAAAACAACAAAACAAAACAAAACATATCAGTTCCTATTGTCCAGGGTCATTTATGTTATTTATTTTCTTATTTCGTTTTTCTTCTGTCTACAACAACAGACATAATCATAAAAACTAACAATAAGTTTAATAAAATTAAAGACAGCTTTCATTAAAGTATTATGGCTCTTTTTTTATATGTTTTGTAGGTGAACAAGTATCTTTAACTAAACCATAACACAGCGATATATTTTATTATATTTAGCTTTATTTTTTTTTCCTTTAATGAATAAAAAAGTTATTATGTTTTATGATTATTTGTTTGGTTTCAGAAATGGCCAAACCCATTTATTGTTGGAAGAAAAAATCAATAAAGTTAATAAAATGCATTGCAATTGTAATTGATTTGAAAGCTTAGAGGAGAGTCTTGGTGATTTTCTTAGACTTTTTATTAACGCTGTGGTTATATTCACTTGGTGGTATTTAGCTGCAAGAAAGAGGAGTTTTCTTTTTCTAGATTTGCTGTAAAATTGTTTATCCCACATAAAAGAGTACCTACAAACCCATATTCGGCCAATTAATAACTCTACGGGATAGTTTTTTTTTCTTGTAATTATTTCTTATGATATGCCGTTTTTTTTGTCTGTGTCATTGAACAGAAAAAATCCCTTAAAAGTGTGTGTGTGTGTTTTTTTTTAAGAGGGTTTTAACTCGATTTCATTAAAGAAATATTTTTGCTTTGTTAACAATTTTTTGTATTTGTACTTTGCAATAATACGGTAACAATACAATTGCGTATTAAACAAATAGCACATATGTACGTCGTTTTCTTACCACAAAACAATTTAAATGTGTAATTTTTTCAGGCGAGCTTTTTTTGTATTGAATTTGATTTGAATGTCTAAATTCAAGGTTGGCTTTAATATTAACCTAATTTTTTTTTATATTCTCAAAACTTATTTTATTTCAAAAACAAAAAACAAACGGAAGACTGTTGTAAAAATAAATCCAAATGAAATGAATACAATGTGAAGAAATTCACTTTCAAATGCTTTGGCAAACGATTTGGCATTGCAGAATTGCGAATTTTTATGTTGAAAAATAAAAAAAATTACATTAAATGCTGCCAAAGCGAAACAAAAGCTGCTTTTTAATCGCCTGCAAAATAAAAAAAGGGAGGAGGTTATCAATTCTGTGGTCGGTTTGTTAATGCTTGAACCTACGTAATTCAATAATTTATGAATCGATTTTTGAAATTGTTTTTTTCTTTGTTTGAAAATAGTTGCTTGTAGTTGGGTCCTATGAGCAGGGGTAAGTTCTTCCCCTAAAATATTGATTATCGAATAGCTTTTGTATTTATGGACGACATAAAGAAACGTTATTTTAAACCAATTTATTATTTTTGAAAGAAATTTTTGCTTAACAATTGTCTTTTCGTATACAACAATAAGCGATACAACGGTTTGTGATTTGAGCAAATGTTTATTTGTATAATATTGTTTTTTTTTTTGGTGATAACTTAAAGCGAAAGATAGTAAAATAAATTAAGTTTTTAAACAAAAAATTCGATCAATTTGATCGACTTACAATATAGTGTCCTTAATTATTTCGGACACATGTAGTAAAATTTTATGGCCAACCATTTTGTAGAACATTTTATCTCCACCCCTCCCCTTTTTCGTCGTGTTTTTAACGATTTGCTAGAATAAAGCCACAAAATGCCGTTATACGGGGGAGTTAGAGGGTTAATATGTTCTACAAAAATATTTGCCATAACATGTTCTACAAAGTTGCTGAACATACCCTATACCTCAGATGTAAAGAAAAAATAGTTTTATATACCGATGTGCTGCAAGCACAAGACAGAGCTGGGAAACTTTAACCGCCTCTAAAATAAAATTTAGATGTGATGTTTAAAAAAGCCGAGATAGGTTAATTTGTTTTTTGTTCTCCTCTACCAGAATTAAGTGCTGAAAGCGCGGAATTCAGAAAAAGTTTGAAATTGTTGTACAGTGTTATTGTCGCAACAATAGCATGATTCTATAGCAAAAAAAAAGCGCTATCACTAACCATTTTATATTGCGATAATTTATTAATTAGATATGACTGGCTATTTTTAAAAAAGGTTTTTGCTCCCGCTTATCTGTTTATTCTTTATTTTTTCCGTGAGCTTTTGTTGTATTTAAAAAAAAAAATTATTGCAAACATAAACCACAAAAACTCTAAATCAATTATTTAAACCTAATAAAAAAGGAAGGAAAAGCAAATTGTGACCAATCTGTACTTATTTCATATTTATTATTTTAATGAAGGAAATTTTTTTACCAAGTATGGTTAGAGAAACAACAATAGCACAATATTATGATTGAAGAGTTACTATATAATTCAATTATAAAATGTTGCTCTCGAATTATGGCTGCCATAATCATGTATTTTCTTTACTGGCATTTTGCAATATAAATTTATTGTTGAGTAAAATATACATATGTATGTATGTATGTGTATATGTACTTATATATTCCCCCCGGGGGGTAGATAGTTCATCTTGTTGACTTTAACAACAAGGTGCAATACCTCCCGGGGTATAGGGTAATCTGGCTTTTATAGACATGACCTTTTGTCAGTTACCCATAAAAATTTATATGCACGGAACAATCTCTGAATTAACAGAGCAACGGGAAGTGCATATATTTTATAATGAAGGAAGTGGCTTGCCACGTAAGTCTATATAGAAGGTGTATGGGTACCTAAGGTCTAGCCCCTGACCAAAACCAATAGAAAGCTAATCCCTCGGGATTTACTTTCGAAACTTTACCAGTAGTTTGAACTGGTACTACGGGGACCGGCAGCCCACATGGGGGATTGACTAACACTGGGAAGTAGAGTTATCTACTATCCCTGTTACATGATCCCGTGGCCGGTTGTTGGTTGAGGTCTCTTTCGAGAGTTCACGTAATGGTTGTGGTTGTTACCAAAAGCTGGGAGAGGTGTTGGTTTAAAGACTGATGCTCGCTTAGCGGACTTCGTGTCTACCAACGCGAAGCCTCTATGTGCTGTTGTGAATCAACAGATTCCAGAGCTTAGGTAGGTCGCTCACTTTAGCAAGGTGTTTGGACATGACGGGCCTTGGTCATGTCTGATAAGTTGCTACCTGTTGTCATCCCCTCGGGGATGCCTTCGGGTTTCCTGAGAGGTTTGGCTCGGGGGCGATGGTAAACGCTTAATCTACACTAAGTGTTTAAGTACACCGTCAGATGAACCGTAATGGAGGGTGCTGACGTATACTCTAACACATCTGTACTTATGTATAGGTAAATGTTTAGCTCATACAATTGTCACTACACCCTTGTGCAATAATAGTTTATTTAGCAACTCTAAAATTTCTTTTGTGTATGAAATTTCCTATTTTCTCTTTATATTCGTTCCTTTAAATTTAATCTCTTCAATTGTCTCAATTGTTTCATATTTCCATTTTATAATCAATAAATTTTATTCCACATGGCTTTTGTTGAACAAAAATGTAAATTTGAACAATGACGGAATATTTTTTTGTATCAATTTGAAATTTCTATGTCTATTTCTTTTCTTTACTCATTTTGATAAATAATTGAGATAATCCATCAATGAATGATATTCTAACAATAGAAATGATCGTTGTTTCTATAAATTTGTCTAACAAAAAAAAAAAAAGAAAAAAAAAAGAAAAAAAAAAAACAGAATTACACCATAATATCCAATAAGATTGTTTTTCTTATGTAAATTTGTTTTTTGGAAAGCATTATTGTTAATTTTATTGATAGTAAGTTAAAAAAAATAAACTTAAATCTAATAATTTGTCATTCACTGTATTCGTAAAGCTACGTTCACATTTATTAAATATTTGATCAAAAAAACGTAATCACTAGTCTGGCTTAGGGGTAATATCACTTAAATTAATTATTTTACACAAAAAAAATTTTAAACAGTTTATAAAAAATGCGGACCCATAATTAATAAAAAATATTAGAAATAAAAGAAATACTCGTACATTGTTAGTTTCTTTCTGGGTTAAGTTTATTTCCACAAATCTATATATATAAAATACAAAAAATGTTTGTACCCATGTTCGCTATAGACTCGGAAACTATCCAACCGATTTGACCCAAACTGGTGTCATTCAAAAGGGAATTTATAGAGGATGGTTTTAGGCTTTTAATATTTCAAGTGGGCGTAGCCCCTCCCACATAAATTGAATAACATCATATATCTTGACTATTGTGATAGCAAGAGTTTTGAAACATTGCAATAGTTCATATGTTACTAATGTGAGTAATCAGGACAAAAATGGGCGTTATCGGACAAGTGGGCGTGGCAGCTCCCATATAACCCAAAAATTGAAATCGCCATATTTTGGGCATTTTTTGACCTACGCCGATGATATTTGGTACATATAGTATTGACATAATTAGGAATACGTACTAGGAGAAAAGTGAGTGGGACCACGCCCCTTTATAGGAAAATAAAAAATCTTAATATAGTCTTAACTATTGGACCGATGGTCATTAAATTTTCACAATAGGATATATAAATACTTTTAATTTTATTTTATAACGAGGGGGGTAGCGAAGTACACCGGGATCAGCTAGTATTTGATAAATGTGAACATAGCTTAAGACATAATGATGCGATAAAGTTAAAGTAGCGGATGTAGGTAGCAAAAAATTCATGTAGGTATCAAAAATTTCATAATATTCAGAAATTTCTTATAACAAACTGAAAGAGATATCCGCGAAAAAACATAAATGTGAAAATAAGGCCAAGTTCCTATCCAAAAAATTTCGGCCATAAAAAGTACTGAGATCTAAATAAGGACCAAGTTTTTGATAGGTATAATACCATCTCATTTCTAGGCAACCTATAAGCTTGACAATATTTTTTTGCCTTACTAATATGGGAAAGAATTCTTGGAAAAATATAGGTTGCCTAGAAATTCTTCTCAATTAGTATCCACTTTACGAAAATTGTAAAGATGGACAATTGAACGCCGATGAGAGGTGTAGCGGCCTTGAAATCAGTACGTTCTGCTAAAAACTGATTGGATATAAATAATAATATTTTCCAACACAAAAAAACTCTTAGTAATTTTGAATTTTCATTAATTCAATAAAACTGAACTTGAGCCTGATAATGTTACTTTTCATATGTACATCAATATATGTTCGAATAATAATTACGTTTATTCGTAATAATAATAATATAAAAATAAAAATGTTTGTAGAAAAATTTATTGTCAATTTCATTTTGAAGTTTAAAAGTGGTTTAATTACAAACAAAATTTTCGTTTTTCGTTTTCTAAAAACTCAACTTTCGCAATTCAAACCACGTTCGAACTGAATTGATTTCTGTGACATGGCTTATAATTTCCTGTCTTTGTATTTCATGTCAATATTCCCTGTATATGTAAGATGTATGCATGATGTCTGCAGCGTAATCTGTGTTGCATTAAAATGTTAAACCCCAGATAAGAACCATAAAATTTAACAGAGCTCTGTTAATAGATGAACATTTCTTTGTAGACGTATAAAAACCAGCTCCATAGCAAATGGTCGCAATAAAAGTTGCCTCAAACTAAAAAAATCAATTATTTCCCCATACATTAAGAAAAATGGCCGTAAATTATAAAAAATGAATGTGGTAGCAAAAAATTTAATAATGGGCCCAAGCCATAGTTATTTTCGATACAAAAATTTTGGGCTTTTTTAATTTTTAAGGGTATTTTTATGGTGCCTTAAAAAACGGTTTGTTATAGGAAGGAGCTAACAAAAATTATTGAGAGTTATGGACGAAGAAGGCAGTTCTCTACAAAAGCCCATAATTGGATTTTCTAACAGTTTTATAAATCGAGTATATCACGTTCCTACGCAGACTATTAAAAAAAATCCAATTACTAGCTTTTGTAGAGGATTACCTCGTCCAAAATATCCTATTATAACTTTTTTCCGCCCACTTTTTCTACTTCCCAAAAAAAAAAATTTAATGCACTCCCTAGGTTTTTTGTATGTCAACAGAGGCAATGTTAACAGAGCGATGCTAACCAGATCTCTGTTAAATTCAACGGTTCGTGTATATCCTCAATTTTCGAATCCAAAGTTTTCATTTTCATAAAATTTTCGGTTAAAAGAAATTTAATTTTCAATATCAAAACTTCACCCTGTTATCCATAAATATGAGTTTTAAAAGTAAATACATAATTTTATTTGTGAATATTTTCGAAAACAATTAATAAAATTTTTTTAAGAAAAACAATCAATATTTTTAAGTCACTAAATCAACTAAATCTGTTGACAATTAAAGTAGTAACCAGTAAGCAGTTTTGCTTTCGTTTACTTACAAATACAATTAAGCAATTTGTTTATGATTTTTTTTTCTATTTATTCATTATTATTTTGTGAATAGAATAAATTAAAAATAAACCGATCAAGCAAATAAACGAACAAAAAACGTGACTAAAACTCAAGCACGAGATTAAAGTTTGTGAAAAAAGACAACAATTCATTTTATTAAAAACAGAAATAAAATAAAAAAAAAATGTTAAAAAAACCAAGTTTGTCAAAGGAAATTATTTTGAAAGACTTGATTTACTAAAATTATACCGAATTCATATAAAATTTAAAAGTCATAAATAATTAAGATAAGTTTAGTTTGGATGTTTTTTTTTTCAAAAATAATGAAATTAACGAAAAAAGTAAATTTATTTTTAATAAGCGAATAGGAACGAAACCCAGCAAACAAAAGAGTTTGATACTTAATTTAATTTTGTAAATCTGCGTTCTAATGAAAAACCAACTAATTGTGTATATTGCAGCCTTTTGAAATTGGAAAGTAATGTTCATTACACACACTTAAACTATGTACAGAAGATTGGCAGATCTTACAAAATTGTCAGAAAATTGTTCAGAAAATATCTGACAACCGTCTGAACTTACAATATTTTTCTTGCAACGTTGCAAGAAAAACCATTGTCAGTTGATTGTAAGACAATAATATTATCAGACATCTGACAATCGTGTGAACACTATACTTCGCCATTGTCAGATAATTATTAGGCGTTGTAAGCTCCATTGTCAGATAATTTTTCTGTTGGCAACGCTGTCCATAAATACGATTAGCTTTGACAGTTCTGACAAAGTTTAACAACGCATTTGGCAATTTTTGCCACACAACAATCTGACAACCGTGTGAACTGACAATTTTTGTTGGCAGATAAATTTATAGTCTGACAATTGTCTGACTATGAAATTGTAAACTTTATAAAGTTTGAAAACTTATATTTGACTTCTCAGACATGTGTTTGTTGGGAAAAAGTAAACTCTGAATTGAAAACCAGTTTAAAACTAGTAGAAAAATTCATTACACATGAGAAAATTAAAAAAAAAGATTAAATTTAGCAAAACAAAAACTGATGAATTTCCAACATAAGAAAAAACAAACTCTAAATAAGATAGAATACAAAAAAAAAAAAAAAAACAACTTACAAGAAGTTAAAAAGGCCATGGCAAAACGAATTTAAGTAAACTATGAAAACCAACTACCAAAGAGCTGCTGCTTCACAGAAACAAAAACAAAAAAACCTCTTAACGTTCTTGCATAAAGAACCTGGAACAAACATCCTGCTCAAACATTCAGACGAGAAAAAAACGTTAAAAAAACTAAAACCGAAAATAATATACAAAAAACTCTTCTCAACCTGTTTGCAGTTCTCAAGAAAAACTGCAAAAAAAAGAACATTTATCGTTTTTTAGTTTCTTTTTCTTTTGATGTGCTATGGTTTCTTTTAAGAAGCTTAAAATATAAAATACGATAATAAAGATACGAAAAAATATATTTCGAAAACAATCAGACAGAATTCAGGAATTGACATGTAAGAGAACATCAACAGATCATAAAAAACTTTAATTTAAGACAGTTCCTGTATTTTTCGAAATTTCATAATTAAATATATTCAAAATGCACACACAAAATGAGGTTAACACATAAAAAGAGAAGGCAAAAATAAAACAAAAGAGAATTTGCACTAGGAGCCAAAGCAACAAAAAAAAAAGGTCAGGTTTCATATATCCAGATATGCTACCTACCACACACTTCACAGGGTTCCGCTAAATTATGATAAAAACGTGGAGGCAAGGAAAAAAAACTAAATGAAAACGATAACAGCAAATCAAACACACATTCACCATTTAGTCAGACACACTCACACTCACCCAAATAGTACAGTTTTTTTTTCTTTGTAGCGAGCGGCAAGGTGTTTCAACTTGTTGCAAGAACAACTATACAAAAAAAAAAAAGGTTTATAAGATAAAAATCTTATTTTAATAGGATTGTTTCGAATCCTTCTTTAATAAAAAGTTTTTTGCAAAAGTAGGTTTCGTCTTTATTTTTTTTTTTGGTTTGTTTTTATTCATGAGTCATGTTAGCGGTTCATTTAGTATAAAATTTTTTAAATTATAACGCCAGTCTTGCCCCATAAATGTCCAGCAGAGTTAAGTTAGGTTTTAGGTGGTCATTGTTAACAGAAATGTAGAGATTTTATCGTGATCAGCTGATTTAAGATAATTTAGCGCAAATCACTGTACTGTTAATCGAAATGTTAAATTATTAACAGTATAACTTCCGTTTTATTTATTCAGTAGTTTTTTTCACGTTATGCAAAATATTGTATTACCAATTTTAGCAAGCTTCAGGTCTTTTTTATAAAAATTAACAATAAACTCAATTTTTATATTCGATATTTCACCACACCGTTGGAAGGCTTCTTCAGAGGAAAGAATAGTATGTAATATAATAATTTAAAGGAAAAAACGAGATAAGAAAATCGTTATGCAAAATACACAATATAATGTCTATTTCTGATCCAATCAAAATGATTGGTCTCGTACCACAGTTAAAATTTTACGATAATTTTCTTGTTCTTGTTCACTACTTCACAGACTTTGTAAGCTAGAATTCACTGAATACAAAGTATGACAAACTTCCTTGAATATATGTGATGTGGTATGGAAAGTTCGCCGCTGGGTATATTCAAAGAGAGCTGCTTATCTACAAACATACATTTTTATGAGAGAAATATTCTCAAAGTTTTGGACAATCGATATTCGGCAATATTGAATCCTTAGAATTTTCATTGCGTAAATTTTAGTAAAATCGGTTGAAAATAAATTATAAAGTTTCTATCACCCAAACATTTTGACTTTAGCCTCCTCTAAAATGTGTCCCAAATACACATTTTTAAATTGTCAGCAGTCCAAGTTTTATGTTGAACAGTGTAATTTAAAATGAACAAACATCAACATTTGCTGTTTTGAAAACAAGAATGGTAAGATCGATACCGATCACCGCTGTACATTTTATTTCCTAAACCAGTTTACAGATCGAATTTCTAACGACACTGAAAATTTATTTTTTTATTACCGCCTTCTTTAACTAGAAAAATATTGCTGCCTCTGTTTTCCAGTTTATTTGCATTACTTGAACATCATCAGTGATATTTTGTCTCTCCTGAACAGTTGTATTTGTGACTGATTAAGATTAGTATGCAATAAGTATGTCTATATATATGTATACCTTAAAATTTCAAGACATTATTTTTACCAATATTAATACCCTTCACCAAAAATGGCAGGAATATGTATAGGTTTGTCATTCCGTGTATAGTAATTTTTGCAATATTCTTATGAGACCCATATGAATATATGAATCCTTATTAGAGAAGTTGAATAAGGCATTTCCGTCTGTCAGTCTGTCCTTCTGTCTCTACGTGAAATCTGTTTTCCGAAGCTACCAGAAGAGTTGGAGCCCTGATGTCTGAGGATTTGTCTTAAGATGATTCGTATTGAAAATTAGCAAAATTAAAATATCGGTTCCGATATTTGATTTAGTTATACACATACAGAAGATAAATAAATTTAATAATAGAATACAACCTCGGTTTTGTAACCGGTTTTGGAACCGGGTTTATTTGTAACCGGTTTTGCAACCGGGTTTTTAGACAAAAGCTATACTTTGTATATCGAAAGAGAAATACCTTATAAATCATATGTATATGTTTTATTCATATTGAATAACAGTAACATATTTAAAAATGTACGACCAGAAATCGTGTGGCGTATTTATTTATATAGAAGCTATGACTCTCGAAATTTTTCCCTCTTCACGCCAAAATTTCCCGCGAATTTTTTCACTTTTCCCTTTAATTTGTTCACTTTATTTTTGGTGGGGAACAGAACAGAAAATGTAAGTAAAACTTTGAATAATTCGAATATAAAACTTGACAAAATTTATTTTAAGGACAAGATCCGTTAATAAGGCACAAACTGATATATTGCTCAATAAAATGGAAAGCAACAGGTCGATTGCTTATGGAGTTGTAAAGCTTTCGAAAGACATGGTGGCAGAATTTTAGAAAAGCCTTACATAAGATCTGAACAGCGCTGGCCCTCCCATTAAAAATGTCACTGAATGGAAGAAGGTAATATTTTTGTTTGTATATTGTAAAGTTTTTACGTTTGTATGTAATTTGCATTCAAGGTGTGGACAGATCAAAAGCGGTATGTCCGCTCAAAAGCTGCAGCGAACATGAAAAACGTAAAGGAGACAGGAGGTGGCCCAAATTAAAGTAAATGCCTCTCAGTAAGCGATAGAGTTGTCAACCGATTAAGAATAATTCGATTAATCGGTTAAAGAGAACCAACCTCTTGTTCGAATAATTTTAAATTGCCGAATTTCGAATGACGAATAAATCGATTAATTAATGTCAATTAATCGAACAACTTTTTTCAGTTTGAAATGCATTCGTAAAAATTGTTTAAATTTGTTTGTATGATATGAAACAAAGCTAGTTTTTTATACCAACCAAATACATGTTATTTTGGATGTTTGAAATTGTTGTCGAACTGCACATACCTAGCAGGTGTGCTATGTTCTAAATGAAACGTTAAAAGATTTTCAAGAATGGGGTCTTTACACTCTCAGGTGAATAAGTTAGAATTAGACTAACAACAAAAAAAAATGCTTTATATAAATCTTATCACGAAAGTCGAAAATGTTGTTATTGTATTGTATTTTTTTTTTTTTTAATTATCTTTCAGAATGAGCTCGGTTTGGAAGTATTTTACCAAGAACAAAAATAAAAATAAAACAAAGTGATATGTAATAGGTGTCCTAAAGTATACAAAATTGTTAAATCAACAACAAATAAATTAATAATTCTTTTGCAACAGATTTACTAAAACGTATTTTAAAATAAGAATAAATGGGAGACGTATAAAATTTTAAATACGTTAATAATATATTTTAAATTCTGAAAATTTTCCGAGCAATGAAAGTTTTTTTTAATTATTATTCAAGAAGTGAATTATTTGAATTATTCGAACAAAGTTGAAAGGCGAATAATTGACAACTCTAGTAAGCGAGCAGTTCATATACGACTTGGTAGGTATGAAGGAGTCCGTAGAGGGTCTGGACAACACATTAATTCGCTGGTGCTTGCATTCCTCCTCTTGCAATAAAATAATTGTTCCAACTCTAAACATTTCGTACACTATAACTTGACTTGTAATTTTCTTTCTTGGGTTTTCAAAAGTTATTTAAGTACATAAAACTTCAAGAGTACAATAAATTTATCACTCCAATACTAAATAATAGCTTTGTTTTTTTAAATATTCTTTAAAATGTATATGACTGTGAACAAAAATTTCTATGATTTCTTATTTTTTTAATCTTCTTTCTTTTTTACATTCACTGAGAGTTGATAGCGTTGAAATTCCACTAATTATTCACGATAAGGGTGAATATCTTTTTTTTTTTCGTTCAATCCGCCTTTTTGTTCACGGATGAGAGTTGCCAGGAATGGAAAATCGAAAATTTATTTTGGAGCATGAAATAAAAAATGTGAAAAAAAATTTCAAACAAAATCTTGAAGCTCTTGAAGGGTAAATAAAATGCGGAACAGTCGAATATAGCACTCATGAGTTAGTCACTAATAAAAGAAATTAAAATAAAAAATTAAAAAGTCACTTAAACAGTGAAAAAATACACTTGTTTACATCTCATAAATAAACACGCATGTTTGTATGAGTGGTGTGTGTGCACAGGTGTGGCTTTGTGGAGTGCGTATGGGTTGTTTCACTGTTAGTTTAACTGCTTCAATATCAAAATAATTTCAACTGTTTTTTTTTTCAAACCATTTTAAAGTGTTTTCTTTTTTGGCCAAAATGACAAGTACTTTCAGTTTTTTTTTTGGCAGTTCTTTTGTGATATTCAGGTTTGTCATTTTCGTGTGTCTTATAATTTCATGTCGGCTGTGTTTTTTTTTTTTTTTGGAGTTTTTAATTTTGTGCTTTAATTACCCTTTTGAACAAGAAATTTCTTTAGAAAGTTGCTCAAATTTCTTTAATTTGATTGCCGTTCCATGTCGTACCTTCTTCATATGACTGTCATGATTTTTATTATAATGAAATTATAGTTTTGAGTTAAAAATTCTTAATTTTATTAAGTTTATTCTTTGCTTTAAAAGTGTGTTTTTGGCGATCATTGTTCAAATAATGATGAAATGTTGAAACATAAAACGCTGGAGGGAAAATTAAAAAAAAGAAGCAGCAAATAATGATTGTTGAGAGAAAGTGACTGATAGAGATTTTGTGCTGACTTTTGAGGGCGTTTCAATGATATATTTGGCCAGGAACTGGCACAAAGAAATAAAAGATATTTAAGAGAAACTACAGAAGAAGCTACTATACATACCTAGATACAATTTTAATTTTATAAATAAAAATTTAAGGGAAGAAACAATTTGTTTCCGCCATTTGACGGAACCTAACAAACGTTTCAAAAAGAAACTAAAGTGGAAACAAATATACGCGTTTTAATGTTTTTATTACTGAATCAGAGAAAAAAAAATTTTTTTCTAACAATTTTTAGAAGAAAATTAAAACAAAATAAAGTTAATGGTTGTGAAAACAGGAGAACGAAAACTTTGCCAAGATGACAGAAAATTGACAAAAAAGTAGCATAACTTAAGAAAAAATTGCCGAAAAAAATTTGTATGAAATTAAAACAACTAAAAGTGGGCAATAATGAAAAAATCGCTTAAATGTGCAAAAACGTGAAAAATTTTTAAGACCGATAAAGAAAATTTCACAAAGGCTAAAGAAATATTGGCAAAACGAAAAATTCGCAAAATTAAAAAAAAACAGCAAAAATTAAAAATAATCGCAAAAAAGATTAAATGACAAATTAACCAAAACTCGCCAATAACGGCAAAATATGCAAAAAAATACCTAAACAAATGTAAAGACCGAAAAATAGCGAAAATGTAGCAAACACGAAAAAAATCAGAATAAGTTATTTTTTTTGTAGGACAGTGTTACATATCAAACTTATCCGAAAAAGTTACATGAATTTTTGTATTAAGTTTAATGAGAAAAAAATAAAACGAACACAATCGAAATTGTTTTCAATTCAAAATTGTTGGCATTAAAAAACAAAGAAGAATAAACAATTCTAAAGGGTAAAAAACGACATTAATAAAAAAACGCTAAACTAAAAAAAAATTATCGAAGATCGTGGAAGTAGAAAAAAGCTGAAATGAGCTGCAAAAACCGGTCAAAAAAAAGAAACTCGTAAAAAAAACATAAATTAACAAATTAATAAAACGAGAAAATTAAGCGAAAATAAAAAAAAATCGTCAAACTTAAAAAACTCGTCAAAACGAAAAGAGCTCCCAAGGCGAAAAAAATATTGCTAAATCAAGAAAAGGCACAACAAAATTTGTTTTTTATATAACGCATAATTTAAACAAAACAAAACGAAAACAGTCGCGTTGAAACGAAATAAATTATTAACATTAAAAACAAAAAGTCGAAAAAATCCAGAAAGAAAAAAATTAAATGAACAAAAAATTGTAAAATTGACACACCGAAACACTCATCGAATTTGAAAAAAAAGTAGAACTAAGCTGCAAAACCGGCCAAAAGAAGCAAAAAAAAAATTACTAAAACAACAAATTCGCCAAAAAGAAAAAAACCGTCAAGCTTGAAAAAATCGTCAAAACAGAAAAATGAACCCAAAAAGAAACAAATATTTTTCTAATTGGAAAAAATTGCTAAACCAACAAAATGATATTTACGTACATACATACATATACGTATGTTACTACGTAGGTGTGCTAAGGAACCCTAAAGGAAGCTGTCAAGACACACTTTACTGAATTTATTAACGAAATAAATACCAAGAAAAATCTACGTAAGACTTAAGGTACGGTCACATCTGGCAAACATTTGCCCAAAAAAGCGTAACCACTAAATACCAATGAAAAACTTTTTGATTTATACATTTATTTATTAAGTTAAACAGCATCTAATAAGATAAGATTCTATTACATTTTCTATAAATTATATAGGAAACTGTTTAACGTAATAAACAGGTATCTAAATAAAAAGTTTTTCATTAGTTTTTAGTGGTTACGCTTTTTTGGGCAAATGTTTGACAGATGTGACCGTACCTTTAGTGCGTATGTGTTGGCGTGAGTTTTTTTGCTGTGAAAAATATGACTATTTTTATACTTTGATGTTAATTCTAGCATTCATTGCTCTGGTCACCATTTTAGGTTAAATGAATTGTCATAAATAATAAAATGCAAATTTTGTATTTCTATTTGTTTTAGTTTTCTGCTTAAGCAAATGTTGGAGCTCATTACAATGACTCTATTTAGTTTTTTAAATTCTTTTTTCTATCTGCAGACAATTGATCATTGAAAGAAAGACTAAAGCCACAGCAATAATTATAAGGAAAATACAACAAAAGAGTAAAAAAAATACAACAAACTAAACAGATACAGCAGCTGGCAAACTGAACAATTAAAATGTTTTTTGCAAAAGAAAAAATTTATAAATAAAAACCAATACATGTCTGTACGAGTATGTGCACACTTACCTTAAAGTGTAGACATAAATATATTTTTTCATTTACAAAAAAATATTTTTATTAAAATAGTCCATTCAATTGGAAAAAAATGTAAACGTTTAAAGGATTTTTGTTTTCAAGATATTTTCTTTTAATTTTTTTAAAATTTCAACTTTATTAGCCATTTTTTTTTGTTATCCGAAAAATATCACTTGTTTTTTTAACTTAATTTTTTTCTTTGCATCTTAGTTTTCTTTTTTGCTTAAAAAGGAAACTTGTTTTCTGTGGCTTTTTTTTCTATTTATTTTTTGCATAATATTTGTTTTCTTTTTTGTGAGAATCTGTATTAAAGGCTTTTGTTTTTTCTAATAAATATATTTTAAAAGTAACTTTTATTCTAATAATAATTTTGCCTGAACTTCTAGTATTCTTTAAAAATCTGTTACTTAAATATCAAACGCACGATAATTTCCTTGGAACACAAATAACAGTTTTTTTATATTGAACTTAATTTTTAAAACCGTTAAAATAAAAACGCGTTGTTGAGTTTTTTCTTATTTTTTTTTTTGTTTAATTCGTTTTCTTTTTGTTATTTAATTTTTTAACTTAAATTTAAAACGTTTTTAAACCACCACCAACCAACTCGTACAGCAGTCGTTGAAGAACTAAATCGCTTTCTTTTCTTTCGTCTTAAACTTACGAATAATCACATACTCATAGATACCAAATAAACTGCAAAACCTTTAAGCCATTCTCTCACTTATACATGTAACCATAGCTGCCAGATTTGACGATTTATCGTCATTTTGACGATTTTGGGTCCTAAAAATGACATGGTGACGATGGGACGATTTATACCCTCATTTTGACGATTTTAAATAATTCAAGTTTGCAACATTTATATGTACTAGTAAAGCAACCTTGAACTGCTGAAAATTGTAATGAGCAACTTTTTAAAAACTAGTTTGCTTAATACTAAAAACTTTTATTTAACTGATTATAAAAAAAAAACTATTTTTAAAATTTTGAAGACATTTATTTAGGAATATTTGTCAGAGACGAATTGAAAGACGCACAAATAAATGCAAATGAAAATTTAATATTATTAATGTAGAAAAAAATTTGTTTTCTGAAATATAAAAGAATTTTCCTATTTTGTTGAAGAAAGTGAAAGCCAAGGGCTAGAAATTGAGCTCAGAAAATTAAAATTATTGTCCTGATAAAAACATATATGTATAGCTATTGGATTTTTGGAAAAAAATATCAGAGATGCAAACTAGGGTTTCTAGTCTTATCTTATCTTCTATCATGGCGAAATGGAACACAATAAATCAAGTGACCAATATAACCAGGGAAAAATTTTTGGAAATTTTAAAATTCTGTTTAACAGATAATAATTATTTTGTTTATGACAAAAAAATTTACAATCAAATTTTTGGAATGCCAATAGGCAACCTTCTCTCACCCACCATAGCAGATATAGTTCTGGACAGTTTACTTGACGATGCCATTATGGAATTGAAAAATAAGAATATTCACATCAAATACATAACCAAGTATGTATGTAGATGACATCTTTGCGGTCATTAACAAGGACGATCAGGATGAAATCCTAAACACATTTAATAAACATTACCCCAAAATAAAGTTTACAATTGAAATTGAAAAAGATAAGGAAATTGCGTATTTAGATACAAAACTACATAGGAAAGAAGATAGGGTAATTTTTGACTGGTATGCTAAATCAACGGCATCAGGCAGATTAATGAATTTCAATGCAACACAACCTCGATCCCAGATAATAAACACGCAAAGAATTTCATTGAAAGAATTTTAAAAATAAGTGATACTCAATTTCACAACAAAAACATAAAGAATATCTACGAAACATTACAACAAAACAGTTTTCCAAAAAATTTAATTAAAAATCTAATAGAGGAAACAACAAGACGTATAATAAACAAAAACGAAAATCTTAGAACAGAAAACAGAAAAAAAATAAATTTTACAGTGTACAATACATCCCGGGGAAAATATCAGCTTTGCGTACAAAGCAAACAAAACTTTAAGCGCAATATTCATAAAAATAAAAACACCAATCGACAAACAACAACTTAACAATGTCGTTTATGAAATCAAGTGTAAAGGAAAAGGAGAGCAAACATGTGATCAAATATACATTGGCACAACAAAGAGAGCAGTAGGAACAAGAATGGCAGAACATCGAATTGACATAGCAAAACAGAAGGAAAGCTTATACATACAACAACAAATAAGTAAAACCATGAACTTGAAAGGGGACACAAAAAACATAAACTCAAGCTATAAAGTAGCCATTAATTAATCTGTGATATTAAGCTAGGATGTGCTTTTATTATTATATTCGTGTTTTTTGTTGCATGTTACATGTTAAATTATTTATAATTTTTTAATGTAATAATATCAAAATTTGTAAGTTTTAATGTAATTTATTAATGAATTTTGTAATAATGTGATGTTTTTTTTTATTAAATAGACGAATCCCCAGAAGAAGTCGACAAATAATCGACGAAACGTCGGGACAAAACTGTAAACAAAAATTTAGTTTTTATTTACATGGAAATTTTAGGTCTTATTAGCTCAAAAAATTAACAAATTCTAGTCTTTTGTTTCCGGTTTTGACTAAATTTACAGCAAAAGTCCTAGTTTTAACACATTCTTTAGCAAATGTAGAAATAATATTTAGGCAGCAGCTATATTCTGTAATTCTCGTAGCTAAAGCTAAATCTCGATCGCTAAAATTTTTAGGGCGAAAATTTTAGCGATTTTGCTAAAAAGGTATTCTGTAACTCTAATCGCTTAGCTAAAATTTACTCTTTTCGCCGTTGCTAATTTGCTATCATTAGACCATTCCTTTCTTTCTTATTTGATAATATAATATTGAAAAGAGACAAATATATATGCGTGTATATTTGGCATTTTATATTAGTGTTACCTTAGATTATAATTTATACTCCGTAACAATGATTCTGTTTTAAAAAAAAAAAAAATTAAAATATGTTATAAAACGTCTATTTTTTAAAGCTATTTCACAAAGTTCTAGTCAAAACTTATTGTTTTTTTGCAGCACATGCATTTTGAAATTGTAAAGCGCATGATTTTTGCGTAGTAATTTCTCAAGAAAGCATTACGTTCGAAAGTTATAGGAACATTTATAAGAGATGGCATCACTGTTAAGAAATAATTTCAGTAAACAATTGAAATTTTTTTCTAAGTGGTATTAGCTGGCGGTACTGTGGCGTATTTATTTGAAAGTATTTATTTGTACAAAAATATTTTTGATCATAATAAATTTAAAATTTGTGTATAGAGTTTTATTAATTTTGTAATATTGTAAAAATCTTTTTTTTATTAAATACATTTTTATATAAAATTTAGTATTTGAGTTTAATTTAAATTAAACTACTCATAACAGCTAAAACACTTCAACCTATCATGGGCAAACTCTTTATGCTATTCCAAATACTAAATATATTTGCCCTTTTTATCCTTTTTGTAGTTTCCTACATTATTTTTCTAAAAAAAGGCTAAACATCAATGATATAAAAAATATTATGCTTAAATTACTTTTTAGCGCCTTCAAAATATCGTTGCTTAAATTTTAGCGTTTCTAGCTAGAAAAGTTGCTTAAATGTGCTTAGAGAATACAAATGTATATCATTTTAGCGATGAGAGAGAGCATTGTTTGCTCTCAGAGCAAAAGCCAAAATTGCGGCGAATTTAATTTTTATGACATTGCCTAATTTAGCAATACGAATTACAGAATTCAATATGTAGCTAAAATTCTCTAAAACGATTTTAGACATTTTTAGCGATGGAGATTTAGCTTTAGCGAGTTACAGAATATAGCTGCAGGTAAACATATGCCCCTATTACGGTTTACAACTCAACCAAGTTGAGTTGAAATTGAAACAACTCAACTTTAAAACAACTTAACTAATTTGTGGTATTATGAATTACAACTCATTCTAGTTGAAGTTGTATTGATGTTGCCAGCCTCAAAAGCAACGATTTGACAGTTGATAAAGCAGTTTATGATATTTTTTGAGGCAAAAACAAAAAAAAAAAATGGTTTCTTGTTAAAGTGAGCTTTTTGTTTTGTTTAATAAATTATAAAATTGTACTAAGTGAAAAAAATGGATATCTCTTATGATTTTTTTGACTCTGAAGAAAGTGATGATGCTGTTATGATTCATAATTGAACTACCCTCCTACATTGCACTTATTTGTTAATGCAACAACAGTTCATTCACTTAAGTATTAATTGATTGTGCAATCGTCATTGCACTTATTTGTTAATGCAACAATAACAGTTCATTAACTTGAGTATTGTTTGCGTTGACAAATTGTGCAATGTTGCTCTTTCGCAATAACCAAAATATTTGGGTCAGAATCAAATATGAAGAATTGCATATTCCCTTTGTGTAACTAGTTTTTAAGATAGTATAAATAGCTAGTGCTAAGTTATTTAGAGAAGAGAACGTTTGAACATGTAAAGAAGAAATAGTGTTAAAAATAAAACGAAGATAATAACAACATAACAATGCTAAAATTGATGAGTTGGGCATACAAAAAAATCTTCGTAATCACTCCAATCCCTTGGAACTTCCCGATGCTATGTAAGAAAAAAATTAAGTTATAATTGAATGGCTTTTTAACTGTATATTTAATATGATTTTATAATGAGCTGAAGGAACATTTCCAGAAGACTGTGCGAGGTACGGGTATACCTCACATAATAACACTATGTGAAACTCATAGGTTCCTTGCTGACGGCAGTTATGTATCAAAAAAGTTGTGGAAATGATGCTAACGTTGTATTGGCACATCCTACAATATGTGTATGATTAAAGAAGTATTAAATATCTTCGAGCTATGTATATGTTTGTGCAAACGGATAATAACAAAAATGATTGAAGAAGAGCAAAACCCTCTGTTTTCTCGTTATACTCTATTTTATCTATAAATAACTTATCAATGGTTAATAAATTCATGTAAGGCATTTTAAAAAAAAACTTGACTTACCCTCTCTCCATTTTATTTGCTTAAGATTTTTTTTTTACAACTGCTACTCAGCAGTTGTAATTTCGTGGCATTTTAGACAACCTCACTAACACTGAGTTGTAATCGATAATACCAAAAAAAAAGTTGTAATACGAAATAATTTCAACTTTTACATTTTTGACAGGTTGAGTTGTAATCGATAATAGCGATTTCAAAAATTTCAACTGAATTACAGTTGAGTTGTAAACCGTAATAGGGGCAATAAATAAGACTAAAGTAAGAAATTCATTAAAAAAGTAGCCTTTCGAAACAGTATTATATACAAAAGATTCTTTAAAGCTAGACAAATGTAGCTGCTATGATCTCAGAGTTGTACCTGAATTAATCAACATGTTTAATTGCACTATATATTTGTAAAATATATTATACATATACATATGTATGTATATGTACAATGTACACATTTTCTTTAAAAATTTTTATTGTATAAATTTTGTTGTAGTTTTTATACATTTTTAGAAAAAAATGTTTCCAAAAATGATATTTAAAATGCATATTTTACTACATTGGAAAAAAAAATAACTTAAGGATTGAATTTTTTCCATACAATGTACATATATGTATATTTCAAAGTAGTGAAAAACATCCAATCTATTTACATGTGGTTTTATTGTGAATTCTAATTGAAGTATCTGATCTCCGTATTTAAAGAATGCTGTTTTTTTAATAAGATTTGTTTATTTAAAAGTTTTGTTATATTTTGCCTCTGATAAAATATGTTTTGTTAGTAAAAAAGCGGTTATTTCATTTGACGTTTTTATGACGATTTCAATAAGCTATATTGACGATAATGACGATTTTTGCCCAAAAATATAACGATATTACCAAAAAAAATCTGGCAGCTATGCATGTAACCATTTACCTGTACTCACACTCAGCTACGGCAAGTAATGCCATATTAGCGGGTTTTCTAAACAGGTTTGTTGTTAAATTAATTTTTTTTTTTGTTACATATAAATATAAGAACTGTTTACACAATTTTTACATAATTTTTGCTTCCATCTCTGTCTCAATTTTGTATTTAAAATACCAGAAATTCCCAACAAGTTAATACATTTGTATAGAGCAGTTTTGACTGTGTTTATCAGTAGAAACAAAATGCTGATAACATCGGTGAATCAATGTCTGTCATATCGAATTTTGGAAATGACTTCGTTCAGAGTTGCCATAATAAAAATATGGAGAAAATAGCATTCTGTTTCTCATCATTATGATTTGACAGATATTTTATGTGGTGTTCATTAGAAATGATTACACATGGCTCAATGAAAAATCAACGCAATAAAAAATAGCCCCGAAGCAAAGCTGAAAAATGTCCAGAAAGTTTTGAACTTTGGCCATTTTTCATATTTTTATACCCTTCACCAAAAATGGTAAGGGTATTTATAGGTTTGTCACTACGTGTGTAATTTCCACAATATTTATATGATGTCCATATATTATATATATTCTGAATTCTTATAGATAGGAAAGTTGAATGAGCCATGTCCGTCTGTCCTTCTAGCTGTCTGTCCATCTGTCCATCTATCTGTACGTGAAATCGATTTTCCGAAGACACTAGAAGAGCTAGAGACTTGGATCTTGGACTGAAATGTAAGGATTTTTCTTAAGATGTTTCGTATTGAAAATCAGCAAAAATAAAATATCGGTTCTGCTATTGGATTATTAATACAAATAAATGAAGATACATATATAACCCTTTCAGAAATAAATTTATAAAGACATGAGGTGCCCCAGTATTGAATATGAAATCTTTCGATTATAATTCAACGTACGAACCATCGTGCAACTAAAGGTACGGTCACATCTGGCAAACATTTGCCCAAAAAAGCGTAACCACTAAATACTAATGAAAAAACTTTTGATTTAGATACCTGTTTATTACGTTAAACGATTTCCTATATAATTTATAGAAAATGTAATAGAATCTTATCTTATTAGATGCTGTTTAACTTAATAAATAAATGCGTAAATCAAAAAGTTTTTCATTGGTATTTAGTGGTTACGCTTTTTTGGGCAAATGTTTGCCAGATGTGACCGTACCTTAAGGCTTGTAAGTGTTAGTTGTATATTAACTTAATAATAACTTTATGTATTTTTTCGTACAAACCCCCTTTTTGTTCAGTGATGGATGGAAAATTTTAAAATATTTTAAACAATCTGTATTTTTTGTGCATACGCATTTATCGAAAAGTGTGTATGTAATTCATTCTCATTATATGCAAGTATATATAATACATATTTATATATGTATATAGATATTAGTGATGTTACGAATATCAATTTTTAGTATTCGCGAATACGAATACGAATACGAATATTTAAAATAGTATTCGCCGAATACGAATACGAATACGAATATTTCTTTTGAGGTTTATATTTCAAATTTAATTGGAAAAAATCCCTGCCTTTGCGTTAGTAACTATAAATGAGAGACATGATGACTTTAGTCATGGATACTAGTGACAGTGACTGTGAAAATGGAGATGAAATTTCTCAACTTAGTTTCCCAGATTCCATTCATCATTTACTTAGAAAAACTATCGCGGAATATATATCGGAAAAACGGGCGGCAAATGACGTTAACCCACTGATATCGTGGAAAGTAAATAAGGAAAAATACGAGCTTCTTTTACCTATAGTCAGGCAATATTTAGTGACACCACCAACGAGTGTTCCAAGCGAGCGAATGTTTAGTGGTGCGGGGCTTATTTATACACCGCATCGTAATAGGCTTGATGGAGAAAAGGCTTCAAAACTTCTATTTTTGAAATTCAACATTGATTACTAATTTAACATGATATAAAACTTTAATTTTTGAATACTAGTTGCAAAGTACATATATATTTTTGTTTGTTTTTTAAGAAGGTTATTACTTTGCGTGAAATACAATGGGTTTTTTTTTAATAAAAATTAATATATTTGTTTACATTTTATGTACTTTTTTTAAACTTTTGTATGATTTTTTTTTGGAAAATGTATGGGAAAATTATTCGAAAAATATTCGCTTGAATTTGGCGAATACGAATACGAATATCTTAAAACAGGCGAATAGTCGAATACGAATACGAGTATAGAATACATATAGAAATCCTGTATTATATTCAATAAATTAATCAATTACGGCTTGGTGAAGGGTAAATAAGATCTCGCATAGCCGAACATAGACCTCTTACTTGTTTTTCTTTGCAATTTATAATTTTCATTTTAGATATTTTTAAGTCTTTGGCCATTTTTTCTACAATTTAGGGCAATTTCTTATATTTTAATTTAAGGTCAGTTTTCATATTTAATTTTTTGTGACGACGAAAAATTAAAAAATGCCCCAAAATATCTCCATTCAAAAGAACAATAACATTTTTTAACCATTTTTCTTATATTGGATTTCTTTTTCATTGTTAAGGGCTGTGCACATATTACGTAACGCTCCAGGGGGGAGGGAGGGTTAAAGATTTGTTACGGATTGGAAATTTTGCACTAAAAAAATAGTAAAAAGCGTTACACTGGGGGGAGGAGGGTGGGTATAAAATATCTGAAAACAGCGTTACATAATATGTGCACAGCCCCTTATTTATTTTTTATGCTTGAGCAAAAAATGTTGTCGACAACACTGTCTAAATCTAAGTGCTGCCCAAGTGGTTTCTTGTGTGTTCATCTGTTCTTCATTACATTTTTTTTGTCCAACATGCTTTTAAATGTGCTTCTTGTATCTTATTTCATACGATTATTTGACTGTTTGTTTGTTACAATACGTTTTTTTTACCTTATTGTACTTTGAATTGTATCTCAATAGCTTTTGTTTTCTCTCAATCTCTTTTTTAGCTCGCAAACTTCTTAAGTTGTTTGTACTTCAGGTGAGAAAATTTGTTTTAAATACATAATTTTTTATTGTTTTATTTATCTCTTCTATGTTTTGCGTATGTGAATTCGGACAAAGAGTAAAAAGTTGCACTTGCATATACATAATTAAAATTATTATCTGTGAGTGCTGAGTTGATGACGGATTGAAAGGTGTGGGTTCTTTTCTTGAAAAAAAGGAACTTTTTCCTGCAAAATATTTTTTCTTATAAAGTGAATTTTTGAATGATATCAATAACTATACGATTATTTTCAATTGAAATAGTTTTTGGGTCAATATGGGAGCCTCTTTAACAAACGTTGCTTTCACATGCAGCATGGCTGTGTCGCACGCACGGCTGTGTTTCCTTAAAACATTTTTTTAAATGTCTGTTAAATTGAAATACTGTTGTGGACTTATGTTTGATCGTCATTCAACAAATTCAGATTTCACAACGATTATGTTCCACTGATTTATTGGAATGCTCTTGAAAAAAGACTATCGTCGAAAAAAAAAAAAATTAAACTGGTAGCTACCTTGATAATTAATATGCTCAGATCTACTGCTAAGAATACACTATCTACATTATCTTGAAAATAAATGAGCTTCGTTAAAATAAAAATAGAAATGCTACAAAAATTACTAAAACTAAGAAAAAATCGAAATATCGACAACAAAAAAATAAACACGCCAAAACGAAAAAATAAATCGCAAAAGTAACAAAAATCACCAAAACGAAAAAAAATCGAGAAAAAATTATAAAATCGCCAATCAATCAAAGAAATTGTCAAAAACAAAAAACCCAGGAAGAAAAAAAAAATATGAAACGCAAAAATGGACTTGCTTTAAAATAGAAATTAAATTTAAAGTAAGCAAATACGCAGGGAGTTTAAGTTTTGCTTTTAACTTCAAATAAAAAGTTTATATATAATTTTATAAAAAAAATACTCTAAAACTTTCTAGATAATTTTAGGAATGAAATAAATATGTACATTAAAAACAATTTAACTTAAGTAAAGAAATTTTGTTTAATGTTATTTAAACAAAAAACACACACATACATAATATCGTTCTTATTCAAATATTGAAAATTTTTGTATGTATTGCAGCTATAAAACTTAAGTGTTGTCTTTAAAAAAACACATTAATTTGGTGTTGAAAGTATTCCGTTGAGTTTCTTCTTCCTCTGCTTCTGCTGATTAAAACAGCTAACAAGTGTTTTTAGTAGGGAGTTTTATTTGCTATAAAGCCAAATATTTATGTACTTAAGTGTAAAAAGTTAACATAAGTATTTGAATTATAGTGAAATGAATAAAACGTTAAGTGCAGTTGTTTTTATTTTTTTATACTCTTCACCAAAAATGTTGAGGGTGTTTATAAGTTTGTCATACCGTGCATAATTTCCTGGATCCTTATAGATAAAGAAGTTCAAAGAGCCATGTCCGTCTGTCAGTCTGTCGTACGTGAAATCAGTTTTCCGAAGCCAGGAGAAGATTTAGAGACTGGTATCTTCGACTAATGTGTAAGGATTTGTCTAAAGAAAATTCGTATTGAAAATTAGCAAAAAAAAGATAATTTTTTTAAAACTTAAATTCTTTACAATTTAAAAAAATCAATGAAAATCTTCAAAATGCTTGAAATAAATTATTGTTTATGTTATGAAAATCTTAAGGAATATTTCTTCAATATTCTACAAATACTTTCCGTAACAAAAAAAAAAAAAAAGGCAAATAGTTAAGCTTAAAAACTAGATTTCCTACATTTTCATCTCCAACAAACTGGTCAGTCGTCATGTACAAATAATTATTAGTCATCGTTTAGAACTAACTCCTGGCATTTGGATGAAAAATGAAAAAAAAAAAAAACAAAGTTACAAAATATTTCCACCAAACACAAGATGAAAATCTATAATGATAAAATGTCTATTAATACTGGCTGGCACTCAAGCATTTGACTAAAAATATTTGTTGGCTGTTTATACGTTTCGTTACAAAGAAAAGCGTACAATTTTTCTTGTGAGTCATATTTAAGTAAAACGTGATTTTGTATTTTTTTCCTTTTCTTAATTTACAACTTTTCCACAACTATAATTTAACGCTAGACCTTGGTGAAGCCTTAAATTAATGTTAATCAATTCTTTTTTTTTTTCATTTTTTTGTTTGTTTTATAATTCTTGTACATTTAAAATGTAAGTATTTATTTGTAAGAAAATTTATAAAGAATTTTCAAAGTTTTATAGAAGAATTTTCTAAACTAACTTAGATTTTGTAAATCTCGTGATAAATTCGAAAATTTTCATTATGAAAAATCATTATTGAAAAGTGCGTGTGTTTAAAGTGTGGTTTCCACAAGACATACGTTTTGGATATTTTCGCAATTACTAAAGAAGTTCAAAGGTTTTCATATCGATTTTCTGTGTTGTGGACTTATATCGATCTATATAGACGATCATACATACATATAAATGAAACTGTGTTTGTATGTTTCTTATAGGAAACCGAAGTGTCAGACCGATTACTTTGAAATTTTGGAAAATGTGTAGAAAATGAAATGAGCATACATATTCGTTTATCGCGTTTGTGTTAAGTTTTGGATTTTGGTGTGTTCTGACACATATTGCAAAATTTTATGGCCAACCATTTTGTAGGACATTTTATTCCCGCCCTTCCACTTTTTCTGAGTGTTTTTTACGATTCGTTAGACTAAAGCCACAAAGTGTCCTTTTGTGTGGGTGTTAGAGGGTTAATATGTTTTATGAAAATATTTGCCATAACATTTTCTACAAAGTTGCTGAACATACCATATATCTCAGATGTAAAGAAAACATAGCGACCGATGTGCTGCAATATATAGATTTAAATTCGATGTGATCTTTCATTACGCCGACACACGTACATATGTATATATATTTTTGTAGTCTCCTTTATTAGAATCAATCGTCGGAACCTTGTAATTTTTTTTTCTGTTGAACTGTGTTATGACCATCATCCTATCATTGTATAGAAATGCCAAATGCCCAGTCCTCCCATGATGGGTCACTGAGTAACATCTTCCATGTGACAACAGCAGTCAGACAAGGATGTATATTATCCTCGCTCCCATTCAACATACAAAGTTCTTGATCAGGATTCATAATATCGAGTTGGAAGATGTATAGGAAGAGCTTTTGCTACCTTCGCAGCATTTTAACAGCAATTAGAGGCTGTACCCGTTCTTGAAAGAGTATCTGTAAATATGCTAAAAATATATTTTCGAGAGTGTGCAGTTAAAAAGGTTTTAGCAAAGCTTAACATAAACAACTCTATTGGGTCGGATTGTTTTCCAGCACTGGTCTTGAAACAGTGCTCTTCGACGTTAGCACGTCCAGTGGCACGCCTATTCAGCAATTTGTACCATGATGGTGAATTTCCAAAGTGTTGGAGGGTTGCCAATATAACGCTGATCTCTAAAAGGGGGAGGCCAACAACCCTGAAAATTAGCGCCGAATTGCAATTTGTTCTGCGCTTTCCAAAGTGTTGGAAAGTATGTTGAATTTGCATCTTGTGAAGTATTTGGAGCTCAACACTTTACTTAGCGACCGCCAGTACGGCTTTCGTGGGGGGCGCTCTTCGGGGGACCCACTAGCTTTCCTTTCGGAATAGTGGTGTAATAGTAAACATCACTTTGGCGAAAGTAAATTGGTGGCTCGAGATATTTCCAAGGCATTTGATAGAGTGTGGCATGGAGCACTTTTGTCAAAACTAATTGCTTTTGGTGTCGATGATGGCTTCACTTTGTATCCACCTTTACAGAGATAGCACTATACGAGTTGTTGTAGATGGAATCTCACCAAACGATTTCAAGATAAATTCAGGGTTACCGCAAGTCTCCGTCCTTTCTCCTACCATTTTTCTTAATGACCTTCTATGTCAAACTTCCAACCCTATCTACTCTTTTGCAGATGACAGCAGCTTAGTTCATTCGTATTCACTAACAGACCAAACCCGGCCAATGCGGCAAAATATGAATGATACACTAAATCACGATATCCTGACAATTTCAAATTGGGGTCATGCTAATAGGGTAAATTTTAATGCTCGAAAGTGCTATGCTCACGCACAGACGTATGAACGGACATGCTGCTCCATCTGTAAATATGGATGGTATAAATATTGTGGAATCAGAAGCTCTTGATTTTCTTTGCATGAAAATTCATTGTAATGTTCAATGGAATGATCACATTTTTCATGTCTCAAAAGAAGCATTCAAGTGCTTCGATTTTTTAAGACGGTGTAGGACATACTTCACTTCATCTGATCTCATTAATATTTTTGCAACCTTTATCTGACCTTAAATGGAATACAACTCTCATGTATGGACCAGTGCTTCAGAATCTATTTGGAAGTTACTCGATCGCGTACAAGACAGGGCGAAGAAGCTTATCGGTGACAGTAGGGTAGGCAACCCTATTGACTCACTGGAGCATCGACGCAATGTTGGGTGTGTTTCATTATTCTATCGCTACTACAACGGAATGTGTTCTAATGCAACACGCTCTTCAGTAAGAGCACATTCCTTTGTTGTCGATATGCCAGTGAACCGCACTACGCATTACAGAAATAATTCGTACTTTAGACGAACTGTGCGTATGTGCAATAAACTCCCCGCAGAGGTCTTTCCACCCACTTTCCATGATTTTAACCAATTTTATCGGTTGTCGCAACCGAAAATTCAGTGGAACTAACACGAAAATTGTAGTTGTAGCTACCGAATTCTATGATAGTTGGTACAACTGTCACAATTCAGTTGGCAGTAAATTCGTTTGCCACAACTAATCGGTTTTCTCTGTGTACTAAAATCAGCATATTTAACTCCTGCGTAAAATCCGATCTAGGGCCTG
Organism: Lypha dubia; assembly: GCA_947311025.1. Lineage (NCBI taxonomy): Eukaryota > Metazoa > Arthropoda > Insecta > Diptera > Tachinidae > Lypha > Lypha dubia. Next base: position 99,891,882 of record OX371261.1, read on the forward strand.
TTCGTAAATGCATCACTGCGCTGCATAATATGATTATTTTGAACTGCCACTGCTAATCAGCTGTTGCTTACGCTTCTTTTTGCGCGTTTTAATGTTTGCATTTATGAACGAAAAAATATAACAAAAATGCAAAAGTTAATGATAAATTTAATTTTTGAGCTGGAGGATAAAACTAATGATATAAAATTATCTAATCTACAAGAAAGAAAAAGGTTAAGAAATAATAAAGAAAACAAATAATAAAATAAAAAATTTAACACATACTCATCCATTCCATCAGCCATTTTTATGATTAGTGTTTTGTGTTTATTTGCGCATAATATACTTCAGCGATGCATTTTTGAACGCATACCTTTTGTAGAGTTGCTACTGTTTGCATATATGAACATACTGCGCATAATATGCAGCGCAGTTTTGCATTTACGAACAGGCCCCTACTCTGTGGCCCTGAGTCCTGGAATATGACTTTACGCAATTTCAATACTATTTAGGCAGCCTTCGAAGGATACTTAAAATATTCTGGCCGAACAACATTATCGAATAGCAATTTATAGCAACAATTTAACCAACGCCCGAGTCACATAGAGATTCTCGATCGAAAATGGCGATAGATCGGTCATACTTTACGAAAACCACAGGTAGCCGTAACAAGAACATCCATAGACTGGTATCCACAGAGTAAAACTCGGAAAGGTGGTCGTCCACTAGATACTTGGAGACAACAAATTGAATTCGAAGCCAATAAAAACGGCCGAAATGGGGAGGAAATTAAAAATACGGCATCAAACAGGATCGAAAAAGAAGATGGTTTATTGCAGCCCTTAGTTCAGCTTTGAAACCACACACAGAACACTATTTATAAATTCACATATTTGAGAAAATTAAATAGTGAAGTTTTGGAATGTGATACATTTTCCAGCAAAATCTTGAAGCGATAGAAGAGGGGAAACGGGTAGTCCCATACAAAGAAATATAAAGTCTTTCAAACTAATTTTTTTTTTTTTCGAAGGAAAGCTATATTTTTCTTCAGCCTTATTGGTGGTAGCGAAGCACACCGGCCAGAGCTGATATCTTACAAATCTTAAACATATTTTATCTTTATTTATTTTTCTTCAATTTTAAAATCGAAAAATCATCTTAACAAAACCTTAAGCATTAACCAATTCACGTTTCACTGTTTTCGTAAATTATTTTGTTCACGTTTTAAAACACTTTAATTCAGTAGGCTGCTCATTTTGGTTGGATTTTTGATTCTATTAACTCCCATTACACTGACAGCTCAGCTTCTGGCTGCATTTTGTATTTCATAACAGAGCAATTATATTTTTTTTAGTATTTAATGGATTTTATTACATACTTTCATTTGAGTTACCCCCTATGCCTTTTCGGTCTTATGATTTTATATTTGTGTTAAGGTCTGTTAGATTTTTCGTTTTCAAAAAAAAAAAAAAAAAAAAAAAAAACTTGATTACACACTTTGTATTTGCTATCCTTAAATAAATAAAAAAATATTTTCAGTTAATTTTTTGTGGGCTGTTTTAAGCCGACAACATCATATCAGTAAGAAATTGGAAGAAAAATATTTAAAAGAAAATAAAACAAAGTCACCAGCCGCCAACTAAAAAAATTGAACAAATAAATTTTTTTTTTGAAAATACTTTTTAACGCTTAAAAATTTTCTAAAGAATTTTATTTTGTAATAAACATTTTAGTTTATGATCATTTTTGTATCAAACTTATTTATTTAACATTTTATGCCTCCGAAAAAAAAGTGTGTCAATCCACACAAAAAAAAACATTGTGTGCAATTTCACAAGAACATTAAAGAATTTTTGTAGGAAAAGAATTTTATTTAAAAAAAAAATGCGTTGTTACAAAAATCAGCAGGAATATTTTGAACAATAAAAATTAAATTTTATTAAAGATTCAAATTTTTTAGCAGACATCAGCGTGAATGTAATTAAATCAAAGAACGTGTTTAAATTGGTGCTAATATGAAGACAGTGCGAGATAAGATTAATTTCTCTTCTATTGTTATTTAAATTTATTTTTTTAAAGTTCTTTGGAATTTATTAAAAGTTTACAAATCATTAAAATCAGAATTTTTTTAAATTTATTTGTTGAATGTGGTGGATGGGATAATTAATCATACATTTTGAATAATAAAAATGCAGACAAAAAAAATTAATACAAAATCGGCAGTTTTGATAGATATTTTATTAATAATAATAATTGTGAATATAGATGAAATAAACCGTTAAACACGTTTTTAGTTTTAATTACAAAAAAAATTTTGCTTGTAGCGTTTTCCTTAAACGACTTAAAACGCACTTTTAAATTAAGAATTTTAATATGTCAGAATTGAAAAATTTAAAAACGCCGATAAATTTTGTATTATTTTTACTAACTTTTATGGGATACTGGCAAAAAATTTATGATTGCGATGTACAGTATGATTGTTTGTATAGAGTTTGCATTACTTGGCAGCATTTAAGTAATGAATTGCTAGCTGTGTGATACGTATTTATTAAGGTGTTGGGATAACTATAAAATCGATATTATGATAAGCTCAAAGTACAGATAACGATCTACAACAATGTATTGAACGTTACTTTAACATATATGTATACGTAAGTATGTATATATGTATGTATACATGATAATAAGCATTTCATAATTTAAAACAATATGAAATGTTAAAAACATTTCATTGATAAACGTACTTTGATAAGAATTTAAAAATTTTAATTAAAGCAAAAATGTCTTGAACGTTACTATAGCATTTCTTAGTACATATTTGCATGCGCTAAGAAATATTTTGAAATTTTAAAAAGTATGAAATTTAAGGAAGAATAAATTGAGCGTTACTCAAAAATATGTATGCACAGTAATATTTTATTTCAAAATTTAAAACAACATAAATCTTAAGCAAAAATGTCTTTAACGTTACTTTGGCATTTTTTTGGTTCATATGCACGGAAATAAGTATTTACAAATTTAAAAATAAATACGAAATATAAATAGAAATGTATTGAACGTTACTTTGAGATATGTTCATATTTCTCCATTTTAAACAATATGAAATTTAAGGACAAATAATTTGAACGTTGCTGTAACATATGCACATGCTTATATAGGCCAATAAGTGTTACAAAATTTAAAAAAAATATGAAGTTGAAGCTAAAATGTATTGAACGTTACTTTGCAATATATTCTTACTAATAAGTATTTAAAAATTAAAATTTAAGCAGTACTGTATTGATAGTTACTTTGATAGGTTTTACTACATATGTACGAAATGTTATATAATTTAAATATAATTGTATTGAACGTTACTTTGACATATGTATATATTTCTAAATTTATAAATACCTGAAATTGAAAGAAAACTAATTTTAAGGAGTTTTTTGGCTAATGTCCCCACAAATTTACGCTGATACGTATATTAAAATTTTAACAATATGAAATTTAAGCAAACATGTATTGAATGTTACTTTGACATACTTATAATAAAAATATCACCACTTTCGATAAATAGACATGCTCAAAATCTAGCTGATATATGGGCTTAGGATGCATCCATAGAAAAAATATAAAGTTTAATCAAAACTGTATTGAACGTTACTTTGATTTGCTTTCCCACAGAAATGCAGAAAATCGTGAACTGGTTCAGTGGATGTTATCTAAAGTAGATAAAAATAAAAACTATGTTCACCAATTAGAAAAACTTTAGTAAAGTTGGTAACATTCAATACATAAAATTAGTTTCACGATCTGTTTAATGCTACAAGTTTATTTTAACAATATTTTTCACATTTTACCGGCAGTAAATTAAAATAAAAATAAAATAACTCCAACCAAATCAAGAATTATAACACAAATTTATGTAAATAATTTGAAATCACTTTAAAAGAGATCCCTTCAAGAATTTTATCCACTTTTACTATAAAACATTTTACAAAGTTTAATACTAAAGACGAGAAAAAAAAACTTGAAAATGCAAATGAGAATCATTTAAAGACATTTTTAAAAAAATATTATAAATAAACGCTACAAATTCTACCTACATTCAGTATTTTCTTAAAACACTAACCATGTTAATAATCCGGGCTTATCATTGACAACAATTCCTTTTTAAATATTTGACAACCACTTGAATATTTTACAACATAATCGTGAAAAAAAGTGAAAAATCTACTTACGATAAAAGTAGAAAAGAAAAACCCAACACATATTTTAAAACTGTAACAAACTCTTTTAATATACAGGGATACATGAAAAAAAAGGGGAAAAATAAATAAATCTCGGCCTACGATAACAAGAAAAAAGAAAAAAAGGACTAACAAACCAAAAAACTATTTAGGCTTTTTTCTATTAACTAACAAGAAGGCGAGCGACAAAGGAAAATTTTAAATAATCGAACAAATCTTTAGAAAAACAAATGAGAGTGCCATATTCGACTATGCCGAATCTTATATACCACTCACCATTTTGAATTCAAAACCATTACGTATTATTATCAGCTGTGTTCTTAGACAACCCTTTGTGGAAACGCATAAAAAAAATTAACTGAAAAGAACAGAACCGATATGTATTTTCTGCTGATTTTTATTACGAATCATCTTAAGACAAATTTTTTCATATTAGTCGAAGATCCAACTCTCACACACTGTTCTGATGTCTTCGGAAAACCGATTTCACGTTCATACAGGCAGACGGACAAACTGACAGACGGACAATGCTTATTGAACTTCTCTATCTATAACAATCCAAAATACATATACTTTATACATCTCATCTGAGTATTGTGAAAATTACAAACGGAATGACAAATCTATAAATCCCCTCACCATTTTCGGTGAAGGGTATAAAAATTCATTAAACAAAAATGACTTGCTGCGATTGATCTTAACAGGTGAAAAATAAGTGAAAAAATATTTTTAACAAATAAAATATTCTTACTGCACCGCAATTAAACTGTTTGCATTGACATAATGTTGTTGCGTGTCAAAAAAGCAAAAAAAAAAAAACTTGAGATTTCCACAGAAAGATCCCTTTGATGTGAATTATGTTGTAACATTACACAATAATAATATTGTGTATTTAAATATTTACGTGTCAATGCAGTATTATTATTTTTTTTGTTAATGTTAATGACAGTGACGACGATGTGATGGTGGTGATGATCATGAGATATTTATCTTTAATGTGATGACATTATTTATTCTTATAAATTTCAAATGAAAAATTAAAGAAATAAACATTTTTAACTGATTTAAATCTTGTAGAAAAATGACAGATTATTAAGGAAATACAAAAACAAACACAAAACCGATCTATTGCATGTGATAAGGTTGGAAAAGCTTAATACGAGTGTGATAAGGGAATTCTTCTACAGACTTTTTCAGTATTATGATTAAGATCTGTGAAAATTCTTAAAATAGTCTTTCATGCTTTTCTTGCGGAAAACTCTTAGACTCTTTTATTGATATACAATGCCGTACAGTGGCCGAACTTGATTCGTAACCGGGTTTATTTGGAACCGGGTTTGTAACCGGGTTTTTAACCGGGTTTGTTAGGCAAAAAAAAATATATTGTGCAAATCTGGAAAAAAATACCTTTTAAACCATATATGTTTAACAAATATTGGTGAAGAATAACATACTTAAAAGTAAACTACAAGAAATCGTGAGGCCTGTTTATGCATGACGTTATGAAACAATGCCTCTGGCTGTTTAAGTGTACTTTCTTCCACTAGAATACACTTGTATTCCCATAATTTACAAGCAAACGAACTCTGATGCAAAAACAGTTTATTTAGGATTTAACAAATAAAATCATTAACAATTTTCTTTTACTGCATGCCTTTTTAACACTAATTCAATTTTATATTCTTAACTGAAACTAAATCATTGACCTTTATTGTCATTCTTAATGAAATGACCTTCAAACTAATGTTTCTAACACAGTTTTCGTTAATTTTTACTTGTGGTTATTTTTGTTCTTTTGATATGGCGGAAACTTTGCACTTAAAAAAAAAACAAAAAGAATTACGATTGGTTTCTTTTTAGTATGGCTGGTTCTATTCTCGATATAAATTTTGTTAATGTTTCCAACATATTTTTGTTGTTGTTTTTGGTTTGTTAGTTATAAGCATTTAAACTGCAAGACAATAAACCGAGATAATGGCCAATTAAACAAGAACCATTATTAATTGGTTTTCAAATAAAATATTTTGTTACGAAATATAAAATTCAAATTATGGCATAACCATGCTTAGAAACCACATGAAATTGGATACACTAAATACCATAAGAGTTAACAAAGAATTCTCTTTTTTTTTTAAAAAAAAAAAAGAACAAAATAAATAACAATAGAATCTATGCACGAAATTTCATGCTCAATAAAAACAAACAACTTCTCTCTCCAAAGAGAAGCAACAAAACGGAAGAAAAATGTTTATGAAATAAAAGCAACTTTTATTTAGAACTAGTTTTTACCCGTCAATTCGACCCCGCTTCGTGTTAATAAAGTCACAGACTGTCTATATACCAAAAATATCGAAAAAAAAGTACCAAAAGCAAAACTATGTAATAGATAAAAATTACCAACTTTCCCTAATTTTTCCCCCAGAAATTACACTGTATGTTAATGTAAAAAAACAATAATAAAAAAAACTAAAACTACCAAACGCGCAAACTTGGACCGGTTTTTACCCCTTAAATTCCATTAAAATCCATTACTCGTAAGCGGCTTTCGATTTGTAGTGGTACAAACAAACAAACTTTCACATTTATAATATTTTTGTAGGATTTATTAAATTATTTTAAGAAAAAATTTCTTTTTAGAAAAACAAAAAATCATCCAAAAAAATACATTTAAAATGTGTAACTGTCAAAGATGCTATACATTTCAGAAAATGATTTTAATTCCTATCAAAATCCTTTTAAAATTAATAAAGGATATAGTTTTCCTTGTGGGTCAAGCCTAGCACTTTCCTGTAAATCCAACCCTTCTAAAAAATTTGCAACTGAGGCTGTGTCGTTAAGTTTAGCTGAATCTTGGAAACTAGTTTCTCCTGAAGATTTAAACTAATTAAAAAATATACCAGTTAAGCAACTGCATTGTAGAAAAGTACATTTCAAAAAAATTTTAATTTTGTTAAAAAATCAACAAATCATTTTAAAATAAAAAAAAATACATTTTTAAGAGTTATTTAAAAACCACCTTTCCAAAAAATTACCTTATAAAAAAGTACCATTAAAAAAATATCTGATAAGCGAATTTTTTGGAAGTTCGTTGCAAGAAGTAATTTTTGAAAAATACAATTTTATAATTAATTTAAAGTACCCTTCGAAAATAGTACCTTTTTAAGAAAAAGTGTATTTAACAAACGCTATACAGAAACCTTTTAAAAAAACTATATATGAAAACGCTTCTTTCTAAAAAATTGTGCGCCTTTTGAAAAAAGTACCTTTAGAAAAAAGTACCATTTACAAAAGTACACTTTAAAAAGTCCATATCAAAAGGAGTGATTTTTATAAAAGGTATCTTAAAAAATTCTTGATTTTTTTTGCAAAAAGTACTTTGTAAAAAGTTACCGTCAGGTGAATACAAGTTGAAAAAATTTTAAAAATTTTCTTTTCCAGAGGAGTTAAAATCTAAAAGTTGTTTCTGGGAATGATCTTTTGGTATTGCTGCACAGTGATTAAAATAATTTACAGAGTAAATACAAGGCAGTGATTGTATTCTATTAAAGGCATTAGTATGGCATATTAGCATTCTCCCAATAAATGTATGTATTTATGTGCATGCATTCTCCCAATAAATGCATTCTCCCAAATATGTATATTAGGGTGGGTCAATTTGTTCAGGTGAGAAAAAACGTGACAAGCGTATAGCAAAATCGAAATCTACACAAAATTCTAAGAAAATTACCCAAAGAAAGTATGGATCTAAAATAAAAACCTAGCTCCCGCCGAGAGACATGAAAATTTCAGTTTAAGGCATTTTAAAAAAATGCATAGATTTGATGGAAAACAAAATTTTATCACTAAATCCAAACATAATATACTATTAATTTGGGATTGTTTTAAAGAAAATTTTATGAGGTTTAAGAATCTGCTTTCATTTTGTTAATATTTTGATTACTATCCCGTGTTTTATTAAAGGTTTGATTATGAAAAATAAAAAACTAGCAACTTCTGCTATATCTCTACAAAACACAAATATAGTTGCCATTAACAAAATTTTGTATTACCGTGAACAATTGTATGACTCAACTAAACTCAGGGCTTATAAAAAGCATTCCATTAATTTTAATTGCACAGACTATATGGATTTAGTCGACTTAGATGATGACAACATATTATCTGAGCCTCCATTTACTGCAAGCATCCCACACGAGCACCTGTTACAGTATATTAAATCTGATGATGTACCACTGTCAGATCCAGGAATTCCGTCGCACATCCAGGAAACCGAGCGATGTGTGCAGTTGCTAACGCATGTCTCACGACGAGTAATTGCAAAAAATCGTGACGATGTTATGGCAGTGACTTTAGAAAGTCGAACCCAAATACCCCGAATGGACTGTAAAAAAGACTTAAAAAACTGAAATTTTTCAATGCTTTCACAAATAAGACCAGCTATACATATTAAGAAAATTTTAAAAAAGTTGTGTTTTTTAGAACTGATAATAATAAAAAAAAAATTGTTTTATTATAATAATGAAATTTTATTATGAGATCTAAAAAAAAAAAAAAAAAAAAATATTTAATTCTCAAGTGAATTTTCTTCATGTCTCTCGGCGGGAGCTAGGTTTTGATTTTAGACCCCTAGTTTCTTAGGGTAATTTTCTTAGAATTTTACGTAGATTACATTTTTGCTATACGCCTTTTGAAGAAAAAATTTGACCCACCCTAATGTATATGTATTTATACATAATTACCTAAGTACAATGTGTAGCAAAGCCGTTATACCCGTTAAGTTAAGTACCCACTAGGTATAAACATTATCCAAATTATGTATTATCTTTACTCAAGTTTTGTACAAGCAAAAATAAAGACCACGTCATGAAATAAATATTTAAGGTAAATAATAAACTCTGTGTTTCACCAAGTTGAGTTTATTACAGATCTGAAATCAATTCCATTTAAACTTTTTTCTATTATTGTTATAAAATTTACTGATTGCAAATGTTTGGCTTATTTAAAAACAACAAAACGAATAAGGAACACAACAATCACAACAAATAAAAGCCAAAAACTATTTCCTGTTGCACATATAAACAGAAGACTTAACGCACGAACTTTTAAACTGAAATGCTAAAAAATAAAACTGGCATCAGAATTGAACGCGCAGCCCTTATTATAATCATTTAATTTATTTCATTTAATTTATTTATCTCAACCAAAAAATCTAGAAACAAAATTCAACAAGTACAATTAATATATATTTTCAATTTTATACACGCATACTTACATATAAAGATCTTGATGCTGTAGCTGGATTTTTGTTATACGTAAGTGTGTGTGTGTGTGTGTTTTTGCATCCGTGTTTAAAATTATGTGTTTATAATTGTTTATTATGTGACTAAAAACCCACATTTATCTTATTATTACTTGCATTATTATTGCTGAGCTTCTTAAAAATACAAGCTGCGTTGCCGTTGTTTGTTGTCTCTTTGCTGTTGTTGTGTGCTATTTTTAGACTCATGCAAAAATTTCATGAACACAAAAAATGAAGGCAACCACTCAATAATAATGATGGTGCCAGTATTGAGGCATAACAATGTCCAGGATATTTTTTTTTGTTTATCTCATTTAAAGCGGGGGCAGGAGGGTCTGGGCTGATTGCATGGGCAGGCGGACAAATCAATATACATACCATTTAAATTGTACATGATCACAAATCCACTTAAGCTGTCTTTAATCTTTTGCATCCAGCAAAGGCAACCGTAGAAAAACGTGATCTTTACTCTTGAACTACTACCAAAAACAAAAACAAAAAAAGACGAAACGAAACTTTACCAACACACAGCAACAAATCTCGAAATTTTTACATAAAACCAAAGTTGACTGTTTTAGTTGTAGTTGTTGTTGTTGCTTTTATCATCTAGGCTTTTTTGCAGGCTTATAAACCATACCACAAGACATTCGCACAGACATACCGGTCAATGAAAGTGGTTTATTGCAACACTTTGTACATACATTCAAGCTGGCAAAATACATGGGGCAGACCGTAAGGATGGATATCAAGCCGGGCAGGCTACTGCACACACAAATGTGCGCAGATGAAATTAAAAACAAACTATTCTCTTTTTTTTTATTGGTTTTGTTATTATTGTTTTATGTTTAAGTGTTGGCGTGTTTATTTTTGCGCTCTACTACCTCAACAATTCAATAAACAAAAAAAAAAAGCAAATAAATAAATCAAAAAAGAAAGAAAAATCTACAATATGCAACAACATCCTAGTAGATCCTCTTACCCAGATGCATTCATTGTTGTAAAGTCTTAACAACTGCAAAACACTGTGGCTTGTAGGCAAAATGTTTGTGTAGAGAATTTAAGAAACATTTGACCTTGCGGGGTAGTGCTAAAAAGTTCTGCTAATTTGTTAAAAATGTTACAGATTTTTGTAAAATTTAAACACAAATTTCGAGAGTTTTCGTCGGCGATATCTTTCACAACCATTCAAGAGATTTTTATTGAATTTGAGAAATACTTTTCGCTGAAAGTAATTTGAAACGTAGTTTTTTTAAATATTCTTTAAAAAATGCTCTGGTTGAAAATATGTATTTGTTGTGGCATTTAAAAGTATGTATATATAAAGTTACTTTTGTTATTTAGTAGTTAGTTTTTGGAAAAAGTACTTTTTGTAAAAGGTACTTTTTGTAAAAGGTACTTTTTGAAAACTTTATTTATTTTTAAATGTAGTTTTTGTTAAAGAAACTTTATTTAAAAGTAATTTTAGCGTAGATGGACTTTTTCAAGAAGTACTAATCTGGTACTGTTCTTACCGATACTTTTTTGAATTATCAAAATCAGTTTTCTTAAAATTACTTAATATTTGGAAGTGATATTTTTTTGAAAAATACGTTTTTTGGAAAATGTTTGCATAGTATTTTGTTTTTTTTTTAATCAAAAAAATTTTAATTTATCAGGCGTTAATTTAGTTCATTTTCACTAATTTTTTTTTTTTTTATAAATTAAATTATTATTTTTATTAGAAAGGAAAATCTAGAAGTTCGTAATAATTGAACAGATAAAGACAAATTAAACTGCACAGAAAGATATTTTTTCTGAAAGAGTTTTTAGTACTTTTTTTCAAAATTTATTTTTGTTGAAAGGTTCGTTTTTTAAAATTTACTTTTTTGGCAAGAGATATTTCATTTTAAAAGGCATTTTTTTTCAAAAGATACTTCTCTTCGAAAGGTTACTTCTTTTCAAAACGAACTTTTTTCAAAAGTACTATGTTCAAATGGTACGTTTTTCAAAGAGAACTTTTTTTAAAACTTGTTTTCTTTATGGGTGACTTTTCAAGTATATTTTTTTTAACAAATCCTTTAAAAGGGGTTTTCTTAAAAGGACATTTCTTTAAAATGTAATATTTTAAAGTTACATACCTGCTGTAAAGGATAATATTTTTTGAAAAAACTGTCTTGAACGGTATTTTTTTAATAGATAATTTTGAATAAAAATTATAAATTTTTTTTGTAAATTTTCTTTTCTACAATGCGGTAATTTAGAGGTAATTTTTCAGAAAATTTCGTTTAATTGAGGCCATAGTGCTGTTGCTATACGACATACACGACAGATCCACAAAACATTGTCATCATTATCGTCTCAGGCAGCCACATCTGAGTCGTCATCAGCATCATGATCATCATTTAAGCCCCCATATGCGCCTTCTTTAGATTGTTTCTTTTTAACGATTGGAATCTATGAGAGTTGTAAGTGTGTAAAAATATGTGAGTGTGTGTGTGTGTCGGCTTCATCATTATTTTTTCGTTTGTTGGTTGGTGTCTTTTTTGTTTGTTAATTTTAATGTTTTATTTATTTTTGTTTTTGTTTTTGCTGTTTTTCGCGTAGTTTTTCGTTAGTGTATTAGTAGTTAAAGTTTATTCCTTGTACTTGTAGTCTCTTGACGGTGAAGATTTCTTTCAGTTTGTTAGGTGGGTTTTAGTTAGGAGTAATAGTTTCTGGTGTGATCGGGCCTGTCTGGCTTGCTGGTTACTTGGTTGGCTAGTTTGCTTGTTTTGTTTTACTCAGTTGGTTAGTATGGAACCCCTATACGAGTATTTACACTATCACTTGGTATGTTTGAGAGTAGTTTATCAGTCTATGTCACATTTGCAGACAGTTTGAAGTTTAACAAGTTGTCAATTTTATGTGTCCTAGTAAAAAAAACAACAACAGAAACAAACACAACAGCAAAAAGTCAACCAGCTAAAAACGAAAACAACTTAAAGAAAATGTCCAAGCGGAAAAAAACAACGAAAAAAAAAGTAACTTAATAAAATATTGACAACAACTTTTGCTCATTTTCCTGCTAAGCACAATATGATGGTGATAATTCTTGGGAAAATTATTTGAAGAATGCAAAATAGTAACTTTTGTAATAATCTGACGTTTCTTATATTTTCTTTATATATTTTTTTAATGGTGAGGAAAGAGTCAGAACCTGGCAAAATTGTTTGTGAAAAGAAGAATGATGCTTTATTTTTGCAAGTTAAAAAAAAGCTTTTCTTGAGAAATCAAAAGACTTAGGGAACGAACTTATTTTTTGATGTTTTTCGTATATCAGACTTTTAACAAAATTTCTTTTTATTTTTCTCCTTGTTGTCTTATAAAAGAGTGATTTTTTTCTAGCCTTTTGTTAAAAAACATTTTTTTTTATAAATTCCTTTTAAAAATATTATTTAAAGGAAGGGTGGGGCTGTAATCAGAAACTGATTGAAATACTTGTTAAAACTGTTGCTAGAATTGTTTTGCTACAGACATTAAGCATCCTCTAGTCTTATTATTACACACTCACACACACACACACATCATATATAAAAGGCAAACAACCTGTTAAATTTTTTTTCTTAATTTCATTGTTTATTTAATTAAAATGCTTTAACTTTAGATATCTTGAAAACTTATTTCTAATCACAACTGCTTTAATTTTCAAATCCTTAAACATTTATCAATAAATTATGTCAAGATTTTTGTCTCTCTATTTTTTTTATTTGTGGTGTTTTCGCCAATAACAACGTATGTCTTAAAATGATTTTTTTTTTGTTTCAGAAGAGCCAAAACGAAATGTCTTGCCGGTGGTCATGGCTATGGTATGAAATTTTGCAAAACTTTTTTTTGAACATTTGTGTAAATGTCAATAGAATTGTCTTGTAAAAATTTCGGCCAAAAATAAGCTAAGAATGAGATATTAGCGAAAATGAATAAAACGGTATATAAAACCGTAGAACCGTGAATGATAAGTACAAAAAAGATTGATTCAATTACAGATTATTTAATCCTAAAATACATAATTCAATTCCAGATGAAAAATATATGGTTCAAACAGTATTTTTATGCAGATATGCACAATATATTTTTTCGTCTAGAAAAACAAATAAACCCGGTTAAAAATTAACCCGGTTGCAAATAAACCCGGTTAAAAGTAAACCCGGTTAAAATTAAACCCGGTTACAAATAAGCCCAGTTGCAAATAAACCCGGTTACGAATTAAGCGGGCGGATTTTGGCCACTAACCGTGATTCTAGTTATCTAAACCTGCCTACAAGCTGACCTCTTAAAATTACCGAGTAGTATTGAGTTCCCGATTAAGAACTACTGAGTAATATTGAGTAGTTGAAAATACCAGAGACTGCCAGCAGCAGCAAATATCGACACCGGTCTATTCTACTTCCAAAGTTTATTTTTACTTATTTAAGGCCGTGCTTCACTATCCTACACAATCGTACGATTCATTCACAGGAAAATCTTGCAAAAATCTGACCGACATTAAAAAGTCGTTTCAAAATGGAGTTGTAAGTGCCACACTATCATACAAATCTGAAGCGAAAACATCTGGTTGACAATAAATACTCCTCTGATCGCGTGAAAACTATCATTTTATGAACATTTTCATAAAATTTTTCAAATCGCACGACTTGCCAAAAAATCTGTCACACAGTTGCATTTTTAGTCCACACTAGCATATATTTTTAGCACACATGTCATATTTGGAGTATCGCGCGACTATGTAGGGTAGTGCGGCACGGCCTTTAAAAATCATTTCAAATATAACCATTTTGCATTAATTACTAAAAATCAACGTAATTTGACTTACGCTGTTATTGAAGAAATTCTCAGATTTATTTATTTTTAAATTCTAAAAGATTTCTTATATACTGCGTTAGATAGCTAATAATTTACAATAACATCTAACAAAATTTTAATTTTTTTTTAATTTCTCTTTCTTCTTCTTTTTCTTCTTTCAAAGACATGACTTCACAATACAACATAACATCTTTAAGACAAAAGTCTTGTAGCCAAAGAAAAAATAAATAAAATTTTATTTCGTTAAAGTGAAGCTGGTGGTTTTATCACTTGGCACATCGAAGACAGACATGTGAACGAACAAACAACGGTGACATTAATTTCTACATGTGAGTATTTCTTTATCTCTGTATAATAATTCTTTTGTTTTGTTTTGTTTAATTTTTTTCATCTTTATACAAAAAAAAAAACAAAATTTATCAAGCAAAAGGTGTTTTGTCATTTTTGTTTATTTTTTTCATTTTTCTTTTAAATTCTATTGGTATTGATGCTAACTGTCGATATCTAATGTATTGAGAATCTCATGTCAGTGCTGTGCTTTAGAAACATTTATCAAAATTTAATTTCTATGTAAGCGAGTAATGTGGTCTTTAAAGATTATAAAAGAGATTAGAATTAAATTATGTGTGAGTTAATTAGTTAATGTAGCGATGTATGTCTCATGTTTAAGGCTTAATGACATTTACGTTTCGAGGATAATTAATTGGCTTCTTGATGACAAATACTCTTGTAGAATAATTTCTAACAGATTATCTCTCCTTTTGTATGATTTTCCTGCAAACTTTTGGAATTCTGCAGTAGCGGTTTCTTGTAATTCTTTTTTTTTTCTCTAGATTTCCATTAGTAGCCTTGTGATCTCTTTTTCTATTCTATTCTTTTTATTTTATTTCATTTCGTTAAGATCTACTATGAGTTTTTTATGTACACATTTCCGCATAATTGAAAATCACGTAGTCATAGAAAATTGATTTCAGCCTTGTGTTTTTTTTTTCTTCATACAAAAATTAAAAAATTGTACTCAATTTTATTTCTATTCTTTTTTCGAATTTATTTTATGTATTTAGATAAACCTGATGTAACTATATTTTTTTTAATAAAACAAGTACACATTTAATTTTTTTAAAAACTTTTAAAAATATATCTATGTATCAGCAGCAGCAGTTGAAAATGCTGACTGCACTGGCTGAAGTAGTTAGCGCGTTGACTACAAAGCAAACTATGACAGGATCTAGGTTTAAAAACTCTTCAGAGCAATTCAATCAACATCATAAACTTCTATGATGTGCATAAGTGTGGCATTGTATTAATTTAACTAATTGTTGAACTGTTTAAGTGATAAAGGCATAGAAGTGATCAGTAAAAACTGTTCCGGCAGCTATTGATACAGTTCCATAATGTAATACCTCACAGTGGCCTCCTTCATCGGTTAGGAGAATCGTCGGCTAAGTAAAACAATTAACAAAATGCCTGCTCAGACAGCTTGAAAAATTTAATGCGTCTACTTAACACCGGAGGCGCTGCAACACTGCTCTAAAAAATTACAAAAACGCCCAATAGGAGAGTTGTAAAAGAATCGAGCCTTCTTCTACATTTTCATCATCTAACCTCTCTACCCTATCTTGTTCTCCCTAGTTCTGGCACAATGCATGGCATAAGTAGGTGTTATACCCTGTATGCTGTCCCTATATAGTTTATTTCTAGTTTATATTTTAATCCCACGAAAGATTAACGTGGCTTAATAAGTAAATAAAATTAAAATTAGACAGTAAATAGCAAGTGACGAAATTAGGGGTTGGTCATACTCATCTCATAGTCAAGTAATGGTGAAGTCATAGTCATAGTAAATTCATAGTCTGACTATAGTCACATCAAACTCTTATATTAGTCTAATAATAATCAAACAATAGTGCAGCCATAGTCATATTCTACTCACATTTAAGCTATAATCAAGTTATAGTTGAATCGAAATGATGATATACTGAGATCATGGTCGAAGGTGTCCACTTAAATTGCTAAGGGTAAAAGCTACAGGTTTAAACTTTCGAAATCGGCCCATAAATGAGGGAACTGCACGATAATCAATATTTCAAGCAAGCAGCTTGCCACTCTGCATTAAAATGAAATAAAGGCGCCAATCCGCATGGAAATAGAAATAAATAGAAATTTAATCTATAAAAGTAGAAGTTACAAGAAAATCAATATATCAAGGGGCAACTTGCCCCTCTAAGGCCTACAAAAAAAAAAAAAAAAAAAAAAAAATATGATACTACAAGCAAACTCCTTCAAAAGACAAAATAAAAAATTTTAAATCAATTGATGAATGAAATATTTATGCGATAATCAATATTTCGGCGGGGACAACTTGCCCCTTATGGTTTTACGAAAAATTCATAGGACCAAATCTGCGAGAAAACCAAGGAAACATTTTGAAAATCGCTTCGTTAATGAAAAAGTTTGTTGAGGGAGGGGAGGCGGAGATGGAAACTACTAGGGAAATTAATCGGGATTTTCAAATTATTATCGAATTTGTATTAATCGGCCAATAAATGGAGGACCTGTGCCGTAGTCAATTTATTCTTACATAGAAATTAAAAAAAAAATATGTATTAAATTGTAAGTAAACTTTTTTAAAACACAAAAAAATTATACAAAGCGGTCTTTAAATAGAGGAAATATTCGATCATCAATACTTTTGGGGGGAACAACTTCCCGCCGTCCGATTTTTTCAGAAGAATTTTGAAAATAGTTTCATATATAATAAAATTATGCGTGTTCAATTCTTACAACAAGAAAAAAATACACATGAATTCTCCTCCTTTTGAAAATTCGGTTAATGAAAAACTTTCGCTTGAAATTTTGCATTAAAATAATAAAAAAAAAAAAAATTTTGAGTTTCCCAAACGAAAATTTCCATTTTATTTACAAAAAATATGCAGTGATAAGTTTATTTTTTAATTTTTTACTAAGACTTTAAAATGTCCCTGTTGTTCCTAATAAAAAAAAACCATAATAATTTTAATAAATTCAATTCAATTTAGTACCACATTTAAAGCATGTATTTTTTATTATTAATTAAGTTGTGTTGTACAAAACCATTTGAAACCAGTAATTATTTTATGAGATTTCTTTTCCCTTTTTTTTTTCTGTAGAAATTTCCATCGTACTTAGCATTTTATTTATTTTTTATTTAAAACGCACTGCCAACCATTTACGAGTTT
Organism: Lypha dubia; assembly: GCA_947311025.1. Lineage (NCBI taxonomy): Eukaryota > Metazoa > Arthropoda > Insecta > Diptera > Tachinidae > Lypha > Lypha dubia. Next base: position 99,909,428 of record OX371261.1, read on the forward strand.
TTCTTAAGTTTCTTTTTAACAGTTTCAGCTCTTTATGCAAATTGTTTTTACACACTCTGATTATATTCAAATTCATACCATAATAAAATAGTTCCAGCAAAAGCATTAGAGCTAAAACAAAAGAATTAAGCAAGAAAAAAAATTAGATAAAAGAAAATCTATTAATATAAAAAGAAAAAAAAATAAATTAACTGTAAAGAAAACTTAAAAGGAAAGTATAAAAACCCAAAAAATAATAAAAGAAAATATTAACAGTAATTGAATGTTTGAAAACCAATTAGTTTTCTAAAGTATCTTAAGGTGCTAAATAATGCTTCTGTATATGTGTGTGTGTATGTGTTTGTATGTTCTCACTTATACCTGCCAAAGTATAACCCACAAGAAGTACTATAAAGGCACCCTGTAGCATGCACAGATTGATTGGTTGTATGACAGGTGTGTCCTGCGGCTTTTTCATTTCGCCATTACTGGCACTTTTACCACTTTCCTCGTTTGAAGTATTCGGTTGTTCAGAATTCGCACTTGTCTCCGGCGGAATTTCGTTGAGGTTCTTGGTTTTCTTATTTTTCATATCCTTCCCAAGCATACGGGATTGTGTTTCATACTCAGCTGTGGTCATTTTCTCCAAAATGCCACTCTCAAAGAGATGAATAATTCTGATTAAATCGATAAAGAATTTTTTTTTTCAATTTGATTAAAATAAAGTGTGAGAATTAGTTTGCAGGACTTACACATCATTAAGACTGTCAAGAAAAGGACAACCAATTTGTACGGCTACTGCTGAGTAACGAGTGTAGAGTTTGTGGCTTAGTTGAAAGGTTTTAGAACCTGATAAGGAAAAAAAATTAATCCAAAAGTACATACTCGTATGTACCTACAAACATATACATACAAACTTATGTCAAGTCAAGTTAAAGTCATCTAACTCACATGTTGTTAACTATGGATACTTAAAGTCGTATGCCCAGCAATGTAATTAAGTGTAACACTGAACTTGTAAATTGTATTTTTTATGTACGAATCCAAATTCAATTTCTGATCAAATCATACGTCCAGATCGAGAAAATTAGTTCCAGCATTTACTTGATAACAATCTAAGATATATTTTATGGCAGTTAAGTTTTTTCTGGAGACATGTCTAACTGAAGTCAAAGCCATAATATATTCCAGTTGGTAATATGTTATTGTTAAAAGGAAACCATATTGAAAGCTAAGCATTAACTAAGTCATCACCAAATTGTTCTCAAAGATCTGTTAACACGAAACAATAAGATAAAGCATATCATAGCCGAATAGTCGATAATTAATATTGAATTTATACTCAAGCCCGAATTAAATAATCCTCAAAAATATACACCCGACAATCAAGTCAATTCTATTCATAGTAAAGTCATATAATAGTCATAAAAAATCATAATTACAAACAAATCGTAGTCAACTGATAATCAAGTCATACATGTAAGTCAGATGCAAGTCATAGTTAAATCTTGGCATCAACTTTTAGTTAAGACACAGTCAAGTCATACCAAATTCATAGGCAAGTCATAGTCAAGTCAAAGAGAAGTCATAGGCAAGTCAGAGTTAGGTCATATCCAAGTCAGAGTCAAATCATAGTAAAATTATAGTCGTCATTGTAGCAAGTCATAGTCTGTGGTTTGAATTAACCGGAGCCAAGTCATAATAAAATCATAAGCATCTCAAAGTCAATTCATAAGTGATAGGAAATTTACAATCAAGTAGCAATTACTTTATGTTCAACTCATTCATAGTCAAGACATTTTTAAGCCATAGTCAGGTCATAGCATAATCATAGCCTTGTGGTAGTCATAGTAAAGTATTAGTCAGAGTTAACTTATAATCAACTCATAGTCAAGTCATAGTTCAGTCAAAATGAAGATATACTGAGTTTATAGCCCAAAATCCTTATCAAGTCATAGTCAGATTACAGACAAGTCATAGTCGAGTTACAGTCGAGGCTAGTTAAAGTTAATTTTATTCACCATATTGATGTATGTTGAAATATAAAGTCTCTCTGCCGCCCAATACCACTTTATTTTCCAAACCATCAGCAATCAGTTTCATACCAGCCTCCACAGAATCAATTAAATAACCCTCTACATCAGGACTTTGTAATTTCATTAAAGCATATAATTGGCGGAAAATTTCAGTACCGTTCTTAAATGAAATAAAATGAATATAAAAAAACAAAGCACACTGGCAAACACCAATGAATAAAAACCACCTCTAACATTTCCAACGAAGTGCTTTCTTTCTCTACAAACAACTGATAGCCATTATGAATCATAGCAGTTTGTAAACGTTGCAGTGTATTAATTGGAGGCTCACGTGCCGGCCGAGCAAACTGTGATGTTAATTGGGCCGAATAAACATCAGCCAAGACATACGTGGTAGCAATCCAATAAACAATCATTAAGAATTTAGTCCGGTAGCCATGATATAATTCCTGGCAAGCTATAAAAAAATTAAATAAAATTGATTTTAACATCTCTTTGCTATTTTGGAGAACACAAAAAATAAAATGAAAAACTAACATTGTTTCAAAAACAGCTGCACAGTAAACCAGATGCAACGATTGAAAAGATTTGATGGCAACTCTTCCAAATCATTTGTTAAGCGGATATCCTGTTCCATTTTTGCCAGCCTTCTTTGAAACTTTGTATCAATAGGGGTGATTTCCTTAATATAACACATGTGAAAGGTTACATGTTTTCTGGCTCTCTTTGGCCATTGGTTTCCTACACTCCTTCCATGCCAAAAGTAGGGTGCAATTATAACAAAATAAAAAACTGGACCCGTTACTATTACCGTTAATATCAAATATGGCCAAACATCAGCTTTAAAAGGTCGCAAAATGGCAAAAGCCTCATTTAAACGGCGAGGAGCGTGAGTGGCAAAAGCGCCAGAATCCGCCAAAGTGAAAAAAGAAAACTCAATCGCCTTGTGACGTTCCCAGCTGAGAGAAACGTCACCCAAAAAGAAATCAGCCAACTTAATAGAAACACATGTTTTATTTCACATAATTATTTCTTATTTTCAAAACTTACCCCCATTTGTAGCATTCCTATGCCGCCGGTAAATGAATCATTGGCTTCATCATCGTTTTTCAACGAGCCCTGTGTTCTGCCATGAGCTTCTATATAAATAAATTCAAAATTCATATGCTGCGCTAGCAATTGTAAAAGCCGATGATCTCTTCCTCCCGTCACATTGATTTCTTTGAATTCCGGCATATCCGCACTTAATTCGGCCTCTTCTGCAGAAAACTCCGACGAATTATTTGTATACGAATCATTATCGTAATTCACCCAAAACCAAGGAGGAGACTTAATGCAAAAAAAAAAAGGAATGAAATATTTATTTTCCAAAGCACTCAGAAACACTTACATGAAACACTGGTACACGAAATACACGCCCTTGAAAATTCGAATACACACTTTTCGGTGAGGGCAATAGAGGTTCTTTATTAAGACCCAAATTATCACCATCATACCAGCTGACCAAGGCTAAATGACCCAGGCCATCTGGATAAGCTTGATTATAATATATTCGAAAGCTGTAAAGAGAAATAGAGAGTGCGATAGAGAGAGGGAGAGGGAGAGAAAATGAACAAATGATTAAAATCGTTTTGAAAATTTAATTTTAAACTTACGCTCTTTTGCGAGGTCTGGTTATTACGACCGCTCTCATGGGTTCACGAAAATCAACTTCTGATCTTTTCGGTGGATATTTAGCACCCCAATAAAAAATGTACAGACTTAAACGATGTGCCAACTTACGATCGTATATCTTATGCATTAAATCGTATGGCTTTAAAAATATAAAATTTACACTCTCGATGGATACGTGCAGACTGGACTCGATAAATTGAAAAAATAACTCTGCATCATAGAAAATCACCGATTTTATATTTAAATCATGTAAATTTTGAAGAAACTCATCGATATCGATTTGTAAATTTTGATTTACTTCAACGTTTTGTTTATGTTGGTCCTCTAACGAAGTGTTGTTGAATGGTCTTACCAGTATTGCCAGCTGATTTGGATTGATACTTTTAACGATTTTTGAAAGGCCTAGAAGAAGATGGAGGTGGCAATTTTCAAAATAAAAATTAAAAATGGCCGCAGAGTTCGTGTTGTTTTTTTTTAATTAAAAACTTTGGGGCCATTTTTAATTTTTGTTGTCGAGCCATTTTCATGAAAACGTTTCATGTTCATTCTTCTCACTTTTGTAGAAATACAAACAAACAAAAAAGAAGTTTGCTTAAAAACTACTCAAGCAGCAAAACAAAATTACCATTGTATGGACACGATTGCAACTTTAAAAGAAAACTTAGGTAAGTTGTAGAAACAAAAGAACTTTAGAAAAACAGAATTGAGACAAAGTTTTCTGCCCATAAAATTTGCATATAATTTTAATCTAAAAATTCACTTTTGTCTTTCAATAAATGTATTTTTTTTTTCCAGTTTTCATATATTTTTCGATCAATCATTTTATTATTTTGTTTTTTTTTTTTGTAGCTGACACTCAAATGCTTCTTAAAGAAACAAATTTAGTGACTTGTTCAATTTACCTATAGACACATGGGAGATATTATTTTCTGGCTCTAATATTATTGTAGCCATTCCCAGTCTAAAAATATCACAAATTATTAACTTTAAAATATTCATCTTTCTCTGAAGGTGATTTTTTCTTCTTTTTTTGTGCAGCACCTCAAATTACACGTTTTAAGTTTCTAATGTATGGATTTTTATGCGTTTTGTGCTTAAAAGTTGTTTGTCTTCCTTTAGATATTTCTGGTATTTTTTTTACTTGTACTTAGCAAGGAATGAACGAACACCTGTGCTTTAGTATCATATTTATACTCCGTAATCCTTGTCAGTGTAAGTAAATTTATTTTGCCTACAAAAATGTTGTTTTGTTAGGAGAATACAACGTGAATGAATGAATGAATACCTTTTGATTGGCAATTATCATATCATTTTCAATTTTTCACTTTTCTTCAAGGGTTTTTTTAAGTTCTTGCTTTTACAAATTCTAAATATCACCTGTCATATTTTGTACAAGCATATGGTGTCATGTTATATGTCAATTTATCGTAGAAAAGAGAAATTTATGAATGCATGTACGAGTATGTGCAATAAAAACACTTTGATTTATGCATGTATTGGTTTGTGAGTAGTATCATGAGGATTAAAAGGATTATTTTGACATGTTTGAAAATACTTGCAAGGAAATCGTTAGAGTTTTTTAATTGTATATCAAATTGTATTTATAATTCTTGCCATTTTTTTTTTCTATTAATTTATTTTTAGAAATTCAAGTGATTATTAGGAAACTTCTCATGAATAGATGTCAAGCAAAGACATTTGAAAATATGTACAAGCAATAGAAAGCAAAAGACAAGAAAAGTAACAAAGACATCTAGTACCCGGTGTGCTTCACTATCCCCTTTTGATAAAAAAAAAACATTTATAAGTATAAATTATGAACTCTTCCTAATATTCTGTCAAAATTCATAAACGGAGCGAAAAAACACAGATTTCTTATAAAAAAAAAACGCAAATTAAAAAGGTAACTACTGCCAGCAAACACTTTCAAATTAAAACTTATTATGAAACTCCGTCCAGTTATGAGCCCATTATGCGATGATCATCATAGTTTTGTAAGGATACACCCCTTTCCCCATCCTATCGCTTCAAGCTTTTCCTGAAAAAATAGGAATATTTTTCTAGAAGTAAACATAAAAAATCAAGACTTTAATTGCAAAGATATGTACATAAATATTATTAATTACTTTTAAAAGGGGATACCCATTTCCCCTCTTCTATCGCTTTAAGATTTCGCTAGAAAATTTATTATAAAGGGTGTTTGTTATAGAGTGACACAAGTTTAAATCATAAAAACACAAGGAAATATAAGGGGTTTCATACAGGCTGATTTTTTGGTCAGTTATTGTTTTGTTAAGATTCTAATAAAACAATGTTGTTTGTAATTGTTGATGTTATATTACATTTGCTCAGAGCATAGAATACAGAGAATACCAAAACTAATTATTGGTCATAATCAAAAAACTTATACACACAAGGAAATATATTTTTAATATCTAAACGGACGTTATTGGAAAGAAAATTTTATGAAATTAATGTTTAAATATGATTTCTGCCATGTGGCCACCACGGCTGGCGCGTAGAAGGCGCAATCTGAAACACCAATGTTCAACAACTTTTCGCAGCATTTGCGGCCGTATTTCCAGGTATTCAATTGTTTGTGGTTTATCGACGTAAACAAGTAAAGTAACATAACCCCAAGAAAATAATCTAATGGGGTTAAATCAGACGATCTTGGTGGCCGATTAATTGAGCCGTTACGTAAAGTAAAGTAACATAACCCCAAGAAAATAGTCTAATGGGGTTAAATCACACGATCTTGGTGGCCAATTAATTGGGCCGTTACGTGAAATTATTTTTTCATGAAAAGTTTCTTTGAGTAAATCAATTGTATCGCCCGCTGCACGATAAGTTTGACAAATAGAACAATTATTTTGATTCATAATGAAATTTCAAAGCAAACTAAACAAAAAGCAACTATCAGCTGGGTGCTCAAATAAAGCAGTGATGCCAACTCAAAGTTGTGACACTCTAAATAAAACACCCTTATATTAGAAGTTACCCATATAAAATTTTAAGATATTTGCTATTTTAATTTCTCAGATATCTGAATATTTGTAATTACTTTTAAAAGTGGGGTACCCATTTACCCCATCCTACCGCCCTAAGATTTTGAGGTAACTTGTATTTTGCTATTACAGTAACCCACAGTTAATTGTAAGGCATTCAATATTTTCGTTGCTTAAATATGTGAATATTAATATTTACTTTGTTATGGGGTACCCTTCCCCCTACCAAAATTTAAAAATAAATAACTTTTCTTAACTACAAAAAACAGAAAAATCAGTTTATAAATAGCGGATCTATCTATTACACTTTGGAAATTGGCTCAAAAATGGTGAAGCTAACTCCATAATCAATTCTTGGAGCAGGCAGTTTGTCCCATCGAACTAAAAAGAAATTGTGTATAAAAACACCAAGGAATTCCCTTCAAACATAAAGAGAAGTTTTAGAATTCATTTAGGATTTATATAAAAAGTAATATTTTGGAGGCGGAAACTTGCCACTCTGACTTTAAAAAGAAAACCACCCAAGCAAACTCTTTAAAACAATAACAAAATTTGAATATCGATCGATAAATGGATTATTTATGCGATAATTAATATTTGGTGAGGACAACATGCTCCTCTGATTTTCCAAAAAAAAAAAAAAATTAAATGGAACCAAATTGCGACAAAATCCGATCAAATAAAAAAGAATTTTGAATATCGGTCCGTTTCGCAAAAAAAATTATTTGACCGAGCAAATCTTTTCAACCAAAAGAAAAAAAAAAGATTTTTAAAAATATATTCATAAATAGAGGGGCACCGATTTAAAACAAAAAATTAAATGGCGTCAAAACAAATACAAAATTGGAAATGGGTCAATAAAAGGAGGAATTGATATCCTTATAATTGGATGTTTGTTCGACTATAACGCAAAACCCGCTCAAAGAATTTGCATGGAATTCGGTAGACGAATAGCATGTGATCCAGAGTAAAATAGAGGGTACTTTTTAATGGGTAAATTAAGGAGAAAATTAGTAGTTTTGGTTCTTTTAATTTTGTATAAATATTTTTTTTTTTGGAAAATTAAAATGTTTACTTGGGTCCTGAAATGACAAATAAAACAGGTACTTTTGATATCTTTTTACTTATGTTACTTTACTACTTTGGAGCGTATTTTTTCTTTTGATACTTTTTGTGTTGAGAATTTATCTTAAATGTGACCCAGATCAAAATATAGAGTACAAATTAGTACTTTTGGTAATTTTTATTTTTGTACTAATATTTTCAACATTAACATACTTATATACTGGGGGCTGAAATGAGAATAAACTGGCAGATTTGGTACTGGGGTACTAAGTGGTACTTTTTACATTTGGTACTTTTTTACGTAAGGTAATTTTTTTTATTTTTGGTTTTTTTTTTCTCTTCGTACTTTTCTCTTGAGAAACTTTCTTAATACATTTGAACGAAATTTGCTAGACTTTGATACCATGTGACCCAGATTATAAGGGATAAAAAAGGCGACAAATTGTTTTAGTGTTAATATATAAGGAATAAATGACCGAACACGTTGGTTGGTAAGTACTACTACTAGTTCTGGTACTTTTTATTTTTATACTAATAATATGTATAACACACCTTCTGGGGGGCTGAAATGAAAAAAACTGGTACTTATGGAACTTTTTTTTTTGTGGTTTTTTCTTTTGGGAATTTTTTTTCTTTAGAAATTTTCTTAATGCATTTGGATGAAATTTGGTAGACATATACCATGTTACCTAGATAGGGTATATTTTAAGGGCAAAAAAACGGAAAAAACTAGTACTTTTGGTACTTTTTGTTTATTTCACAAATTTTGTTTTTCATTATTGTTCTGTGTACTATCTTTGGGGGTAAAATATGGTACTTTAAGTACTTTTTGTTTGTTTTTTAAAATTTTTACAATGTAAAATGAGAAAAAGTTGATACTTTTGGTACCTCTTTGCTTCTTCGATAAATTTGGTATACAGAAAGTTTTTGCCTTCATTAACATGTAGCGTGAACGAATTCACGGGTAAAAGCTAGTAACTTATAAAAATTGAAAAAATAAACTTAACCCTAGATTTGTAAGCTTGGTTTTTTTTTAATAACTAATCATGACCAATAAAAAATTTAGTGACTACTGAAGTATATACTCCTAAAAAGTTTTGTCTGTTTTTTTGAAGTTGTTATATTTCTTAATATTTTCATATTTCTTTTGCAATTTATCTCGAAATAAAACTCCGATTGTGCTATTTTGCATATTCAAAATTACATATTCAAATTATTGTCTGTTACCTATAAAGCTTTTGTCTATTTCTTAAGTTTTGCATAACATTTCTTAAATCATATAATATTTTACGGAAATACTTACAAACATTTGTGTTCGTTCCGTAATAACATAATTCAAAATTATTTCTAGCCACTATATTTTATTAGCAAAAAAAAACAAAAATATAGAAAAGCAGAAAAGCGTAACATTTTGTATATTTTATGAGTTTTCTTGTTTAAAATCTAAATGTGAACTGAAAAAAAAACAGTTCAAAATAGTTAATAATTAATGGTAACAAATAATGTTTTATTATGTGAGTAAATAAAACCATATAAGGAAAAAGAAACAGAAAAAAAAAACACACACAAAAAGCTTAATGGTAACAAAATTTATAATTTATCAAGATTTTATAAGAAAAACACAAAAAAACCATCATAACATGCGGGTGTTATACTTATTTGATATTTTACTAAATAAGAGAAGAAGAAGAAGAAAAAACCCAAAACATAAAAAAATCTACAAAGGCGTTAATAACACAAAAATGTACAAAAATTACTCCAGGTTTTTGTTTTGTTTATTTGTTTCTGTTTTCTTTCCTTCTTACAAAACTATCAAAGTAGGAAATTATAATTCAAATAAAAGTGAAAAAATGTTGTTTGTGTGGTTGCGGACAAAAGCCAGTTAATTTCTATGAAATGTTGCAATAATATTTGCATTTTGTTCATAAAAAAAAAATCACATTCACATAAAAATTATGAAATTTTTGTTGTACTCATAAAAAAAACAAAAGACTTAAGACACAAACTTGCTTGATCGTGCCATCTGTATTGAATGCAACAAAGTGTTGCAGGCACTCAATTTGCAATATTTTTTGCAAATGAAATGGCAGCGTTGCAAATAAAATAAAATGCGAAATCACTAACTGAAGACTTAATGAAGGAGTTGGAAATTTTAGTCATAATTTTCTCTAATTAAAATGATGTTTTCTATCATTAAAGTGTACATATGTACTCGTATGTACGGAAAAATACCAACTATACGCTAGAATAGCGTTTTATAGGATTAAAGTTCGTAAGATTGTATTCACAAAAACTTTTATGTTTGTAGACAACTCAGCCACATGAGTATTTTAAAATCGATAAAAATTGGGTAAATACTTATTTTAATATAATTGGTTATGCCAACCGAATAATCGGTTGGGAGTATCAACCAAATCATATTCATTACCAATAATTTAGTTGCGCTCACCATTTGGGCATTTAGTAGCAGCAAAAGAATGCATTCTGTTGATCCAATCAATTTAAGAATTCTCACAATCGTATGTTGGTTACAATTTTGGTATTATTGTTCTGATCATGGAATGTTGGTTGGATCCATAGAATGTTGGTAGTGGTAACCGATAATATAGTCTATGCAGCTGATATTCTATTAACACAGACGATTACCAACCAGTATTTTTTCTGGGTATATTTGGGAAAAAATAGTTGCCTACACGGAACAATATCGACATCATATTCAGTAAAGTTTTTCAATTAGCAAAAAATTTGAAAAATTATTGAAAATAAATGTGCAGATTCACAAGAAGTATTTAACTTGAATATTTGTGATACCCATTTATGTGAACTGTTGTGCAAATTTGTGTATAAAATTCTTAATAATTCAAACTTGAAAAAATACAAGGAGGGTGGTTGGTGTTGGCTGCAAGTAGTTAAAGCTGACTGCTAAGCAAAACTATGACTTAGAACCTGGATTCAATCTCTGGTCCGGTAAACATAATAAATTTCACTAATGTACTAATTGCGGTTGGACTGTTTAACTGATGAAGGCATAGCACTGGTCACTAAATAAAAACTGTTTCGACAGCAATTGATACTGTTACAAGCTAATCTACGCAATAAAGCCCTCCTCCATCAGTTAGCAGAACCCTCGGCGAAGTCAAACAATTAATATAATGCCTGCTCAGACAGCTTAAGAAAGTTGATGCGTCTACTTAACAGCAGAGGCGCTGCAACACTGCCCTAAAAATTAACAACAAAAGAACGTGCAGTAGCAGAATTGTAAAAGAATTAAGCCTTTTACCATTTCAATATATATTTTTGTACTATATACTTTTTCCTAAAGTTCTTGCATAAATAGGGGTTATCCCCTAAGTGCTGGCTGGTTCTACAAAAAAATTCTTACTACCAAAAACGATTTAAATATTTTCTTGAATATAAATTTTGTTTTCAAATACTACACTCGTAAATTGTGGAAAATTCAAGGCCGCTAAGAATATCAACTCTTTAATAAATTTTTCAACAGAAATAGAAGTCAGTTAATTCCAAAATAAAGTATTTTTCGAAAAAGGGAGACATGTACTAATAACGAAATTGTGAGGCAATTAGTTATCTTAAATAGGATATCAGTTGAACAGGTTGCTACCAGTTTGGAGCCCATTACTTGATCACTATTTTATTTGCTTTTATTTCCTTTAAGGGATTTATAAATTTTGGCATTTCTTCTATACCGCTGTGGCTGATAGATAGCTATGCTATCCTATTAGTCCAGAGGATATTATTTCGATTTCTTTGTTAAAAAAATATGTTTGGACATACAAAGTACTTTGAAAATTTCTTTAAAGACTTTTCAAATAAACTATAAATTGGACTACATACTTTATTTTCATTACTGCAATAGTATGTATCGAACTTCTGATCCTTATTTCAATCTTCAGGATTTAGGCTGCTTAAAAAAATTTTCTAAAAAATTCTCTAAATTCTTCTTAAGGGTACTTAATTCTTTCTTAAATTTTCTATTGCTACGCTTGTTTTGACCTTCACTGTTTGCTTCTTTCTACAATCTCTTGCTCGAAATTAGCTCATAGCTTTTAATTAATTTCTAACAACGGAAATTTCAAGCAGTTTGATTTAAAACTCAAGTAGTACTTTAATTTTGGAATTAATTTAAAATTTGTTTCAATCAAACTAAATCACTAGACCATTAAGCTAAACAAAACAAAACAAAAAAAAACAAGATTATTAATTGTTTAAAAAACAGAAAAAAAGTAAAACAATAAAATTTAATTAAAAATTCAAAAATGTAAACCATAAAAACCGAAATAAACTAACAAAGAAACTATTTAAATAATATTTCTTGTTTTCTATTACACACACACACGCACACACACACAACAAAATAGAAATTTGTAATTTTAGAAAAATCTTAGAAAATTCACACAACTTTACAAAAAAAAAAAAAAAAACAACAACCAAATCAATAAGAAATTCTTTAGTAAAAATCAAAAGTGGTTGTTAGTCTGCTTCCACGTTGCATGAAATTTTTGGAATTTTTTTTCTTGTTATTGTTTTTTGGGTAAATGCTTAAGCCAAAGCCGCCGTCGTTTTGTTTAATGTCACTTTAGCGATTACATACCGCATACAGTTAGAAAATGTTTGACAAACAGACAGGGCAAGTCTGTTGACAGACAATATGTTAAACAATTCTCCTTTCTCGTTGACCGGCCTTTAAATTTCAACTATTATCTTGTTACCAGAACCACTTTCTTTCTTGCTTTCTTGCTTGCTTTGGCTTTCAAAATACTTTAGCTTTTTAACAAACATCTTTCAAATGATTTTGAAAAGTGTAAGTAAAAGTTTAAGAAATCATTTTTATCTAACAAAATGTTGTAAAACCAAAACAAAAAACGTTTTTGAAGTTATTAGAAGACTTTAAATGATAAATGTTTAGTTGTCATAAAAAAAAAGAAAAATCGTATTCTCCTCATCTGGAAATGTTAAAATTTAAGTAACTTGTCTATTTTCGTAATGTCTGTTATTAAGAATTTTATTTATGATATTATTTTTAAGCCTTCTACGTGAAGCATAAACATCTCATAAACCATCAAACTAATTTCAGTTTAAGTTTATTTAAAATTTCAATATCATAGATATTGAGTGCGGTCACATGCATGTAGTATGTACTCGTATGTATGATGATAATCGTACACTTGTACTACAACACATTTTTATTATGATTTTGGCCTCAAGCAATTTCTTCATCTTTTTACTCTTCCCAATCGTATAATTTTTAAGCGTTAAGTTAATTTTATGTTTTACATTTCACAAAAGATTTAATTTAATAGTTCAAGTAAAAGAAGCAAACACCTGTCATTTTTGTTGTTTTTTTCCAAATGAAGATGAGATCAATTTAAAAACAAGTAAGAATGCTATATTCGGCTGTGCCGAGAGTCTGGTATACCCTTTACTAAGGCAGACAAAAATATTAGCTCTAATACTTTAATGCTGTTTTCTTACATTTTTTATTTCATATTCCTAGCAAAATTTTTTATTTCCCATTTCTGGTTACTGCCATCCCTGAAATGAACGCGATAAAAGCCTCAGTAGCACTGCTGCAGTGTATGGAATTCTTGCCCCGATGATTCAAGATTCAATACTGTTGCACCGTCATATATATCAATTAATAAATTAATATCCGGAATAGTTGGATACATGCATATATAATCGTATATGTGTATTAGTGATGTTACGAATACTCGTATTCGTATTCGATTATTCGACTATTAGCCTATTTTAAGATATTAGTATTCGTATTCGCCAAATTCAAGGGAATATTTCTCGAATAATTTGCACATTCGAGTACATTTTCCCAAAGAAAATTATACAAAAAGTTTAAAAAAGTACATAAAATGTACAAAAATATATTAATTTTTATTTAAAGAAAGAAATCTCTCTATCTTTGTTCTTAAAAAACAAACGAAAATTATATTTAAATGTAAAGTCATATCATGCTAGGAATGTTGAACTTCAAAAATGGAAGAACTAAAATTTAATATGTGGAAATCCACTGAGACATGAAGCTGCGCAATCTGCGAAAATATGTTCTCGCAAACAACACAGAATTACTAATAAAAAGCGCAACCAGAGTAAGAAAAAGAATGCATGTAAATTTAAAAATTCGGCATCTCAATGTCATAACAATTATATATACCTAAAGTAGTGTGACAGTTTTTTTTAAATTTATTGTTACTGACGCAAAGGGAGGGTTTTTTTCCAATTAAATTTGAGATATTATGTGGCTCTAAACCTTAAAATTAATATTCGTATTCGGCGAATTCTGTTTCAAATATTCGTATTCGTATTCGTATTCGCGAATACTAAAAATTGATATTCGTAACATCACTAATGTATATATTTAACCAAATATCGTAACGGATTTTTTATTTTTGCTGATTTTCAATACGAAGCGTCTTAAGACAAATCCTTACACTCAAGATTCCAACTCTACTGTTTTCTTTGGAAAACTGATTTCACTTTCAGACTGACAGTCAAACAGACTGACAGACGGATATAGCTAACTGAACTTCTTTATCGATCTTATATCAATATTGTGGAAATTACATACGGAATGACAAACCTTTAAACACGCTCAATATTTTTGGTGAGGGGTATAAATAATTAAAAACAGACACGTCTTATGTTTTGTACAAACTTTCAAAAATCATTTGTACTAAGTTTTCTATATCTCTAGCGAGTTTCAAAGCTTTCGATTTTTTTTTTCCAAATTAAAGGTTTCTGCTGATATTTGTTGAATTTTAGGAAACTCCATATTTTGCAGCTGCGTTTGGCATACTGAACCTATAGGCCCAACTTTTTTTTTATAACCTAAAAACTTTTTTTTTGATATCTATATATATAAAAATGTAGAGCATTGTGTTTGGCATTGATGTTCTCTGTAATGCCTGAACCGATTTCAATTCTGTAAACTTCTCATGAAAGGTGACGTCAATACCAAGGTTTTTATGTATATACGGTTTTTGTGTGTGGATTGGTTTATGAGTTATAGTCGCTTCAGTAAGCCCACTTTTTCCAATAGTATATATAATTCTACTGTACGTGCGTTGTAACTGAACTCCTCCTAAACGGCTGGACCGATTTGCATAAATTTTTTTGTATGCGTTTGGGTGGCGCCCCGGGTGGTTTAGATTTACAATTCGGTCCAATTGGACAAAGGGGCGTGGTACCTCTCATACAAACCACAAATTAAAAATCTATTATTTCTGCTCCTGATAACGGTATTTGAACAAAATTTGGTACGTCGGTTTGGTGTGCATTTCTTAAGTGCTGCTGCAAATATAGGCGGGATTGGACAAAGGGGCGTGGTACCTCTCATACAAACCACAAATTAAAAATATATTATTTCTGCTCCTGATAACGGTATTTGAACAAAATTTGGTACGCCGGTTTGGTGTGCATTTTTTAAGTGCTGCTGCAAATATGGGCGGGATTGGACAAAGGGGCGTGGTACCTCTCATACAAACCACAAATTAAAAATCTATTATTTCTGCTCCTGATAACGGTATTTGAACAAAATTTGGTACGTCGGTTTGGTGTGCATTTTTTTAGTGCTGCTGCAAATATGGGCGGGATTGGACAAAGAGGCTTGGCACCACCCATATAACCCAAAAATTTAAATCGCCATATTTTGGGCATTTTTCGACCTACGTCGATGATATTTGGTACATATGGTATTGGCATAATTTGGAATACGTACCGGGAGAAAAGTGGATTGGGACCACGCTCCTTTTTAGGAAAATTAAAAATCGTAATATAGTCTTAACTACTGGACCGATCGTCACAATAGGATATATAAATACTTTTAATTTTATTTTATAACGAGCGGGGTAGCGAAGTACACCGGGATCAGCTAGTAATCTATATTTCGTTACCCTTATCTGTGTATCTGCATGTGTGTTTGATAAGTTTATCATTGTTTATAGCTTTTAGTTTAAAGTCGTATTTTTTTGCATTATCCTTAAACTTATGTTACCGAAATTAACTTCACTTTTTCTTTCTATGAAACTGAAAAAGCATCTGAAACAATAAAAAAAATAATGAATGAAAAAAAATCTTAAAACTTTTAATGCTAAAAGCCTAGTATGTACACTAAAAATACATTAAAAAAAAGGAAAAATCTTGTGTACAGCACATTTATTGGAAAGTGGAAATAATTTTTTCAATATCTAAAATAGTAAAAAAAAATCAATTGAAAAAATTAAACGTTGAAGACTAGACTACGGCACAGACCCCAACTAAATAAATACACAAATGTATGAATTCTTTTTCGCTCTCTCAAGATCATTACAATTTATCTACATGAATGTGGCAACAAAGATGCCTCACACACAAATACAAATACCATAAATATAGCCAGCTAAGCTGTAAACCCGATAAAGTATTTAGCTGTAGAAGTAGAAAAACTAAAAACAGAAAAAAATTTAAACTAGAAACTTAAAGAAAAACCATCATGTTGTTGTAGTAAAAGAAAAAAAAAATTAAGATGAAAAAAAAAAAATAAATTACACTTCTTTTAATAAAGCAGCATCAATTGCATGCTTTGGTAATTGCAATAGCACTCGCATCAACTTCAAATGTTGCATAGTGGTGCTTAAAACGAAATAATAATTTATTAGACGCAAACAATAGCTTAGACGTTCTATTATATAATAAATGGGTAGATGTGTACCAAATCTGCCAGAGAATGAATAAAAGAATAAATACGAAAGATAAAATTAAACATCGACAACAACGCCACCTATCGACACGTTGCAAGTAAAAAAATAATGAACTAAAATTTATATATAAAAGTTTAAAGTCTATTGAGACTTTAACCGGAGTATTTCTACTAATTATTGCCTTGCTACCGCTCTTACTACCCAGTTGACATAAGAACTATAATTTCGTAATTTCTTACATTAAAAAAGTAAACTTTTTGAAACTAGTAAGTCGTGAATTAAAAATAACGTATACATATGTTTTTTTCCTTAATTATTCGAAAATTTTCCAATTTAAGAAGAATTATAAATAAACTTAAGTTCGAGGCAACAATTTTCCGTAATAGTCAGGACGTAGTGTAGTCATTGTCAATTCAAGGTTAAGTCATAGTCTACAAATAGTTAAGCCAAAGTTATGTCATAGTTAAGCCATGTTCAACTAAAAGTAAAGTCGTAGTCAAGTTGTAGTCCAGTCAAAGTCAAGTGAAAGCTTAGTCGTATTCAAGTCATAGTCAATTCAAGGTTATGTCATAGTCTAATGATAGTTAAGCTGCAGTCAAGTCAACTTAAAGTAATAGTAAAGTCATATTCCAGTAATATTCCAACTATAGTCAAGTCATGGTTAAGACATAATCTAGTGATAGCTAAACTGCAGTCAAGTCATTTTCAAGTAATTGTCCAATCATAGTCAATTCATAGTCATGACATGGTTAATATTTAGTCATTTCATTTTCTAGTCATGGTGAAATTAAAATTCAATCATAGTAAAGTCGTAATCAAGTCATATTTAGGTCATATTCGAATCATAGTCAAGTTATACGCA
The DNA here is from genome assembly GCA_947311025.1 of Lypha dubia. Lineage (NCBI taxonomy): Eukaryota > Metazoa > Arthropoda > Insecta > Diptera > Tachinidae > Lypha > Lypha dubia. The sequence continues at coordinate 99,926,763 of OX371261.1, forward strand.
AGTCATAGTAAAGCCAACTTAAAGCCATAGTAAAGTCATATGCAAGTCGTAGTCAAGTAATATTTAAATAATAGTCCAATCATAGTCAATTTACAGTCAAGTCATGGTTAGGACACAGTCAAGTCATTTTCTAGTCTTGATTAAGTCAAATTTAAGTCATAGTAAATTCGCAGTCAAGTCATATTCAAGTAATAATACAATCATAGTCAATACATAGTCATGTCATGATTAAGGCATAGTCAACTCATTGTCTAATCATGGTCAAGTCAAAGTTAAGTAGTAGTAAAGTCGTAGTCAAGTCAGGTCAAATTGGAAATATAGTCAAGTCATAGTCAAGTCAAACCTTAGCCAAGTCGCAGTCAAGTAATACTCAACTCATAGTGCAGTCATACCATACCCTCTTATTCATAAACAATAAATTTATTCTGGTCTTAAGGTAAGAATTTGGCGTATTTTAACATTATCAATCGTTTATGAATAAGGGTTATAGTTTAGTCATACTACAGTGAAAATCAGAAAAATCGTATTAAACGTGCGATCATGTCAGACATAAGCTTATCATTCATATTAGCTAACAGATAATGATGTTAGGATTTATCTCCGCGGTAAAATTAAATGGCAGAGAGTTTATGTTAAAATTAAATTATTTCCACGTTCAGCGTCAAACAAATATCTGTCATTGCCATAGTCTGAATATGACAAACTCAAATGATCACTTATTTGAGAATTGTGTCACTTGCATGTTTATTAATTTTTTTTACGATATTCTTTTCTTATATGTAGATTGATGGATTGATGTTGTCTGTCTATTTACAAGTTTGTGTTAGTAAACCACTGTACGTACTGTTCGATCCAACTCTATTTCAATTGAATTTTAGCTGCTCAACAGACTTGTGGGTTAGATTAGAAAGTTGTGGCCGATTGGCGGCCGATAGTGTCTGAGCATTCGCTTGTCTATTAGCTGGCTGCAATGGTGGTGGCATTTTAAATGGCTTTCAATAAATACAAATTTTATTAAGAGCTTTCAAAGAGAAGACAAAGAAAAATAACAACAACAGAAAAATACAAAACAACAAACAATGTGAAATTATTCTTGAAAGTTTATATCAATAAAAGATTAATTTTTATTTAGCTTTTTTTTTTTTTTTTTTTCATTTTTGCTTTTAAATAACAAATGGTAATAAGGAACTGGCAGACATTCCCAAGCAACTATAAATTTTTTTCGCACTGGATAGAGATAAATAAAAGAACTGAAAAAAATATATCAAGATTGTATTGTTTATGATACTGAAAAACTGTAGTGCTGCTAGAGCCAGGCCGTCAGAATCAACCAGCCAGCTAGTCAGTCAGTCATCGAGTTACTTATTTGAAAGAGTGTGTTTGAAAGAGAAATTATAATACAAGGTTAATAAAAATCAAATCAATATTTAACATGTTGTGGTTGTGGTTGTTGTTTTGTTTACGAATGAGTGTTAGTTCCCATCAGCTTGTATTGTGCCAAGGATGATCGAGATGATGACGATGATGATGATTATGATGTTGTTGAAGATTTTTCCATTTGCTGCAACAATTTTAATGCAAATATTACATGTTTCAAAAAACTCGTGTTCAAATGTATGTGTGTAGTCGTACAATATTGGGAGTAGTAGTGAGGACGATATGAGCTTAATGCTGCTGTTGTTGTTGTTGTGATCATCATAATGATGATGATGATGACGATGCCATTATTTAATGTGATTTTCATTTTCATGCTCTAAACTAATTTCTATGTTGATAATAAAAATCTTGTTGATTGTATCTAATTGTTTATGATGAGAGCTGAAGACTTTTCATTTCTATAAAAGCCGGATTGCGTTTTTCCATCATTTCCATCACGATCACCATCACCATCATCGCCAGTTTCATCAGCATCTTCAAACATTTTAATATTTTCTTTCCTCAATTAGTGTTTGTAATAAAACTTGTCTTTGGCTTTAAATTGATTTTTTTTTTCACTTAATATTTTTCATTAATGTCAAGATCATGTTAGAAAATGTATGTTAATTTTAGTTTTAGTATTTTCTATTTATTTGCCTTTCTATCATTTGATAATGACAGATTTTTTTTATAAAAAGTGTGCATTTTTTAAAGAAACATTTTTTTTGTTTGGTTGTGTTTTTGTTTTTGCAAAAGCTTTTATGGCTGATTTGTGTTTAAGGAAGTACTTAAGACTTGATCATTTGAGGTAGTAAAGTTTATGTATATTTTTCTTCTTTTTAATGTATTTCGCAAAGAAATGTCATTAAGATTTATGTGGCGATTTGATAAGTTTTATGTTGAATTGAATTTCTTTGAGGAAATTTAAAAGATTTCTTTTAACTTATGGGTTCTTTATGGCTTAAAGTTGTACAAAAAAATTGTATGTACATTGACGGCATTTGAAAGTACTGGCAATGTATAAAGTATTAATTAAATGTTTCTGTAATAAAGATAAATAAATTGCTTTGATTTGTCCCCATCAAAAATCTGATAATGATCGGATGCTGTAGAATCCTTTAAATATTTTGTTTTTAAGAGGAGTACGGATTTAGTTAAAATTTTCGAACCAAAAGAAATTTACTGTAATGAAGTACTTGAGGGATCGGTTAAATTGCCGGATGATCACTAGTGGGGAACTCGGTATTTGTGTAATGGATATGACCAATCGCTTCTGGGGAGAGTAGAGAGCAGTGTAGAGTCTTAAAAAAAATTTTATCGAATAAAATTAATCGATTAATTTTTTTTTTTAAATATTTCTTAATTAAAACTGTTTGTAATATCTAAATAAAACCAAATAACGTAGGCAAATAAAATGCATAATTCGAACAAAAATTATTCGAATAATATTATTTACGTTAAATTGTATCAAATTATTGGAATAAACATGTTCGATTCGAATAAAAAGTTTTCAAATTAATTAATAGGCAATACCATTTTTTTGTGATAGACTTTATGACCACACTATGCAACCGATTTTGACCAAAATCATACCAAATTTAAAATATTTATTCATAGAAATGAACGAGATACAGTGGGATTTTGGGGGGTGGGGTTAATATTTTCAAAGCTATAACCGTATTTCTTATTTCTATTGATTTTCAAATATTAAGCAGAAAATTGTATTCTTTATTGCAAATTAAAAAAAAAGAACCAACTGAATATGGTATTTATCACAACGATTAAGCAAAATGTTTACTCAATATTGTATGTAAACATATTACTAAAACTATAATATCTTAACCTTGTAGTATTTCACTAATTAATTATAAGAAATATAAGCAAACAAATTGTAATTGTAACCATTATTTTTATTATTGTTGCAACAATGTTGTAATATTCCATTTCTTTTAAAAGGGAGGAACGATTGCGAAACAAATTTAACATTACTTTTTTTTATTAAAAAAAAAGACGAAACAAGAGCATAAATCTCGTAGCAATTGTAATAAAAACTTAACAACAAATCGGTATAAATTTAAATTTAAATTTTTTTTTCTTCTCTTTACATAAAAATGCAATAAAACCACAATTATTTATTGTCTAATAAGACATCATGTTTTACATGAAAAAAAAAAGAAACAATCGAAAAATTACAGAAATATAAGAAAAATTGTCTTGCCAGTTACCGTTAAAAGACTAAACAATGTTCATATTTTGTAAAACTCATAAAGAAGCTCATCATGTACTGCTACACCATTGCCTTCTCTCTTTTTAGCAAAATGGTAAATTGTTAAAGATGCTCTTACAGCGGTGCTTTGCAATGCTTGGTTAGTTTTGTTTAGTTAATTAGAATAAAATTTCTCGATTTATTTAAAAAAAAAATGTGTTAAAATAATTTTTATTCGATTAAGTTATTCGAAAAATTCCATCCGAATAATCTTACTCGAATAATTTTAGTCGAATTATTAACATAACATAATAATTTTTATTCGATTAAATCATTCGAAAAATTTTATCCCAATAATGTTACTCGAATAACTTTAGGCGAATAGTTTTATTTAAATAATTTTAATAATAATTCAGATAATTTTGATTAAAATAGTTAAAAAAAAAGAATTATGTATGTAATTCTATTTGTGCATTTGCAATGAGATCAATCAAAACTTATTCGATTAATTTTATTCTAATAATATTCTAATTTTCAATCGTTAAACTTATTGAAAACATTCAATCCGAATAATTTTAGTCGAATAATTTTAGTGAGATAATTTTGTTTAAAATAGTAACCAAAATAATTAATTCTATATGTGCATTTGCAATGAATTCAAGTTAAGCTTATTCGATTAATTTTATTCTAACAATATTCTAAATTTTATTTGTTAAACTTATTCGAAAAATGTTATCCGAATAATTTTAGTCGAATAATTTTAGTCTAATAATTTTTAAGAAACAATTTTGATTAAATTAGTAAAAAAGAATTAATTCTATGTATATGTGCATTTATAATGAATTCAAGTCAAAGTTATTCGATTAATTTTATAGCAGTTTTTCATTTTTAAACTTTGTAGGATCCTTTTTGATATTTTTTATAGCTACGAAAACTTTATTTGAGCTGCTGTTGAAAACAGTGTTTTCGACATACCATTATTATAGAAATTGTTATTGTTTCACTAATCATCATCATCATCATCATGATCATCACAGTCATTGAGTAAACATATGGGCATTTCCACAGAAAATTCTACTTTTTGTCACGTAACGTTACCAATCCATTAAGCTTGTTTCTCGAAGAAAATTTTGTATATTATCTTCTTTTTTTGTATTTTAGCATTCACTAGTAATTACGTCAACATTTAGTAAGAGTAGGGAAAATTCGAGCAGCATGGCTCTAAAATACAAGTTTAGTTGCATGGTGACGTTACGTGACAAAAAGTAGACATTTCTGTGGAAATGCCCATATGTAGCATTAAAGTTTATTTTGTTTGTAACATTTGCGATCAATGTAAAATTAATGCAATATTTTCTCAAGACCATTAATTCCACCATTGTTAGTTAACAAGTCGCCAGATATCACACACAAACACCCACAAAAGCAATGATTTTTGCTAGCAAAACAGAAAAAAACGCAATATAAACCAATTCCCTATTCAAAACAAAAAAAAAAAAAAAAAAAAAAAACAGTAATTTTATATAGAATGATTTTTTAAGTGTTTGGTTTTCTTAAGCACGAAATTAATACCTTCGAAATTTTTGCACCACATAAAGATTTTTCACTTACATTTTCCAATGAATCACTAACCAAATTCAATGCTAAACACACACAAGACAGATAGTATAAACAAAACACCCTGTGTATGTATGTATATACAAGAAAGAAAGGGGGAGGAGAAGAGGCGTAAAGTTGACACAATCTGCATTACTAACGGAGTGAAACCAAAAAATTATTGTTAATGTTTGCATTTTATTACTCTTGTTTTTTTTTTATTTCAAATTTCGTCTCTAAAATGTATTAAACAAAAACAAAAGTAAAACTAACCACAAACTAACAATTACAGCGACAACAATAACCAAAGAAGTACAATTTATTTTAACTAAAAAGTAAAAATGTCATTGTATATGCTTTGTAATGGCATTAAATTGAATTTTGAAATAAATTAATGACAATAGAAACAACAAATTATTGTGCAGATTGCGTGTGAATATGAAAAATAAACTAAAAACTTAAGACACATACACTGAAATTAGTGGGCGCATGCTAGTAGAAGAAGAAGAACTGCCTTGTGGTTGTGTGTGTATGTGTGTACATAAATTTTTACAGTACTTTTTTTAACATTGGTTTAAAAAGAACGCAATAATATTTTAAGAAACATTTTTAAATGCCAGTTCATATTTTGATAATAAATCTTGTAAAAAAAGGCAAATTACAAAAAAATTGTGTTAAATTTTAAAAAGTTTTTTTTATGATAAATTAGCATAACTCAGCAAGGCAATTTATTAAAGATTTCAAAAAAAAATTTTGGTTTGCAAAAATTTAATTCATTGTTCTTGAAGTACAAACATACTCGTACATACACACATATTTTGAATTTACAAATGAAACTGAATAAGCAACATACATACATAAGAAAAGTTAGCCAGCAAACAAAAAATAAAGAAAATAACGCAACATATTATTTGTGTGTTTAAAACTCATGTTCATAAGGCACGCTTAGATGCACTTGATTGCCTTTTAGCATGCATGTGTGTGAGCAATTTATATATGTATGTGTTCGTATATTGCTTAAAAGGCTTTTCTTATTCACCTGCTACTACCTCCGGCAGTGACTTCTTAATAACTATTTCGTTTTTTTTTCTAAATAAATTTAATTCAAGTCGCTTTTTTTTTGTAATTCATACAAACAAATGTGTAAAACATTAATTTATACAAATTTAGAAATGCGTTATTAAAGCGTTTCATAAATTCAGCCAAAACATCTATATTTGCTAAATTATTTTGATTTAATTATATTTATTTCGTTAAAATTTAATACACCAGTACCACCAGTGGTGTATGCGCTGTTGCTTTACAACTATTAAGATTTGCTGCTTTTTAAAATCTAATGTTTCAATTTATGTTATAATTGATTGTTTCTTTCCTTCTCACTCTCTCTCCCTCTATCGCTCTATATCACTCTCCATATTTTGCTTTAGATGTAATTAAGTTCATGGTATTAAACTTTTCAAAAAATTTTCGCATACAAAATACAACAAAAATGTTTTATAAAAATTCACAAAAATTTACTATGAAAACTGCAGCAATTTACAAAAAAGAGAAATCACATTAACAACATTATTATTATTATGTATTTTTTGCAAATAGTGCTGATTTTCTGTTGTTGCAATAATAACACAAGAAATTAGCTTGAGAAAAAATAACAAAAACAATTTTAAAACAAAATGTAAATGAACTTCCAAATTAAATTGCAAATGAGTTGTTTTACAAAACAAAAGAGATTAAAGTCTAAATTGTATGTTTATGTCTTAAGTCTTTTGTTTTTGAAGATTTATATAATTACCAAGTTTTTGGATTGCATCTAATGCTCGAATTATATTTTGACCAAACTTGTAACATTCTATGTATGTATGTATGTGTATGTATGTACGTTGCATGAATCCACGTCATCATGCATCAAACTAAAAACCGTACACATTTCTTTTACCTACAATTAATCCTGTCCCATACTGGAATCAAATTCCTAATAGGGATTACTTATGTTCATTTTTATTCTGGAAAACAATTGAATTAATATCTGGCATGATGATGTTGGATTCATGCATTCCATCTAAAGCCGTTAATTGTCTCTTTATATTAAGGTGAAAGGTTTTTTAAGTATGTACTCTTCTTTTTGGAATTGAATTAATTATTTTGGGATTAAGTATTTCGTACTTGAATAAATCTTTTAGTACTTGATTTAAGAAAAATCCGTACTTACCGTATTTTCGATACCGTTTGGAATTGTTTTTTATGTACGTGCGGTTTCACCAAAAACTGCATTTTGTGATTCAATAATTTTTTTGCAAAAATTTTTTTACATTAACATTTAGTGTGAGTTTTTAGGATAGAGTTTAAACGTAGTTTCAAACTACGTTTATGTTAATCTGAATATAAGTTTAATCGAGTTTAATTGTGTTTGCTGTCTTTAAAGTGATAGCTTAAACCGTGCAATGGCAATGTTTTTTTCCAAGCAACAATGAATTTTATGCAAAAGAATAAGAAATTCAACCCTTTTGAGTTTTATTAAGTTTTTTTTTATTAAAAATCAATAAAATATAAAAAAAATCATGTTCTTATATTTTTTTTGTTTATAATATTTTAATAGCTGGCTTTTCATACATGTTGATGAGTTACCATATTTCAGTAAGTTTAAACTTTCAAGTAAATGTAGTTAATTGTTATCCTAAAAACAGTTAATCCAGATTAAAGTTGTGTAAATCTCTGATCGACCACCTAAAAACTCTCTTTTAGTGTACTTTCCTGGGGGTGAAATAAGGAAACGTTGGTAATTTTTGCATATATTTTTGTCTTTAAATTAACATACATTTTTAAAACTATGAGGGGTAAAATGAGGAAAAGAGAGTACTTTTGATGCTTTTTTGTTTTGGTACTATTGGTTCTTTATTACATTTAATTTTTTTTTCATGAGAAAAGGTAAAATTAGGAAAAGCTGGTACTTTTAATAATTTTTGTATATATTTTTGCCTATAAATTAACATATATTTAACTTTCCGGGGGGTAGAATGAGAAAATATGTTACTTTTGCTGCTTTTTTTAATATTGGTACTTTTTTTCATTGAAAAATTCTATTAGTAAATTTTAATGAAATTCGGTAAACGGATAGCATGTGATCCAAATTAAAATAATAGATTACTTTTTAAAAGGTAAAAGTGGGATAAATTAGTATTTTGTTCTTTTTATTTACTTCGAAATTTTTTCTTACTTTGGGAGTAATATGAGAAAAATTTGGTACTTTGGTGCTTTTTACTATTAGCACTTTTTGTTTTTTCATTAAAATGTTGCGTGAAAGAAGTCACGAGTAAAACGATAACGAGTTTTTAGAAGTATTTAGAAGTTTGGATGTTTGTTTCACTATAACTCGAAATCTTCTCAGTGAATATAGATAAAATGTGGTCGACGGATAGCAAGTGACAGAAGTTAAAATAAAGGGTAGTTTTTAAAGGGTAAAAACGGGAAAAAATTAGAACTTTTGGTACTTTTTATTTTCTTCGAAATTGTTTCCTAATTTGGGGCTAATATGAGAATAATTTGGTACTTTTGGTGCTTTTTACTATTAGTACTTTTTGTGTTTTCATTAACATGTAGCGTGAACGTGATTCCCTATAACTAAAACTTCTTAGTGGATATGGATTTGGTAGAAGTATAGCAAAGGACTTACATTAAAATATAGGGTACTTTTGGTCCTTTTTATGTTATTGCACTTTTTGTTTATATTATTCAGTGTACTTTTCTGGGGGATAAAATAAGGAAAATCTGGTACTCATAATGTTTTTTCTTCTTTAAATTAATTCTGGGGGGGAAAATTAAGTAAATATGGTACTTTTGATGCATTTTACTTTTGGTACGTAAATTTGATACACAGACATTTTATGCCTTCATGAACATGTGGCGTGATCGAAGTCACGGGTAAAATACAGTTTAATTATAAAAAAGATTAACACAAGTTATTTTCATTTTATTCTTTATTGTAATTGAACTTCAATGATTTTTTTTTTCATGTCTAAGCTAAGGAGATTGTTGCGGCGGCTTCTTGGTCGTCTCTAAAGCTGGATTCACCCATTGTTTCGGAACAAAATTTTTGTCCGGACAAAATTTTTTTTATATGAAGTTTGAGGTGTCTCTTTTTGAGAGTGAGAGAAAAAGAGAACAAAATTTGTTCGGAACATTTTTTGGTTGAATTGGTTTAATTTTAAATTTTGTCCGGACAAAGTTGAAATAAGCTGCCACCTATTTTATTTTCTCAGCCAAAGTTGAAGCGAGCTGCCACATAATGTTATAAGTATGTATAATAAAAGCACATAGTAACTTATATCCAGCAAAATAAAAATAAAGTAAAGCTCAATTGCTAGTAAAAAAACTAACTGACTTTTATTAATTTTTTTTAACATGTAATTTTCTTATTAAACAATAAAAAATAAGTGCGTTTGACAAATAAAACACCAAATTAAATTCATCTGTCACTGTACTGCCACCTTGCAAAATTAATAAAACACATGTATTTCATACGGTAGCTTTGATTTTCCAGACAAATTGTTCGAAATGAGTGAATCGTGTTGCAAAATTGTTTCAGAACAAAAAATTTTGTCCGGACAAATTGTCCGGGTGAATTCAGCTTAAGCCGCTTCACTTTTTCCTTTGGAATACAAGCAAATAAATTAAATTTGATTCACTTCTACTGAAAATAAAATAGAAACCTTTAAATCCACAAAAAGCTACTTAAAACACAGCAGTTGCTGTGCAGTATGCCGCAAAATTATCTAATTTTGAAAATATAAAAATAATATTCGCCCTTAGTATCGTTCTCGAATCGACTTATAGTCGATTAACTTTTAACTCAACTTATGTGGTCACTGCATAACGCAAGAATAAAAAAAGTCCACTACGTTTTATAGTTAGTTTTCAGAGTTCTCTTATTAAATACTAAAAGAACATGTCTTCCGGCCACAAGTTCATCTGAAATCTGAAAGTATTCAATTCAGCAAGCTGAATATGTAATTCAGCTAATTTTTGTGTTCCATATTTTATATTTTAATATAATTCGCGTGTACTTCAGGAATGGAGCCAAACCAAAAGTCAATTAAAATTATGTCCATTGTCTGATTTAATTCCCTAATTAATATGTGTCATCTCAAGTCTTTTGTTTTTCAAAGCCGCAGAATTCTTAATTAAAAAAATTTCTTTCAATGCGATTTAATTTGCAATTCTTTAATTTAACGTTGAGTATTTTATTAATGTGCATATTTTTAAGTGTCAAATCGTTAGTATTTTTTTTTTTCTTGTATGCCGTCTCTATGAAGTCATTAATTTTATAAAATGTCACTGCTATTTTTTTCGCATTGATAGTCAGACACTTGTATATATTTTTTATTTTTTTTGGTAAACATTCATAAATATTTTGTGTACTCGAACATGAGTCATAGAAAAAATGTAAAACAAAACTACCAAACAATAGAAGTTATATAAAAATTCATAGATACTTACGTACATTTGTTATCATTAAAAAATTAAAAAATTTTGGAGTGAATAAAAATCAAATTAAAAGAAAGTTTGCATTAAAGAAGCTGCACCATGGTGCTGTTCTCTACAAAATTTGAAATAAGTTTAAAAATTCAAATTTTTCGAAATACAACCACAAAACTACAAAGGCAACAGTAAAAATTTTAAACTCTGGATAAGTTTGTGTTGTTTTTTTTATTTTATGAAATATGTTAGATATGGAATGTTTGGTCACAATGAACTGATGATGAAATTCGGGAAATTCCATGGTGGGGAAAATTCTTAAGTCCGGCCCGGCCGAATCCAGTGATAATATTAATTTTTGCGTTAGGGCCATTCTTCATATCAGATTTTGGAACCACATTTCCTCACGCGCAATGGAAAAATTGCTTCAATTAGAAATAATAACAAAATTTTTTTGGGGCAATTTTTCCTATTTTTTGAGCACTTTTTGCTATTGTTTGGGTCCATTTTAAATTTTTTTATTTAGGAACAATTAATTCTATTTTTATCATTTTATGAAAAATTAAAAGTGGCGCTTTAATTTAATTTAAAAATTAAAAATTCCCTTGAAAAAATTGCCCCAAAAATTTTAAATTCCCCCAAAATTTTGGAGAAATGGTCCCAAATTCAAAAATTAGAAATGGCATGCAGTCCACTAGATTTTGTATTTCTGCACTACTTCTGCAAAGAAACTGAATAGTGGTATTCAGTATTTGATGCAAATGGTCTTGGAAAGGAAAAATATCGTTGGATTTTATAAGAAAGCTATAATATTTTGTTTTTTTCCTCTCCGCAAGATCATTTCCACCAAACCCTCAATGCAGCTTATGTTTTTTTTTAAGTATTATTTTGCAAAATGGATCCTTTATTAAATTGGATATTTTATTCAGTTTTTCAAAAAATCCAAGTTTGACTGTGTCGATTTTTTTTTTTACAGAGTAATTTATTTCATTGGCGTCTATTACAAATCATTAGTAGACTTTAAGCACGTACTGAAAAGTAACAAAATTCGAGTGTATGTCTTAAAAGTCTTTTTTTTTTCAACACAAACACGTGCGACAAGGAAGATCGAATAACTTGCCATACATAATTAAGCAAAATGTTGCTCACGTCTCGTTAGTCACTTTTAATTCACTTTAATGGGATTTTTTTAAATGTTCTTGAAGAAAGTAAAAAAACAATTTATTTATTAATTTGTTCGTTTTTCATTTATTTTTCTATTTCTGAAAATTTACCATTTATAGTTAATTTAATTACCCAGAAAATTTTGTTTAACTTGAACAGCATCTCAATCATTTTGCAAAGTTTTCCGCATTTTTCAAATAATTTCTTATGTTGCTTGTGTTTATTTGTGTTTGGCTCTTTGTGCATTTCTCTAGCGAATAAACCGGCATTTAATTTCCATATTGTCTGTCTGTGTAGAGACATTTAACTAACAAACAAATAAATAAATGAACTGAAATTGAAAAAGAAATAGAAAACTTCCAAAAACGAAAATAGGCGCATACATACATTCACACTGTACAGAAGAAGAAAAAGCCAGGAAAAACATTTGCTTAAGGCCCGAGTCAAATTTCTATTATATGAACATGAACAACATTTGGTGGTTGTCCTATAAAATTAATGTTACTTCCACTTTTATTGTTCATCTGTAAAGTTTTTTTTTTCTTTTATGCTTCTTCTTCTAAGACATGCCATGAAAAGACATGTTTTTCTTTCACATGTACTCGTACATGATCATGATCTTGTCTTTTTCGATTACAAGGAACATCTTTTATTATTTTAAGTTTTCTTGATTTTGTATTGTTGTTAACATCAATGGAAAATTGTTGTTGGTGTTGTTGTTCGCTTCATGAAAGTGAAATTTTCCACGATGCTTTTCTATTTTGGATTTTCAATTTATTTTTAGCATATGAACACACATACATATTTTCTTACAGTTGTTTCATAATTTAGCCTCCTCCATAATTTTGCTTATTTAGCTTTAAAAGCTCTCATGGTTATTTTTAAAAATGAGATTATTTTATAAAAGAAAAAATAACAAACAATATATGTTATGTAATTTTTTTCCAGAAAATAATAATTATTTCTAATATATTTAGTATGGTGTAATATGATGTAATATATATTACACGTTAACATTTGAATGCAATTCAGCTTGCTGAATTGTTATATTTGAACACGGAAATTCTACTGAATTCAATAAATGAACATATATAGCTGAATTTCATATAAGTTCGTGTAAATGTTTAAAAAAAAATGTTTTAATTCAGCTAATTTTTTTTAAATTTTGCTGAATAAGAAAGATCATCATTAAATAATTTTTAAAATGTCAAACAATGCCAGCTGTATTCTGCAAATAAATGCATATATATGTTTGCACGTATCTATATAAAGCTTTAACGGCGATTAAATTTAAACAAAAATATCTAATATTAGATGAATTAAGCACACAACCAGTTGAAAAGCTTTAAACTTATTTAAAGCACAGAGCTCGTTTACACACATGAAGTTTACTTTTTACAATCGAATTCTGCTTGGTGAACTATTAATTCATCTAGGTGAATTAGTTATTCAGCTCGCTGAATTACAAATCCATGCAGAGATATCTAAAGAAAAATATACAAAATAAGACTAATTATATATTCAGCTTACTGAATTAGTTATTCAGCTTGTTGAATTGCATATACGTGCATATACATATATCTAAAGAAAATGCATAAAATGAGCTTAATTATTAACCCAGCTTGCTGAATTACAAATACGTGCATAGATATCTAAAGAAAATATGTAAAATTAAATTAATTATTTATTCAGCTTGCTGAATTACAAACAAATGCATACATATCTAAAGAAAAATATATAAAATGAGCTGAATTATTTACCCAGCTTGACTTGCTGAATTACAAATACGTGCATAGATATCTAAAGAAAATGCATAAAATTAAATTAATTATTAATTCAGCTTGATAAATTACAAACAAATGCATAGACATCTTAAGAAAATATAAAAAATGTTTATAATGAAAGAAACTTGTTATACTCGTGCAAAATATGCTTAACATTATTGAAATCGGAAAAACTATACACATATTACAATGAACGTTAGGCTAAATGAAGAAAAAGTCCGCTGAATACTTTAAACTTTAGTGAGTAACAAGCTGAGAATGTAGGCCAAATCAAATAATTTATCTCGTTGAATTACATTGTAGCAAAAACAAAAAGTACATTACATATTTAACATTATGAATTAAATTACTACATATGTACATATGTATGTATGTATATGTACATAGGTTCTTTTTATGAAGTCTTAATTTATAAAAAATTGGTTTAAACAAAAAATTATTTAACTGCTTTCGTGGGCCTTAAGGAATTTATTATATTTTTTTTTTTCTTTCTTCTTTTTAAATATTTTTGCAACAGTGGCTGTAAAAATAATAAGTGGTTCCTGTCGTCTTGATTTTTTGTTGTTGTAAAGTGTGCATAAAATTTGTGTTGGTTTAATATTTTCACGTCAAGTTTGGTTTTTATTTATAATTTTTTTCACTTATTTTTCTCTCTTGAGTTTAGAGCTTAAAAAAGTAATTGTAAAAAATATGTGGGTTTATGTTACTTTTTATTTTGTGTGATATTTTATTATTTTTTATATGCTGCCAATTTGAGTTGATAATTTTATATCATTTATGTCTGTTAGCTTGCACACACGCTTAAAGTCGTTTGATTTATGGTTATTTTATTCCAGAAGGCATTAAAGATACTTTTCTTTTGCAAAATCAATAACGAAATCCAATAGTTAGAAACATTAGCCGTATTCACAATCTTGTGCATTTGAGATTGCAAATTTATGCAATTGCAAACTTATTCTCTCAATTGTGAATGATATTTTTGGGTTAGGTTGCAATGCTTGATGCAAAACATAAAATTCACAGCTGATTGATAAATAAAAAAAAATTTCCACTGAAGTTTTGGCCTAAAAATACATATGTCTAAGAAAATACTCAAGTATCAAAACATTTACTTAATCAAATAATTCAAATTTGCATTATAAAAATAAGGATTAATTTGTTAGTTAGTCGGGATTTTAAATAACACATTTATTTATGTAAATTTGAATAATTTGGTTTGTGATGTTTTGCGTTTTGCTTATTTTTACTTTTTGTTATTAAATTTTTTTTATTTCAATTAATTTATGAATTTTTTTTTTCATTAATTTTGGTTTGTCTGGTTAATTCCCTTTTGCTGGAAATATTTTTGTTTTATAATTTTGAATAAAATTTTTAAAATTTGAATAAGCAAAATCGGCTTAGCTCACTGCGTATCAGCTGTCGTTTTGCAAGTAAGTATTGCATACATAGAGTAAATATAAGCTATTGGTTTTTAGTGTTGCTTTTTTGCAAAGATGTAGCATGTGCATTTATCTGTATTTTGCTAGTGTAGAGTAAAATTATACTACAGCATTTTGCAAATGCAATGATGCAAGACCATTTGCACAAGACTGTGAATAGGGCTATTGTTTTAGTTTTGTGATATTTGTATTGCTAATTTTAGGGTATTCAATATAAATATGAATTAATTGTTGATTTGTTTAAATGCATACATACATACATATCTATAAATAACTTAAATAGAAATAGTTAAGGTCCGTATTCAACAGAGATTATGACAGATATGTATGTAAGTGTTAATAAAACCAGTATTTTAATAAAAATGCCAAGTGTAAAAGATATTTAACTGTAATAATTCTTTGTGCATTTGAAATGTATGTATGTATGTATGTATATAATGTGCATTTATTTTCTAATTAATTATTTTATTAATTGTGCCAACAATCTTTTCATTTTGAATGTAATAGTGAATAATGTCCTTCCTAACACAATATGTTATGTATATCATTCTTTTATATAATTTCATTTCACATATACATACATATGTATATAAAACTTATTATATAAAAATATCATAGAAAATTATTGATACCTAATTTGATTTACATACATTTACATATGTATATAAAGGTTGCTTTACCATTAAAATTATTTGAATTTAATTTAGCGCCGCAGCATATGCTATAAATTTGTTCCCAACAATAGTTTTAAAAAACAGCATTGCCACCGTTAATATTTATCGCTAGAGTTTTCTTTTGATCCAAATTGCGTTTTACTATTTATAATACATATATGAAATCAGCATATTCAGTTTCTGCCGAAGCTCTTTTATATTATCAAAAAAATAAGTTTTTTAAAATATGGGTATTAATATAATATCATATGCATATGTATAATGTTATGGTAAAATGCTTTAAATAAATATATTTTCTCAGAGTGGCATTCCTTTGAGTTGTCAACAAAAGGAAAGTATCAAGGTACATTTACCTACAAGGTAGTGTTAATATTACAACTCGACCAAAATTAAAAAACGACATGGAGTTTTTTCCACATGGTGATTGTTCCTGTTTTGTCAAAAAGTGCGATTTATTTTTGGCACCGTTGTTACACGTTCTCTCTTAGAACAACAATTTGGTACAAAGTTGACAGCAGAGGTTTACATAATAGTGCTAGCAACACTAGCTGTATTTAAATGTGCCTTGGCAAGGAGCTGATTCAGCACGAATACTCTATTTATCTCTTTCTCACCTTTAGAGACTACGCTAAATTAACAAACAAAGCAGTAGAATGATAATGCAACGTAAATTATCTGGCAGTCTCATTTTTTCCGTGGACAAGTGTGAACAGTAGAGAACATATCCTATCCAAAATTCGGCAGTATTCTTGAGATATAAATCACTGTGATATAGATTATTACAGCATTTCCTAGAATCAGATGAAAATTTTTACTAAAAGGAATTCAGTTTAACAAATGTAATTAAATTTTTTTTATATTCTAAAACAGTTTTATTTAAGTATTGTGTGCGTATTGAAATTTTTGGCGCCGCCATATTGCTTTTCTCTTCTATTTTATTAAAAATCATTGTATTAAAGTAGAACGACAAACGATAAGTGAAGAGTTTACGATTTTGGTGTATTTTGTCGTGGTTAGTGCGAGTAGTGACGGGAGTGTTCATTATATTCCAGCGTATGTGTGACAAAAAAAGCGAACGAAGTAATTTTCATTATCGTTCACTCGTTCGTAAGTTTGGCAAAAATTAATTCATCTGTTTCATTTTACATTGCATCTCATGTTGTATTTTAAATTAAATTTGTTAGAAAAAGAAAAAACAATAATAAAAGTGTTGCTTAAAACAAAATAATACAATAACAACAATCCAAACAATGTGAAGGAATTTTGAACTTTAATAATTAAACGCTGTAATACCACTTATTTTCTTGAGATTAAATTAGAAATTATTGCGTAAACTTATGTATACCGATAAACGAAGGAATAATGTTCGGCTTGTAATAAAGCTTAAAACAATAGGTGGCATAAAATTGTTAAAAAATCTGGTTACATGTATTAACATATAACGCAAGGTACATTACATACATATATGTTGAAAAATTAGTAAATCGTGACTTCATTATAAATAACTGAATTGTGTAGATTAATTGAAATTTATGTGGTTTTTCGAAATGAGTAAATTCTTTCGTTTTTCTTCGGATTTTGTGTCTCTGTCGTCGCCATATTTAAATTGCCCTTACGTGTATATATCTTTGCTCTTTTATGTTTCTTTAACTCATTCTCTTTTGCCTTCTTTCACTAAACCAGTGCTGTCTCTTTTCCACAAAAAAGCGCGCCAATGTGCCATACTTCTTTCTTTTTTTAATTTTTCTCATAGGTGATGCCGGACTTTCATTGAGTTTATTTACATGCTGTTTAGTAGGTCAATTCGTTTAGTTTATATAATTTTAGTGTCGTTAAACTATTTACAATTTGGGTTTTGCAAAAATTTTAATGGATTGGTGGCTGCAGCATGCTAAGCAAAAGGAGTTAAATCTAGGGCTTAAATCTAGTTTAGTGACGCAGCTCCAAATGAAAAAAAAATTACATAGGGCGATAGAAAATCGAAAAATAAGACGAAAATTTAATGTGGTAACTTTCTCGGAAACGCATAGTTTTCGAGTTATTGGTCTCTGAAGTTTGTATATATATGTGCGATTTCCCTTTGCATTTCTCAACGTATAAGGACAATTTTGGTATCATTTGAAAGCTTTTGACTAGATCTATATGAATTTGTTAAAATACAGAAGTTTTTAATGATATTTAAAAAAAAATATTCTATGCAGAAAAACTATTCTATATACCGCCGTGTCGGGATATACCATGGTGGAGAAACTCAGTAAGCCCGGCCGAAGGCCGTCTATGCAGAGAATATATTCTATATACCGCCGTGTCGGGAAATACCATGGTGGGAAAAATCATTAAGCCCGGCCGAAGGCCGGCTATGCAGAAAATCTATTATATATACCGCCGTGTCAGGATATACCATGACGGAGAAAATCATTTAGCCCGGTCAAAGGCCGGCTATGCAGACAATCTAAAAAACTGCTTTGACACCTAAAGATTTTAAAATTTAAATAGAAAATTTGCAAATTCATATAGATCTAGTCAAAAGCTTTCAAATGTTACCAAAAATTGTCCTTATACGTTGAGAAATGCAAAGGGAAATGGCACATATATATAAAAACTTCAGAGGCCAATAACTCGAAAACTATGCGTTTCCGAGAAAGTTACCACATTAAATTTTTGCCTTATTTTTCGATTTTCTATCGCCCTATGTATTTTTTTTTTCATTTGGAGCTGCGTCACTAAACTAGATTTGTTCCAAATCTATACCTATTTATGGACTTATTGAAGTCTGAAATTTTCAAATTAAACTGTATATCCAACACCTTTCTACCTGAATTTAGACCAAAAAAAAAATTATTAAAATTAACCTAAGTTGTAGAAGATTTGAAAATAGAAATTATTAAGTAAAATAAATATCCCGACAATTCTTATTTGTCCAGTTATGGGTGTGTGAAGTAATATAAACCTGATTATGCGTTACATTTCTGAATGTAATGGAACAATATTGGTATTGTTTAAACTCTATGCAGAAAATTCATATGTATTTAGTAAACAAATACGTTTTGTTATATATTCTTTTTAGATTTTTAACTCGGACCACAAATGATGGAAGATATAACAAAAAATATAATATTTACAAATGCTCTTGGGGGTAATGTGCAGCCCATACAGTACCAAACGGCTGATGGTACTATTTTAAAGCAGCCTAAAATTGAAGGACAAAAGGAACAGCCAACATTTTACTATACAACGACAACTGTAGATATTATAAACATTAAAAACAGTCAATATGTATGTATAATTTTTAAATTTGTTTTTGCAGGGAAATGGAACAACTGTAAATTTGGCTCAACTGGCCACAGACGACAACAAGACTTGCTACATAGCGCAGCCAGTAGGAGGTTACAACTATGCTTTAGTCAATGGCATGCAATTGAATCAAATAAACCAGGGCAGTACTATAGGAATTGCTACTTTAGATTCACAAGGCCGTTTACAAATAGTTAATCAGAATAAACCTATCGCTGCTGTAAGTACTTTTCTAATATTGTTTTACCAATTAATTTATACATATTTACTATCCAATATTATCCCCGATTATTTTTAGCAGTCTTTACAGGCAATTTCACCCATACAAAATACAATATCCAACATAAGTTTCAAGTGTGATGTTTGTGGTTTAATGTTTTCACATTTGGCTTTACTAAATCACCATAAACGTATACATGCACAAGATGGTAGCGATCAGCAGCATCAGCAAAACCAGCAACAAGATTCCATCGTAGTCAATGCTCAAGGTTTAGTGCAAACACAAAATATTATAACCGATAATGGTCAAATGGGACAAATCCAAATTGTGGCTACTGAGTCTTTAGAACAAAATTCAGTACTACAACAACAACAATTACAACAACAACAACAACAGCAGCAGCAACAAAATCAACAACAGCAGCAGCAGCAGCAGCAGCAACAACAACAACAAACTAATGAGGCACAAATAAGTAATAACACCAATGCCACGGGTAAATCCCTTAAATTAGAACATAGTAAATGTGCCACTTGTGGTGTACAAATACTACAACCTGTCAAACGTAAAGGACCCAAAGTAACTCGATGTGACAACTGTCTACAAAACGATCAGGCTCAACAAGCTGCAATGGCGCAACAAGTACAACCCACACAAATATTCGTAGCACCTGATGGTGAAATTAAATTTGAAATGAATGAACTGCAAAGCGGCAATTCCGAATCGTCTATGGACTCTTTAAATGCCCAAAATATGCTACAAAATCATTTACAGCCGGTACAAATAATCTCAACAAATACACAAGGTCAGCAAGTTCAGATTATAAGTCAATCTAATAATTCGTCTGCAACCACAACGGCGACTAACAATGCATCGACAACAAACATAAAACGGGAAAATTCGAATGGAGGCACATCACCGCAAATAGCAAAGAAAAAATTCTCTCAGCCAAAAGTGACAAAATGTAACAAGTGCAATGGCTCTGGCGTAGTATTTGCCGGTTCCGGAGCACCAGCATCCAAGCAACCATGTTCGGCGCAGACAGCATCAAAAACAGAGTTAGTAAAATATAAAAATTTTAATACATACATACATATATTGAAAAACAGTTTTTATTTTTATCAAAATTATTTCGCCAGATTTGCTTTAAAATTCAAAATAATTTTATTTTAGTTAATGTTTGTACATATATAAATTTATTTTCAAACTTTCGTTCTTTTCTAGTACTCCAAAACCTTTTACATGTAACATTTGTTCGGGAACGTTCTCCCGCTATTCAAGTTTATGGTCTCATAAAAAACTACACAGTGGTGAGAAGAATTACAAGTGCGGTATATGTGGCTTAGCTTTTGCCAAGGCAGTGTATTTAAAAAATCATGCTCGCATACACACCGGAGAAAAGCCGTACAAGTAATCGTTTTTGAATTAAAAACTCGCATTTAATTATTAACTTAAAATTTCTTAATTTCAGATGTCAAACTTGTGGTATGCAGTTCTCCCAATCACCCCATTTGAAAAATCATGAACGTACCCATAGCGGTGAACGACCTTATGTATGTGAAGTGTGCGATAAAGGCTTTGCCCGACATGCGACTCTCTGGAATCACAGGCGTATACATACCGGTGAAAAACCTTACAAATGTGATATATGTGGTTCGGCGTTTTCACAGGCTGCGCATTTGAAAAATCATGCCAAAGTTCATTCTGGAGAAAAACCATTTAAATGTGATATTTGCTCAGCTGCATTTGCGGATCGTTTTGCTTTAAAACGTCATCGTGGTATTCACGAAAAATACGGGCAAACTGCCCCTCGACAACCGGCACAAGTGCCTCAAAATCAACACGACGGCGGATCAGGCCGTGATCGTCAACAAAAACAAGAAATGCCAGATATGGATGATGATGCTCAGCATGAAGTTATAATATCAGGATTATAGACAAACTCAACAAGTGGAAGTGGTGCTTTATATACGGGAACATATCAACATCACATGCCAACGCAGCAGCCAGCAACAGCAGCAACAACACATCATCATCATCAACAAAAAGAGACACAACAACAGCAATCACCACAGCTTCTTACAACATCTTCAATATCATCTACAACTGCTTCGTATTTACATAACTATCACCCTTTACAACATAATGAATCGCCTGCAGCAGTCTATTATCATCCACAGCCTCAAACGAATGTTAATCATCCCAATATTGGAAATGTTACCGAGATGATATCAATAAATTCAGCAGCGTCAAATATTATTTTAACCCCACTGACTAATAAACGATAAAATATTTTAGGACACAACCTGAGAATTTTTCGACAAAATTGCAACGAAAAATATGGTGAGTTTTTATTATTTATTTTATTATTAATTTTTTCATACTTAAGTACATATGTTCGTTAAAAAAAAAAAAAAAAACATCTAAAGCTTGAAAATAGTAATGATGAGGAGCCTGGGTTTGAATCTTTGTCATCAATTGTTGTTACACTTTTTAAGTGATGAATTCATACCACTTTTCACGAAAGTGTACCTTCTTGTAGCTTACAAGTATAAACTGTTCAATAGAAGAATTGTAAAACCATTAAGATTTTTTCCACATTTTCAACACCTTTCTTTTCCACCAAGTAGTTACGGCACAATGTGTTTTAAAATAAAGGGCCATTCCATGAGTGCTAATCATCCTAATAAAATGATACATGACAGCTTTATTTCTTTAATTTTTATACAAAAAAGCACCTCTATTCTATTCTTTCTATTTCTTTTTATTTTTATATATTTTTGATATTTATACAGGCTAAAGTTCGTAATTTAATAATCAGAGAAAAATTGTTTCAAGCAAAAAAGGAAAAAATTTAATATCTAAACACTCCTTTAGATTACAACTACACGGCTGAATAGAACAAATGATGTTTTCGGTAGAAGCCACTAACATCGTCAGTATTCATGTGTGTATGCTTTCAATACTCGTTAGGTAGATTTGTTGGACATGATCACATATCCCATTTATACACATTTCGAATGCAAATAGAATACGAAACAGACTTCTCACTACTACAATTGTTTTTTGTCACATTTCAAAATGCTTTTTAATTTTTCTGTTAATTACCTTTCATCGTTTACTCATCATTTTTCACACAACTACTTTTGCTCCGTTTCATGCATCATATCATTAAAAAATTCTTGTGAATTGGTATTACAAATCAATAAATGTGAAACTTATTTTATTTTATTTCAGTCTGGTTTCCTTATATTTTTTTCAAACGTATCTATTGGCCCACTAGATGATGGTTTTTTATTCCTGTGATGCTCTTACCATTTCTCTTCCAATGATGCGTAACTTATTTTAAGCCAGCGCTTTTCACTTGTAAATAACAATAAAACTATGTATAACTACATTTAAGTAGTACTTACTGATAGAATAGAAACATAATTTAGCAGAATTCTGCGTGTTGGGGTTACTTCGTAGCTCGATTCGAAAAGTTAACTGTTCGAATTTGTATTCGAGTAAACCCTCTGCTTAATTTATTTTTCTTAAAATAAGCCTTTTTTTTTTTCTTTAAAATGATTATTATTTTTTCTTTTAAATGTTTTTAAAGGTTATTTCTAATTTATAGAAAGAAAACAAAAAAGGAAACATTTAAAATTACTATTAATAAAATAAAATAATATGCATACATCATGAAACCTTCAATAATTAATTATATAACTATTAAGAATTTAATTCGGGTTCTTCATCCGAAAAATCTAAAATAATTTACTATAAGAAGTATAAAATTTTCTTAGAAAATATAAAAATAAGAAAATTATCGTTTTGGTTAAAATTGCGTTAAAATTTAAGTTTTCAATTTATAATAAGATTTTGTCTTAGTTCAGCATGCAATTATTTTTCTACACAATTCGAAATGTTAAGAATTAATTTTTTTTATATTTTCATTTAGAAATTTTTGACTTTTTAAAAGGGATCCCATAAAATTGGTCCCTGGTAACTTGTATCTGTTTTTGTAAAAAAGCAATACATAAAAAAATATACAATAAATATATTTTTGTTAAGGTCTTAGCTAATTATTCAGATAGAATATAAACTAGCTTAAGCAACGATTTTGTATAACATATTTAAGATTAACTTACTTGCTTATTTTAATTAAAAAAAAGAAACTTCAATATTTGTGTAAATAATTTATTAAAAAATAAAATATAAAAATATTAAAAATAAACAAATGATGAAATTTAAAATTTTTTAACTCAATAATACCCATTTATACGCGAATGTACTATAAGATGATAAGGAATACTATTTGGGGGAGGTGATTATTTCGAGAATCTACAAATCAGCTGATCTTTCAGACTTCATTCAAATGCAGTAGTATTATCAGTAGTAAAAAAAGGCAGTAAAATGGCTACTGTTTCACAGGATATTCAAGAGAAATGTCAAATTTCCCACGCACAGTAAAAGAGCAGTTGTGTCTTTTGCGTCTTTAACACGTATACAATCAAGGCGAATTCATTAACATATGGACTTATTAGCCTACGTCATCATCAGCTGTGCAACCCTGAACTGTCAAAAATTGCGTATGCTAAGGAGTTAGGTTCATTTTATGTATATATTTCTATAAGACCATTATTGCTCTTACAGTTGGTGGAAAATTTTGCGATGAATGTTATTGTTGTGGAAATAATAGGCTTTTCACACTTGCCTACATTTTGCGGGAATGCCCGAAAGATGTTGAAAACATGAAACATGCGTTCACATCTGCAACATCTACATCATTTCATTTGTCAAAATAAAAAGAAAACAGGTTTTGTAATAAAATAAAAATTAATTAAATAAAATGGATTTTGAAGAACAATTAATAATTGGGTCGATTGTTGATTTGCAAGAGCAATCCCTTGTTCCTCTAACGGCTCTCCAGCAACTTTACTTGTATTTATCAAATTTCCTCTCCTCATTCCAGCGCAGGTATCGCAAAGAGATCAATATTGGATAGAAATGGTTGAAGCGACTTGCTTAACTTATTCCAACCTTTGCACATTGGGGCCAAATGAATGAAAAGTGGCGATTAATTCAAAATATGAACTTTAAAATTCATGATCGTGTTTGGTACCGGGTGAAAGTGGATAAAATTCTGCATCACTAATTGCAAAAATTATACTTTTAAGTTGTTTGCTTTAGTTGAAATGAGCACTTAAAGTTGAATAATTGTTATTTTTTTTGTGCATATGGAAAAAAAGTGAAAATTTTGATATTTCAATTGATAATTTTTTCTATTAATACTTCTAAAAGTTAAATTTTTATAATGGAACCGTCAACTTCAGGTAGTTTACTATATAGTACATGTTTTTTTGTTTAAATAAATGTTTTAAAAATATTAAATGTTAATAAAATAAAATTAGCCCAAAAATGGGCTATTTTTGATTTATATATGGAGTTTCAACAACTTTGTTCGTGAGCTTGCGTAAAATCGTCTATATAGTGTTATAATATCAGATCTCAACTAATAAACCCCAAAATATTTTTTTGCGATTTTTGGCGATTTTTGAGTTATGCTTGTTTTTGTGAAATAACTCAAGATGCTAAAAATCCACAAATATGAAAAAAAAAAAAAACAAAACAAAACATCAAGTTGTTTTTACTTTGTTTTGTCATTATTTTCGTTATAGTAGTTGTTATTGTAGCTAAAAAATGTGTTGTTAATTAGAGATGGGGGCGTGAGTAACTTTAATTCACGCATGCTCACGTGATTGCGTATGTTGGGTTTATTTACTATGAATAAAACTAATTAAATTATTTTACATGTGTTTATGATATTTCAATGAATTTTACTTAAATATTTGTTAATTTTAAATTATTAGAAAATTGTATATGGCACAAGTGCACTATTTTGAAAAATTGAAGGAGGTCACGCTCCCATCCCTATTTATTATTGTCATTTATTTGAGTCCTACATAATAACTGTTGGTCATATACATGCATCATACGAGTAAAGTTTTAATTTTGTTTTAAGCTGGTGATATCAATCTACTAATATAATGATAATACATTTTTAAGAATTTCTATCCATCCGTAGGGTATTATTGATTCGGTACTGACACGTTTATTTATTGTTTTAGCTGTCAATGTTTTGTGACGTGATGTTACATATTTAAAGTGTTGTGAAAGTGTAAATTATTCGGTACAGGGTTAAAGGAATTACTTTTTGCAAATTTTAAACGAATAGAAATTTTATTAATTTTAGGAACATGTCCCAAAACAATTTTCATTCCTCGTCATGAGTTGCATAATTTTATGAGGAGTGCAGAACCTAAATCACTTCAGGATAAATTTAAACTTTTGAGATGGGAAGTAATAAAACGTGTCGACCCTTCGGATATGGTAGATTTTATGACAAGGTTTCATAATTTTTGCTCTAGCTATGAGATTCGGTGGCAAAAATGTCATAGAAAGAATGAAATTTTTGTAAAAAATAATAAGAATTGGCTGGATGCCTCAATCTCATTCAGTCCACCACCAGAACCACAACAAAAAAGAGGTCGCAATGATCTCTCATTTGAAGAGTGCAAAGAAAAAACAAAAGTTAAGAAATGTAAAGACATAAGAGATCAAATTTCTTTGCCTGTTTTGGCTTACGCCACACAAATGAGCTTGAGAGCTGCTGGAAAAATAGATGAGTCGAAAATTGTTAAGGAAATAATATCATCTCCAACAAAAGCCAAAAAATACCGAAAAAGTATAGAACAGGTACCACCACAGCAGTTAACTCCGGATGAAGCTCTGTCCGTTTTGGTAGAAGCGAAGCTAAGTCGCCACCAATATAATGTTATTAGAAAGGTTGCACCTGAGAAATTTCCATCATATAAATTGGTCCAAAGAGCTAAGAAAAAATGTTACCCAAAGGGAGAACAAATGAAAATTTCTGAAACATCAGCGCAAGTTAGCCTACAAGGAATATTGGATCATACCACTGAACGTCTTTTGTCGGTTAAAAATGCAGATTTAAATTCGTTAGACAACGAAGAAATCGAAAAAATTACTTTATACACTAAGTGGGGCTTTGACGGAAGTTCAGGGCATAGTTCTTACAAACAAGCCTTTCATGACAGTAATGCATCTGATTCTTCTGTATTTATTACGTCAATTGTACCATTAAAATTATTTTGTAAAAACAAAATCATTTGGCATAATCCTCGACCGTCTTCAACTAGGTTTTGCAGGCCATTAAAAATTGAATTTATGAAAGAAACGGTCAACAGTATTAAAACAGAAAGAGAAAGAGTGGAGACAGAAAAAAATGCTCTTATCGATACAGTGATATCAGTTGGAGAAAGAAAGATAAAAGTGAACCACAAACTAATTCTCGTTATGATTGACGGTAAAGTGTGTAACGCGATTACAGACACAAAGTCCACACAAAAGTGTGTGGCGCTACCAGCAAGGAGTTCAACAATATTGAACAAATGATTTCTAGAGATTCCAACGTAGAAGAGTTCGGTTTGTCTGTCCTACATGGCTGGATAAGATTTTTTGAATGTCTTATTCACTTGGCATATAAACTTCCAATTCAAAAATGGCAGGCAAGAAGTGACGAAGAAAAAAAAAAATTATTGCTGAAACTAAAAGTCGTATTCAACGCGAATTTAAAAAGAGAACGGGATTGATCATTGATCAACCAAAACCTGGTTTTGGTAACTCTAATGACGGGAATACTGCAAGACGTTTTTTTAAGAATGCAGAAGTATCTGCTGAAATTACTAATATTGATTTAGAGTTGATCAAAAATATGCACACAATATTAATTGTAGTTTCTAGTGGTATTGAGGTCAACATTGAAAAATTTATAAACTTCGCTAATAACACTGCCAGGCTATTTGTGAAAAAATATCCATGGTACTATATGCCTCCTACTCTTCACAAATATTTTATTCATGGGCCTGAAATTATATCATTATCGCCATTGCCAATTGGTCAGCTAACCGAAGAGTCTCAGGAAGCCAGAAATAAAGATTTTAAAAGTTATAGGGAGAATTTTGCCCGTAAATGCAGTCGAGAAAAAACAATGGAAGATATCTTTAATAGATTTCTCTTAAGTTCAGATCCGTTTATAACAAGCATGAAAAATAGTTATAAAAAGAAAAAAGAGCTAATGCCAAAATCTGCATTGGAGTTGCTTGTACTTCCCAGCAATCAAAATAGCAATGATGAAGATGGAGATGAAGATGGAGATGAAGATGGAGATGAAGATGAAGATGAAGATGGAGATGAAGATTAAGATTATTGTAACGAATTAATTTATGATTATGAAATTGAATGTGAAGTAAATACTAACATTGAAGGTAATAATGATTATAATAAAAAATTGTTGTTTTCAAAAAAAAAAAAAAAAAAAATAGAATAACCGAATTTAATTAAATTTTTTTTAAATAGTGTGTTTATGGTTATTTATCAATAAAAAAACAATTAGATTTTCAAATGTTTCATTTTTGAACAAAATTTTAAAACTTCGAGAAAAAAGGTATGATTTTAATTTAAAAATTTTCTAATAGAAATACATATAAAATATTTATTCCTTATTATTTTTAAAAATATTACTTATTTTTCTTAAAGTACATTTAGTATGCTTTAATTTGCAATTTAATTGAATAATTTATAGCGCACCGTTCCAAAGTTACAGCAAAAAATGTGAAAAAAGAGGATTTTTTACAGAACACAAAATGGCCCATAAAGGGTTAAAAAATGTGTTTTTTCACTCTGTTTTTTTTCAAATGTTGGTTTTTTATGTATTTATAAATATCCATTAATAAAAAATATTTTTTTTTTTAAATTACGACTTCTATGAATTAATCGCCACTTTTCATGCATTTGGCCCCACAGTGCTTTGGTGAAAAAAGTTCCACTCAAAATATAATATATTATTATCATTCCTGAAACGAGAGACTCTTTTGACCAGCCTTCGAAATTATACTTTTCATCTCTTTGTATTTGATGATCCTGATCATATCACACTTTCAATAAAACCAAAATGCCAAAATTTATTTAAATTTTCTCTTTATTCAATTAATATTTCTTTATCAATTTCTTAACTTAAAAGAAGAAGGAATCATACTTTGTTTTAAATTTTTATGTTAATATTAGGTTTGCTTTTCTTTTTATACGTTTTATTTTTTATCATAATTTATGTTTAGGCAAACAAATTTAAAATATGTATATAAGTTCATCATTGATTAGTGTTTTATTTAAATTAGCTTAAATTTATTTCTTTTAAGTGTTTTAAATGACTTAAATAGATGTTTTTTTGTAATGAAATTTTTGTCATATCTGATGGTTTATAGTTTTTCTTACTACACTCGTAAATTATTTATAAGTATAAATAGTTAAAGCAAAATTGTTTCTGAAAGTGATAATAAAGATTTCAAATGCTTGTTAGATTTTGTTTTAGTAACAATGATTAGTTATTTATTTAGTATTTGATATTCATTAAACTATTGCTTGTAATTTGCTTTCATTTTTTCATATAAATTTCTTTTATGAAAAAATAAATTTGTGAAAAATTTATGCTAAAATGATTATTCTAATTTTTCGACCATTTTATCGCATATCTATCGTTCAATAACAAGGTGATAAGAAGTTGCACATGACAGCGGTTAAGTCATAATTATCCTCGTTTATAATACCTCCGTTAGTTTGAGGGCATTGCTATTGACCTCTAAATATTTTGCCCCCACTCCGGTTGCAAACTTTTGGACAAAAATTGGAAACAGCATTTGTCTTAAAAATGCCTGAGGAAAGCTCTATGTGTGACACAAATTAAAGTTTTTTTTTTTTATATATAAACTTTGTTCATATATGAGATGATGGTGTGCATTACTGTCTTACATGCTTGCTTGACCAATCCAAGGCGAATTCATAGAAAGATGATATTCGGATACTTTCGGCGGTTATGTTTTTCATCTCCCTGAGACGTCAAAGTGAAATTTTCAGTACTTATTTTCGACATTCATTCCAGGAAGGTATTTTCTAAAGCAAATTGGGGCAAGACCACCTTGTATTAGTAGCAACTTTAAACAATTATAGCTCCCAACATACTGAATCGACAATAACCCACTATATCTTGTTCACTTCTGAGACAATTTTTTAATAATTTGGTACAACTTTTGCCAAAATCGGTTGAATAATGTCTGCATGAAGTCCAGCACAAAAAACCATATTGCGTATTAACTATATATTCGTAGATACATATAACAAAAACCATAGACCTTATCATTCCCCATTCCTGAACGAATTGCGCAAAATCAAATGAAAAATACTTCAAAGGTATCAAATATAAATAGAAAAAAAAAAACGTAAATATTTTTTTAGAGAAACTTGTGCTCTTTTCATAAATAAGTTTTTTTCTTTATAAATTTGATAAAATTATCTTTTTATTCATAGCAAAAAAGCATTTTACATCTATATATATTTTATTTGTGTTCAACATTAAGAAACTATTTCTTATTTTACTAAAATAAATTTGTTTGAATTTAATAAAAACATATTTTTTCTAAATAGGAGTTTGAATTCATTTAGGTGTTAATGTTAAGGTGTTACAAAATTTAAAACTAAATAATTTTATATATAATTTTTTAAGCAACAAATATAAACATAGATTTTTTTATTGTAAATTTAAGAAAATAAGGCATTTCTTACTCTTATACAGATATTTTGATAAAGAGAAACTATATTTTTACGTAAATATTTAATATTGTATAAAAAAAAAACTAAAGAAAATATGTAGACGCATTTAAATGTTTTGCTCGATCATCATATACGATAAATATTAAGTATACATTTAACAATCAAATAAAATGAAATTTTTTTTTAATATTTTCATATAAATTATTTTATATTGTTGTGTTTGATGCTGATTTTGTGATATCTTTAGTTTGGGGCGCGATGTCTGAATGTAATTAAGCCGATCTTGTTTTTATATGTTTACTAATCAATAATTTTATATATGAATTATAAATATTAGTTAGTATTTATTTAATGGAAGCTGCAGTTTTTATAGTTTCATCTTGAAATGATTTCTTTAAAATGTTACGATGATTGACGTAAAATTATCTCCGAAGCCGCATGAACTTGAAATATAATCATTCATTTAGTTCATTCTTTCTTTGTTTAATATTTATATTAATTTTATCTCAATACTAGCTTTTACCCGTGACTTCGTTTACGCTACATGTTAATAAAAAGCAAAAAGGACCAAAAGTACTAGCTTTTCCTCGAATTAACCTCAAAAAAGGTGCACTGTATGTTATTTAAAAAAAAAAATTAAAAAAAAAAAATAAAAAGTACCAATAGTGCCAGTAAAAAAATAATAAAAAGTACCAAAACTACAAGCTTGTCCCTTTTTTACCCCCTTTAAAAGTAACTCACATTTTAATCCGGGTCCAATGCTATTCCTCTAGTAAATTTCGTCCAAATCCATTTAGAGAATTTCTCAGAAAAAAACTAATGAAGGAAAAAAAAACCACCAAAAGTAAAAACTAAAAAGTACCAGTTTTTCTCATTTCAGCTCCCAGAAAGTGTTTATGTCAATTTATAAAAAACTTGAAAAATATTAGTACAAAATAAAAAGTACCAAAACTACCAAAGTTTCCCTACTCATGGATTTCATCCAAATCCACCGAGCGTTTTTCTTAAATTCCTCAATGAGTTGTTAGCCGTGATTGCTGGGATGAATATGAAAATGCAAGAGCTATAAAAAATTACAATATTTTGCTCAGAAGAAGACTTGCATAAAATCTTGGCCTGATTTGGACTGAGCAGTAAGCACAGTAGATCAAACAAAAGAGAATTTATGAAAATCCTTATGAAAATAAATGGAGGAGTTTTTCAAACAAAATAATTTAGGAGAACAAATTTCACAAAAAAAAAATTTTGTGGGGCCAAAATGTTTGTAAACCCGGCCTAGCAAAAAAATTTTGTAAATCGGGCAATAAATAGAGTAGTTATGCGATAAACAATATTTTGCGGTGAGGGCGTAGGGGAGGGGTCAATTTGCACCGATTTTCTAACTGCACGGAAACCCGTTCAAACACAAAAAGAATTATGAAAATGGGTCCATAAATAAAAGTTCCTCCTATTTTTCCAACAATTGTGGGGCGAAATGAGAATCTTTAATATCGGTTCATAAATGATAGAGATACGATGGTTCAAATATTAAAAAGAATGCCTCTTGAATTGATTGGCTCCTTATTTTTTTTCAATGTAGGGTAAAAGCCACCCGATTAGCCTTCAAACGTGGTAAAAAAAACTAAAGAAGGCGGAACTCTTGATTAGATTAATGGATTTCCCAAATGGAAGATAATCGCTAGTTCTAGAACGTTATATGAATGTCAGCTGTTGCTTTTACATGTTTTTTTTACTGAAAACTTTGTTAGTAACACTGAAGATGACTTTCTGGAAGATATGGACTTGGTCGTCGGCATCATGTTCAGAGTCAAAAGAAAATTTCTACAGAAAGCTATAGCAAAACAATATCAACAGAACGGGAGAACTTTTATAAATATAAGACCCTTTAACTCGGTCCTCCATAACATGCCTGAATACTTCTAATTTTAGAGAGTCTTACGAAAAATTTACTTTAGGAGAAGAAAAAATTTGTCAAAGTTTAAAAATTTTCAATATAAAACAAACCATTTAAAAATTTTTTTTTTATTTTAAATCTAATTTGTACGAAAGAAATATTCGTTCATCATCGTGGCCAAGGCAGTAAAATTCTTGAATGCTTTTTTTACATTTCAACTTCAATGGCGCGGCGCTTCTTTTACGTCTTAAAAATTTTGTTTTTTTTTTTTTCTTTCTTTAATGTATAATAAATTTTGCCATCAAAAGCTTTTCGTTTTATTTTCAGAAGCTCATTTGGCTTATAATAAAGTAATAAACCAACACTATTGAAATGGGATTTTGAGGCTTTAAAGCGTTTGTAGAATGCTTTCATATAAAAGATTTTTCTACAAAGCTTTTTAATCGAGTGTTATGTTTTATTTATGTCTACAGTTTAACTATAGTGTTAGGAAAGCTGTTTAAGATTGCTTTTTAGCTTTCTCATTCTTAGACTTTGCAAGGATTTTCTTTTAATTTAAAAGCTTAAGTTAAATGTTACGCGATATTATTATGTTGAGTTACACATACATACATACATACATAAATGTTATTTAAATAGAGGTTTGCTTGCATGAAATGATGGCACTATGTAACAAAGCTCTATTTAAGATTTAGGTTAGAAAAGAAAATTATGTTAAATAAAATTTTACATACGAGTACTTTCTAAATTAAAGCCCTCCACGGCCGATGTAGTGACTGGTGACGCTAGCTGTGAAGTCGAAGGTGAATGTCTACTTTTACTACTGGAATTTGAGCTAGTTTTTCTGTGACCTCTACGTGTGGACGATTTTAATCAACTTGCAGTGCGTGTCAGCAGCTCATCATCGTCCAGTTTGGCCAGAGCAGCCGTAGAGCCCACATCGATAGAAGTTACACGATTGCCACCATCAGCTATGGAGGGTAACTTAATGATTTCTGTTTCTGACTGCACCGGCATTATAATGCAGACGAAATTTTGGCCAGTATGAGAATCTCTAGGATGTAAAGTGACAGGATTAAATTTATCGGTTTGACCTTCAGTGTACGTTTGAAGACGTTGAAATATTTCTGGATAATGTTTACGCAAAATTACACCACGACGTGAGAGTATATCGAGTATGTTTGATAGCACTACCTCTCGCTGAGCAGTAGAACTGCGCATTTGAGGATTGAAGGTTAGAATTAAAACTTCTGTGGTTGGTTCGGGTACGGCCACCACAGTGACGGGTTGCGGTAGAGGTTGTTGCTGTTGTTCCAGCTCGGCTAAGACTGTTTTGCAAATTTTCAATTTGGCACAACGTGAAACAAGTTGTCGTTCCCAGCGCACTGGAGCCTGACCCATGCCTGGTGCCTCCGATACCACACACACCGCCACATAAACCAACATTTTCGAATCCGGTCGATATTCTGTACTCAATTTTAACAACTCCGAATAAAGTTCTAAGCCCATCTCAGCTGGCATTAAATCTGGCCAGCGTACATAGGAGGCCTCGCCCATACATTGAAAACCGTTCTTGATGAAACCCTCTGCCGATTCGGGAGAACGAAATAGAATCCTGACCACACCTCGTCCTTGCGACAGGAAACCTTTGCGTGCTAATAAGCTTAAATGGCGCAAGGAATCGCTGTCATCCTTGCAAGAGGCTAACACTTGGCGGCACAGATTTGAGACACGGGAGTGCAGACACGCTTTACGATGTTTCTCCCAATGGGCTCGGCGACATTCACGCGAACAATATAAATAGGTACAATTGTGGCATGACTTGTAATACTTTTTGGCGTCGGCGGGCGTGGCAGTACGATCGCACTTGTTATTGCGGCACTTGATCTGCAACTCACCAGAGGCGCTGGCTGTTCGATTATTCGACTCTGAGGAGTCACCGAGCGATACACGGCGGGGAGGCAAGAACGTGGTCGTTCCACCACCTGCATGGCCATTTGCCGTCGTACTGGTGTTGGTGATGGAGGTGATTGAATCACTGGCATACGTTTTGGTATTTGCAGCATGATGTTGGGATTTTTGTTCGAATTGCTGTTGTTGCTGTTCTTGTTTCGGCTGCAGTTGCTGCTGCTGTTGTTTCTGTTTAGTTGCCGCATCTCCTTCACTGCGCCGACGCAAACGCTGCTGTTCTTCTTTCGATATACCAAGTAAGTTTTCTTTATATTGTTGATTTTGTAGCTGTTGCAAAGGTTGTGAATTTTGGGGCATGTACTTTTGGATTTGTTGTTGCTGTTGTAGAATTTGTTTATTGGGCGTCTGTGACTCACTAACTAAAACGCCTCCTGTTTTTATATTAAACGATATAATGAGTTAAAGAAAAGAAGAGAACTTTTAGTTGTTTTGTTCAATATTAAAGCTTTTAATATACATATATTTTTAGAAAAAATTTACTACACAACATCAAGCATTCATTGTTTTACTAAAAACTTTGATTTTCTTTATTTAAAATTTATGAAATCTTTAGCATGCTAAAACTTTCAAATTAAACTTAATTTAATGACAACTAACGCTTTAATTAAAACAAACTTTAGCTTAATTTAAAACCATTTTTGGTGTGTTAGTTTTTAGCTAAGGCAAGGAAAAGAAAAAAAAACCTTTTTAAACTTTTTTTTTTAAATATAACTAAATTTTGTTTTGTTTTATTATATTTTTTGTATATTTTTCTCAGTGTAATTTAACTTTTTATTGTTATACTAGTTATATCTTAAAGAAATTTACACTAAACTGTTAATGCTGCACCGCAGTTAAGGCTTTAGCTAAATGATCTTAATTTGACACAAATACATAATAAGTGATCTGATGGAGATCGATCGATTGTAAAATCAAAACGTAAAAATTTTACTTGCTTATTATTTTAAATTGGCTAAACATAAATTTATTATTTTTAGATTTAAGATTTGAACAACTTATTGATCTTTAAATTAAATTGAAGATTCAATAAATAATAAAATTTATCATAAAAAAATATTTTAAAAGTAGTTTTTAATAATTTTGTGAAAAAGTGTTTAAATGGTCAAGGTTAAGCTTTGTAAGATGTTCGAATTAACTGTTTGCTTGTTGAAAGCTCATTTATTATTTTTACTATACGCATTTTGACGGCATTCGTATGAAAAAAATCTCAATCAACTGAGTTCGTCATGAAAACGTAATCTTGATGTACTCGTATGTACACAATTGTTCTTATAATATTTATAGATTTTGATAAAGATTTTAAATGAAATCTACCAGGTTTCCAATGGTCAATGCACTAATTTTAAAGTTCTTATTGATTCATGGCGTTCAAGTTAAGTTTATTAAAGTTTTTGTGTCTTTGAATACTTTTAGTAAAATGATATTTTTTTTTTTTAATTAGGACCAGCACTCAGGGGATGACCCCTACGTATGCAGTGCACTCTGCCGGAACTCAGGGAAAGGGATAGGGTAGAGAAGATAGATGTTGAAAATTTAGAATGCTTAACTCTTTCACAACTCTGCTTTTTTCGCGTTATGTATGTTAATTTTTAAGGCAGTGTTGAGGCGCCTCCGGTGTTAAGTAGACGCATTAACTTTGTTAAGCTGTATTAGCAGGCATTTTATTAATTGTTTTACTTCGCCGATGTTTCTGCTAACCGACGAAGGAGGCCGATGTTGTGTACATTAGCTTCGAACTGCATCAATCGCTGTCGGAACAGTTTTTAAGTGACCAGTGCTATGCCTTCATCACTTAAATAGTCCGACAACAATTAATACAACGTCTCACTAATGTACATTAGAGAAATTATTGACTATTGAAACTATTGATTATTGACTTGCTCTGGCCAGGGTTTAAACCCAGGCCTCAAGTCATTGTTTGCTTAGTAGTCAACGCGCTAACCACTTCAGCCAACAACACCCATATGACATTATTAAATATTTTTTTTTTAGAATTAGAAGACTTTTTATACCCATTTGCTGTAAAAATGGGCAAAAGAGGGAACTTTAACTCCGCCTAAAATTTATCCCAGCTACAAACTTTCAAACCAGCATTACTGATTAGAATCTTATCATTTATTGCTCATTTCCTGTTGCACAGTGTCGACTTAAAAACAAAATATATCAATTAAGTTCCTAGATTCTTGAAAACCTTTTCTTTAAATCGTCCCGCGATATTCATGATAAGTTTCTAGAAGGTTCGTTTTGAAATCGATCGATTTCTATCGTATACTTGCTGGCATCTTACGTTGTTCAACATCGATCGGAATTTCCATTTAAATTATATTGAAATTTGGATCGATACCAAAATGTCGTAGTATGATCCCTGATTGCATACTAAAACTTAAATTTATTTCTTTTTTGTGTCTAATAACTAATGTTTTTTTTTAATATAATTTTATACATACTTATTTTATTCTAAATTGCTATACCGTGATACAATACAATTTACAAAATGACACATAAAACTTAAGTATTTGTTTGACGATTTAATGTCAAACTGACCATTATTGATAAAATGAATCGTTATTTTTTGAATTTGTTTTTGTTTCAAATGTAATTGCTCGAAAGAAAGAACTTCTTCGATATTGCAAGTTGATTAATTTACCTTTTTAAAAAAACGATTATTTTTTTTTTGGCTTTTTTTGCAATTATAAAAAATATATTTCAGAATTATGAAAAATATCTTTGTAAGCAATTTTCAAATGGAAATGGATTATTGATAAAAAATTTGATTGGTAGAAAATTTTTCTAGTTGAGAATGGATGGAAAGCTTTCAAAGAGCAGGAATTATAAAAAAAAATATTTTTGATCTCAGCTGCATCCGCAGCAGTTTGCTGCACGAGGAGCGAAAGGTTCGTATTTTCGAAATTTAGTTGGAATTTTATATATATTAATTTTTAGTTTGCAGACTCAAGCCCGGATTTTTGAAATTAATATCAAATTTTCCAAATCTGGTTGCAATTTTCGAAATTGAATTCTAATTTTCGAAATAAATTTAAGAAGAGAGATTGCAGGAGATTTCAAAATTAAAAAACATTTTCACATTTTTAATGAACACTAGAATTGCTTGAAAAAAACGAAAAATTTTTTTTTAAAGTCTCCTATATTATTTATCGATGCCGCTGTACAAAACCCATGTTCACATCGAATACCAGAGATCTTCAACTTTTTATAGATCTGTGGCTCATGGAATAAAACAAAAATATATAAAAAACCTAATATCGGAAGATCCAATAAAAAAACGCTCTTTATCTTTATTTAGAGCTGACATACGATAAACCGAAGTTTCTAATTTTTGAAATGAAACTCTGATTCCGAAGTTTTTAAATTAAGCTTAAATGTTCGAAATTATGCTCGAACTATCGAAATTAAGGTTAACATTTTATATAATGAACGCTTCTCGTGCGCCAGCTTTAAACATCTCGTTAATTATTTTGCTTTGTCGAAATAAATACAACAAATAAAAAACGTCGAATAGCTTTGATATTTGGTGTGTACTAAGCACTTAATAGGCACATCTACTAACAATAAGAGATTAAAAAAAGGAAAGCTTCCAAAAAATTAAAATATTTTTTTTTTTTTAATTTTTAAGTGTCTTGTATTTGCAATGGATGTCCCAAAGCTGAGCTGGTACTTTAATTTCGCTAATAAAAAAAAAAAAATGGCCCCAAATAAAAATGGACCCAAAATTATTTTTTGTTGTTTTCAATGTAAAAATTTTGGGGCCATTTTGAAAATTTCCCCAACGAAAAAGGGCCCTAAAGTAAAAAAATGCAAAATGTCCCCAAAATGTTAAAATTGAAAAAAATAACTAAATATGTAGATAAATAAATAATAATAATAAAATAAATAACTTTGAGGCCGTATAAATTTTTCAGTTTATTGACGAAAATCAAGTGCACTTCAGAGAAACTGTATCATTCAATATACAAAATTTGTAACTTAATTTCGGAAACGCGAACACAAAATCGAAAATTTTATCGAAAGTTTCACAAACTTGATTCATGAAGATGGTTTTCAAGCCACTCCTTTTGAAACTCAAGAAAATTCCCGAAACAAGATAATAGTGTCCGCAGAAATCAGAAATCTTTTAAGAAACAAAATAAGGTTACGAAGAGTATGGAAACGTACAAGAAATCCGTAAAACTAATTTTAATCGAGCTTCAAATGAGTTAAAGCGACCTTTAGAAGAACCTTACTACCTCATGTGATATAAGCAATGAATATAATTTAAGGAATGCTATAAAATATTTTCCAAGACAGAATGCTACTTGGTGTAAATCTGACTATAGTAAAGTTGTATCTTTTTCCCAATACAGTGCCAGCTCGCTAGACCGAATTAATGATTGCAGACCTTGATTCGGATTAATGGATATGCTGCTATTATTTATTATAATTCACTATATTCGAAAATAAAATACAAGCCAGGATTTCAAAACAATTTTTTTTTTTAATTTTGTTAATCAAGAGTGAAAAAATTAAACTTTTTTTAAATACATACAGTGTAACCTCGGTGAACGCAACCAATAGAAATTTTGGGCTGTTGCGATAACTGAGTTGTTGCGCAAACCAAGTCACAAATTTCTAGTCATATTTTTCTTTTTAAAAGCTTATTTTAAACCAATCAAGAATTTTATAAAAAAAAACTAAGGTTAACTTTTAATAATCGGATTTATTTGATTGAAATAAAGAATAAAAACAGAAAAACAAAATAAACTTCTAATAAAAAATTAATAAAATACACATTCAAGATTTAAGATTCATGTTTTTAAGGGAAAAAGTCTAAAAATTTTTTTTATTCTACCTACTGTTGATTTGTGAACCTTGTATTCATTACATATCGTTTTGACAGGTATGCCACTTTCAAGTTTCTTAAGCATTTCGCTCTTTTCTTTTATTGTTAGTTTAACAAATTTTGTCACGAAAGGCATTTTTGTTATTTTGATGAAAGAACCATTTATAAACAAAGAAGTTTCTAAACTAAATTGATTTCATAAACAGAAGTAATACGCACAAAATATTTGTCATTCTTAGAATAACGATAAATCAAAAAGACTATTGCACTTAAGCATAAGATTTTACATACACACGTTTTGAATTTATTTATCAAAAACCAAACTAAAAAAAAAAAAAAAAAAGCCTTACTTGTTTTGCAAAGTTGCGTTAATTGAGGCTTTGTTTTTTGAAAAGTTGCGTTTACAGAGTCACCAATGTTAAGAAATTGGGTGTTGCGTTAAGCGAGGGGTTGCGCATATCGAGGGTTGCGTTCAACGAGGCTACACTGTATTCTGTTTTTTTTTAATAGAGACATAAAACATTGTATGTACTCGTATATGCTTATAAGCACTTACATATGTATATATGTATGTATGTATGTACAATGTCCATCATAGAAGGCTCTGATGATGATGTACCCTTACTTTTAAAATTCCATACATGGTTTTGTAAAAAACACAACAATAAAAAAGCACAAACATACAAATAAATAAAAATTCGGTTTAGCGAGCTTGCAACCAATGCGGACTATAAAGTACGTAATATGTTATAAATTTAATTTGGATTACTGGATAATTCGGATTACACACCTTCGGATTAGTGAGCTGGCACTGTACTTAGAAAATATATTTACACCTTTTGATTTGTGTGATCCTGAAGATGTTAATATCACTCCCGTCAAACGAGAAATAACAAAATTAAACAATAGAAATTCCTCTCCCCGTTACCTATAAAAGTAATTTTTTTTTTTTTAACAACAATGTACAATTCTATACTAAGACCTATTAATCACTTTCCTACTCAATGGGAATGTGCTGAAATAATGATGTTACATAAACCTACTAAGCCTGAAAATGATATTAAATCTTATAGACCAATAAGTCTTTTACCCACGTTCTCGAATATATTTGAAAAGATATTTTTACGAAGGTTGCATGCAGCCGGATCTAGATAG
The DNA here is from genome assembly GCA_947311025.1 of Lypha dubia. Lineage (NCBI taxonomy): Eukaryota > Metazoa > Arthropoda > Insecta > Diptera > Tachinidae > Lypha > Lypha dubia. The sequence continues at coordinate 99,966,550 of OX371261.1, forward strand.
CAAGAATATTATTCCTGAGTATCAATTTGGATTCCGACTCCTGAACAATACTCGTATGTATGTAATTTTACTGAGATAGAAGGGTATTAGTATAATTTTGTTTTTAACCTTAATGGAGGTGGTTATAAAATTGATTGCAAATAAAAAAAAAATTACGGGTAGCACTCCGGGAGTGCCGACAGAAACTGACGCGTTTGCGGTCTGCAATATGTACATGCGTATATGCACCATCTATAGCTGCGTCTCGTTACGCTGTCGCGAGTTCAGAGATTTGGTCTCATCTAAAAATATGCGTATCGCGCTAAAAGAAGTTTACACTTAAATAAAAAATAAATAAATAATATTATAAAAAAAGTATTAAAGATTAGAGACCCCCATTTTTTCTTATTGCAATTTTAATTGTGATTGGAATTTTCAATTAAACTTATGTGTTACTCTAAATCTAATTGTAATTGAAAAATTCCAATGAAGTTAATTACAGAATGCAATTGATGTAAGGGTGACTTCCAAAACGTCAGTTTCGCCAAGTGATTAACTGGGCCACGACAATGCAATTGAGGCATAGGTTTCAAAGTTGATTCTATATTTAGCAACTTTGCATACATAAGACCACGAACTAAATGCCTCAGCTTATCTTTAATTATTTATCTATTGTTCAACATATTGGAAGTCAGCCTCTATATTCTTTTAAAACTCGTTAACTTTTTTGATTTAAAATTCTATATCTATACTACAGATTACTTATAAATTTAACTAAGGTGCTGTTTCCACATGACGCACAAATGATTTGAGTGTAAAATTTAAATCATTTGGTCCGTTGTGTGGAAACATCACCTAAAGATCTAAATATTTTTCATTATATACAAAATTATATAAACAAACGAAAATAGAAAAAAACTTAGTTCGCTTGAGCAGAACTAAAACTAAAAACCAAAAATCATAAAATTTTAAGAATAAATTTACAGAAGCTTAATAAATTAGAAACGCTTAAAATTTTGTAATATAATAATTGGGTATATATGATTAATATATAATTTGAGTATAATTTAAAAACTGTTTATTTCAATAAGGAAACTTTATTTAAATATTATTTGTTTAAAAGTTTAAAATTATAAAATTCGTAGTTTTTTTTTCATAATATTTCTGTTACCACTTTTTCTTTCGACATAAATAATATTTTGAAAACATTTATGTGCGGATTTTACAAGACAAACGTGTGATTTGAGTAGAAAATTTGTATGAAAATCACTCAGTTTTTTTTAATGATTCCCATACAAAATTTACACTCAAATCACTCGTTCGGCTTGTATAAACAACACCTTAATTGATTATGTTTTTGTTTTTGCTTTGAGTTGTTCTTTTTGCAAAATTTTATTTAATATTTTTTTGGTTTATTTATTATCAAATAATATTTATTTCTTAACGCTTTGTGGAACAAAAACTTACAGGTGCATACCTGTGCTGGACCTAGCGTATGCATCACTGGCGATGGCTCCAGTTTGATGTGTTGGCAATCCTAAAAGGGAGGCTAAAACATCTTCTAGCGATGCGTTACTCAGGGAACGTTCTGGATTGCCAGGCATTTTCGTTTTAGTATTTTTTTAATTTTTATACATTTTTTTTGTAGTTTTGGGGGTAAATGTTTTTTTATACAAATCACAAATTATATAACGTTTTATTATAACGTTTTTTGTAAAAAGAAATTAAAGTTGGAAAAAAGAAAAAATGTTGTAAAAATTCATCATTAATTGTTCTTCAATTGGTTTAATTAATAAATTGATTGCTTCATATAAAAAAAGTAGACATACAATTAAATTTTGCATTTAAATATCAAAATAAAGTTACAATAAAGCGCACAAAAGTATGTAAAAATTACACTGAGAATATAATTTGTTTTGATTTATTTTAATTATTTGAATTATAAATAAAATTAAGAGTTGTGTTTTGTTTTAAGTGGAAATTAAGATAAAGTGCCGGTATAATTAAAAGAAAAAAAAAGATTTCATTAATTTGGTTTGAAAAGAAGTGGATTGTTCAAACTTTTTCCAATTGGTTTCATTTATAAAGTCGTAATATTTTAAATGTTATCAGTTGAAATCTCATTAAAATCACTACATTAATCATAATATCTTTAAGTGTAATTCCCAACCAATGTTCAGAATTCCTTTGCCAACAAATCTGTAAAGAGTGCCCTGGAGACCATTAAACAAACGAGTCAATCATTATATATGTGTGAGTGTCGTTTGCTTCACAGAAGATGACCAGAATATCCAATTTTGGCACATAAAATATACTTTTATCATGTACATATGATTACCATGTTCATTTAAAAAAACTCAGTTTACCACGATAAAGTGTTAGAGACAGAATACACTATTACACATGATTTCCTGGCCCTATCAAAATAAGTGGTTCTTTTGGCATTACTTTTCTTTGAGGGGTCGAGTGTAGTTAAATAGGTCATGGCCTGCTTGCCGTTTAAAGGGAGATGTACAAATAAACTTGCAAATCATCATTTGTATTGTGACTTCGATAAACAACTGACATTTTTTCTGTCAATCAAAATTGGAGACGATCAAATTACTCGTCAAATTAAAATAAAACTTTTAGATTTTCATCAATCAGATCCGACAACGCGCAAAGCGAATTCTTTACCAGGTGGCCTTATTAGTATACGTCATCATCAGCTGTTCAACCTTGAACTGTCAAAAATGGCTCATGTTGTAGGTTAGTTTTCTCTATATTTTTCTATAATAACATTGTTCCCTTTGCTTTGGCAGTTGGAGGAAAATTTAGCCGCGAATGTTATTGTTGTAGGGATAAGGCTACCTGGTATGAATTCGCCTTGACAATGTATATGGGTACCCGAATTTCAATATTATATTCAATTTATATTTGGCAAAAAAAATGTTTCGGATATGGATGTGCTTATACCCAAAGAATTGTCGCAGTTGTTGTACTAGAAAAATTCAGACGCATGTCACATGATTAAAAGTCCACTGATGATTTGCCATAAGCGTCAATGAAATGCAGGGTCATGAAAATATGTAAACATGCCTAATTCACAAAACCTGAAATTTTTTTTAACATAAAATTTTAAGAGGTTAGAAGAGCGACACGGTGCGCCTTAACTAAAATTAAATAAGAAGGTCTTACACCTAGAAAATTAGTAAAGATTCTGAATTTACAATGTTCATAGATGAGAAAAATCAAAAAACTAAAATAATCTGTGGAGAGATTTTTAAATAAATCCACTTTGAACATTTTTGCGCATGAAGTACGATATTTTGGAAAATATGGCATTGTTTTATATGAATAGAAAGGAAAAAATGACATAATAATAATTTTTAAGTGTTAAATCTATTAAACTTTTATTATTTCAACATTTTAGTACTAATAAAATATAAAAATGTAACATAATTTAATTATAATTACATCAATTTAAACATGTGAAGCATTATATCTACAAACAGCGCTCAAAAGGTGTTTAGGATAATCCGGATGATTCGCAGCAACCTTATTCATTTCCCAGGAAGACTTTAAAAAATCGAAATGTACGGACTCCATCGCCTGCTCCCCAAAAAATGCTAATCCTTCACCGTTTTTTTCACAGAACTGTTCTATGTGAAAAAAAACTGCATGAACCTTTGGTGTAACGCTGACACCTAAGTCCATGTAGCTCTTTTTGAAAGCTTCTATACATGCTTTGTAATTTTGATCAAGATTATATCCGAAGCATGCAAATGTTTCATTGTATTATACAAAATGGCTGACTGAAGGAAATGGCTTAAAAAACAAAGCGAAAGATTATTTCAACTGCATTCATCCACCGCTAATTACAACTGTTGGAGGCAAAACATTCCTAGATATTATTCCACCGCCAGAATTACACCTTATGCTTGGTGTTGTTAACACTGTTTTCACGCATATGTTGAAAGAGTGTGAAAATGCGTCGCTGTCATGGGCAAAAGCTTGTCACGTTCAGCGTGAAATCAGACGAGGATGTTCTGGGTTTAAAGGAAATGCATGCAAAACACTTTTAGATAAAGTAGACCTACTGCGCCAGTTTGAAAACCTAGCAATACCTAAGTATGTTAAAGTATTTGACGACTTCAAAAATATAGTTTCTGCATGCTTCGGATATAATCTTGGGGAGTCCGTACATTTCGATTTTTTAAAGTCTTCCTGGGAAATGAATAAGGTTGCTGCGAATCATCCGGATTATCCTAAACACCTTTTGAGCGCTGTTTGTAGATATAATGCTTCACATGTTTAAATTGATGTAATTATAATTAAATTATGTTACATTTTTATATTTTATTAGTACTAAAATGTTGAAATAATAAAAGTTTAATAGATTTAACACTTAAAAATTATTATTATGTCATTTTTTCCTTTCTATTCATATAAAACAATGCCATATTTTCCAAAATATCGTACTTCATGCGCAAAAATGTTCAAAGTGGATTTATTTAAAAATCTCTCCACAGATTATTTTAGTTTTTTGATTTTTCTCATCTATGAACATTGTAAATTCAGAATCTTTACTAATTTTCTAGGTGTAAGACCTTTTTATTTAATTTTAGTTAAGGCGCACCGTGGCGATTCTTGAAATACTGAGGGAAGAAATACTAAAGAAAATGTTTTCAGTTTTCACTTTAAATAACATGCAAACTCAATGAGCTTTTTTTTTAAATCTAATTAGAGAACCACCCACACTACAAACAATTTTCGTTAGGAAGTCGTCGTGGAAATCTTTATTTGATTTAGAAGATACAGGAAAACATTGCACTTCAATAATGTTAACAATTCAAATATAAGAAACGAATTCGTAATCAGCTGACCTCTCGAGGCCACCTGATATAAAATCATCTAGGAAGTTGCATAAAAATCGAAACTTATGCCGTTTTCTTTTCTAAAAATAAAATGTTACATATATGTTACATGTGATTTGGCAACATGTGATTTGGCAAGTGTTGCATATTTTAAGTTTACAAAAGAACATAAATGTTGGCAATAATCAATAAAGGAAAGAAACAATAACAAAATCAGCTGTTAATATAATGCTGCACTTATGCCCCTTTAATTAAAATGAGTGTTGAACATGTAACATTTTTTGTCTTTTTAAGGGTAACATCATGAGAAAAGAACTCGTTACACTTTTAAAATAGCACATATTTTGCAGAAAAGAACAGAAAGATATGTAGAAGGCAGAATAAATGCAACATATTACTCAGAAAAGAAAACGCCATTAATTACATTTTTTTATATTTTTTAGATATCATTTTGAATATGTCGAGGTCAGAAGGGTATACATTTTTTTTTTTTTTGTATATAATTGTTTTGAAAATTAACATGTTTCAGATAACTTTCAGCTTTTCAATTTGGATATTTTTGTACCAGTCCTCTTGATATTACTCCTACTAATGCGGTACATTGTGATGCAAGTAAATAACTAGAAAAGTACGCTACAGGAAGACGAAATATAAAGGAAATAGATGTTCTCGTTGAAAGTGCCAGACAAGACCACTGCATTTACCCATTATTAAGGAACAATAATTCCCGGAAAATTTTGTATTATCATTTGGAACGTTTTGCCCAGTGCAAATACTTAGACTTTGATGTTTTATTAAGAATAATTTTAAATCTAAAGTCTATTTCAAGCGAAAAACGTTTAAGAAAACGAATTATTTACTTTTACGGCATTTACATTATGAATTTATAAAATGTATACATTTCTATTTCAACACACATTTAAATTAAAAACTGCTTGCAACAAAATTGTTCTTAATTTTAATAATGCAGTTTTGCTTGCTGGGAAAAGCTGTACAAATTTCATTATCCAAACTTAAAAATGCTTTTACGCTTTTTTTTTTCCAAGTATGTAAATGATTAACGAATTTTATAATTATTGCTTTTGTTAATTATGTGTATGAATAAAATAAATTCTTTTTCAGTGTTATTCATAAAAAATTCTTATTGTAGAGATAATGTACACATTAGTTAATAATCAGTTTTTGTGTTATTACCCGGTAATAATAAACATTATTCACAAACGTTTAATAAAGCCAAATTAACTATTGTGTGATTTTTTCAGTTTTGTGATTCTGTGTTAGCAACATTGTTTCATTTCAATTGTCAAGTTATAATTAGTGTTGTGTACAATAAGCAAGTAGTCTCTAATGGTTTGAAAATGTGAAAATAATGTCATATAAATTTTATTTAAACAAGTTAGAGTAATAGAGTATTGCTGATAATATTTCAAAAAATATTTAAATTTTTTAATATGTGTTGTATTGATATTGCTAGCAATGTGTTTTCATAAGTTATTACAAAAGTATTCAAATACCGAGTTCGTTACAATTGATTACACACCACTAATTTGTTTGCTTTATTTATTTGGAAATATTTTTAATCTTGTTGTAGTTGAAATGTGACAAATTATGCACAAAATCATGAAAAAAGATGTGGGACTGGAAGAATCGGGAGAGTTGAAATACATTATCTGCAAAATATTTAATTTAATAAAAAAATTATAGTTTTATGTATATACATACATATATTTTGTATAATACTAACGAATGTCGAAATTATATTTATTACAATCATTACTTTATTCGAATATTTTATTATTTTTCATACTTTTTGAAATATGTAAATAGTGATTTTTTTACTTTAAAAAATGCAAATGTCAACTTATTAAATGGCTAAAGTAGCGTGATGCCTATAATAAAATTTTCGAGTTTATTAGCGTGTAATAACCGCGTCATAGTGCTATTAAACGTTTGTGAATACTACTTTAGCGCATTTTGCTTATTAGCCTCTAATAAAACGTTTGTGAATAACACTGTTTTTGCAAATGAAATAAATAAAAAAACGCAATTTGCGTGAATTTAGCTTTTTTTTTTTTGCAAAACACTATGCACTCAGAATATCAGAAAATGTTGTAGGTGGATTTTTTTTCTGTACAGTTTTGTATTAACTGCTGAAAAAGCCTAAAAGCATGCTGCAGAAAAATTCAGCTATGTATTGCACAAAATTCTTAATAACAGAAATTAGCTTGTACGAAAACCAAAAGACTTAAGAAACAAACTTAGTCTTAGGTTTTTTTTCGTTACGGAATTTCTTGATTCGGTCGCCGCGCTCAAAGCCCGCGATAAAATCTATGTAATAGGTTAATAAAATTAAAATAGAATAAAAAAGATTGCATGACTTGTTTTTAAATCGTTTTCTCTGAATCGCAAGTAACCACTGTAGAAAGTGGGCCTCTATATTTACCGTGAAAAATTTGATGTGGCAGCATTGATTTGATATTAATTTCTTGAAACATTTAACAGCATACCATAAGAGCGAGCGAAAAATCAAAAATATTTTGCTCATCCATAAAGTATGCATTACAATTTTTCTTAAAAAAAAAACTGGAAAAAGTTGCTTGCTATTATTTCTGCTGTTCTGGGCTCCTGGTATTTTACGTGCATTTGAAAATTAAGCAAAATTGTTCAACAGCATGCAGTCAGTGTTGCCGCAAACAAATTTTTTTTCTTTCCTTTATGCTTGATGATTGGCATTTTTCGTATCAATAACAAATCAAATCGATGTACTTTTGCTATACTAATGAGAAATATGCTTGCTAATCAAATGATAGGTTTATTTTAACGTGGTATTTGCTGTATTTTAAAATTTATTTGGTACAGTAAATAAAGTTTATTTTAAATAAAAGTTTATTTGAATATTTTTCAAAAATAAAATTCTTCTGTGCATTTTTGTATTTTTCGGTGTGATTTAAAATGTTTGAAAGCACAAGAAAACAAGAAATTAGGAGATAAACTTATTAAAAAGTGTTGTTTAAGAATTTTGACATACCCAATAGATAGATATGTACGAAATATTTGTCAGTAGATAACAATTAAAACAATTTAGTTTACTTACAATGAAAAAAAAACGGGAAATCACTAAAAGCTTGACGTTTTGAAATCTCAAAATTATGTGCAAAAAAAAACCTTTATCGCGGTTTCAAATCACATTGATGAAATGTGATTTACAGAACATACTTGAATATTTCAAGGTCGCATAAATACAATTCTATAGCCACTTAATAGATCAATTACTTATTGCCTGGGTATGCTTGCCATCGATTATAATCGATCGATTAAGACTTTTAAAAACCAATTAAGAAAATCTTAAACAAAATAAAACTGTGTGTGAAAAATAAAAGAAAGACATGTTTTTAACATAAAAGTGTTTATCGATTTTATTAGAAAATAAAACAACTTATAAAATAAAATTTGTATCATAATGTTAATTTATAGAATATGTATATTAAATTAAAAAATTGTGATTATAGATGCAAGTATTGGTATATTATATTAAATATCTGAAGTATATAAAATATCTGAAGGGATTTCTTTATTATATCGTAAATATTAATAGAAATTTTGTGTTAAATATAAAATTGTGGTTAACAGAGTTTTTTTTTTTTTTGTTTTTTAATAAATACAATGAAAGTTTTGTTTATTTTTAATAATTTAATGATATAAAATTGTGATATGCAGGCAAAAGAATTAAATTAAATTTAATTTAAAAGTAAAAAAGGATATTATACTAAAACTCATGAAAAGGCAACTAATTAATGAAAATCCATAAAATTTTATTATGATGATTCTAGTAATAAATAATGTAGAAAAATAATTTAAAAACAAAATTGTTTGTCCTCTCATATTAAACAGCAGTTGTGAGGAAATGATGTAGAAATAAAAAAAAAATTTGGAAATTCATATTTTGATAAAATTAAACATGAAGTGATGATTTGTGTTAATTCCTTAAATGATTTTATGCTTTGCAAGCTAAAAATTTATTAAAATCACTTTGTTTTTTTTTTTTTTTTGTTAAATTTAGTTCGTTTTGCTTAAAAGTTGCTTCGTTTCGTATTTTTGTTTGCTAATTTTGGGTGAATTGTTCTAATTTAAAAACGTGCCTAAATTGAGAATTCTTCCAAGTTTTTTTTTTGTCTTAAAAGATGGTGCCAATATGACAAAAAAAATTTCAATAAAAAAAATTTGTGTAAGTGAAAAACAAAAATGGTGAGAAAAACTCCATAAAATAAATTTTAATCAAATTTAGTTTAAAAGTTTTTTTTTTTAGTTTTGTTTTTTAAAAGACAATTTTAAAAGTTTATGACAATTTAGCTTAAAGGAAAAGAATTTTATTATTATTTTTTTTTTTTTTTTTGGAAATTAAGTTATAGAAACTAAATAGGAAAATACAATTAAAAACATAAATAATAAATCAAAAATTTTAAAACATCATGTCGTCATGACTTTATTTTTTGTTGTATTTTTTTTTTTTTTTGTAGAAAATAAATTTACAAAATTATAAATAAAGGGAAGAGGTTTCTTAAATTAACGCAAGACCAATTTTTCTTTTTTAAAAGCACACAAAAAATGTTTTAAGCAAAATTAAATTTATTGCAGTTTAAAATTAAAGGAAAAACTTTTTCAATATCGATTTAGGAATTTTCCAGAACAATCTTGAAAATTTCAACATTATCATCTGTGTGTTTTGAACTTATCGAAGCAAAATCAATTTTAAGGTTTTACTGGGTTATTCCCAGCTTTTCCAGTTTCAATAAAAATTGTTATTGTTGTGGGATCAGCTGGAGTTTACGATCCCGCACGATATGGGTTATAGTGCATGGGAAGTAAAGATTTAAAGCGATTGTTGTGCCTTGAATAAAGGTTTTATTTTTGTTTTTTATTGAAAAAGCTTTTCTTAAAAAATTAATTACTAAAATCTCTAGTATTATTTTTATTAAATTGCTTTTTAAATAGCAAATAATATTGCCAAGTGTATACATACTATATTAAAAACTACATACGTTTTGAATTTTTTTTTGTGAAATTATAAAAGAAAAAAGAAAATACTAAAAGCTTTTTCATTTTTTTTCCTTTTTCTTTAAAACTACTCGTACATTTTAAACTAAATACTAGATATAATAAAAAAAAAAATTCCAAAATTATATTATAAAAATATATACATATGTATGTATATATATATATATATATATGTGTGTATATATACTATATATTTATGTATATTTAAATGTAGTTATTTAGTTTAATTTAAAAAAAAATCAAATTTAGCACTCTTGTATTTTTTGCAATTTAAAAAGAGTTTTTCTTTTCGACTCACCAATTCCTAAATTAACACCACCGGCACTACCACTACTAGTACCGTTATTAAGACCACCGTTCATACGGGTTAATTGTATCTCATTTCCCGTCAATGTTGACAAACCCAAACTGGCATCAATGTTATAATTGACGTATTGTAAATTGTTATTATTATTATTGTTGTTCAATAAGTCTGGCCTTAAGGTAGTTATTATCGATGAAGATGGTACAGCAGCAGCTTGGGCAGCAGTTATTAGGGGTGTATTTTCAATAATTGGTGTCTGTGGTGAGTCCAAGGGACGTGTGCCGACAAATGATGATTCAAGCCAACATTTTCTAGAATAAATTGTAAGCAAAATTTGGAAGAAAAAGCAAAAGAATAAAATCAATATATTATATGTGCTCATATGTATGTATGTATGTACATGGTATATGTGTGTATCATATTTGTTTTTTCGTTTATTATACGAGTATATGTAATGTATGTATGTTTATTTTCTCTTTTAAGAATATATGAAGGATATATGAAGGGATTCTTATCGTTTTTATTTTCTACTCAATCATCTCATTTATATGTATTTTATTATGGATTTATTAGTTTGTTTTTAGTTTTTGTTATGACTCATGAAAAACTACACTTAAGTTTATGTACATATATATCGTTAGCTTAATATAGAAAAGCCCTAAGTGGGATTATTTGAAATCATTGGTCTTTTTCGAAATAAACCAGAATCTCTTCAAGCTTTACAAGTCAATATTGAACGTGCCATTCATGACATACGACTTGATTTCGTGGAAAAAGTGCTCGAAAATTGAGTTCATCGAATTCGTTCCTGCGGAAGAAGCCGTGGAGGCCATTAGAATGACGTTTTATTTAGAACTTAATTGTATCGATTGCACTTCACATTAAATAAATAACTTTTGAATTTCCTTAACAATAAGTGTGTTTTTTTTAAAGAAATCATATCATATCATATTAGAAAAACTTTTATAAGCCTGTATTGTAAAGCCATGTTTTTTACACTTTTACTTACGACCCGCCCACAATATCGACCGATCGATAATACTAAAACGTTGTAAATGAAAAACAACTGATTTACGACCCTCTAAGCATCACATTTTATTTATTTGCTCAATTTTTGTGCCAGTAAGTCTCGGTTCACAAATGAAAGTATTCTTTTATGAAATTTTTGAAATTATCTTTTAAAATTTCATTCGTGTCTACACACTGAAATTCAATTTCATGAAACTAAACATTTCTATATTTTTAATTTTAAATGAATTGTCAACACACAACAAAAAAACTGTACATGTTGACATAGCTGCCAGATTTTTTTTGGTAATATCGTCATATTTTTGGGCAAAAATCGTCATTATCGTCAATATAGCTTATTGAAATCGTCATAAAAACGTCAAATGAAAAAATCGCTTTTTTTACCAACAAAACCTATTGTTATTAAACGCAAAACATAACGAAACTCTTAAATCAACAAATCTTATTAAAAAAAAACATTATTTAAAATACAGAGATCAAATACTTCACTTAGAATTCACAATAAAATCACATGTAAATAGATTGCATATTTTTCAATACTTTGAAATATATTTATACATTGTATGGAAAAAAACAAAAAAAATCAAATCCTTTAGTTATTTTTTTCAATTTAGTAAAATATGCATTTTAAATTTCATTTTTGGAAACACTTTTTCTAAAAATGCATCAAAACTACAATGAAATTTATACAATAAAAATATTATTTTTTAAGAAAATAGACATATACATATTCATACGTATATGTATATATTTTACAAATATATATTGCAATTAAACATATTGATTAATTCAGTTACAGCTGTCAGATCATAGCATGTACATTTGTTTAGCTTTAAATAATCTTTTGAATATAATATTGCCTCCAAAGACGACTTTTTCAATTTCTTATTTTAGTCTTATTTACGTTTAGCTGACTAAATATTCTTTCCATATTTGCTGAATAATGTGGTAAAACTAGGATTTTTGTAATAAATTTAGTCAAAATCGGAAACAAAAGACTAGAATCCCTCTTTGCATCTCTGATAGTTTCTTCCAAAAATCCAGTAGTTATATGTTTTTATCAGGACAATACTTTCAATTGTCTGAACTCTGTTTCTAGCTCTTGATTTTCTGTTTCTTCAACAAAATAGGAAAATTATTTTATAATTTTAGAGAACCAACTTTTTTTTCTTCATTAATAATATTAAATGGATTAATTTGGCCAAGAACTTTTATTTATTTTCAAAATAAAATCATGATAATATCTGATCACAAAGCTCTATATAAAAATTAACACAATTATTACTAAAACCATATTTTTCTTTTGCATTTATTTGTAATTCTTCCAATACGTCTCTGGCAAATATTACTAAATAAATGTGTTCAAAATTTAAAAAAAATGTTTTTGTTTTTATAATCAGTTATATAAAAGTTTTCAGTTTTCAGCAAACTAGTTTTTAAAAAGTTTCTCATTACAATTTTCAGCAGTTCAAGGTTGCTCTAATAGTACAAATATATGTTGCAAACTTGAATTATTTAAAATCGTCAAAATTAGGGCATAAATCGTCCCATCGTCACTATGTCGTTTTTAGGACCCAAAATCGTCAAAATGACGATAAATCGTCAAATCTGGCAGCTATGCATGTTGACAATTACGAACTACAAAGCAAAACAGAATTTCAGAGAACATGAATGGGTGTACCCGACACCATTCTTCTCTCCCCTCTCACCAACATACCACCACTTTCATGAGAAAAAACTTCGTCAAAATAAAATATCAAAAGTTTAGAACGTTGATGAGTTTTTTGGATCGACTTTAGGACATTTTATAAGTAGTAAATCAAGACTTAATGCCGGGCGGGTTGCAGGTAGTAATTTAAATAAAGTGATATCAACAAATTGCCTGAATAGTCAAAATTAGTTAAAATTTTCTTACTTAAGTACAAACATTCAATCGATAGTACAGTCGGAAATATCAATAGCAGAAAAAATCAATAGTATCCCAGCACTAAGTCGAATACAATTTTTTCAATTATTTCTTTTTATTGATACATTTTCCATAACATATGCTAATTGCTTTCTTGTTTTGGACCGAGTTTATTCAGATGTGTTGGATATTCAATTTTATGCGTTTCCGAGACTTTTACTGCATAATAACTTTTTCTTACTTTTCGATTTTCTATCGCCATATGTTTTTTAGCCGTCTTTAGCTTCTAAGTTTTTTAAACCGTCAATAACTTTTTTTCTACTTGGTTCTGCACAATTGTCAAACAACAAAAATAAATTACATTGTACATACATGACAAAGAATGATAGAAACATAGATTACGCCTTCCCGACAGTGTAGTCAGGTAAATATTGTCTAATTTCCCCAAATTAAAGAGTGTTGTTCCCAAAAATCCCCATTTTACAACAGGAAATACCCAATTTTGTCCCCAATAATTACATATATACATATACAATGTATATTAAGCAGCATAAAAAACAATTTTTTTTATTATTTTATTACATACATTTATTAAAATTAATGCATTCGTATGTGCTCAATGGAACTTTTGAATCCATAGAATATTTTAAAATTCCATACACGGAATCAAATTTATTCTTTTTTCTATGCTTTCGACTTGTAAATTTATAAATACCTCAAAATTTTCTATACTCTCAGTGAATATTTTAAGCATTTCTTTTGCAAGTACAGTTAAATAATCTAAAAAAATTTGTTTGAACTCCTTTTGCTTCTAATTCCTTTGAACATTATATGCCAACATCAATTTCAGTAACAACCAAATTACTTTCCTTATCGTCAATTAGTATATCCATTTTGGCAATATTGAACAAATTGTTATAAAAACCAACATCCTCAATACCATCGCCTTGAAAGGAAGAAGAAACAGTTCTTCATCTTCTATGTCAATGCCCCGCGCTTAACAGCATTAGGGCGGTTACTATGGGCTCCAACACTCTGCCAGACCTCGACAGTCTGTTTGGCAAAATTTGTTTCCCTTTCTAATATGGGAAAGAATTCTTGGAAAAATATTGCCAAGCTTACAGGTTGCCTAGAAATGAGATGGAATTGTACCTATCAAGAACTTGGTCCTTATTTTGATCTCAGTACTTTTTACGGCCAAAATTTTTTGGATAGGAACTTGGCCTTATTTTCACATTTATGTTTTTGTGCGGATCTCACTTCCTTTTTCTAAGCTGTTTTAGTATAAATATTTATATGTATTGACCTGTGTACCAAATTTCAGCTTTCTAGCTATACTGGAAGTGGCCCATACAAAGCAGGGGAACCCTAGTCCCCCCCGGGTGGAAAGTGCCCGTTTTCAGATTTTTCTGGTTATTTTCTCACCAAGACCTACCTGTGTACCAAGTTTCAGCTTTCTAGCTTTACTGGAAGTGCCCATTAATATTGATGAATCAGTGAATATGTACTAAAATATGGACTTTTCAGACCTTAATATCTCGGGAAGCTTTTATGGTAGAACTTTCAAATTTAACCTGTGGGGAGACCTTATGTTTTATGTTTCATTATATTATGATCAGGGGGAGCAAAGTTATGAGGGGGGTAAAAACAGCTCGAATGGTTGCGTGTAAATATACACACTGTGTGGCCGAACTTGGCCTGACGCACTACCGTGCGCCTAGATATAATTACTTATTTTGTTTTATTAGCGTTGTTTATTGACCTGCACATATTACGTAACGCTGTTTTCAGAGATTTTATACCCCCCCCCCCCCCCCTTCGTTACGCTTTTTGCTAATTTTTCAGTGCAAAATTCCCAATCCGTAACAAATCTTTAACACCCCCCCCCCCCCCCCTGGAGCGCTACATAATATGTGCACAGCCCCTTCCTTACATTCTTGGCCGCCATCATGAATATCTTTGTTAACGTTTTTATGCTTTTTGTTTCAGCAAACCACTACATATGTATGTATTTATGTACATACAAAGCATATTTTTCTTTGTGTTGTAGACAGCTGTTTTTAAAATCACGAGCTACATACTTATGCTTTTATACAATTAATTATAATGGTGTCTATTCCAGAAAACGCATCGAAGAAGTGAAAATTTACATGGAAAACAAAAACAAAATTA
Organism: Lypha dubia; assembly: GCA_947311025.1. Classification (NCBI taxonomy): domain Eukaryota; kingdom Metazoa; phylum Arthropoda; class Insecta; order Diptera; family Tachinidae; genus Lypha; species Lypha dubia. The sequence goes on from OX371261.1 coordinate 99,981,851, forward strand.
AATACATTTAAAAAAATTGTTTTTGTTTATCAAATAAATTTTACCGCTTTTCATAGAGAGAGAAACGCGTTAAATTTCTCACGTATATTTAATTTTAGGAAATGTATGAAAAGCAAAAACAATTCTTGAAATTTTGTTTTTGTTTTCATGTAAATTTTCAATTCTTCCGGGCATTTTCTGGAATAGATACCAATAATTAATTCGCCTTGTTACACCATGGATACATACCATGGTACAACAACTACCAGGTAGCTGCAGTTCGACAACAGGTACAAAAATCCAAAAACCACATGTACTTCTTAGTATAAAGTACTCGGTTTATATCAAAACATACAAACAAATTTAACAAATTTTCTTAACAATGGCATGCAAACTGTATTACAATTATTTATATATGCTTCTTAAACTGTATCAATTAGTATGAACATTTGATATAATATGCCTTGATACATACCATGGTGGTATAATAAATAATGTTCTTCTACGATTTTACCTGTTTTTACTCGTATTATACCATGATACATACAAAACACATTTTTCTTTGTCTTGTAGTAAGTAGAAAGCTGTTTTGACATCACCAGCATGTTTTTACACAGACAAAGTGCATGTTGAATTTTATTCTTGTTCTAGTGCTCAGACCATTCTGTCATATACATAAGTTTTAAAATTACAAGTTTATTCCGTGTGAAATTATCTTTGCGCAGAATCATATCATCAAAATAATGGAAGGTAAGAATAATATAAATATGAACATACATACATATCGCAAAATAAATCATACTCCGGCACAACTTGAAAATTTTCAAATTGCTTTTTATTCCATAAATCTGTTCAGATATTAAATTTCTAACGACCGTATTGAATATTACCGCCTTCTTGTTTTCGTTTTGTTTGAATTACTTGCACAGCATCAACAGTATTAGCCAATATCTACTGGATATTTCTGATTTTTGAGTTCTGTCTGTTTATGATTTAGTGTGCGATTTCCAGATTGCAGCCGAGTTAATTTTGTAATTAATCTCTTTTGTAGGTATTAAATACAAGTTTGTAGGTGAAAACTCGTACACCGAAGATAATATATTAATATTCAATTTACATGTTTATAATTTACCGACAAATGTAAGTATCAGCAGGGAATCTCAGAGAATTTTTTTATTTACATACTTCTGTACACAACAATCTTTGTATGAATTTCGCAGGTCACCGAAGAGAAATTATGGGAATATTTCCAATCATTTGGAAAAGTGTTGAAAGTATGTTTCCTGGAGAACTCTCAAAACACAAAATGTTTCGTAAATTTTGCTGACCCAGCCACTGCGACCAAGTGAGTACAGTTTCATTATATTTCCTTTATTTTCGCGCCATTGTTCGAGCAAGACATGTCTTACTTGAACTGAATCAGTGTGATCAGTGGTGTATTGATATATTTTCAAATAACATTCATAACTTAAATTAATGCGTTGCTGTATTTAGCCAGTATTTTTAAGTAACTTTTTATTTGCTAATTAAAACTAACCCAGCTAGCATTTGGAAGGTTATTTGACGAGCGCGATCATTTCGCGACCCTTTTTTTAATCGTCCAGACGATTGTTGGTGTAAAATTATCACCCTTATTGCGAATGCCGACGTCGTTACAAGTGATGTCGACGGCACACTCATTGTATTGCCGTCGTCAATATTGAGAGTAATTGAGAGTTATCGGCGGCAAATTCATATTAATTAAGACAATATTACGGCGACGTTGACCGGAATTGACTTTGTTTTTGTCAATAAAGTTTTTAGCGTCGACATAGTGAATTTTTGCTTTCAAGTTAGACATTTTTTAAAATTTTAGTGCCATGGAAAAAAAGTTAAAAATTACAACTGTACAGCAATTCGAGACCCTTGTTGCTGAACTCGAAAAAAAAATACGAGTTTAGCAAAAGGGTTTCTAAGAAGCTCAAACCCTCACAAGTTCAAACAAGAGTAGGACCTCCAATAAGAGACAGTGACGGTTGAAATCATTACCAACACTCGATTGGTATGAGCCTTGAGCCAAGAACCGCAATGTTTTAGCTAACTTTAACGTGTTTGAAATTGATGATGAACGAATGGCGCTCCTCATTAAAGGCCCAATTTTTTTTAATATGAATTTAAATGCTGTTTTATTCAGTCGAAAATATTCAACAAAGCTGTTCAAAAGGCACAAAAATAAAAAGTTTACTTTTTATTACAAATACGCGGCAAACTGTTTGATTACTTACGTGTGGTCCGGCAAAATAAAAATGTCTGATCTTTGTTTCATTACTTTTCTCTGAACTCTGAGCATTTCTTTATTTTCTTCATCACTGCTTCCACTTGATTCAAACATAAACAACATTTTTTCACAAAAATTAAAAAATCAAGCTTAATAACTGTAAAAATATATGGAGATGATATTTTTTTTTTCAAAATTATCGATAACATGTCGACGTCAACACATGCGCGCAAATTAATACCAACTGAGTGTCGAGTTGACGTCTGCGTCGACCAAATTTGACTGTGGCTAAAAATTGACAACGACGGCGACAACGACTTTCGCAATAGAGCTGTATATTTTATTCTTCCAAATTATGCTTTTGCGAATCATTCAGACAATTGTTGAACGAATTGATCGCCGTTTACGCATTTTGGCGGGCATTGGAGTGCTGTTAATAGCTAGCAATCGTGTTTCACTCTTCGAAGAGATACTCTTGCAAGGTTCTTAAACGACTGTTGGACGGGTGTTTTGTTAAAGGGTCTTAAACGATCCGTAGGCGACTAATTATGGTGCATTCTAGACGATTCCAATTGAAGAGTTGCCATCAGGACACAGTTTCTCCCGTTGTCTTTAATTTCTGCGATCGGAATGCGTTATGCACATTAACTTTATAAATTACACCCTAAGTTTCTTTCTTGGCTACCTTTTTTTCGACAAAGATTAAATAAATGTGAACGTAGCTTAAAAGAATTTATGTGAGCTTTAAGGAGTCGTATTACATATTATTATTTTTTTTGCAAGTATTATAGGAAATTTCTGCTTTAATCGAAATAGTTTAATGCCTGATTCTTTAAGGAATCTTTTTATTTGTTCAAAAATTATTTGAAATTGTTCTACTGTTTTTATTTTTGTAGGGTCTTACGGCTGTCACAAATACGCTTAATGGATTATATTATATTTGCTGAACCCTGCCCTAGTCATTTTCAACCAGATGGTGTTAAATTTTTTAAATCATTTGATAGATCTTGTAGATTGGGTCCCGTTGAAACAGACCAAGAAGCCTTAATTTTTAATTTAAACGATGATTGCCTCGAAAATATTTGCAAAAAACTGCCTGTTAAAGATCAATTAAATTTTGCTCTTACGTGTGCACGGTTTTATAATGTCATGATAATGTGTTCTAAAGTCGAATTCGCATATTTAGATACACGAATTTTTAAAGATTTCACACTGTGGAAAGCAAAAATTTTTCTTCAAATGGTGGGACATCGAGTTAAAAGTTTGGAAACAAGTGGTTACATGGTAAGAGAACCGATGTTATATACATTATTAGGATCATATTGCACAAATGTGAAAAAACTTAATGTGCGAGATTGCGGTAACGAGAAAAAAATACGTGAATTAATTCAGAAAATGCAATTAATTCAGGAAATAGAATTTAATTCTGCTTATTTCAATGATAACTTTGTTAAAAACTTTAAATCTTTCCAAAACTTGAAGAGTTTAAGTCTCGATTGGAATACGAAAATAAAAGGTCAGTGTGAAATGTATGTATATTTATTAAAATACTTGATTTATAAATGTTTGTACTCATATCTTTTATAATCAGGCTTAGACATTTACATCCTTAGTGGTCTGGAAAAATTATCACTGAATCATTGTTCAAAAATAACTTCAAACAATTTTAAGAAAATTTGTCAAAATCTGAAAAAGTTAAAGTACCTCGATATTCAAGGTTGTAAATTATTGAAAAAGGACGATTATGAACATATTTCCCAATATCTTTTACAATTGGAAATCCTCAAACTATCCACCAATTATGAAAACCTCAACTGTATTGTCAAGTTGCCAAAACTAAAGGAATTGGAAATACTATATGCACCTGGTGACAAAATTAAAGAGGAAATTTTTTTTAAAAATTTAGCAACGCACCAAGCAAATCAGTTGGTAGTCTTCAAATTTTATTCAATTAGTTTTAATTTGAAAACGGCATCTTCTGTTGCAAAACTAAAAAAATTAAAAGTTTTGGGTTTTGTATGTAAGCGTTTTGATGATGAAATGTTAACCGTGTTTTCACAGTTGACTGAATTAGTTGAGTTTTATGTATATAGTCGCATAAGACACCGTATCACTAACCACACAGTATTACAAATTTTAAAAAAATGCCTGAAGCTGAAAACTCTTAATTTTGGACGTTGTTCTGCAATTACACCCGAATTGATAAACGATGCATTAAAATTCTTACAAAATCAACGAGCTCTTTGGCTACGTAGAGATGCTGTACATATAAAATTCGATATTGATTATGACCCTGATTTGTTTAAAGTAAGTAAATACATTGTACATACATACATACATATATATACTAATATATTAAAACACGATACAAATTGATAATTTATATCAAAGACAATCAAAACTTCAAACATTTAAAAAAAAAAAAACAAAAAGAAAAACTAATCTCATGATTAATTGATTTAAATACGAAATCCATTGAAGTCAATTTATGTTTTTGATGAAAATTGTTATTAAAATTTTTTAATATGCCAACAATATACTGCAAAAGAAAAACAGTTGTGTTGGCAGCTCCACAACAAAATACATAATATTAGCCGTATTCACAATCTTGTGCATTTGACATTGCAAATTTATGCAATTGCACATTTATTCTATCGATTGTGAATGATATCTTTGGGTTAGGTTGCAATGCTTGATGCAAAACACAAAATTCACAATATAAAAAAATTTTTTTCCACTGAAGTTTTGGCCAAAAAATACTTATCAGAAATTACTCAAGTATTAAAACATTCAAATATTTCTAATTTTTATTATAAAAATAAGGATTAATTTGTTAGTTTGTCAGGATTTTAAATAATATGTAAATTTAAATAATTGAATAATTTGATTTGAGATGTTTTGCGTTTTGCTAATTTTTGCTTTTTGTTATTAAAATTTTTTATTTCAATAATTAAGTTATGTATTTTTTTATTTCATTAATTTTTGTTTGTCTGGTTAATTTCCTTATGCTTGAAATATTTTTGTTTTATAATTTTGAATACAATTATTAATATTTGAATAAGCAAAATCGGCTTAGCTCACTGCGTATCAGCTGTCGTTTTGCAATTAAGTGTTGCATAAGTAGAGTAAATATATGCTATTGGTTTTTGGTGTTGCTTATTTGCAAACATATAGCGTGTGCATTTCTCTGTATTTTGTTAGTGTAGAGTAAAAATATCCTACACCATTTTGCAAATGCAATGATGCAAGCCCATTTGCACAAGATTGTGAATAGGGCTAATGTAGTTCAAAAAGTTAGCAATTTTCACGCTTTGGGATGCAAATCAACAGTTAGAAAATCTTTAAAGTAAAAAAAATTTTAACCCATGAAAAATTATCTTCGAGTCAACAAAAATGCATGGCTTCAGTTCATTCATTTTAATAAAGAGCAATTTATTTAAATTGCCCCACAAACAAATAATCTTGAATGACACGCTTATTTAAAAATCATGCATGTTTCACCTAAATCGAACCAGTTCGTCATGACTTGAACCCATGGTAACGAACACTGTACATACCTCTAAGCTGTTGCTACCAATTTAGTTTTTGAAAAACTAAAAAGTTTCACAAACCGAAGGATTTTTTAGTTAAGGCAAAATTGCATTAATTTAAAAAAAAAATTGGTCCATATAATGCAGAAAATCCGAAGGCCGTCTATGCAGGAAATCTTTAAGGCCGTGCTTCACTATCCTACACAATCGTACGATTCATTCACAGGAAAATCTTGCAAAAATCTGACCGACTTTAAAAAATCTTTCGAAATGGTGTTGTAGGTGCCACACTATCATACAAATCTGATGCCAAAACATCTGGTTGACAATAAATACTCCTCTGATCGCATGAAAACTATCATTTTATGAACATTTTCATAAAATTTTACAAATCGCACGACTTGCCAAAAAATCTGTCACACAGTTGCATTTTTAGTCCACACTACCATACATTTTTAGCACACATGTCATATTTTGCAAATCGCGCGACTGTGTAGGATAGTGCGGCATGGCCTTTACTAAGCAGTGTAGATCTTGGATGCTAATAAACATTCTTAAAATGTTTTACTTTTATTATGTAGCAAAACTTCTTAAAATGAAAAATGGCCCCGAAATAAGAAAAATTATCCAAAATTCCAAATTCAAAAATGAAAAATGGCCTTAAAATAGGAAAAAATTACCGTAAAACAGATACTTGAGGATTGAAAACATCAACAAATATTTTTGGTTAAGGGCCATTGTATATTTGTCAGTTTGGGACCATTTTTAATATTTTAGTTTGGGGCCATTCCGTATGGAACGATATTTTTTAATTAATGTTAAAATTGTTGATCGAGTGCGGTAGGCACTGAAGTTTTAAATATTCGGAGAAAAAGAGTAATTACGAAAGATATTTTTTATAAATTAATTTCCACTGTATAATAATATATTCTTTTATGTTTTTTTTAGGCAATTAAGGTGGTGAAGGAATTTCAGGATGTAATGATGATTACTTGTGATTCAATTTACAACCTATTGTAAGACTTATTCGCTGTAAACATGTTGTTGTGACATCTACTTAAGTATGTTTTATAAGCACTTTTTGTTAGATGTTTATATAGAAATTTCTTTTATCGGACCAAACAACGTTCGGATAATATTTAGTAAAATTCATATTCTGCAAATTAACAATAATATTTGTACAAAATACAACTCCTACAATTGGTTGTATATTATTTACCATATTGATATAAAAAGAAAAAAAAATGTTTATTCGCAATATAGACGCAAATGTCTGTAATTTGGTAACTTTGCAATATCCACCAAAATGTTATTTTTATCATCGAAATGAGCGCAAATAGTCTTTTAAATTTTGATCAAATTAAGAAAATTTTAAATATGTAGTTAATTTCACACAAAAATTTATAATCACTCTAAGAGCATTAACTTAAATCTCCCCAATAAATCTATTACTTTAATTATTTTTTTTAGATTATTATCGTTCTGATTATCCTGGTGATTATTATATTTATTAAGATCCTGATGATTAATATTATGAAAATAAATTGAAATGCATAATTTTGTATATGTATGTATATCAATTGTAATTTTTAAATTGCTACGAACTGCTTTATTATTATTAAGGGCCTGTTCGCCGATAACGAAGAACTTCTTTCTTTCGAATAATTACATTTGAAACAAAAACAAATTCAAAAATTTTGTTTTTGTTTTATATGTAATTATTCGAAAGAAAGAACTACTTCGACATCGGCGAACAGGCAGTAATATTTGTTAATATTTATGTAGTTTTAAGTTCGTAAATGTTAGGCTGACTTCCAAAACGTCAATTGCTTTGTGTTTAAACAAAGCATCACATTTCATAACGCCGCAGTACAATAATTACACAATGTATACCATTTCAAAACGCCGTCGCCAAGTATTTTTAACGCAATAAGAAAGCAAACAAGGTATCGGTTTTATAGTTGATGCATTGTTTCGGAACTTTGTATATGTAAGTGATTTAAATACAGTAGCAATACTGTATACGAGTACAAACTTTGTATACGAACGTTTTGGAAGTCAGCCTTAATAATCAGAGAAATATTAAATGGACATTGTTAACATATTTCGAGCAACAATCACGGTCAACAGAGCTACATAAAGCATTTGCACATCAATACTGACGAGGTTTAGTGGCTTCTACCGAAAACAATGTTTGTTCTTTTTGGCCAGTGCAGTTGAAATCTAAAGGGGGTGTTTAGATATTAAATTTTTCCTTTGTTGCTCGAAATATGTTATAATGTCTATTTAATATTTCTCTGATTAACATTTGCGAACTTTAGCCTACAGAAATATTAACAAATATAATTTTATTCTATTGTTGTGTTAAGCTAATCTATGTACATACATACATATATACATGTATGTTGCATGTTTGAACACTTTTCAAGCATGATAGAGTAATGCGGCGCCTACACGTTGCGACTTGTTGTGCAATTTGATTAAATTGTACAACCAATTGTTACGTTAGAGGTCTGGTTGGCCAACGGTGATTGGTAATCGGTAGAATAAAAAATCAAAAAAAATTTGATTTTCATTCAACTGACAACCAACTCAGCCATCAAATTGGTACGTATGATGGCGATTTTTTCTTTCGTTCTTCATTTTCATACTGAAGTTTTGCAGGCAACATCGTGTAAAGTTAACAAAATAATTTAATTGAAGAATATAACGCCGGAATTATGGAATATTAAAAGCAATAAATACAAAAACAAGAATATTCGAAGAAGAAGTTATGAAAAGTTATTAATTGAGTATAAAAAAATCAAAAGTGGACGACTTAAAAAAAAATTACCAAACATGTGTACCTCATGTAGACTCTATAAAAATTACTTTTTAATGAATTTGACTAGTTTATCCAACTCGGTTGTAGGATCAGTTTCAACGTGTAAAGATCTACTGCTGCGTTGGTATTTAGCAACCAAAGAAATTCAGTATATATAAGCTAACCCATAACTAATTAATTAGTTTCTTAATAAATATAATTATGGAAGTCTGTCTAACTGACCGAATACTAATTTTGTAGAGAAAATTAATTATAAAAACATTTTATAAAAAAAAAAATGGACAAACAAAGTCGGTCTTCGGTAAAACTAAATAAATCTCTGTGAATTTAATTAATCTGTCCGACATGAGTTTTTATAATGCTAAATTTTCGTAACATGCTGTTTTATATTTAGTTACCACTTAACCACTTGTTTTTTATTTCAGGTGTCAAATTTTTATTTGTATTTATTTATTTTGTATATTTAAATTGAAAACTTTTCGTTTATATAGAAAACTAGCCTATCCCGGTGTGCTTCGCTACCCCCCTCGTTATAAAATACAATTAAAAGTATTTATATATCCTATTGCGAAAATTTAATGACGATCGGTCCAGTAGTTAAGACTACATTACGATTTTTAATTTTCCTAAAAAGGGGCGTAGTCCCACCCACTTTTCTCCTGGTACGTATTCCAAATTATGCCAATACCATATGTACCAAATATCATCGACGTATGTAGGTCAAAAAAGCCCAAAATATGGCGATTTAAATTTTTGGGTTATATGGGCGGTGCCACGCCTCTTTGTCCAAATTTTTTTGTCTACAAACCACGGGGTCAACACTGAACAAAATTAAAAACGAATCAGCCAAATCCTTCACTCCGTTCTTTAGCTATGCTGTCACAAACACACGCCAACTCATTTTTATATACATATATTAGATTAGATTCAAGAGAAATTTTATCCTGTTCATACATGCATATGTTTTCAATACGCACATAAACATGTGGTGTTTTTATAAAACTTATGTAAATAGAATTTAAATATACACTATTGGCGTAATGTTTTAAAGTCCCTTATTGACCGTTAGAATATAAAATTAAGTTAAAGTTGTCCCTAAATTGAAACAAAGATTACGCTATAATCTTTTCTAATATGAGTGAATAACTTCCGATAAAAACAGAGGAGAAATGTTTTGTTGTAGCAGCCAACAGCTCATTGCAGTTCAAAATACAAAATACATGTAACATTTTTCGTTTTTTTACTACACATGTACATATGTTTAATTAAATTGTTAATATAAAATATTGCTTCATATGTAATATAGAGTTGCATGAACGTGGTCAAACTCTATTTCGAATAAAAATTAGAACACCAAACAAACTGTTGCTTTGTTCATGCCATGAGTGAGAACATTTTGTTTCACTTCGTTAACACAAAGAATTTGTTCATTGAAACGATGTTTATTTCGAAGTTCTCGCTCTCATCTCACATTTTCTTATTAATACGCAAGAGCAATGTTGCCAATTTGGTGAATACATGTAATCTTTTGCATGCGCTGCCCATGTGTAACTACTTGCATATGTAATTTCAAGTTTTAGCTTTTACACGCATGTACGTATGTATGTATATATGTACTATTCATAGTACGAGCACTAGTAGTAAATCAAATTCAATATGTATTTTAGTTTGTTATTTGCATTTCATAACATTCGATAACATTGCAATAATTATATGTACATTAACTATTATAAAATATTTCATAATAGCGAGAGATACTATAGAATAAATATTTTATCTAAATGAGATAAAAATGAAATAAATCATTAATGATTAAACTGTAAATTTTTTAGAGTTTTTTGCCTTCTTTTTTTTGCGATTTAGTTCATTGTGTATGTTTAACGTATTTCTTAAATGATTTTTCTTTTTCCTACAACTGGCAACACTGATCTTTAAAAGCATTTTGTTTTTGCATGAACATTATTGATATTTATTCAAAACATGTTCGGTTTCACATTTGTAAATGTTCGTTCGCTTTTGTATAAGTGAACACACAAACTTCATTACACTCGTCTCTTAACTATCGAGTGTTGATTGTTCTCTGTTCATAGTTATTCATCTCTATTGAATAGAAACGAATGAATAAAAAATAATGATGAAAGTTTCATGATCATCATTATTATGTTTCATGCAGCTCTCTAATATGTATGTATGTATGTATGTATATGAAAAACACAATTTTCGTGATGGAGATAAACCGAAAACGGATTTGAGTTTAGGACATCAAAATCCATATAGACCACATAGTTTTATTTAAAGGAGAGCCAAAACCTGATTTTTTGCAGAGCAGTGTCATCTTATGAGGAAAGATATTCGCCCATGTTCTGACACTCGCATGAATATGAAATCGCATGCGTTTTGAAAATCGCCAAACTTATTTATACATGTTCTGTCGTTCACGCGTTTTGCTATTTTTTTTTATATCAGAAAATTTTGAAAACATTTTAATGTTGATATTTTAAACTTAAATAGTTTGGAAGTTTTATTAATTTTTACAAAATATACAAGAAATCATGTTTAGTTTAATTTGTGCATGTCTTTATTGTTAGTTTAAACTTCAGTTGAAGTAAAATACATCAGTTCACTTCAGTACTTGCTTGCGAGTTGAAGTCGCAAAACTTCTTGCGATTGTGAACGCCGGAACACCTATTATGCGATTTCATCTCGCACCGCAAATGTTGTTGACGAAATGCGATTGAAAGAACATGCCTGATTATATATTAAGCTTTGATGTCAACGCATGCATGCATACGCGCCAAACGCGATAGGGGTAGTACGAATTTGCCTACGTCACATACTTGAAACTTATATTAAAAATATGTGGCCGCCAGTATACATATACGTATGTATGAATGTATGTGTGTATATGCATGTGTATAATCTTTATCTTAAACAAATCGTATAAGGATGTACGAGTATATCTAGTATTTTCTTTAATTTTTCCATTGTCATAATAAGTGTTGATTTTTATCGTGTATATTTATTGTAGTCGTACTAAAGGAAAATTTTAAGCTTGTAAATATGTACTCTTATTAACACATATGTATATACATATGTACTCGTATATCGCTGCAAGTATGTATACATGTTAAAATAAAAGTTATATAGTCTCACTCGTAAACATGAACTAAATAGTTTGAAAATTAGTCCATAAGGTTAAAAAGTGAAATCATCATCCCCCCGTCACACCATCGTAATCATCAGTGCAGATGAAATGAAAGAGATAAAATTCTTAAACGAAACGTATGCATGTAAATACAAAGAACAAGTTGCAACAATAGAATATTTTTCCAGAACGAATTTTCTATTTTAAAGCTTTTAGCGAAAAAAATGCTAAACGATAGTAGAACAAATGCATTGTCGTAGAAAGAATTTAATTTTATTTTAGCAAAAGTAAAAGAAACTAGAAATAAAAAATATTTTCAACTGGAGAGATGTCACAAATTCCAACTATTTTACTTTGGTCGTGGACACAGTGACACGCCTAGAAATAAATGGCTTAATTTGCTAAACGTCTGTGTGTAATATAAAAATATTGTTTAACAAAAGCCGTGATACTTTACAATATTGCAAATTTAATGCACTGCTTTTACTGGTCAACATCATCATTCGTTTCCGAAAACAGCTGAGCGAACTCTTATTAGGGGCTGTACACATATTATGTAACGCTCCAGGGGGGAGGGGGGTTAAAGATTTGTTACGGATTGGAAATTTTGCACTGGAAAATTACCGAAAAGAGTTACGAAGGGGTGGGGGCGGGGATATAAAATCTCTGAAAACAGCGTTACGTAATATGTGCACACCCCCTTACGTTTAACTTTCCACGGCAATGAAAAAGAGGCCGTTAAGCTACAGACCGGTTCAGGTAGGCTTTACTTCTCTCAAAAAAAGTACTCTCTCGCGAAATAGAGATAAATAAATTATCTCTTGTTGAGTTTCCAACCATTTATGATCCCAATTGAAAACAAGGCGCCAGATAATTTCGATCTAAAAAGTTCTACCTTAATTGTCTTTTCCAGACATTACCTTCGGCCAATTACCCATAAAACTTATACATTACTGCTCAATCACTGAAACAACAGAGCAACAACGGATGTACATATAATATATAAATGAAGTAGGGTAACCTATGTTAGTCTGGAAAAGGCATCTAAGAGCTCCGCACAAGACCAAAGTCGATAGAAAGTAAATCCCTAGGGGTTCTCTTGCGAGGCTTGACCAGTAACCATACACTGGTAGGACAAGAGCCCGTAAGCCTCACGGGAGACTAGAAAATCTCGAGGTTCGGAGAAGTGCTGTTGGACTCACTATGCGATGTGATGACGCGAGATGCACAATCTGTCCTTTTGGGAAAGTATACTCGTATGGTATTAGGCATATTCCATCTACTTGTGGATGGAATAAATAATTCTAAAATGCTTCAGAGAGAGAGAGCGAGGTGTGGTATGAAAGTGGTTCTTTGAAAAGCTCTCTTTGGGTCAAATAAATAAATAAATTCTTCGAAAATGCTTCACTAAAGTATTGATGTGCAGAAAAGTGTCAAAAAAACATCAATATATGGCAGATGCGATGGCTAATGCACACGGAAACTAGTCACAATTCCCCTCCCCATCACAATTTCAAGGTATTTTAATTCAAATTTTAATATTTTGCTTAATAGTAAAGGAAAGAAATTTCGCTTTTAAATTACAATTCAAGATTCATTAATTAATCAAAAAAATCGAGGAATACGTTGTTGTTTCGATGAAAATATTAATTGAAAATCAATGTAAGACACAAAAGAAACATGCAATAGCAGAGTTCTAAAAGAATTAAGCCTTCTTCTGCATTTCATCATCTAACCTCTCCACACTATCCCTTTCTCCCTAGTTCTGGCACAATGCATGCATGGCATAAGTGGGGGTTAGCCCCCTTCTTATTTTTTAACGCAGTTAATTAATGGTGTTTTCTTTTCTACACACAAAATGGCACCTTGTTGAAAGGCACATGAATAAAATGTCTTGCCAACCCTGTTACAATGCAACTCATTATTTCAATAGAATAAAACTCGATTTATGAAAAAGTGGAACGCACTGTTTTTAACAGCTGACAGCGAAGCTTTTTCTACACAATTAAAAAAAATTCAACAAATCCTTTGACACGCGGATGAGGGCTACGACTTAATAAATTTAACATATCTTCCTCATCACATGAGGAGGATGAATCCAATAATTGACTGACAGTCATTTCTGCACATATAATAGATGCGGCAATATCCATATTTTTAACATTTTTGTTTAAAATTGCTGAATATGTTAAAAAATTCACCAATTTATTTTCATACAATACGTAAACATGAAAATACAGCTGCCAGATAGCTGATTTATCGATCTGAACTTTTAACGATTTTTTCATATGAAGATTTTGTTATGAGAGCAATTTTATAACACCGAATCCAGTAAGATTCTATATTACTGAAAATCTAGCATTAACAATGTAATGTTTTCTCATGGCTGGCCTATGAAACAATAGAAATTTTAACTTTAAAACCTTAACTTTTTTACTTCCCAATTCCAGGCGATTTTTTTCAACTTCGTCTGGTAACACTATTTATAAACAAAAACCAGGTGGCATTATTAGTGGAGATTATCTGCAGCTTTCTAACCAAAGTGTCAAACTCTATATGAAAAGCTAAACAACATCTTTTTGTATATGCATTTAACATTACAGTTTGGTGAATGCTAGATCTTGTTGTACTAATAAGGCCACTTGGTATTAAATCGCTTTGCCATCTGTTTTACAGGGCACTTACAACACTGCCGTTTAAAACATAAAAGCGTAAGCACGATCTTTTTATACAAGCCCTAAATTAGCCACTCCTCGAATTTCTTTTCTTTTTAATACACTGCTTGTATACTCGAATATTCTTCGGTTAGTGTGATGTAGACTTCGAAATAAAATATGAAATTTATCAAGTAGAAATTTGCACGATCCGATCATTCCAATTTTTGATATATAAATTTTAGATGAATAAAACTGGGACAGCTTTGTGCATTTTCCAAACCTTTGAAATTTTTTATTTCACACAATCAGCAAATATTTCGAAAGAAATATTATGAAAGACTCACATTATTGTCGAAGAAAAAATAAAACTCTTTTTTTCTTCATATGACTCATAACCGGAAGAAAATCAAAAATCTTGGAAAACTTTCAATTATATTTTTGTTGGGTGTTTTTTTTTTCGAAAATCTTCAAAAGGGGCAGTTAGGTGAAAATTATACTTTGTGCTGCCAACTGTTAAGTCACACAAATCTTTAAGGACATGTGTATTTTATAGGATGATGAATCATCTCAATGATATGATATCTTGGAAATTTGTTGTTGGCTTAAGAGAAATTATTACAACAGCATCAAGAACACACACACATTTAATGCTTTTATGTATTTTTTTTTCCAAATCTCCTGGAAATTTTTAATTTATAACCAATATTTTCTTACATCAATTGGCTGCTCTAAAAATATTCCTCTTTTTTTTTTGCATTAAATGCAAATTTTTTTAGTGCAACTAATTGGCCGCAATAAATAAAATGAAAAAACACAAAAAAAATAAATACTTTTTCCTACATTTTTCTGTTTGTTATTCGCACTATTGAATTAAAACGCTTAATTAAATAAACCAAAGCACACACACTTTTTTTTATTTCTGCTCTTTCTGTATTCTGGGCAGCACTTAATTGAAAACTTTTGCGGCTCTTTGAAATGAATTTTATAATTTAATTAAGTTTCTTTTTGTCGATTTGTTTTTAACAAACAAAACCAACACAATAGGAAATTTGCAATTTTATTTTATTTATAGTTCTTTGACTTTTTAATTAATTTAAACATTTGATTTGTTTTATTAATTTGTTCAACAAAGATTTATATAATGTTTTTTTTTCTTTCAAATACGTCTGTATGGTAGCACGCTGCGATAACCAATGAAATAGTTTCAAGAAAAGCTACAGTATTATAAACGCTATATTTGACCTGACCTGGCTGCCTGCTGCTGACTGAGTTGACTGTATCTGTAGTATTGAGTTTGTAAAAGTTATTAACCCTTGTAATGGGGAGAAAATAAATTTTAATATGAAAGTTTCCAAGGTGGAATAAAAAAGAAAATTTTCTCTAATAAACGGAAAATGGATTAATTTTATTAATATTTCAGTATTTTTTCAATAATCTTTTCTATTTAGAGTCTTATATGGGAACCAATTTATCTGACATTTTTAAAAAAAAAAAAAAAATATTCTTGTGGTTGAAGATTTTCCCTTCTGAAGAAATGTTTTTTCCTTCTGAAATCTAATTAATTTTCGCAATATTTTTTGAAATAGAGCAACCGTTCAAAGCATCTATAAAATATTGCATTCTGATTTATATTGAATATAATTCTGAAAAAACAAACCAACTTCAGAGCCAATTGAACAGATTGCGAAACCGCCGCAACATTTTAAATACCAAAATATGCATCTATCCATTTTAATTTAATCAGCCCAATTATGAATACCTCCCGGGGCAATGAGTTCTCCTTATTCGGACGGGGGACGGGGAGAATATTGGGAGAATAGCTGGAAATGGTGTTTAGAACTTTCGCACTCTGTTGTTTTGTCATAAAATTTGCAAAAATTAAAAGTTTGGCGAAAAACAATTGTTCGGAGTCGCAAACAACCCCCTTTCCACAACCTATTTTCCTAGTTCTGGCACAATGCACTGCATACGCAGGGGTCATGCCATGAGTGCTGGTCCCAATTAAAAAAAAAAAACTATATTTGTCAAAAGAAATATGCGACTTAATGCTGGGAACACAATTGGAACGAACGACGAATTTTTCGTTGCGAATATACGTCGTCAAAAATAGAACACATGTACGCATATGAAAGTGAACACAACACCGACGTCGACGAAATTCGTTGTGCGTGACGAATTCTATAATAGATATATTTCTATTTCATACGCCGACGAACGACGAAGAAATCAGTACAGAGTTACCTTGTTTTTTTAAGTTTTCAAATATATTAGTAAATAATGTTAATTTTTACTTTAACAAGTACTTTTTAGTTAAAAATACATAATTATTAATGATTAAATTTGTTTTTAATGTTTTTTTTTTAATGTTTAATTTAATAAAGGAATTATTTTCTTTATGCGGTAACACTATCGCTGTTATGTTTATATGTACATATATAAAAACAAATTTGTAATAAGAAATATACACAAAATTTTTGATTATTATGACAGCAGTTATTTGTTCGTCCCAATTGTGCGCCACACGACGACTTTACGCAACGAACTTTTATTAACGAATTCGTCGTGTTATAGTGCATTTACATTGTCTCGAAATCTAGTCGATTAGATTTTAAATCTCTCTCAAAATCTAGCTCGTTTACATTGCATGTTTTTGACATTAGTTAGATTTTATATTCTTAACAAAAACAGCTGACTAAAATGTAAAAGAAAAATTGCTATACATATGTATATTCAAATTGTATTTGATAATAAACAACAATGAAAAATATAGAACATTTATTAGTATTTTGTTCATCCAGAGCGAAAAAAATCCAATCGGAAATTATGTTGTTGCGTAAAAAGAAGCGACAGAATCTGTTAAATATATAATTTCAGAAAACAATTCAAATGTATTGCTACACACAATTGTTAAACAGCAGAATGGAATGGGTAAATGTAAGTACATATAGACAATAACATCCAGTTTTTTCTTTTTTTTTTTTGTACAGCGTAGTATTTTTTGGTACAATTTGGAAAGAAACCATAGTTGCATCACTAAGTACTACTAGATTTAGGTAGATTTCGTCCAAATCAAGTGACATAGTAGATTTCATTTTGTATGGGAAATCTAGTAAAAAAAACTAGATTTAGCTCGAAATCTCGTAAGTACTAGATTTCGAGACAATGTAAATGCACTATTAGACGAAATTCGTCGTTCGTCTCAATTGTGTTCCCAGCACAACTGCAATCAACCACTTTCAAACCAAAAAAAACTTTTCAAAATCGTTTTCTTCATCAGTTATAGAAAAATCAATATTTTTTTGGGGGGATGTGGGGTCTATTTCCGCCGAATAATATAAAAGTGACCAAACCGCATGGAAATTTTCTTAAAACACAAAAAGAAAAAGAATTATAGAAATCAGTCCATAATTAGAGCAGTTATTCGGCAATCCATATTTGGGCGAACAACTTGACCCCGATTTTTCCAACTCAACTGCTAGCAACCCCTTTTAAACAGAAAAAAAAAAGTTGAAAATCGAATCAAAAATGATAAGTAAAAACATTAGAAAAAATATATTTCTCTTGAACTCATAACCTCTTTCTTTTTTTGAAATCGGTTAAAAATTCCAAATTATCCGACATTTGCTATGGAAGGAAGTACTTAATTGCAGAAATGCACAACCGCTTATCTCTCATTATTCATTATGGCAAATTACCCCAAGTGTTTTAACATTCAAAAGTAGGGAAGTGCTCAATTTTCACCTCAATTTTAATTTATAATACCCTTCACTCAGAACTCAGCAAATGACAATGTCTCTTATTGTTCTGGTGGACAACGCTTCTTTTTGGTGGTTCTTCCTGAGGATATGCAACACGATTAAAAAAAATATATAAGAAAAACTTTTTCAAGTTGCCGTGGTTTTATAAAAAATTGTATTCCGAGTAAAAAACATGAGAGTAATTTAGAAGTAATTGCATCTTCATTGCTTTCAAAGGGAGTACATACCAATGAGTTCATATTTCGGATTCTGCCAAAATTTTATTAACCACAACCATGCATGAAATTTTTAAAAATATTATTCTATTGCCGCAAAAATAATGACTTCTCAGTTGAAAAAAAAAAACAACTTCTTGGAAGGACATTGCTTTGTAAAAAAAAATTTTCACGTTATCCTGATAAAAGATTGCAAGTTTTATTGTCTTCTTTGTGTGCACACTTTTAGGAACGTCCGTAGTCGTGTTTCTAAAATGTTTTAAAATACATATACAGATGACTAAATTTTCTTACAAAATATTAGATCTGACATCCAAAACGCATAGAAAATCCTAAGCCATGACGGCTGATAATATTTTATAGCAATACTATGACAGCTGTCATCATTGCGATGTCAGCTTTATATCAGTTAATCATTGTACCATCAATTAGCATGATGACAATTACGTAGATAATTACCACGATGATGACAAATGTGTCATCAATGAATTTATTAACAAAATAAAATATTCTTACTCTTGTATTTGAGCATGTTTTAACTGTTTATGACCATAATGATAATTCTGCCACCTATGGAACTATTTTTCTTACTTATACTTTGATTATAATTTAACTACTTATTATTTTATTTATTTGACTTGATCAAATACCCTCCAATTTGTCGTATGTTTACAAGACCACTCTATTATTATCTACCACGTCATTCATAATATCATTTAAGTTAACGAGAGTATAAAGTCAGGCATAAATAGCAATATGTTTGATATTAATGTGACACAAATACATTTGTTGACTAAGTGTCATTAATATTAAGACAAAATGTAAATTTTTAATTTAACTTTTAAAAAATTTGTTTAAAATTAAAAAAAAAAGGAAATACAAATTGCAAAATATTACAACAATTTTTTATGTACATATACTTACATATGTATATATGTATGTATGTCGTTGCAGTCACAGGGATCATATAATAAAAAGAATAAGACAAACTTTTGTCATAAAATTTACATCAGTTTTTGCATTATTGGGGAAATTTTTCATGCGATTAATGTCAGTTTTCGCATTAATAAAACTATCGAAATTCTCTTGACAGCTTGTCATCATTTTCGGGGTGAATTGTTCTACAATTGATTTGGTCAGTTTTCTGCCCAGTTCAAAGTAATATTGCTGAGTAAAGCGCTCCATTTTTAATATGTCACATATGTGACAGCGGCCAAATGTCAGAGTTGCTACTTGCACAAAAAAAAAAAAAAAAAAAATGACAGTAAATTTAAAATAGCATTCTTACTGGATCCCTTTATAATAGTTAAAAATAATTCGACCTATGATTAACAAATTGAAACTTTAGAATAATATTTATTAAAACTAAAATTAAAAAAATTTCATTAAATATCCTTTCAGCCGCAAGAGGCAATATTAGGGTTAATTTAAGTGTCTGTTGTTATTTCAGACTACTAGTCGTCGTCGTTTGTCTCGTTTTGTATGTTACGATTTGTCTATGTTATATAAGTATGTATGTGTGTGTTTGCATGTGTGTGTGTGTGTGAACCCCGAAAAGAAATCGGCTATTAGTATTTGTTAACTGTAAATATTGCCAATGGCCAAAAATACATGCAGATCTATACTATACACGAGTAAAAAGTATACAAATAAATATTGCGATAACAGGAAAAAAAGTGCAACAAACATCAATCCACTAAAGCATTAAATTAGAAAAAAAAGAAAAGCAGAATCAAAAATTGATGGGGTGCAGCAGTTTTTCTATGAAGCTTTTATGATTCAGAATAACCAGAGGGTGGTGTTTTAGACCTCAGCCATACGAACATTCTCCGTCTATACACAAAAACTTTGAGTGTATGCAGGCGCCACTCAGTTTTCCTTGTGCACACATGCATACATACACATAAACGAATGTAATAAAACAGAGTGTTCTAGTCATACTTTGTAACATGACGTTACCGCTGAAAAAAAAATTAATATACATATGTATGTATATAAGGGGTCGTTGTTTCCAGGTTTCCGGTAAAGAGTTTAAGCAAATATATACATACATACATAGACAGTAAGTATCAGCCAAAAAAACTCAAATGTAAAAATAGGTTTCATAGTCAAGTCAAAAGCTGGTAAAAACTCCAAGCACTACTAAGGCGATATTTTACTACAGAGATTTGTAATGAATTTCATTTAAAATCGAGTTTTTCTTATTGTCTATTTCAAAGGATTAAGGTTCATTTATCGTAATGAGCAAAAATAAAACTACAACTTCCCCTTTTTTGATTTAAAGGCGTATTTTCAATGCTAAAAGTAAAAGCAATACTTTAGATGTTATTTGGCCTAGATTTTACTCTATTTTATTTACACAGGTTATTTTTAATCTGATTATTTTTGAAATTTAGCAAATCGTTCTTAAGTTTTCTTAAAAAAAATAAAACACTGAACTTTATAGCACGAAATGATCATTGCATTTTTTTCCAATTACTGACGAAGCCACTTCCACAGCCGCAATGGGACGATCTAAAAGTTCCTAATAATTATTTAAACAAAATTTTTATAATTGCAGAGAATTGTAAAAAAGCTAAACATGTTCGGCTTATTATGTCCGACACTGTTTATGTGCTTTGCAACGAACTAAATAAAAATGCAGTTAAAAATATGCTCGTGCTTCTTTGTTTTTGCATTATATTGTATTTTTTGGGAATTTTGCCCTCAAATTGTATTTATAAATTGTGGAGTTTTTTTATTTGTTTTTGCAAAATATGTTTTAAGTGAAAAATAAAAAAAAATAAAAATGGGAAGTATATACATACATATGTACATATATACGAGTATGTTGTCTCCTTTGTGTATAAAGTATTTTAATTTAAATACTTTATCTAATAATTTCTACTCAACATTGAACATTTCACATCGAATCGCATAAATTTAAATTACACAGTACAACAACTAGAGTTTTTGATTCACCGCGTGGAAAGGGATAAAAGTTTGGTAAATTTCCGCGAGCCCGGTATACACCCCTTTCAATATAATACTCATGTATACATCTGAGTAGTTGAAGTTCCACAAAGGCTATTCATTCACTCTATTCTAAATTTCATCATTATTTATTCATGCACTGGCGATTTCAATAAACATCTGATCGATTCGATTGGGAAGAATATCAACTATTTAGCCAAGTTTTCAACAGAAACAGAATACGAGAATTAATTTAATTCATTTTTATTCTATTTTTACATATTAAAACAATTGTGGTTAGTACGAAATTCCCCATGTCTGATTGTTTACCGTTGATATTCTACCCAATTTGTATCCACTTTACGAAAATTGTAAAGATGGAAAAATGAACGCTGATGAGAGGTGTAGCGGCCTTGAAATCGGTATACTGATACGTTCTGCTAATCTGAATGCACATGCTAATGTTTTTCAAAAATAGAAAACTCATAGTAATTTGAATTTTGATTAATTCAATAAAACTGAACTTAAGCCTAATAATAATAATAATTTCTCAGTTATACATTTAAAGCTATATTTTTAAATGTGGGTTTTTTTATTTCTATTCAAACGTGATTTCAAGGGCTCTGCTAAAAAATACAATTTTTAAAAAATTTCTGGAAAAAACCACCAAATTCAATACAAAAAATTAATTTAAAATCAGGCCATAAACAGCGGGTTGAACAACTTGACTCCGTTTTTTAACAAAAAATTATGCCACCAAACTTGTGCAAAGAAAAGATATTTTTGAAAATCGACATTAAAATTGCAGGATTTATTCGAAAATCAGGATTTTAGGGAAACAAAATTTCCTCTCGATTTCAAAAAAAAAAAAAACATTTTATGGGAACAAACTTGTGCAAATTAAGTAGGAATTAGTAAAATCGGATCATAAATGATAAAGTTATGGAGGTTAAAATATTTAAAAAATGCCCCCTTGAATTGGTAACTTCCTGCTTTATTTTTCAAGTTGCAATTTAACATGCTGTATAATGCATCATTTAGTATTTATTATTTAGTTAAATTTTCATATGCAACTGCATATAATTTATCATATCTCATTCAATCTCATTAAAATGTACTTATAAACTTGTCCTTTAAATGTCACAAGGATCCGTTTTCCTGCAATAACAATTCATAATGGTTGCATATGTCTCACTATAGTTTTAGTCTCACAGGACACTAATTTTTTTTTTCTTCTCCCAAACATTTGTCATTTATCAAAATATTTCCCATTTGAAAATTTTTGCTTTTAGAAATGTTTTTTTTTTTTATATAAAATAATTAAAATGATTATTTTCAGTTGCCATTTGGTTTTTTTTCCTTTTGCTTTGCTATTACTTTTGTGAAATATGCAGTCATAGTTTTTACTTTAGTACTCGTAATTTTATTTCTCTCTCCCCATTCGTGATATGTAATGCATAAAAAAAGGAAGAAAAAGAAGGAAGAGAAAATGCTAATAAATCGATAATATTTATTAGTATGTATGTATGTATGTATGCAAACTGAAACGGAACCAATTAAATATTGACTATTGCCTGAGAGCTTGTCTATTCTTTAATCAAATTGGTTTTCATTTACTGAATGGCTGGCTGGCAGGTTAAGCAATAATTCAATTTCAATTGGTAAAAGTCGGGGTCGGTTTATTCACTACGACACACTGCGCCTGTATGGGAGATCGTTCCAATCATGTTGATGTTACTTAAAGATTTATGTAATTAGTATTTTTATAAAAATGGAAAATGTAGTAATTTTAATAGCATTGCATTTACGAATTTCTAGTAATTTTAATGCAATTAAATTCTTAGTTTGTATTTGATATCAAAGTGCTAAGAGTCCGTCCTATCAATTGACTGCATTTTATTTGTTGCGAAATAATTTATCAGATTTTCAATTTCAGACTGATAACAGGCTGCCAATATACATCCAAGTAATTTTGCTTCATAGTTACTGAAATTTTCTTAGTTTTTTTTTCCCTTAATAAACTGTTAGTCAAATGTAAGGTAAATTATGACATCAAAGTAAAATTATGGCAATTATAAGCGAAAAAACCATTTGCTTTTCTGGTGCAAAAAAAAAATCCAACAAATAAAATTAATGTTTAAAAAGTTTGTAAAAAAGTATTTTAGAAATGTGCAGTGCATGTGTATCTCTATCTGACAAATTATTCGATAATTAAGGAATGCCAAAGAATGCTCTGCCTTTTACCAGTGACTTTGTTCACACTACATCTAATGTAGGCAAAAAAATGTGTGCAAACTAAATTTATCGAATAGAGAAAAAGTACAAATTCGTCAAGTTTTTGTATCCGTTATTTAATTGTATCTGTCTAACAAATTTTATTAGAATCCATTATGAAGTTTTCACGTTATGGTTACGGTGACCATATTTTTCATTGATAGAAGAAAAGGAAATGCAGAAATGGAATAAAAAATCGTTTGCTTCCCCCTTTCTCATAAAATAAAAATAGCATTTGTAACTATAAAATATTAATTGTTATGTAATAGTTTTAATACTTCATTAATATTTTCTTTGTATGGCGAGTACCCGTTCCCTACCGTCCTACCACCGAAAAAATGTTTCACCAAGTTTTAGTTTGCTTTTGGGTTAACAACACAGAAAATTTTCAAAACATTCCTTGCTTTAGTTGCGCAGATATCTCAACATTAGTAACTTTTTTTATGGGGGTGCCCGTTCCGCCTGTCCTACTACCGCAATAATAATAATGTGTAAGTTTTATTTTGTTCTTAGAGTAACAAATAGCAAATTTAAAAATATTCCTGGCTGCAGTTGCGCACATTCATGAACATTAGTAATTTCTTTATATGGGGGAATACGTTACCCCCGTCCTACCGTCAAAAAATTTTTTTTTCCAAATGTTATTTTGTTTTTAGAGTAACACAGGAAATTTCTAAACATTCCTGGCTTTAGTTGCACACATATCGGAATATTTGTAATTTCTTTGAAGGGGAGCCCGTTCCGTTTGTCCTATTCCCTTGTCACTTTTAAGCCAGCTGACAAGAAATTCGCCATAATAATTTCTATTGTATTGATGTTGAAATTTTTAATATTTTGAGAAAATAAAACTTATAATTTTGGAGTTGAAAGAAAAAAGAATATTACTGATAAAAAAGGACAATTTAATTAATAAAAGACTTTTTGTTTAAATCTAAAAAGACGAATACTTTAAATAATTGTTTCATTAAAAAAAGTTTTGAATAAGAAATTTTATGGCATTCAGTACACAAACCAATATTACAATTTAAAATAATTTATAAAATTTTCCTGAGGATGGTACACACTTATTTAGAGGCACTAAAAATGCCATATTCAGCAGCCTGTATCTTTTGCAATTTTTAACCGATTGCAGAATTTTAAAATAGAAATGGAAGCTAGACATCTTGTGATATAAAAAAAATCATGACAATAGTGGTTTCTTTACTAAAGAACTTTTTTTAAGCACTTTATCAAAAATAGTCCAAAATTGTGCTATTTTTTTGGTTCACTTGAATAAAGGCACTTTAACTAATTTTAATGAAAAAAATTTTTTCTTGCTTTTTTAAATTTTTATTTGTTGAAACTAGTTTTGGTTAGTCTGAAATTCCGCTAACTTCTGATTGGTCATTACTAATAATCCAACAAACACTCATAGTCCGTTATGATCAAGTGTTCAATTTTGCATTGTAATGTTTTGTTGCTTCACTCTATAGTAGGGTCGTTCACAATAATTTTTTTTTATATGTATATTAATTGCAATTTTTTAATTTACTACGAACTGTTTATTATTAATATTTGTTAATATTTATACAGGCTAAAGGTCGTAAATGTTTATAATCAGAGAAATATTAAATAGACATTGTTAACATATTTCGAGTAACAGAGGAAAAATTTAATATTTATACATCCCTTTGTAGATTTTTCAATAGCACCGGCTGAATAGAACAAACGTTGTTTTCGGTAGAAGCTACTAAACCTCGTCTGTATTCATGTGCAAATGCTTTCACTACTTGTTAGGTAGCTTCGTTGAACGTCATTAAATCATTATACACAATTACAAATATAAATAGAATACGCGACTTATTTCTACTAATGGATGGTAGCTGAGGAATTTTTTGTTTTGTTTTTTATTTATTATCATATATTAAATATTGCAGTGCTGCCAGCGAATTATATCCTACAATGCCCAATTTCCTGAATTTTGTTCCACTTAAGACAAATTGTTAACATATTTCTCTGATTATAAACATTTACGACCTTTAGCCTGTATAAATATTAACAAATTTCTTTTTTACTGTACCATATTACAGCGCAATGGCTGATGTATGAAACTACACATAATTAATATTTGAACTGTATTTAATTTATATTTAAAGAAATAAATACATATACATATTCGTTTCTAGTTTGAATTTCACTTCTAGAAAGGATTCAATTATCTCCTTATATGAATAAATGGAGAAGTTATGCCAGAACTTGCCCTGAACTATTCTTTTTAAGTGAAATAATTTTGAAATTTAATCTTCTTGAATATAGAAACAAATGAACTCATTTAATTATTTAACTCAATTTAATCCTTCACACACACACACACATTTTTATACAAATCGATTGAAATACATAAAAATAAATCCAGGCCACAGATGATGTATAAATTTCTTTTGACCGAATCAAAGAAAAATGTACTTAAGGATAATAATAATAATGTCATCATCCTTTCGGAAATAATGCTCGTGCATACAAGCATACATACACACCCACAATAATATAATTGTATGTAGTCACGATGCTCTACAATTGTTTTGCAGTCCATTTGCTTTTGTTTCTTTGAATACATTTGAAGGGAAGAGAAAAAGTTTTTATGTTTTTTTGTTTTCATATTAAATATTCAATCCTTTTGGTTTGTTTGGTTTTTAAATTTTCATTTGTTGCCATTTCAATGGCATACTTTTTTCCATTATGAAAAACAAATTCTTGTTGCATGAGTATATTGTTTGCAATTAAATATAATTTATTTTTATAGTATTTGTGTGATTGTGGTAGTGTTTTTCCCACATACTTACATACATTTGTATGCAACTTATGGTCCTGACAATTGATCCTGCTTTTGGTTTGCTTGTTTTGCTTATGTAATTTTTTTTTTTTTGCAATTTTCACGAAAATTTCAATTGCACCAGTGTCGCAATAATGTTTTAGTTTGTTACCATGTTGTTTAAAATGTTGTTGATACATATGTATATGTTCCAACAGTACTTATGTATCCTGTGCAGGAATTGAAATTACACAACACCACAAACTAAGAATTGTACAATTGTTCTAACAACAGGACATGACACAAAGTCTGGATAAAGATATTTTTATATGCAGGAATATATCTTTTTTGCAAGAAACCTTGGATATTTTGCAGTGTATTTATATAACTTAAATAAAGGTACGGTCACACTTCGCAAACATTTGCCCAAAAAAGCGTAACCACTAAATACTAATGAAATACATTTAAGTTAAACAGTTTTATAAATAACTTATTGACAGTGTCATAGAATCCAATATTATGGGGAACTGTTTAACTTAATAAATATGTGCCTAAAAAATATGATTCATTGGTGGTAGTTATTGGCTACGCATTTTTTGGGCAAATGTTTGCCAAATATAACCGTACCTTAAATACAAAAATAAATAAATTATTAGAAAAAACTCATGCCTTCTTTCATAAAAAAATTATATCAATTGAATATAGTCCACATTAAAAATCGTTGCTTTTCTTATGAACCATATTGAGCTATTTTCTATAGAAAGATTTTTAACCCATTTACGCCACTGTAGAGACCAAAACGATTTCGATTTATTTTTTTATATTTTTGTTTAAAATAAATGTATCGAGAGTTTTCTTAAGCATATTTGAAGAAAGTAGATTCAGCCTGTTTTTTTTTTATAAATTATCAACTATTTTCTAGCTGAATTCTCTGGAATCTGTGAAGCTCCCAAATGGCCGGATTGCACTTAATTTAGGTGACTTGGTCTAAAAATTTCTAAACTTTATTGGATCCAAAATAGCAAAAAAAAAAAAAATAATAAATTTGTTCCAAATTGCTAAAATTCGTCAAAAATTGAAAAAAAAAATCGCCACGATATATGTTTTTGACGATATACCAAAATGTTCTTAACAAACCATCTACACGAGCCAAAAATTTCATAAAGAAAAATATCAGAATAAAAATAATACTACTTTTTTTTTATATTGATTTGAACAATTTTTAAAACAAACTCATGGCTCATCAAAAATAGTCAATAAAATCGCAATGTCGCCAAAAAGAAAATTAGGACACCAAACGGTTTTTAATATCGCCACGCTTGGCGAGAAATCTTCACATCTGACAACCCTGCAAGGTGGTGTTAATTTTACAACAAGTACAACATATGACATATCGATTTCCATTATGCAAGAAAAAAAGGTAGCTCAGCTGTGTTTATGCCCATAGCTGCCAGATTTTTTTAGGTAATATCGTCATATTTTTGGGCAAAAATCGTCATTATCGTCAATATAGCTTATTGAAATCGTCATAAAAACGTCAAATGAAAAAACCGCTTTTTTTACCAACAAAACATATTTTATCAGAGGCAAAATATAACAAAACTTTTAAATAAACAAATCTTAGTAAACAAAACAGCATTCTTTAAATAGAGAGATCAGATACTTCAATTAGAATTCACAATAAAATCACATTTTTTTTCCAATGTAGTAAAATATGCATTTTAAATATCATTTTTGGAAACATTTTTTTCTAAAAATGTATAAAAACTACAATAAAATTTATACAAATAAAATATAATTCTTAAAGAAAATATGTATATGATACATTTACATATGTATATGTATAATATATTTTACAATTATATAGTGCAATTAAACATGTTGATTAATTCAGGTACAACTGTGATATCATAGCAGCTACATTTGTCTAGCTTTAAATAATATTTTGTATATACATAATATTGCTTCCAAAGGCGACTTTTTCAATGAATTTCTTACTTTAGTCTTATTTATGTTTACCTGACTAAATATTATTTCCACATTTGCTGGGGATAGTGGTAAAACTAGGTTTTTTGTAATAAATTTAGCCAAAACCAGAAACAAAATACTAGAGTCCCTCGTTTGCATCTCTGATATTTTTTTCCAAAAATCCAATAGTTATAATATAACTAGAGCTAGAAACTGAGTTCAGACAATTAAAATTATTGCACTGATAAAAACATAATATGTTTTTGGCTTTCACTTTCTTTAACAAAATAAGAAAATTCTGTTATAATTTCAGAAAACCAACTTTTTTCTACATAAATAATATTAAATGGATTAATTTGGCCAAGAGCTTTATATCTTTATTTTCAAAATCAAACCTGGAAAATATCTGATCATAAATCTCTATATAAAAATTAACACAATTATTATTTTTATTTTGCACTTATTTGTGCTTCTTCAAATTCATCTCTGGCAAATATTGCTAAATAAATGTCTTCAAAATTTAATAAATTGTTATGGTTTTTATAATCAATTAGCTGAGCGCCCCGGCTTCACACGGATTCGATTTCGATTTACCTAATTAAAGCACATCACGACTTTCACGAAAAGTCATAACTCACAAACTCACCGATTTCGATAAACCATCTACACGACCAGAAGAACAAACCCTAAAAATTTAATCGAATTCGGTTTGACCGTTCGTGAGTTATAAAGTCACAATACACTTGCAATAATTTATATATATATAGATTAAATAAAAGTTTACAGTTTTAAGCATACTAGTTTTTAAAAAGTTGCTCATTAAAATTTTCAATTTTACAAATAAATGTTGCAAACTTGAATTATTTAAAATCGTCAAAATTAGGGTATAAATCGTCCCATCGTCACTATGTCATTTTTAGGACCCAAAATCGTCAAAATGACGATAAATCGTCAAATCTGGCAGCTATGTTTATGCCTTGAGTAGAACAAGCAACAAACAAATATTCTCGGAGAGTTTATCAAAATATTCTCTGAGTATAATTTAAGGTATTGTCAAAGTAGAAATACATTGATTTCATACCAAGTTTCAGAAATTTAAATTGCACCAAATCTTAGGTCCTACGATGTTATTTTGGCAAATTTTTAAACTGACAACGAGAGAAGGGTTCACATTTTTATTTAAGGAAGTTCTAAAGATTTTTCCGAAATGTCAAAGAGCATTGGCATCAATTCGAATAGAATTTAATGATGATAATTAGAATATCAGGAATTTACGACCAAATTTATAAAGTAATATTTTTACGCTCTGCTATATTTTTATAATAAAAATAGAAGTATATGACCCTTATTATAAGTTGTAAAGCGTGGAATGTGAATAGTTTTACAATTGTTTTCTGCTTTTTGGGGCGACTAAACAATAATTTTAAATAATTTTATAAATTTTGTACAGACAGCAACTAGAAATTGTGGTTTCAAAAACTGTACAAATGAGAATAAATTGATATGATGATTTTTTATGTAGGAAATCAGAATATATTTTTTAAATAGATTATTAGAAAAAACTGTAATCATTTTAGAAAAATGTAAGCTTTTTCTATCCAATTGTGTAAAACACGTAGCCATAGTGACGTGGGGAACAACAGTTAAATTTTAAATATTTAATCAAAGAAATATTAATTTGTCAGGCTTAAGTTTGTTTTCTTTAAATTTAATTATTATATTTAAATTATTATTTTTATTAGAAAGAAAAATCTCGAAGCTCGTCATAATTAAACGGACGAAGACAAATTAGACTTCACGGAGGGTTGAACTGACATCATGATGTTTCCAGATTAATCACAGTCTCATCATCAGAGTTGTTTACCGCTTAGACCTCACTGCCACCATGGCAGCTGCAATCAACTATTTAAAGATCCACTATCATTCACTGTATCTGCTGAGTCTCATGAAATTTTTTTACACTACAGTATTATAATTTTTTAATGGGGTAGGAACTTTACTATTTTCAAAGTCTATTGTTCAAGTTGAGCTTTATTTTAGTGTTTCTCATTTCATTCCTAGCTGGCAATATGCTAAGAGTTGTGGAATGTGCTATGTTAGTCTCGAAACATCATGATGTCAGTTCAATCCTCCGTGCAGTCTAATTTTTCTTTATCTATTTAATTAATACGAGCTTCAAAATTTTCCTTTGTAATAAAAGTAATAATTTAATTTATAAAAATTAAATTAAGATAAAACGAACTTTAGCCTGAAAAATTAAAATGTCTTTGATTAAACATCATTCAGTTCGCATAAAAAAAATTCATAACTTAATTTTAAATATTTTAAAAATTCCCCGCTTCGAGGTGGCTAATTTCGAGAATTTTCGAAACAACAATTTTGGTATTTCGTTGTAAATAAATTTGAAAACAATCTCGATTAATGAAATTTTAGCAAAATCGATTGAATATATTAATCGAGCTTAATGTTAGAAATTATTTAATAATTCAATATTTCGCCACTTCTTTGTGTGGCTTTTTCGGGGGAAAAAAAAAATTCACTGCTTCTCTACTCCAAAAAAAAAAAAAAAAATATTACATGCAAAATGGCTCCAATGCAAAAATTAAACATAAGACCCCATTTGTTATTTTATGAAAAAAGGCCCCAAACTTAAAAATAAAAACTGTCCCAGAACTTTACAAAAATTATTCCAAATTTCAAAATAAAAATTAGCAGCAAATATATAAAAAAATACCTCAATATAAAAAAAGTACCCCAAATAGAAAACAAATTGAAATGACCCTTTAACAAATTGTTGTTGTTGTTCTTTTGAATGGAAATATTTTTTGGGGCCATTTTAAACTTTTGCATTCAAAACAACACCAAAAATTTTTAGGCCATTTTTCCTATAGTGGAGTAATTTTTCACATCTGATTGAGTTCATATGTATGTATGTTGCACAAAAACTTTACAAAAAAAAACTCGAAATGTACAATTCATAATGGAAAGATAGGTTGGAATGAATAACGAAATTTTTACTGTATGAGTAGAAGCTCGAATTTTACTCCTAATGCAAATTAGAGAGAAATACTTCTACCCGATTTATGAATGGCTTGCGATTTTTGCCTTTGAAATGAATTAGACAAATACACACACACTCAACTGGTTACAACATTTAAA
The DNA here is from genome assembly GCA_947311025.1 of Lypha dubia. Lineage (NCBI taxonomy): Eukaryota > Metazoa > Arthropoda > Insecta > Diptera > Tachinidae > Lypha > Lypha dubia. Next base: position 100,013,360 of record OX371261.1, read on the forward strand.
AATAAATTACATACATTATTTTAATCCATACACCATTATCTAAGACATAAACCACATACTATTTACACTATATGTTAGGAAATATTTAGTAACAAATAATAAATTGGATATTTAAATATTAACAATAATAGATGATTTAAATAAATTTTACAATAAGTGAAAAAATTGTATTATAATTTTTAAAGCTTTAGGTCGTTTTTATATAAAAAATGTTTTTAATTTTAATTTTTCGATATTTTGCCACACCGTTGGTTGGCTTCTTCAGGAGAATTAAATCTAATTTATAATAATTTGAACATAATTTGAATTTCAATTGACAAATATTTTTCAATATTTTGATTGGTATTTGTACAAATTATTATAAATTAGATTTAACTCAATTTCTCCTGAAGAAGCCAACCAACGGTGTGGCGAAATATCGAAAAATTAAAATTAAAAACATTTTTTATATATGTACATAAAAACGACCTAAAGCTTTAAAATATATTATACAATTTACGTGAATAAATAAAAAATTCAAGATGAAAAAAACTTACCTCAAATTTTAACGAAAATTAAAAAAGTAAATGATAATACGGCTTTTTGTATGTACAACAACAACAGGAAGATGCTCACAACAAAATAATGATGATGCATCCCAGGAAAAGTTTGTTTTTGTTTTTTTTTTTTTTTTTTTGTGAATTTTACACAATCAAATACAAAATCAAATCAACAGTATGGTGGGTGGTATGTTCAAAACCGGAGGGAGATAAAGGATGATGAAGAAGTAATAGAAGTAAAAGTAGAATTTAAAGAAAATCAAGAGTTTTATTTTTGAAATTTTGATTAAATTGTGCTCAATTCAAAATTGTAATTTTAATTTTTATTGACGGGACGAATGAAGAATGAATGATTTCATAAGTAGCTAAACGAAAAAGTAAAAGGAAAAAAGTTAAAAAACTAAATTAACTAAAATTTGTGCGTGATGGAAAATAGTTTGGGACTAAACACAAAATTCTTTGGATTAGGTTTGGTGCCCATACACAAAGCTAAGGTGCTGTACATAGAAAAAACACAATTAACAAAAGGGTTTGCAAAGAAACCCCCCATCAGCTAAATAAAAACAAACTTTAGAAAACAACAAAACAAGTTTAGGATTTTCATAAACGAATAAAAGAAATTAAAAAAAGGGATTTTGTTTTGAAGGGAAGCTAATTAAAGCTGGCATTTTATTAACCAGCCTACCTCGAATTTGGACTCGTTGATCTACTGCGCTGTTGATTTGTTTGATCGTTAACATAATGTACAATAGCCGAGGTGACCTCTTTAATTGAGGACTGTATCTCGGGTGTAACGGTTTGTAATTTATCATTGTTAGCTGGAACTGTTTGGGTTGTGGGTGATGTGCGTTGCTGTTGAGACAATAGCGATGAAGCCAATCTATAAATCAAAATTAATACAAATTATTTTCTAATTGTCTTATTTAGGGAATTTTTTACTTTATTCATTCTTACCTCTCGTGGGCTGTTCTTTGTGACAGTTTCTCTTGACTGCGCCAACCCAAATACGGCTGACGCAGAGAGTTTCGTATCACACTGTGGCCACTATTCACAGACATAAAACTAGAATTGATGGGACCACCGCGGGAAAATGATCCTCTTTGTGAAACACTGGGCGATGTCTGTGATGAATTCAAATGGGAGGTGGACCATCGTGAAAAGGCACCACTACTCGCTGTTGCCGCAGCATTTGTTGCATGTCCATGTTGACCAGCATGTTGTGTACTTTGACCACCATGATGACTGTGTGCCGATGGACTTAATAACAAGGGACTACGATCGGATCTCTGTGAGCCCAAAGAACTTAACGATGTGGTTTTTGAATTTAACCCCACCCATCGTCCAGAATCTTGCGTACGTTTACGTGTAAAGTTACCCGGTTTGTACGTTGAAGCACCGGTGCCAGCACCATCGGGAGATTTTTGATTTTGAGTATATTGTCGGAACCAGTCGGGTATATTGAGACGTTGCAACGAGGCTTGAATACGCAATTGATGTTCACTTAAGGCGGCCGGATTGTGATCGTGGGATTTTTGTAGCTCATTTTCGGGGGGCTAAAAAGAGAGGAGAAAATCATGAAAATAGTTAACAATTTTTTTAAAGCTTTTGCTTTTATTTTATTTGCTAAAAAAAAATATCTATATTAGAGTGGGTAAATTTTTTTCCTCGATCAAGCGGTTCTCAAAATCGTAATCGTCGACATCATCTTTTATTACGATAGTTTTCATTAGAAATAATCAGATAGAGTAGTGTCTCTTGCTTCCCCACAAAGGGCTTGATAAAATACCAATAATTTTAATTAAAAAACGATCGCCAACAACTACGAGTATTTTACTTAATTTAGTACCCTAAAAACGGCTGGCACTTCACAAACAAGAAGAAGAATGAAGAATTTCTATGAAAATTGTGACAGTTTCAATAGTATCAAAGTGTTCATGGACGTTATGAATAGTAAAATTAAAAATAAATATAAATTTATTAAAATTAGCAAAATATTTTTTTAAAAATTTATTTATTTGTTATGGGTTAGCAAATCTATATGCATTTCGTTGGTTGCTAAATACCAACTCATCAGTAGATCTTTACCATTCAAGTTTGAAAAGTTCCAAAAATCATTTACTCATACATGAATCCATTTTATCTTAATATTAAAAAAAAAGTAAAAAATTACAAATCACATTTTTGTCAATACCAAAATCACCGACGACAAAATCAGAGTCAATATAATGCAACGGCGGCGTCACATTTTTTTTATAGAATACAAAAAATATGTTGACAGTAATGGATTACCGTCAATGTTGACATTGAAAATACCGATTTAACACAAGGGATACAAAACGATGTTGTGTTACATTGACGCTGCCAAATAGAATAAGGGTGAATATTTTATTTAGTTTGCAAGTATAAAACTGTAAATGTATTTGTTATCAGGTAAATATTTTTCTTTTCTCTACTATCAAAAATGGACATGGATCATATTTTCTCAGTAGTCGGTAGTATAATAAATAAAAATAAAAAATAATTTTAAACCCTGCCTTCAACACTAACTGCCTATTTCACTATGTCGAAAGAAAATTTCCATATGTTTTCATTCGTATAATTACATTTGAAGCAAAAACAAATTCTAAAATTTTGTTTTTGTTTCAAATGTATTTGTACGCATGAAAATAAAATTCAAAATTCTTTCGACATCGCGAAATCGGCAGTAAATGAGTAGCAAAAGAACTTAAGTATAATTAAAATGCTGTTTTGCTTTTTTTCTTGCTGTTTTTTATGAAACCTGCTGATTTTAGCTTTTTTTTCAATGTTAGTTTTTATTTGATATTTAGGGAATTTTTCGCTTAAAATTCCCAATTTTACATTAAAAAATCTCACGGTCACAACATTTTTTGCAACTCTGCTTTTATTTTAAAAACTCTTTACAGAAAACAAAGAAGGCTGTTAGAAATAGAAAAAGTTAAAAAATGCCGAAAGAGAAAAGTAATAGAAGTTTATTATTAAAAATGGTAAAAACTTATGGAGGAGTCTTTAAGATTGAAAAAAACTGGCTCTTTTGCAATATATGTTGCTGCAAAATACATAGTTCGAAAAAGTCTAATGTGGAACAACATATAAGATGTGGAAAACGCCAAACAAGAGAAATTAATCACGGAATATCCAGTGACTCCAACTGCAAGAACATTTCAAAAGGATCTTTGTAAAGCATTATTAGAATCCAATATATATATAATTTTATAGCGTAATATTGTATGAAAAAAATATTTTGTATATGTGTGTTTTTGCATTTTTGTGTGGATGTCTAGTTTTCATTGACAAGAAATTGTTGCTGAACAATATATTAAAGATAATTTATTTTCGTTTTGTGTGCTAGTAAAAAGTTTTACTATGCAAATTAGAGATGTGCAAATGTCGTGAATTTTTCGTGTCACGCGTGAATCACGTGATTCGTGATTACAAATTGATAAAATTACGCGTGCGTGCGTGATCGTGATTTAAAAATATAATACCGTGCGTGATCGTGCGTGATTTTTTAATAATTTTCACGCACTCAAAACAGTTCTCTATGTTAAGCTTTTTCTTCTTTTGAATTTTTGATCTTTGCTAAAATTATATCCATTTTTACATACATATCGCACTTGATCAACAAGATGGTATTAACTAGAGTTATCAACCGATTAAGAATAATTCGATTAATCGATCAAACAAAACGAATCTCTTGTTCGAATAATTTTAAAATGCCGATTTTCGAATAACGAATAAATCGATTAATTAATGTCAATTAATCGAACAACTTTTTTTAGTTTAAAATGCATACGTCAAAAATTTTTAAATTTGTTTGTATGATATGAAACAAAGCGAATACTTTATATCAACCAAATACATATTATTTTGGATGTTTGCAGTTGTTGTCGAACTGTGCATTACCTACATAGTAGTCGTGCTATGTTTTGAATGAAACGTTAAAAAATTTTCAAGAATGGGGTTTTTTCACTCTCAGGTGAATAAATTAGAAATACACTAAAGCCAAAAAATTGAGCTCGTTTTGGAAGTATTTTACCAAACACAAAAATGAAAAAAAAAAACAAAGCCACATGTAACAAGTGTCCTAAAGTATACAAAATTGGTGGATCAACAACAAAAAAATTAATAATTCTTTTGCAACAGATTTACGAAAACGTATTAAAATAAGAATAAATGAGAGACGTATAAAATTTTTAAATACGTTAATAATATTTTTTAAATTCTGGAAATTTTCCGAGCAATGAAAGTTTTTTTAAATATTCTTAAAAAGGTGAAACTAAAGAATAAATTATACTTCAGATTATTTTATGTTGAAAGTAACCACAATAATTCAGATGAAAGTAATGATATAGAAGATGTTACTAGTAATGAAAATAACAATCTTTTAAACGAGTTAAATAATTATATTAAAAGTATTAAAAATTCAAAATATAAAAAAGACTTCAGCGTTATATTAGACGATATGGTATATTTGAAAAAATGTAAAAAAAGAACAGAAAATTTAGATAAACTATTTTATGCTCTTCTCACAATATCACCTACCTCGACAATTAGCGAAAAATTTATTTCAAAAACCAAAACCAAAAATCGTTTGAAAGCTAAAAAATTTAGTCAACTTTTATTTGTAAAAGATTATTTCTTAAGAACAACCCAAATTGTCCGATTTCACAAAAAAAAAAAAAAAAAAAAACATTTGATATTTTTTGACTGAATGAAGCATGTTTATTTGAATTAATAGTTTTATGTATTTTTTTGTTAATAAAAATATTAACTATTTTATTTTTAAGTTTTTTGTATGAAATGTTTATTTTTTGTCAATACATTTTTTAAATCATTTTTTATTCGTTGTTCTCATAGATTAATCGTAAAATTTTTCAGCTTTAATCGTTTGATTGAACGAACAAAATCAATTATTTGAATTATTCGAACAAAGTTGAAAGGCGAATAAATGACAAAAATGAAAAATGGCCCCAAAATAGTGTAAATGATATACATAAATACCACAAAAAACTCAACATCAAATAATGCGTTTTCAAAATTAGTATTATTATTAAAAATACATGTTTTGAAAATGCAGTATTTGATGTAATGAGTTTTTTGTGGTATTTATTTCGTTAAATGAAAAATGGCCCCAAACAAAAATGAAAAATGGCGCCAAACTGAAAAATGGCCCCAAACTTTTTACATTAAAAACAACAATAATTATTTTTGGGGCCATTTTTCCTATTTTGGGGCCATTTTTCATTTTTGGTTTGGGGCCATTTTTCATTTTTGGTTTGGGGCCATTTTTCATTTTTTAGTTTACGGCCATTCTTCATTGGGGCCATTTTTCATGGAGCCTATTTTTTCATATCTATATATATATATATATATATATATATATATATAATATATATATATAATTTTAAATAAAATTATTAAATTTTGAATCAGCAAAATCAGCTCAGTTCACTTCGTATCATCATTCGTTTTGCAATTAAGTGTTGCTTAATTTTTAGTGTTGCTTATTTGCAAAGATGTAGCATGTGCATTTCTCTGTATATTGTTAGTGTAGAGTATATACATACTACACCATTTTGCAAATGCAAATTGCTCAAGTTTGTGAAAAGTGCTATTGTAAAGCTTTTTTAATTTATGAACTTTAAGGTAATAAAAAAGCAATCACATGAGAATCTGTCTTTTAAGAGAGAAATAAAGACAATATTTTTTTGTTTTTATTTTGAAAAAACAAGTTTTTATTAACGATAATATTTAAGATATATAAAAAAAAATTAATTATTATCACAATACACAAAAGTTATTGTAAAGATTTACGCACTCTCTGGTTTGTAGTCTGCCAAAGCGTTCAAAAGTGCATCCATCAAGAAAACCATGTAACTCTGCAACTCATCGGCGGTGCTTAATTTAAAGTTATCACTGCAACAGATGTTATTAATTTCCGATACGATGGCTTTGAGTTTTTCAACATATTCCGGAGTACCTTTGTAACGATCCAAATAGGCTTTCGCCATGTAAGAGGGATTAAGATTAGCATAATTCGAATGTTGATCTTGTATGGCACTTAGACGTTCCTTTTCATTTACGCCCGGATATATTATTTCGGGTGCAGACTTTGCTGGTGCTTGCTCAAAAGGTTCTTGTTGTTCTTCGTTGCAACTGTTTTGAAAAACTTTGTCGAAGGGTTCATTAGTAAATTGATCACAATACGATTCGAGATTCATCATGGCCAGACTATTGCGAGGCATAGACAATTCAACTTCGTTTAAGGCAGCCAAATTGTGACAATTATTGCCAAAGGGAGTGGATGATAAACGATTACAATCACTGTTGTAATATTTATCACTTTCATTATCGGTTTGATTGAAATCAGTAATATGAGGCCAGGCGTATTTGCTGCGTCCCTCTAAGCCATCGCTGTTGCCACATTGAAGACCCACAAGCATATTGTATTGGCTTGCAACAGAAAATTTCGGTTCTTGGTACCAAAATTCAGGAACATTGGAAAATTCAAAATCGTCCACACCAAAGCGTAAAACCCCGGTCTCTTCGACAGTTTCTTTCATGATTCGAAATAGACGTTCAATTTTTTGCGAATTTAACATCTTGCCACTGAATGGTATGGTCAAGTCGCCAGTGGAAAACCAATAGTGAGAACATTGTCTGGAAGCCTGAGTACGATTTGAACTACTGCCCGTATCCAAGGGTTCATGAACAGAAAATTTATTGTTATCGATGCCAAAATAAAGATCTTTTGTATCACAACTGGTTTTACTAAATATCTCATACAGCTGGACAATTCTTTTTCTGTTAACATAATCGACATCCAAAGTCACTGAAAAGTCACCACATTTGATCCAAAAGTGTGAAACTGTTTCTTCAGGCATTTTTGTCCCTTTCAGCTGGGAGTTTGCTACGGTTGGTGGTGCACCAACGATGAACTGCTGTTTAGTCTCATTGTAGTTATTTTTTGTGGAAGTTTGTTGCGGCTCCAAAGGTTGATCTTCTTTGATAACTTGCATAACCAAAGAAGTGCGTGCCGATTCAACATCATAAAAAGATTTACGACGATTTTTAATGGACTTAGCGATGGGACTAAGTAACCTTTTAGCTGAGAAGGTGGTGGCCGCAAATGAATGTCGTTCCTTTGTCTTAATTGGTGTGGAAAATTCAAAGACGTCATTCGTAGAATTCAATGTTGATGTTAATAGTGAACGGTGTTGTACTTTTTCTTGTACCTGAGTACCTACTGGTGTTGAATAATTAACTTTGCCGTTGGAGGAATTCGAAGCATCTGGCTTAACTGGAAAATTTGTTGTTTCTGCTCTTTCGTGCGTTGCGGATTTCTTAAGTGGACTATTGACATCATTTGTGGCCGTTACAAAACCTTGATCTGTTAGACTATCGCTTAAGGATATCTGCCTTTTAGGCACTACAGATGTTAACCGGCTTTCTCGTGTCTGTTTAGCAAAGTGTAATGATGGGCGGGGTGTACAAATAGGTGTTTCTAAATCGTTGATAGTCAAGGTATAAGCTGATTTGATTTTACGTGGTGAATTTACCGTCTTAAAAAGTGTCGGATTGAATTCTAGGCTGGGCCGATATTGTTCTGATTGTTTTCTTGAATCTTCTTGCAAACTTTGCTCATTATTATTAAGTTTAGCTTTTTTGTGCTCGGATGGATCGGAATCGGTGGAAGCGGGTTGTTGGTTTTCATTCTGTTTCTCTTCTTTCTTCAATACTGGATTTTTGCGCAATTTCTTTTTGCGTAAAGGCTTTAATGGTTTTCCAAATTCAAAAACATTTTGTGATTTATTGATTTTTAATTCTACACCATTTGCCTGTGACTCTTCGCTGGTTATTTTATGTAGCGACGATACACCTGATTCGCTTTCTTCGGTTTCTGTGGGCTTAGCGGAAGATGTCGATGCTGATTTGACTGGTATAAGTTTTCTTGGCATTTGTTTAGGTATTTCAAAAGTTCTTTGTTCAGCTTTTACAGTTTCCAATTTAGCACTGGCTTCTTCCAGATTTTTATTAACTATGGACTTTTGTTTTTCTTCATCAATTTCTGATCGATCTTCTACATCGTCACCGTGATTATCATTTTCCTGTTTCTGTTGAAGCCACGAGAAAAATAAACTTTCCGTTGTAATGTTTTCATAAATGGGATCCGTGGTTTGGTATGCTTCATTGCTTATTGATGATTGTTGGTTGTTGGTAGCATTTTGAGCAGATGCTAGAGATGTGTCAATTGTAGTTCCCGACTTGTTTAAAAAATCTTCAAATTTTCTAATTTTTTGGAGAAAACTTCTACGTGCTTCACAAGTTCTTTTCATCGAATCCATTCTTTGCATTGCTTTGGCTGCTGCGGTATTCGATTTGGGGGAAACGCTATTGGATTCGAGCTTATCTAGCATATTTTTAACGCTGACCTGTTTTTCTCTTTGAACTTTAGCAGTTTCCATTAGGCTAAATTGCGGATTCCTTTTTTCCGTCTCTTCCACAAATTTAGTATATAATAGTGCCTTCTCTTTAACCGATAGCTTGGCGAAATCATCTTCGGGTACAAAGCAGGCGTTTAATTTCGGTTTGGATACATTAGCCAGAAATTTTTTTCTTGGCATGGGAATTGGCGGTTTTGCGGCTTTTATTCTAGGCATTGGTAGAGGTGGTTTTGTGATAATTGATGTCGCCACCTGTGGTTTGGGCTCAGGGGAATATTCGCTGTGTAGAACCGTGTAATTGCTGACATTACGTTTGACCATTTGTGACATTTTGGAATTCAATAAGGATGCGAATTGCTTCACTTTAGATTTTTTCCCGTTTTTAGGAGCTTTTTGCTTAAAGGTGATCTTTGACGTTTCATTTTCAGATCGAACTTCGTATTTTATTTTTACGACTTTAATAGAACGGTCCATATTTTTCGCTGATTTAAGTTTTATATATTGAGTGATGCCCGATATTTTTTTTTTTTGTATTTTAAATAAACTTTACAAAAAAATTTTGCGCTCTCGATTGTGTGTAACGTTTAACTGTGAGTTTAGTTTAGAAATAATCATAGTTGTGGCAATTACCATAGATTTTATAGTCCATACTCATTTTTTTACTCAGGTATGGGCAAAATTTTTGTGAGTCTATCACTCAATCAACCCCTAATATTCTCTCTTACTCACACACAACTTTCCTCTCTTAATTACGCTTTGAATTTCCAAAACCGTTTTTCATATACCTGCTGTTAATGTGTAAATCAAAAATTTTAATTTATGTACTCCTACATCTCATTTGTATTTTCGCAGATTTATGTATAAAAACATTTTATCATGAATTTTATGGGGGCAAAGCCAGGTAGACATTGTTGCAACTTGTAAAAATATGTATGTATATGTACAGTGACCATATTTTTCGACAAAAAAGGACACTCAAAATTAAATATTAATATTAATTACATAGATATATTTTATATCAATAAAATAAAAATATAATTCAAACAATGTAATATTAGTAACTAGTGCAAGTAGTTACATATGCATGTTTGTACTTATTTTAATGTTTAAAACAGAAATTAAATATGCCTAGAAGTTCACATGGCGTGAAAAAAAAACAATTAATTAATTAATCAAAATTGACAAAGAAATTAAATTTAGCCAATAATACAAAAATAAGGCTCCATGAAAAATGGCCCCAATGAAAAATGGCCCCAAACTAAAAAATGAAAAATGGCCCCAAACTGAAAAATGAAAAATGGCCCCAAACCAAAAATGAAAAATGGCCCCAAAATAGGAAAAATGGCCCCAAAAATAATTATTGTTGTTTTCAATGTAAAAAGTTTGGGGCCATTTTTCATTTTTCAGTTTGGGGCCATTTTTCATTTTTCAGTTTGGGGCCATTTTTCATTGGGGCCATTATTCCTCAAATAGGAAAAATGAAAAATGGCCCCAAAATAGTGTAAATGATATAAATACCACAAAAAACTCATTACATCAAATAATACATTTTCAAAAAATGTATTATTATTAAACGGCGACGTTGCTCGAAATTCTATGGAGTAGAGTTACCTTGCGCCCCGTCGAGGTGCCTAGAATGCAAAAACCCGTTAGTAAGTTACTGCCGCTGTGAGCCAACATGAAGAAAAAAGTGGCTGCGCCCAACAATTGCCCAAATAATTTAAGTCCCCAGATTTGCTGCATTGCATTAGGGTGCTAGGTCAAAATAAAAATAAGGTACGTATGTAATGCAGTGCAGAAAATCTTTACTAAATATCGCCGTGTCGGGAAATACCATGGTGGAGAAAATCCCTAAGCCCGGCCGGAGGCCGGCTACGCGGAAAAACTTTAGTAATAAAATTCAAATATTTTAAAATATTGGATTATTTTCAAAAAATTGAGTTGCTTACTATAGATTCCTTGCATAGCCGGCCTACGGCCGGGCTTAGGGATTTTCTCCACCATGGTATTTCCCGACACAAGGTAACTCTACTCCATATAATTTCGAGCAACGTCGCCGTTTAATAACAACACTAATTTTGAAAACGCATTATTTGATGTTAAGAGTTTTTTGTGGTATTTATATCATTCACACTATTTTGGGGCCATTTTTCATTTTTCGTTAAATGAAAAATGGCCCCAAACCAAAAATGAAAAATGGCCCCAAACTTTTGTATTAAAAACAACTACACAAATTTTGGGGCCATTTTTCCTTTTTTGAGGCAATTTTTCATTTTTTATTTTTAAGTTTGGGGCCATTTTTCCTAAAGTTTGGGGCCATTTTTCATTTTCGAGTTTGGGGCCATTTTTCAATTAACGAAAAATGAAAAATGGCCCCAAACTTTAGGAAAAATGGCCCCAAACTTAAAAAAAAAATTAAAAATGGCCCCAAAAAATAGGAAAAATGGCCCCAAAGTTCGTGTTGTTGTTTTCAATACAAAAGTTTGGGGCCATTTTTCATTTTTGTTCTGGGGCCATTTTTCATTGGGGCCATTTTTCATGGAGCCAAAAATAATAAAATTCGATAAATAAAAATAACTAAAAGCAATAGTTTACGGATTATCTATTATTGATATTTTGTGAAGAATGTATTTTTTTTTATTATATGTATCAATGTTATTTGATAAAAACAATTTAAATTCTGCACAGTCCATTTGAAAGCCGACAGAAAATTTGACACATTAAACATACACTTTTCAGTGTTTCCAGGCAATTCCTAGTTATACATAAATTTATATTCTATTGAATTTAAAATTTCGGTATTTTGAGAAAATAAAACTTTTAATTTTGGAAACTAAAGAAGAACATTAGCCATCAAAAAGAAAGGACAAAAAGGACAATTCAATTAAAAAAAGGACAATTTATTTTGTTTAAATTTTAAAGAACTTTGTGTCAAAATAAAGGACTGTCCTTTTAAAAAAAGGATGGATGGTCACCGTACATATGCTGCATCAGTGTTGGTCACATTAAGCACGTTGGTCATCTTTTTACTTATTATTTGTTTGCCTGTTTGTGCAGCTAAGCTGACAAGTTCGCTTCTAAAGGGATCAATTGTTATTGTCGTTTTATGATCAGTATTTAACATGAAAGCAGAGCATGATCGCGCATGTGTTAAATTCAAGTTTGTATTTATTATTTTTATTATCCTCATCAACAACCAAAGTTAGGTAAAAATTCCTACAGCTTGTAGGTTTATTGTTGTCGTTGTTACAAAAGGAACTCATTTAGAAATCTCTTTGTGTTTTCACTTTTCTCTGTATTTATGTATAAATGTATGTATGTACATATGTACACACATATGTATGTAGACACAAATTGAAAATATGTAATAACAAATAAAGTAACTGTTGAATTTGTGATTTGTTTTTGTAACCTTTAATAATTTTTAATATTCGCGTTCGCACACTACCAGAGTTTAATTGAACTGGCAGTTTATTTTTTCGAGCAAATTATTTTTTCGAATTCGAGTCGATCCTGATTTTCTAAATTATTTAAATTTAATTTCATTTTGATTATTTAAATGTTTTTATAAAAATTCAAAAAGTTTACGATTTTAATAGAAGGAGATGATCAAAATATAAAAAAAACAAATACCATTTTTTCTCATATTCTATTTCTGTTGAAAACTGGTTAAATAGTTGATATTCTTCTCAATTAGTATCCACTTTAGGAAAATTGTAAAGATGGACAATTGAACGCTGATGAGAGGTGTAGCGGCCTTGAAATCAGTACTGATACGTTCAGCTAAAAACTGTTTGGATATAAATAATAATATTTTAAACATCAAAAAAAAAAATCTTAGTAATTTTGAATTTTCATTAATTCAATAAAACTGAACTTGAGCCTGATAATATTACTTTTCAAATACAATTTTTGTTCTGTAAACTCATTTTTTTTTTTTGGTATTTGAGTAATAATTTTTATCTTTATATTATCTGATCTTTGCAAGGATTTTCCCACTCAACGACAATAAAACAATTATTGCAACATTTTTACAATAATTTATTACCGAATTCGAGGTATATTAGACGCTCAAGAGCTAAAGACTTTGTTGTAAAATTAACTTTTGTAACAATGCCTACCTGACTCCTGCCTTCTCCTTCAGGATAAAAGGATTTTATAAATATTCCAAAAAACACAATTGAGATGTAGGAGTATATTAAAATTTTTGATTTACACATTAATAGCAAAAATAGTTTTGTGTGGGAGTGTGAGATAGACAAGGAGTAATTATGTGTAAGTGATAGAGAAGAGCAGTGATGGAAAAATGAAAAATTGAAATGGTACTATCCGTCAACAAAAAGAGTACTTTTTTTAACATTGTGGTACTTTTTATGCAACATATATTTTTATTCAAAAATAATATTAAAAAACCTTTTATACCATAAAAAAAATTATATGAAGAAAATTAAAATTGTTTTTTGTTATAAATAAATAAATATTTAAAATACTTTACTCAAAAAAATTAATTTACTCATACAAAAACTTTCATTAGTCTTTGTTCGCACACGACGATTTTAGTTGGGCAATTCTTGAGTTTGAGGTGAGGGGAATAAAAGGGGAAAAATAATCACCGGTACCCGGCTATTTCAAGCAAATCTCTTATTCGTTTTTTTTTTTTGAATATTTGACATTTCTTTTCGTTCAAATTGTAAAAAAAAAGCTAAACAAAACAGAAGAAATCGTCGTGTGTGAACATAAAAACAAGTTCAAAAGAGAATTCCGAAAAAGTTGGGCCTTCAAAATAGTCGTGTGTGACCTTAGTCTTGTATCTCGAATGCATATATTTAAAGTAAACAATTAATTCATATTACACAAAAGGACTTATGTAACTAATAATTAATTAAGTTTAATATAAAAAATACAAAACTATTTTAACACCAAACTAAAAATTAATTCATTTTGATATAAAAATATATGTTTCAAAAATTTTTATTTATGGTACTAAATATGAATAAATTTTGTTGTGAAAAAGTACCGAAAATAGTACAAAAATACTGAATTCTCCATCACTGGAGAAGAGTAGTGTGTTACTGAGCGAGATTAGTAGTGTGTGAGTATGAGTTAGAGAGAATCTTAAAAATTTAGCAAATAATTGAGTACAAAGTGCTTTTGGACTATACAACCTATGGTAGTTACCAAAACTACGATTATTTCTAAACTGAAGTTACAGTTGAACGTTACGCACGATAGAGAGCAAAAATTTTATTCTAAAGTTTATTTGAAAAAAAAAAATTTTTTTTAAATATGTCGGGCTCTACTTAAGATATCAAACTCAAAACAGTGAAAAATATGGACCGTTCTATTGAATTATTAAAAATAAAAGACGAAGTTCCCTCTGAAAGTGAAATATCTAAGAATACCGTTACACAAAAAACTCCTAAAAACGGGAAAAACTCTAAAGTGAAGCAACTCGCATCCATGTTCGAATCCAAAATATCACAAATTGTCAACGAATTTTCACCCAATCGCAAACCACAGGCGGCACCTTCAATATTTACAAAACCTACAGCAAAGGCGTCAACACCATTTCCCGTACCAAAAAAGAAATCTCTGCGTACAATACCGAAACCGAAATTCAACGCCTGCTTTGTACCCGAAGATAATTTCGCCAAGTTATCGGTTAAAGAGAAGGCTCTATTGTATACTAAATTTGTGGAAGAGACGGCAGAAAGGAATCCTCTATTTGCCCTAAAGGGACCTTGTAAAGATAAAATAAAAGAACAGGTCATCGTCAAAGATATTGCAGCAGCCAAAGCAATACAAAGAACAAATTCGATAAAGAAAGGTTGTGAAGCACGTAAAAATTTTCTACGAAAAATTTCGAGATTTGAAGAGTTCTTAAAAAATCCGAACGCTACAATTGATACATCATCTTTTATTAAGGAAGAACAGCAACCCACGCATTCCAGATTTCAACATATTGAAATGGAATTTTTGTTTTTCTCTTGGCATAAAGAAAAACATGCAACTGATGACGATGACGAAGACGACTATGTAGAAGATATCTTTTATCGATCAGAAATTTATGAAGAAAAACAAAAGTCCATAGTTAATAAAGTTTTGGACGAAGACATCGCTAAATTGGAAACTGCAGAAGCTAAACAAAGACCTTCTAAAATACCCAAACTATTGCCACGCAAACTTATACCAGTCAACTCAGCATCGACGTCATCCGCTAAGCCCTCAGAAGCGGAATCGCGTCTATTGTCGCTACATGAGATAACCAGAAAAGAATCACAGTCAAATGGTGTAGAATTAAAAATCAAAAAATTTGAAAATGAATTTCAGAAACCATTAAATCTTTTACGCAAAACGAAATTGAGCAAAATTCCAATATTGAAGAAAGAGAACAAACAGAATGAAAACCAACAAACCACTTGCACCGATTCCTATCCAACCAAGCACAAAAAAGCTAAACTTAATAATAATAATAATTTGCAAGAAGATGCAAGAGAACAATCTGAACAATATCGGTCCAGCCTAGAATTCAATCAAGTGACACTTTTGAAGACGGTAAATTCACCACGTAAAATCAAATCAGCTTATACCTTGACTAACAACGATTTAGAAACACCCATTTGTACACCCCGCCCATCATTACACTTTGCTAAACAGACACGAGAAAGCCGAATAACATCTGTAGTGGCTAAAAGGCAGATATCGTTAACCGATAGTCTAACAGATCAAAGTTTTGTAACGGCCACAAATGATGTCAATAGTCCACTTAAGAAATCCGCAACGCACGAAAGAGCAGAAACAACAAATTTTCCAGTAGCGCCAGATGCTTCGAATTTCTCCAACAGCAAAGTTAATTATTCAACACCAGTAGGGTCCAGGAAAATGACAGCTAAGGCGCTTGAAAAAACTTCAAAGCTGCAGGAAAATCTACAACACCGTTCACTATTAAAATCAACATTGAATTCTACGAATGGCGTCTTGGAATTTTCCACACGAATTAAGACACAGGAACAGCATTCAATTGCGGCCACCACCTTCTCAGCTAAACGGTCCCTTATTCCCATCCCTACTTTCATTAAAAATCGTCGTAAATCTTTTTATGATGTTAAATCGGCACGCAATTCTTTGGTTATGCAAGTTATCAAAGAAGATCAACCTTTGAAGCCGCAACAAACTCCTACAAAAAATAACTACAATGAGACTAAACAGCAGTTCATCGTTGGTGCACCACCAACCGTAGCAAACTCCCAGCAGAAAGGGACAAAAGTGCCTGAAGAAACAGTTTCACACTTTTGGATCAAATGTGGCGGCTTTTCAGTGACTTTGGATATCGATTATGTTAACAGCAAAAGAATTGCCCAGCTTTATGAGATATTTAGTAAAACCAGTTGCGGTACAAAAGATCTTCATTTTGGCATCGATAACAATAAATTTTCTGTTCATGATCCCTTGTATTCGGGCAATAGTTCAAATCGCATTCAGGCTTCCAGACAATGTTCTCACTATTGGTTTTCCACTGTCGACTTAACCATAACATTCAGTGGCAGGTTTTTAAATTCGCAAAAAATTGAACGTCTATTTCGAATCATCAAAGAAATTGTCGAAGAGACCGGGGTTTTACGCTTTGGTGTGGACGATTTTGAATTTTCCAATATTCCTGAATTTTGGTACCAAGAACCGAAACTTTCTGTTGCAAACCAATACAAAATGCTTGTGGGTCCTCAATCTGGCAACAGCGATGGCTTAGAGGGACGCAGCAAGTACGCCTGGCCTCATATGACTGACTTCAATCAAACCGATAATGAAAGTGATAAATATTACAACAGTGATTGTAATCGTTTATCATCGACTCCCTTTGGCAATAATTGTTACAATTTGGCTGCCTTAAACGAAGATGAATTGTCTATGCCTCGCAATAGTCCGGCCTTGATGGATATCGAATCGTATTGTGATCAATTTACTAATGAACCCTTGGATAAGATTTTCAACAACAGTTACAACGAAGAACAACAAGAATCTTTTGAGCAAGCACCAACAAAGTCTGCACCCGAAATAATATATCCGGGCGTAAATGAAAAGGAACGTCTTAGTGCCATACAAGATCAACATTCGAATTATGCTAATCGTAAGCCCTCTTACATTTCCAAAGACTGTTTGGATCGCTACAAAGATACTCCAGAATATGTTCAAAAACTCAAGGCAATCGTATCGGACATCAGCAACATCGGTTGCAGTGATAATTTTAAATCATGCACCGCTGACGAGTTGGAGAGTTACATGTATTTCTTAAACCGCTATTCCGCAATTTGTTTAAGCAGTTGCGGCAAACATATGAATGAAGTTTTGAAGGCTTTGCAGAGTACAAACCAGAGATTGATTAAATCTTTACAATAAACTTTTGTGTTTTGTAATAATAATTATTTTTTTTTTATATACATATATCTTAAATATTATATTTAATAAAAATATGTTTTATAAAAATAAAAAAAATATTGGCATTATTTCTCTCTTTAAAATACAGATTCTCATATGATTGCTTTTTTATTACCTTAAAGATTATAAATTAAAAAAAGCTTTACAAGATCTTTTAAATGATCAGTTTACTAATTGGTTAGCTGTGAAACAGGCCGGCATTAGTAAAGGAATAGTTTAAATCATAAATTTGTTCGTTTAGTTATTAACTAAAGGTCTTGTTAGCTCTGACAATGTGCTGGCATTTTACTGACAATGAAAAATTGCCAACAAAAGGTAAATTGTCGGTTTAAACGATTGTTACAGTTTTATTGCCAGACAATTGTACGACAACAAAATTTCTCTGCCAACAAAAATTGTTTGTTCACAAGGTTGTTAGATATTTGCATGACAAAAATTATGAGATTCTCATTGCGCCAGGGAAAATACTATGCATTGTGTAGCATACATTTAAGAAATAGATAATAATAAGATAAATTCCCACATCTGATAATTAAAAAATGTCTGGCAACTATCTGACAACAAATAAAAGTTGTGTTCAGACAATTGTCTGACAACTGCTTTGTAATCTGGTAGTATTGAAAAACACTGCCCAATGCCTTTTCTGGTAGCTTTGTTTGGGAGATAAAAAAAATTTTCACTTCACACTGAGTTGTACGAAATTTTCATTTTTCATTTAACATTAACTGTTATCTTTTGGAGATATACGGAAAATTCGGTTTTATAAATTTTGGAATTTTGTTTTAAATTATTCGAAAATTAGTAAAATTTGGGGGAAAAAAAAAACAAATTAATAAATAAGTTATTAGTTTTAGCCGAACTGAAAATAAATTTTGTTATTCAGGCTTAAATTCGTTGTCTTTGCTGTCTAATTTGTCTCTGTCTGTTCAATTATTACCAGTTTCAAGATGTTCGTTTCTAATAAAATACAAAATTAATTATTAAATTTCTTGGGTAAAAATATTAAACTACCTGGAAAATATAGTCTGAAAATTCTCTATTTCTTCCAAATAAATTTTTCCCTAAATACTGAAATTTTCTCTGAACTTTTATAAAAGTTTTAATTTAGAAATCATCGCCTTTCGTTTGTTCGTTTTTTTTCCACTTTCCACTTTCCAGAACAATTTGCATCAAATTGAATGGAATAAAAATTTGTTTTTAAGCTAAAGACTGATGTTGCTAAAGCTCTCTGTTTTATTATCTCATAGTTTTATTTACAAATAAATTTTTAAAATAAATAAATAAAAATTTTATTAGTATTTTTTTTTTTTTTTTTTGTAAGAATAACAATTTATTAAGCAAACTATTGTTTGTAAAGAAATCTTAAGCTCGATTTGTTCGTTCGTTTCACTGCAACCATGCAAACAAATATCGTCATATCGGCTCAAGATGATCGCATAACTTTCCAATTGCTGAATGGTAAATTCTTTGAAGCTACCGCTGATACATTTACGGCTTATTTCGGCTACAATACTTTTAAATTTCTTAATATATTCGGGCGTTGCTTTAGGAGTTTCCAAGGCCTCTATAATTAATTGGCATATTTGAAGATTTTTTTCATGGATCAAACTCAAACGTTCTATTTGATTTTGTAAAGTATTTTGTATTTTTCTAAGAGGATTTTCTTTGTCATCTGCTGGTATCATTATCCGATGCTTCATTTTCATGTGACACACCAATTGATTTAAGTTTTATTAGGCCTTCAGTGTACCACCGAAGCAAATTATAGTCATCACCGAAAAAGGGCGAAAACGATAGGCGGTAGGAATCGTGCTCTTCAAAATTCTCGCAACCATAACAGTTTCGATAAAAGTCACCAGCTCCTTTTATGGCCCTGGCCTGAGGCCAATTTAGTTTATTGCGTCCTTCTAAGCCATTTATATTGCCGGATTGTAGGCCAAACAACATATTATAATTGCTAAACGCACATGTGTTTGAAAACTCAATAGCATCTAAACCGAAACGCAAGATTCCAGTCTCTTCTACGGAAGTCTTAATAAATTGAAAAAACCGTGTTATTTTATCGGCTGACAAAAATTTGCCAGTACACGCTATCCCGATGTGGCCGTTAGAAAACCAATAGTATGAATGCTCTTTGCTGGCGGGGGGTAAACATTGGAAAATATTATCGTGATCATAGATATGATGCTGGGAAAACTTTTGACTATCAATGCCAAAATGAAAATCTTTACTGAAGATTGCAGTTTGCCGCAATTGTATACGTTCAGGATAATTGAAATGGACATCAAATTTTAATGAAAAATCACCAGTTTCTATCCAAAATTGTATATTTCTGTCGTTGGATGTTTCGTGAGTAGAAGGAGCTTTGCCAAAGAACACATAATCTGCGTTATTCGAAGTAAATGCTGGAGTTATTTCATTATTTTGCCATTTCTGATGTTTGCGTATTAATTGCATGGTGAAAGAGCTGCGACGCTGTGTCAATGCCAATGTCGGCGGACTAACACGTTCTTGATGCTGGCTGGTTGTGGAATCGTTTGTCTTTTGCAAATCCTTTTTGATGGGTGTAGAAGAACAACATGATGAATTTTCCACTTCAGTTGCTATAGACTGAAATTCCGAGCAGAATTCACTATAGAGTGGTGGTGATTCAAGTTCTCCAGCAGCAGCAGCAGCAGCAGCAGCTGCTGCAGCCGCTTGACTCTTATTATTATTGTTGCAGCTTTTGGCAACAACACGAACGGGGCTATCGAATTCATTGGAGCCCGTTTCAAAGCCTTGATCTATAAAACTGTCAGTTTGAGATCTAGAGCGTATATTTGGTGGCCCACCACAACCGTCACCTTTTATTTCCAATGACGAAGTCATGAATAATTTTCTACCGAATTTATTGCAAATCGCGGAAGGCCTAGAATGTGTATTTTCTTCTTGTTTAGCAGTTTCTTTAGTTGGTGTGCAAACGTCCAAATTAGTTGTATCGCATTCCACTGAATTTAGTTCCGCGGTCGTTTCCACAGTTGCACAATTTTCTATTTCAATATCTTCGGGTCGTAAACAAATCATCGTATTGTTCTTCTCTTCTCTTGAATTCAATAAAGGATTCAGATTCTTATCGTTATCAGAATCGGTAGAGTTTTGAAGTTTTTCACAACTTTCATACTTCATCCAATCTGCAACAGTTTGTCGCAGTTTCTTTTTGCGCAAACTTTTAAAACTATTTTTCAATTCTGTATCCTTTTCAGAATGATCACTTTCTTTTGCGGAAACATCAGCTGGAGGCGGAGACTCATCACTGGTTATCTGTATAAAACAAAATAAAAAAAAAGGAAGAGAATTTGTGATTTAGTTAGCAAGAGAGAGAAAAAAAAGTTTAAATTTTTTACTTACTTTTGGTAGATGAGCTAAACCCGGTTCGCTTTGTTCTAAAGTAAAAGTTGTTACTTGACAAGTGCTTGTTGTTGTTTTGCATTTATTTACTGGTACTGGTGAAGTTGTTCTCTTTTTTCGTGACACTATTTTAGACATTCTCTTAGCTTTTGTTTTAGCTTTCTTTGTTGCCATTTTAGTGCTTTTGTCATCTTCAAACTGCAAGTTCTTGAATTTTGCAATGGCCTCTGCTAAAAGTTTTTCTATGCTTTTATCATCGCCATTTGCTTTCACATCTGGTTCGTTTTTTTCTTCTATATTAAGCCTTCTTTCACTCAACCAAGTAAAAAGCAAATTTTTCAATTGCAGATTTTGAAAAATCATTCTAGATTTTAATTTTTCAGTTCGTGTTCGTCTTATCTTTTTGGGTGGAGCGTTAGTTTCAATAGACAGTGGAGAATGCATTTCAGAATGTTTTCTTTTGTGGCATGCTTCAATTGTGGGATATTTTTTGAAAGCTTTCGCTTGATGTTTGATGTCGTGAGGCAAAGTTTTACATCCTCGTCCGTTTGTTTCTTCCGCTTCAGTGTTGTAGGGTGACAGTGTGATTGTGAGTGTAGATATATAAGATGATACACTTTTTTTACATAAATTTTTAAATTCTTTGGGTTTCGTTGCGCCCCGAGCTGGAATCGTGAGATTATTAACACCTTTTTTTGTCATTTCATTTTTTTGTTCTTCCGAGCTTAACGGGGTTACATTTAGCATGTTGTATACACATCTATTTTCTATTTTTTCCACTAAATGTTTAACTGATTCTTGTTTTTCATAGACCACTTCACCTGTTGTCTCGTTCCTCTTAATATTAGTTTTTATTACTTCTGCTTTTGCATCAAATACGAGTTTATTTTTGAACAACTCACTGATAAATTCGGTGTACAATTGTACTTTCTGCTTGAATGTTAATGTGGCAAAATTAACATCAGACATTCGAGGACTGGCAATTCGGGCAGGAGTTTCCTTCTTATTATGGCATATTTTTCGTATTGGATTTGATTTTGGCAAATAACTCTCCAACTCCGAATCAGAGTTGGCGGAAAAATCATCAGCGGAATTAAAATAATCGTCAGTATCTATTTCAGGTTTTGTATCTTGAGAACAAAGTCTGGAATTATATATTGAGACTATTTGTTTGACTTTCGACTTTTTCAGCGTTTTAAGGTGGAATAATTGAGGTGATGGCGCACGTATTTCCAAAGCAGCGCTAGAATTCGATTCAAATTTCATTTTAAGCTGCTTAAATGTTGAGTGTTGAGGAGGAGGATCAGGATCCTTTTTAGTAGACCATGACTTTTTGCTGTTTGTCGTCATTGCGCAACTTTTAACTCTTAAGAAAAAAGTGTCAAGTTTCTTTCTCAAGTGTGTTAAAATTTGAACGCTTTAGTCTACTACTGATAATAATTTAAAATCTTTATCTCTTCATACACGTATTAAAATTACACAGCCGTACAAACTCGCACAATGAGTGATCGCCAGATATGAAGTGATCGATTTTTAGGTAGTGAGAAAATTTCATCTGAAACATTTTATTTTTCGCACAAACAAATATCAAGTATTCGTTTAATCGCGAATAACTCGAATCTTAAATTCATGTATTCACATTCTCCTGGTACCTGACTTGATCGCTATTTTGCTGCTGTTCTTTCTCACTCACTCAATATTTCTTCAAAAATTGTACATACATTTACATATACTAATCTGGTATTTCTTAGCAACTTAATTAGGGTAAACTTCTTGGAAACTTACTTATTTATTTTCCATTGTAACATAAAGTGGATTATGATGTTGAACAAAAATAGAAAGAAAATAAAAACAACTTTAAAGGATAATTTGTAAATTGATGGTTGCAAAGAAAGTTATTGGGTGCATTAGAAATTTTACAGCTGTACTTTATGAAATTTACAATTCATTGGAAATTTTTTTTTTTTTTTTTTTCAAAAATATCAAAATTTTTGTTGGTGGTTTCCTATAAAAACATTTTTTGCCTACGAGACATAAAAATATTTAAATAGAACAAATTTCATTGAAAATATTTTTCTAAACAATTAATTAGTTTATGATTCGTCCTTTTTTCTTTTTTTTTTTTTGTTAAATATAATAAAAATACAAATATTTTTCGAGCTCAAGGTCATCTATAGAGTGATCATATTATTAACTTGTGCCAATATTTTGGGATTTTACCTAGAACAGGATTAACTAATTAAAAAAAAAAAAAAAACCAAAGTAATTGACAACAGTTTAGCCAGTCCTTAAAGATTTTGGAAATCGCATCTGTAATACTGCGAGTTTTGCATGTTAGTGATCATCACAAACGGCAGGTATAAATCGCGACAGAGAAAACACTCTCTATAAAAAAAAACGATAAACAAGAAGGATCAAAAAGCAATTAGCTAGACCTTTTTAAATAAAAATGAGTGTGCAGTCTCTAAGAGGAATATTTCTTTGACTATATTTTAGCTGTAATTTTGCAGTATGATATTTTGAGGTATTTAAAAAAATAAAACACATGTTTTTTTTATTCACGATAACGTTTCTGACATTCTACTGATCGAAATATTTTTATATTATTATTATACACATGTACACATTAAAAAATTTGCATTTCCATATCCAATCGGTAAATTAAATATACAAGTATGAAAAATTCTATGAAAAACAGTACCATACGTATAAAAAAGGAACTTTTTGCATTATTTTCGACTTCTGAGCTTTTCGTATCCGAATCATCCGTAATAATTGTTGTGGGTAGGCAGGCAGATCTTCCGGTTGTTAAATTGCATAATACGCAGCTGACCTTATGATACGGATCTGCTTGTTGTAGGCTATCATCTAGGTTTCCAGTTATAAACTTAAGTTTAGGACGGTTGCTGTCGCTATCCAAGCTGACATCCGATAAAGAAGAATTCGATCGAGAAGATTCTTTCAGAGTTTTTTCGTTTAGATCATCGTAGTCAGAACAATCACTATCCGAATTCACTGAAAGGGGCGGCATTACTGTTAACTTGCAGTCGTCCTCAAACTTGTCTGATGAATTCATTTGCCTTATCAATGATCCAGCCGACAGTTCATTGACCAGTTCGGCATCTGGATCTGTGAACATTTTCTTGGTGGCCAAAAAATCTTCGTCAGTGGTCTGGATATAAAAATTATAAAGAACATTTTAAAAGTATTTTATATAGCATTTCCACAAATTTGTTATTGCTAAAAACTTACGTTGTTTATACTGCTTAAGATCAATTCACTATCATCCGATTCCTGTTCTTTCGAATCAATACTCCAAGATTCAACATTTAAAGGAAGTAATACTTGCTCTTGAAGTGGAAAATGATCGTCATGTTTAGGGGAAGGTTGTTTGAAGGTATAATCTTCAATAAAATTATCATCATCATCATTTTCCCGTTGTGTTTTTTGATTTTCTCCATCGAATTTTTTTGATTCAGGGCTAAAGTTTACCATTGCCGTACAAGTGGTCGAGCCAATCCTGGAAGTTTTTTTCTGTTTAAGTTTTCTCTTGAGGAAGCTGCCGCGTTTAGAAATGTTCAGTTTTGTACCAAAGGAGTGACGTTTTGCTTTCACTTTCAATGATTTTGGGTCGAGCTTAGAGTTTAATATTGGTAGACATATAGACGACTCAATGCCGGAAGATGATGATTCTGAAGTTTGTGATTCTGAAGTTAGTGATTCCGTTGATGAGTTTTTTCTTTTCGAATTGTTTTTTTTAATAAACGTAAAAACAATTTGTTTAATTTTAGTGTTACGTGACATCTTCGAACTTTTACGAGATTGGCTAGTTTCAAAATCGATTTCATATATATCCTTTAACTCGTGTCTATTGGATTTGTCTTTCGAATTTTGAATTGTCCCATTGGTAACAGGCGATTCTGCTGAAGCAAACTTGTCGACAGCCGAATCGAGAGACATGTTTAGAATTTGTTCTACCGTGGGATAAAAACTAAAGGCGTGTTATCGTGAGACGTATTAAAATGCAACTAACGAGATCTCTATTAAAAACAAAGTTATAAACTTGAACTTTGAGAATTGTAAAATGCTATTAAATTACAGACAAAAGAAATATATCTCGAGAACTAATCGCAGACCTACTCACTCACTCACTCATTTCTATTTAAAATGGCATCGCTAATTGATTTTTATCCTTCTCGTTTTTTCTTTTTACAAATAGTTTTTTCTTCTTCGCGCATATCGTATGTATGTGATGATTAGAGTATAATTCCGCTAGGCATTCTCGGGAAAATTTCTAACCTACAAAATTCGCGGTATTACAAATTTTTTGTTGTTACAAAAACAAAAATTGCCAAAAATCTTTAAGGCCTGGCTTAACTATTGTTTGTTGGTGAACAATATAATAAATTCCAAGAAAAATATTATTTTAATTTTGGGATCAACAGAAATACGTTTAGCAACTAACTAAAAACAATATTTCAATTTTGTCCATATGAAATAAATATTGAACAGGTAAAATTGAATACCCAAAATAAATTTAATAGTTTTTCCATATTGAAAATTTTAAACTGTTTATGAGGCGAAGTTTTATTGGTATGGCAGAGAATGAATATAAATCATACGATCAGTGTAGCCAAGTACATATTCCCATCATATTCCCAATTTAAAAATCCCCATTCAAAAATTTAAAATACCCAATTTTGACCCCAAATATATAGATGTATTTAATTAAGCATCAAATAATAAAAAATAGTATATATTTTTCACTAAAAGCTTAAGATGGGCAAAAGAGTTTTGGTAACAAAATTTATAACACTTAAAACTTATTTGTACCGTCTATCATGCACTTCAAAGCCGTGATAGCAGATTTTATAAATATTTAAATGCAATTTAATTCTTACTAACGATTCCAATATTTCATGCTGTATTTTATGGTGTTTTCTTTTCTACAAAAGTAAAAGTGGTATATCTCCGTGTACTTTTGTATTCGTTTCTTAAATATCTTTTTCTCTCTAAAGCTTAGATCCCACTATCGGCACAATGTACCGATTTTCGTCGGGTCACTGCAATAAAGTCATAAGTACTAAACCAAAATTGCTTTATTTTTCAATTAATTCTGGAATAAGTCTATATGGCTTTATTACCAATGCAGCGTGGTGCAATTTTGTGCTTATATTTCAATTAGTTGACAAATAAGGCATATTTAGCTTATTACTTATTATATAACTTTATTTCAGTGAGCCGACGAAAATCGGTACATTGTGCCTATAGTGGGATCTTAGCTTAAAAGGGTGTTGTGTTTTATTCTAAAAAAAAAAAAAAAACACCCTCACTTATGGTGGAAGGCATTACACTTTATGTTTCGTATAAATCGACAGCTGTTAAAAGCAGGTCCTTCTAATAAACGGCGTTTTGTTCTAAGAAAATAACAAATTGCATTTACCATTCAACAAAGTTCCATTTTATGTGTAGAAAAGAAAACACCATTATTTTTGACTTGGTGGTACTTTACTACAAAAGCCAAAATATTATTTTGAATATATTGAAAATGAAAAATAAACGAAATGCCTACCCACGAAAATTTTTCAGCAAAGAGCCAGTTAAATTCTCGATTCGGGAACGAATCCCCAGAAATGGCAACACTGCACACAATCTCAAATTTCTTAGAGCATAGATTTTCTACCGTATTTCTAAAATGTATTTAAAGTACATTTTAAAATGTACTATAGACACCCACCACAAACTCAAGCAAACAACTGATCTTTTTTTCTAGGAATTGTGATCTTCGTGTAGAAATAGTTTATTTGCAGAGACGCAGGCATACATGAAGTTTCCTTTTAATCGCAACTAATAATTCGCGACGTAAATTAAGGCATTTGCGTGGTACCTGATGTCTGTATGTACGAATATGTGTGATTATTGCTATTTTACAACTGTCCTTTTTTCATTGGCAGTCTTGAGAAATTGTAAATTTATGTTAATCTGGAATTTCTTGAATATTTAATTACGGTTCATTCCATGAAAAATCTTTGCTTTTTTTTGAGACAATATATATTTATGTTGAATAAATTAATAGGTATTTGCTTAAATCTTAAAATCTTCGATATCTAGAGTGTGTGTACATGGTACATATGTATATATGTATACGAGTATACATATGTATCGCATTAGTTACAACAGTGTAAAATTTGTTACTGATACTTTTCGCAAAAGCTACATTTAATGAGGATTTTGTACGTACTCTCAGACATTACACTCGCAAACAAAAAAAACGCATTTATGTACTAAATTTTAGTAAGAAATTTTCTTCAAATTAATTTCAAACATTTCTAAATTTAGTTATTTTTAAATTTAGCCACAAAAGAAGGTAAAACACGCAAATAACCACATAGTAAGGAAATCAACCGTACACTATTGCATGAAAACGTTATTACTAGCCATGGCAATTTTTAGATAAACATTGAATTATAGTAAGCATTTTCTTAAAATTAAGAAAAATTCCCTGTGAAAGACGATATTTATATTTTCTAACATTGAGGAAAATTTCACAGAATTTTTGTAAAAATTAGCATATGGTTGTCGGCCATTTTGAACTCAAAGTAAATAAAATCGCTCAAATGGTGGTTATTTTTTTTTTAGTGTATTTCTCTTTATCCTGTTCTTATTTTGTCGATCAATAAAAATCAAAAGACAATAAAAATTGTTGTGGATTAAGCATTTCGGCTTAATCCGTTTTTGACAAAAACTAAATTAAAAAAACTGAGCAGAATTGTCATAAGGACTGTCACACATATATTTTCTAATACCTCCAACGATTGAATTTGATAATGAATCATGGCCTCTTAAGTGGCAGAATACTTGTAAAAACTTTGATTTTTATGTTGCAAGTTTTCACACGGCTGAAGCTGAGTTTAAGTCAGCGCTAGCGATTTTCTCACGAGCTGCCGCCACCGAAAAAATCGCCGTTCCAACGTCTCTATTTAATAATATAAAAATACCAGGGACCGAATTTAATTGTTATTTTTTTATTTCTGATAAAAAGGTTACAAGAAATTTCCTTTTATTTAATATTGGGCATTTTTAACCATTATCACTGCATATATATGTATTATATTGGTTATCGTAACCAATTAAAGTGAGAAATATTTTTTTTTTGGTTATAAGTAACCATTATATCAACCAAAAAAAAATTTTATTTTAAATAACCATTTTCTTAACAAAAAAGATTTTTTGGTTAGAAATAACAATTATAAAAAATAATTTCTTTGTTTTGGTTATCATTTTGATGACACAACTCAACAAATTCGTAAACGATTAAAATCGCAATCTTAGCTTTAAAAGTAATAAGTTATCACTATTGAAATGTTTGTACTTAAAATTGTGTTTTTTTTTGCGTTCCAGTAGTTCCAGGTAATTTTTAAAATTTGGGAGTTAGTGTCGAGCGCGCATTCTCAGCATTAAGGTTAGTACTACGTAATCTTAGATGCAACCTTTCAGACGATTCCTTAAGATCGCTTATGTTTGTTGTTACGTTAAACAAATATTTTTATAAATGAACTCCAAGACTTATGTCTATTTTTTCATTCAATTCGACCATATTAGGAACGGCCTGGCCTCTGGAAATCTGTTGCGGAAGTAAAAAAACTAAGCACAGATAAAGGCGATGTAAGTTTTTTATTACACAAAACCTTATAAAGGTTACATACAGGCAATTAAAATTTTAATAATGATTTTAATGGAATTAGAAATCCGTATTCAACATTTTCAATGGAAGAAATATTCCCACTAAAACTTTATGAATTAATTTTTTATTATAAATTTCATGCCTGATAACCAAAAAAATTCATTGTATTTTTTATTGGTTATTTCTAACCAAAGAATCTTTTTGGTTGAAATAATGCTTATTTATAACCAAAAAAACAAAACATTCACTAAAATTGGTTGCGATGACCAAAATAAAATATATCTTATAAAAATGGTTAATTATAACCTTTTTATAAATTCATCAATATTAATGGTTAAAAATGAGTTTTTTGTCGTTTATCTTATAATTGTTACGTCCCTGAAAAATACTTGAAAATTTGAAAGGTAAATTTTACTTTTAAGTCGGATCTTATATTAATAAAACTTTCGCTAATAATATCGTTATCTAAAACGCAAAACGCCCTAACTAACAAAAAAATTACACATCGAATAACAACACATCACTATAAAAAAAACAGACTTTACCCAAAACAAAAATAGCGTTTTTTTTTTAAATAAAATATCAAAAAGGAAGTAGACCTGATTAGTAAAAGTAGCCATAATAACACAGGTCCTGTGAGAATCTAAAATGTCTAACTATTATGACTCAAAAGATGAACCTTAAATTCAAAATTACTTTTAGACGGTTTTTTCTTCCTCCTGTAAAACAATTTAAATATTAGTTACGGCGTTTTGAGTTTCATGTAACGATAGGCAAATAAAATAAATAAAAACAATTACATTTATTTAGCAAAAAAAAAAAATCATTTATTAATTCATTAGAGTAAAAAGAAAACTTAAAAACTAAAAATACAGAACTTTTTTTTTTAACATAAATAATTGAAAATGGAATATGTATCAAATTTAAAATATATTTTTTGCGAAATCTTTGAGCATCCAACTCTAATTGGAAGACTTCAACGTCGATACATAACCAGATTTAAGATGTTTTCGATTAGAGCGTGTGAAGTAGCGTAACTCATATCAGAATAACGACTCAAGTGAAGCATACAACTTTGTAGTTCGTCTAAAGTGCAGACATTGAATCCATTATTGCTCCCAATAAACTCAATCAACTTAATAATGCTTCTAAATTTTCTCATATACTCGGCAGACTCGGCAAGGTTCACCAATTTTTGTTTGCCACTGTTAGTTTTACTGCTAATCGATAAGCTTTCTTCCAAAAGCTTTAATTCCGATTGTTTCTTTTGTAGGATTTTTAATGCGTCAGCTACTGTGACAACCTTATCACTTTGTTTTTTTTTAGATTGATTTCCGGAAGTGGACGACGGTTCACAAGTATTAAATAAATCGCTGGAACTGTTTATATCAGAAAGTGATCCCTGTGAATCTATATCAGACTGATCTGAAACACTGGAATTGGCGGAGTTATCGAGACCACTGATGGGATTTATAGAATTTGGAATTTTCCGATAAATATTTGAAAATTCATAATCGTCTATTCCGAATTTTAATGAACCACTTTCCTCCAAAAATTCACGTACGTAATTAAAGAATCCTTGTACATTTTTTGTGCTCATTGGTTTGCCTGTAAACGGTGTGATAAAATTGCCCGTAGAAAACCAATAATTGGAACAATTATTTTCCTTGGGCAGATCGAAAATAATTTCATCGGATATTGCGCTACTATCGAAACAGAACTTTTGCTCATCTATGCCGAAATTCATTTCATTACTCTGCAGACTCTTTTCGCTAAATACATTGCTTAAAACCCTAAGTTCTTTCGGTTCGCAATAGTTTATATTAATGGCTGCTGTAAAATTTCCAGATGTTATCCAAAATTGTGAAGATCGATTGTTTTGTTTAAATCTTAAAGGTGATTTAGCGGAGTCGTGACTAACGAATTTATCACTTCTATTTACAGCACATTTTTTTACCGTGCTATTTTTTATTTCGCAAGCTTTTTTCTTCTTCGGATCTCCCTTTATAGTTGTTGTGGTAAGAAAATCAGATCTTGCGGTTTTTGAATTAGCTGTTATGGGACTGATGTTTGGATGCTCAGCTGCTGAAGTTTTATTTTCAAATGGCGTAGAACAGGTTGTAGGATTTTCTTCTTTTATTAACAATTTATTTAGATCATCAGAGTTTGTTTTTTTAAGCAATTTAAAGGGTGAATCAGTGCTATTAGAGCCAGTTTCGAAACCTTGATCTATAAAAGTATCCATTAAAATTTGGCATTTTTCTTTTTCCGTTATGCCATTTTGCACATTTACATATTCTGTATTTGAAAATCTACACTTTACCAGATTGGTGTCGCCGCTCTCCAAGCTGGGTTCCAATAAAGTAGGCCATGATCGACAAGTTTCTTTTAACTGTGCTTCACTTGCCGGAGAAGGTGACGACAATACTGTCAAGGTTTGGGCGGAATTTATCTTGTTTGGTGAATTGACTTGCGTGGTCAATGCACCTTCGAACATGTCATTGGTAAGCTGATAAGTTTGTTCTGAAGGTGACTTGGAACTGCAAGTTTTAATTATCATCTCGTTAATATGTTTGGAACATTTTGTGGTTTTGGGTAGAGTACAACTTTGGAATTTTAACTCTTTTGCTTTGTTATCCGAATCGGAGTCTGTGAATAGCAAGTTGCTTGCAGCATTTTCCTTTGCTAAACTAAAACAGCGTCGCGATTTCTTTTTGCGCAAAAGCTTCTCCATCACATTTGCATTTTCAAGTGATTTCAGTTCTTCCGGGGAATCAGGTTTTTCCTGGGAATCTTCGCTCGTGGTCTGGTTAGATGAAAAGAAATAAGATTTATTTTATTTATTATAAATTTTCAAAGAAATATTACGACTAATAAACGTACCTTGGTGATACCAGCTAAGGCCAAATCACTTTTATCAGTTGCTATGCCTTTCGATGACTCATTCGATGTTTGAACTTCTAGAGGCAGTTCTACTTCGATAATTTCTTGGTTTTGAACTTCTTTATTTTCCATAGCATTTTTTATTAATTCCATGCCATCAGAACTGTTGTCAGTTTCAGCTTTTAATTCCTCCTCTTGGTTGTACGCTTCAAGATTGATGACAGCAGCTTCAAATATTTTCACTCCGTCTTCTTGGGGAGGCAACACATTATTGTCTGTTTTATTTTTGGGTATAATTTCAATTAAATTCTTTTTATCGTGGACGCGTGAAGTGATGTCGAAATCTACACCGTTCTTTTCTTTAAGCCACTGATAGAAAAGTTCTTCCAATTCTTTGTTTGGAAAAATCGTATCACTATCGAAGCTTTCATCATGTCGCGTACGCCTTGCCTTTTTAGGTGGCGCCAATGGTTCAACACAAAAGGCGGCACGTAACATACTTTGAGTTCGTTTATGAGAAGAAGCTTCTATCAGGTTGACATTTTCAAAAAAACTTGGATCAGTTTTTTTACCTTTACCTCGTTTTTTATTTTTTCCATTGGACTTTTTTGATTCAGGCCTGGGTTTTAAGAACACCGTCAAAGAACTTACATGCAGCAAGTCATCATCATCATCATCATCTTTGAAGTGTTCTTTAGATATGTCTGATTTAAGAATATCTTCATATTCCTTAGATTTAGGTTTAACATTTAACGACAATTTCGAATTGGATCTTTTGAATCTATTAAGAGTTTGTGAAAGTTTTTTGTTCGCAATCAATTTAGCTTCCAAACGATCTCTGAGATACTTGACTGAGCCCTGCCTTTCGAAAACAACTTCACCATTTTGCTTTTCTTTTTTCACCTTCGTCTGCAATACTTCGGCATGTTTACTGAGTTTGGGATTTTGGTTTGACATGTCGGCTATGAATTTGTTGTATAGCAAAGCTTTGTCCTTAACCGAAAGCTGGGAGTAAACACTTTCGGCCACCAAACAAGTTGTGCTTCGCTGTTTCTGTAATTGTTTGCGTTTCGTTAGTGGCGTGGCAGCAGCAAGGGAATTATTACTGGCTGATTTTTTTAATTGTTTCCTCTTAAAGAAGGGACTTGGCAGATTAGTAACCAAAGAGGGAACTTGTGCTTTCATATTCGGTGATTTAGGCTTGAGCGTAGAGGTAAATGTCGGCAAAGCTATAGACGACGACTCTCTGTCCGATAATATTGTTTCTGTAGTCAGTGATTCCACGGAGGATTTTTTTTTCAGCGAACTGATTTTGTTATTAAACAAAAAAGCGATTTGTTTAACTTGAGTTTTACGTGACATCATGGGACTTTTGAATTTTAAGCCTTTAGGCGATGGGCTGGCTTCGATTTCCGTTGAAGTTTCATATATTTTCTTTAACTCCAATATGCTGGCTTTGACTTCAGATTTTCTGCGTGTTGTTGTCCGTTTGGTAACAGTTGATCCTGCCAAACCGCACTTGTTACGCAATGAAGCTACTGCTGATGCTACTTTTCCCAAAGCAAATTGCTTAAACGTTGATCCGTTAACCGGACTGTCATGGCTTTTATTTACATTTTTATCGAAAAATTCCATAAGATTTTCAAGACTATTCACTAAATGATATTTTTCCGTGTCATAAGAAGTTTCATGCTCCATGGCTTGAAGAAATTTATCATTATTAATGGCTGGCGCTTCAAATGATTCCGTTCTGTTTAAGCCGACCACGGTGGTTTTGGAACGAGCTTTATCTCGTTTTCTGTACGATCGACGCTCACGACCATTACGGTCAATTTCTTCCGATAAATTAACAAAATCTGCCAAGTCTTGATTATTAAAATCAACCGTATTCACAACTAACTGGGGAGATTTTAATTTTTCGGAGTCAATAATAAATGTATGCGACATTGCAGTTCAATAAATTCTGTTCTACGGCGGGATAAATTTTTATGCTTGTAATCTTTAGACGTGTTAAAGTACAACTAATAGTTTCAGTAGTACAACCAGAATCTTTTAAACTTATAATTTACAAATGTAAGCTGGTACTAATTAAGAGGTAGATAAGATCGTGATCGAGAGCGACACGCTCATTTTTAGTTTTGTTTTCTCTTTGTTGTCCTTTTTAAAGAGTATACTTTCCTTGTCGCGATTTCTACCTGTCGTTTGTCGCATTTGGTGATGATTAACTAGAATTTCGAAAAGTATTTGGGAAAAACACAAATAACGGCATCTTTCGCTGGCGTACAAAATTTCGCGGTATTAGAGATTATTTATTTGTTGTTCTTCAGAAGTAAAACCATTGCAAAATTTTTATGGTGTAGCTTGGTGATGAAGAAATCATAAATTCCAAGAAAAAAAGAATTTTAGGTTTTATGATCGTATTTTAAAAGCAGGCAGTTCAGTTCAGTTTAGTTCGATGGATGGAAATACTTCAACACATACAGTTTAAGTGATTTTCCATAATTCAGACAGACAGACAGACGGTTGTATAAAAACCACTCAAATGTCTCACATGAGAGACTTTCGCGCCAGCTTTAACTCTCTATTTAGAGTTCTAAGTTAGATAAGAGAAAAGGAAGGGGCGTATACAAAATTTTTAACAGCTAACGTTAGCCACACACCTATTGCCTATAGATTTTGTCCTGGTTGCTCACACACATCACACTTCTAAATTTTGACCACTACCCTGTTCTTAGTATCACTGATTTTTGTAGAAATAGATTATTCGGATTTTAAAGACCTTCATCTCCGAAAACAGGGAACTGATCCTAAGTATTAAAATGAATTAAGAATGTGTAAGGTAGTGCGGTTGTAGCTAAAGAGATACCTAAAGTCATTCAAGACTTTATCAGCAACGAAATATTGGAGGCATGGGATCTGATGGCCATACGGATGACAGGACTTTGACGAAATGATACTGGCGGCTAAATTCATTTTGGAATGGAAGCAAAAATTATGTGATGAATGGTCTCTGAGTGAGAAATTCTTTGCAAAATATTTGCCCTAACAGTTGTCAATACAAGCGGTGACTTTGTGCAAATAAATAGAAAATGTTTAAAAAATTTTTGGGCGCGCATAGACGACAGAAAAAATAAACTATTTTCTTATAACCATCCTTACAGGTCACAAATTTTTTCACATATTTTGGTTCTTAAAAAAAACGAAAAGATTATTCGGAATGAAACCATTTTTAAATTAAATAAATTTTCCGGCTTGAAAATTTAAAAATGGTTTGATTTCGAAAAATCTTTTCGTTTCTTGAAGAACCAAAATACGGAAATTGAACTCTGTACAAGCCTGGTTATGCGAAAAATTTGTGGGGAAGGACATTCGAGCACTACAAGCATATTTTGGAAAGACTGTGTTGCAGATCATTAGAAAATTATGGGGATAAGCGAGTTATAAAAAACCGACTGCCTGACTTGGAACTAAAACGACGCTAAAATAACAGATACTGTCGTGCTTCGAAACCTCCTCCACATACGCTCAAGTGTCTAAAATATTTGGTTGGATCCCAAAATATTTTTCGGAGTCACAGTATAAAGCAAAACATAAACATAGTCCTTGAAATTAAAAAAAAAAAATGCTTAACTACAACTTCAGACTATAACTTTCGCTTCATTTCTTAATTTTCAAATCAAGCTTTCTCAGAACCACCGGATAATTAC
Organism: Lypha dubia; assembly: GCA_947311025.1. Lineage (NCBI taxonomy): Eukaryota > Metazoa > Arthropoda > Insecta > Diptera > Tachinidae > Lypha > Lypha dubia. The sequence continues at coordinate 100,048,458 of OX371261.1, forward strand.
CAAGTCTAAATGAAGCATTAAATGCATATAATTTTTCAGCTTTTCACAGGTTATAGTATACATTCGCGAATACACAATTATTATTTCATAAAAAATTTGTTGTCATGTTTATTTTTGAATAGCTCAAACAAAAGAGACGAAAACTTAAATCATTATTTGCTTTTTCCAAATCGTTACCTTCGTATAAAAAGCCTTAACTTGTTTTTATTTTCAAATCGGTATCTAAATACATAACAAGAAAAAAAAGACTAAAAGCGATTTGAAAAAAAAAATTAGTTAAGACCTTTCTACATTTACCTAACGAAATACACATCCCCTTGAGAATAATAATCTTTTTCTGTTTAAAATATTGTAAAACAGTTTTAATATAGACACAAAAATGTATGTCACATTCATAGGTAACAATTTAGGAAACAATAAAACAAAATTACGCACACATCAGGGATGGAAATCATGGTACATTTGTAATTTCATATATATTTTTAGCGAAATATTAGCTTTTTAGATAGGTACTTCTTCCGCGAAGTACGTAAATAATTATTCGATTTTGTTTTATGTTAGTATTAAATTTCTGATTTAAAGTGTGAATTAGACAATATCCATGCTTGGAAATGGAGGATGAAAGATATTTGTGTTCTTTTTTTTTTTTTTTTTGTAAAATTTCAATACTTCTAGCGGAATTTAATAAATAAAAATAAAATAATTAAATCCTGGAACACATGAGCGCTCCACTTCACTTTTCTGCGCAATGAAATTAATTTTCAATATCGTGTAAGATCTCAAGCTTTAATTTGTTTATTCAAAATATTTTTTTTTTTTTTGAATCATGCTATTCAAATGCCACATTACGTGACCAAGAATATAAATAGAAAAAATTTGGTGGCGCCAGGTGAGTAATTTGTGGCTGCTGTAGCAGCACGACAATTTAAATTTTCGTTTCAGTTTTCATTAAAAAGGTAATAATATTAAATAAATAATGCGGCCAATCTGGCAACAAAAATTTGATCGATCTATAAGTGGCAAAGTTCTGAGGAAATAAAAACGTAAAAAATAAAAGAATTATTAGCGTTCTGCTTTTTTCTTAATAAATTTTGAAAGACATGGTACATATTATTTTTTTCTGATTCGTACAAGAACCAATTTCCATCCCTGGCGCACATTCTGTACAAATAGCGAAAGTAAAATAAATATTTTTTTTTTGTTGTAATAATTACAATAATTATGCGTTTACACTCATTTGAGTATACTTTTTTTTTTTCAGGGAAAAAATATTTATGATCTTTTTAGAAAAAAAAGGCTATTTTGCATTCATTTGTAAGGATAAGTTTCTAAGAAAAGAAGGCAACATCCTTTGTGGGGTAAATAATGGAGGACATATGTACGTACAAACATACATATGTATATTAAATTTGTTCCTTTTATTACGAAATTGCAATTTAATCTTGACTAATAAAATAAACATGTTGCCTTTTTAGGGGATAAACCATTCTATTTTAGGTATTTTAATCCTGCGAGGAATTAAATTTAAAAGGCAATTTTTTTTTGTGCAAGAAAAATGTGTGTAAAAACATTAAAATATCAAACATTAAGTTAATCTATTTAAAACAATGAAAAAAATCGATCATTCCAGATAAAACAAACTGGCTGTAAAGCAGCCCTGGGCGTTACAACGCTCTCTAGACATCAAAAGATTCGTTTGCATCACTGATCAGGAAAGTTTTGGATAAACCTTAAACAAGTTTTTAAGAAATATTTTCTTATTATTATGAAAAACTACGCTGTGAAAAACAAAATTTCTATTTCCTAACATGAGAATTTCTATGCGACAACCATTATCAATTCAAATTTAGTAAAATTTCTAAAATTTCACTCGATTTTTTCTTAGTGTACATACCGTCATATATTTTAAATTAAATTAATTTACCTGTTTACATTCCAACATATTTGTGGTGTTTATGACTCTGAGACACCCCCGTTGTTTCTACAGTTGCAATTTCCTTTTTGTATTTTTTTTATTTTAGTTTCACATTTTCATTATGTTGTCTTAATAAACTATTGTTATTTTCACGCAGTTTTCATATTTTATTTAAACACTTTAATTTTCTTTAATTTTTAACAATTCAATTAATTAATTTAAAATTATTAAAATACAACCTTGATTAGATTTTTTCTGGATATGCTTTAAAAGAATTCGAAAAACAGTTTTCAAATATTTGTAAACAATTGATTGTCGTTCGAAGTTGAGTTCTCACTCTCAAATTATATAAAAAAAAATTGTAAATTATACTCTAGCAAGCTTCAAAGTTTCATTATAATAAAAAAAAATTAACAACAAAGGAACACTCATCGTCAATTAGATCTTTAATTTACACAACAGAACAGAACAACGTTGTTTTCGAAGCCCATCATATCTCATATTTATGAGAACTTTTTGAGAAATTTCAAAACGAGAATTACTTTGCCATGTGTCGCACACGACCACATTTGGGATTAAAGACCGGCCTTTTACAGCTTTTAGACAATTTAAAAGCAAATAAATTCTGGGCCATGCAACTTCTTGAAAAGGTCTTTCGTTTTCAATACCTCATCTAATAAAGTTTTTTTATTTGTGGACAATTCTAAACGCTAAGGAGTTATGCGATGGACTTTTTATAACACTTCTTCGATTTCCTCAAAATAATTGAAGTAGAGATATTTCTTTTTTTTTTCAAATGGATGTACAAAATTACTTTCGAAAAATTTGGTTCGAAAGCTTTAATGCTCCTTAAATGATTTTGCAAGGTACATATGTACTAGGGATGGCAATCGGAACTGGTTTTTGTGCATCCCGGGATTCGGGATTTCAAAAATTCCGTAAATCCCGGGATTCCGGGAAAACGCATATAGATTAGTTAACCCACAACAAAAACATAAATTCTTGAGTACATTCTTCGAATAAAATATTATATACATATATTGCATTGTTAAATATAATTATATATGTTTTTTATATTATTCCAACATATAACCAAATTATAAAGTAATCATCAAAAAGCAAAGTAACAAAATAAAATTATTTAAATAAAATTAATTAGCGGTCTATTTTTTTATAATTGCTAAACGCGTTTAAAAAGAATAATAAAGTTAAAGATGTTTCTTTTAGTTTCATTGACAGTTTTATCAGGGTGAAACAAAAATATATTAAACATCAATATTGTGGCCACACGGTGACAATAGTGGAGCTCTATCCTTACGTACGTTTTCTTTGGCAATTATTTTTAATTGCATCAGATTTATTATTAACCGTTATCTGTTCATATCTCCGTACTATAAACGCAATTCAGAAAGCAATAAACAGCACAACTGTGTATTTTATCGCTGGATTAGGAAAAGGCTATTATATTTTCATTTGACTCTCGTAAGAGCAATGGCATCGACAATGGACTGCTTATGTGCTTATAGGGGAAATTTATGATGACTTTGTTTTAATAATATATATGTAAGTAGATATGAATAAAAATATATAAAAGAAAAAAGATTAGTAAACAATTTCGGGATTGACTGATACCGAAAATACCGGATTTAAAATCCCGGGATTCGGGATTAAGCGAATCTCAAATATCCCGGGATTTTCGGGATCGGGATTGGCATCCCTAGTATAGGCCGTGCTTCACTATCCTACACAATCGTACGATTCATTCACAGGAAAATCTTGCAAAAATCTGACCGACTTTAAAAAATCGTTTCAAAATGGTGCTGTGGGTGCCACACTATCATACAAATCTGAGCCCAAAACATCTGGTTGACAATAAATACTCCTCTGATCGCATGGAAACTATCATTTTATGAAAATTTTCATAAAATTTTACAAATCGCACGACTTGCCGAAAAAATCTGTCACACAGTTGCATTTTTAGTCCACACTAACATACATTTTTAGCACACATGTCATATTTTGCAAATCGCGCGACTGTGTAGGATAGTGCGGCACGGCCTTATGTACACATTTCCATTGTAATAACTCCTAAAAATATTACAGTCCATTATTTCTGAGTTGGAAACTTTTTATTATTTTAACTACGTTTTTCTTTCTACTTTTGTTTTAATGAATACCTTCAATTTTTACTGCTTCATTCATTTTATAAAATTTCCGTTTTATATGCAAATAATTCTAATTATGAGTTCAAGAAAATTTTTCAGCAGCTTTAATAAGTATTATAAACCGATGCATACACACATAGCCATGTACATATGTAGGTGGTACACACCTACAAATATTTAATTCAATTAATGTCACTGTAGAGCACACCCATCACAACCGTAATAAATTTGTGGTTGGTTGTGAAAGACATAAAAAGAATAAATAAGAAAAAAAGATGTGAGGTTAATATACTTTAATGAGGTTTAAAGGTCATATGAGTTTTATTAAAATTTCTATTTTTCCTTTAATTTAATTATTATTTTTTTTTGCTAATTTAATTAGTTATTTTAAAGCTTTATTTCTTCCTTTTACGTTGAATATATGTATGTAGATACATATGAACGTAAACGCGTATGTATTTACATACATACATATTTATATCTATGTATATGTAGGTGTATTAGTTGTAAAGATGTGCCTTTTTTATTTCACTTTTTTTCATATTACATACACATTTGTTTTGCTGTTATTGTTGTTTTTGTTTTTTAAAAAGTGACCTTAAAAAGTTGTCAAAGAAATGCAGCAACAACAAGAACACAAACAATTAACAAAGCGAAAAACTAAAACTGTCACAGAGACTTACTAACACTTGTGTATTCATATTAATAACGTTTATGTTCAAATACAATACAACAAAGTCTGGGAAAAAAGTAAGGAAGATATAATAACAACAAAAAAACAGCCTAAACGGCACACTAATAAATATAAAAATGAATTTCATATGAAAAAAAAAAAACAAACACTCACAACAGGAAGTTCTAAAAACGGGATGTACATACGCCAGGGCAGAGATGGAAAATTATATGCTTAAGTAAAATAAAAATATTAACGACATGCAAATGTAGCTTTGTATTGTCAACTTTTCGAGCTTTTTTTTGACATCATACACACACATATATAAATTTGTATACGAAATGTTAAAAAGTTTTTTTTTTTAATAGAAAGTTAACACAAGCTCGTCTAAAATATGATGCTAATATTATCAAATTGTAAGACACTCGGCGTGTTAAATAATTCTTGATGAATAAAACTCAGCGTTCAATATATAGAGCCGAACGGATGAAAAATTATGGTTTTTGTTTTATAAAGGGTGTTTTTTTAGCTGTATAAAGACTATCGGCATCTTTAATTATTGTTTGACAGCTAAGAATGTCAAACCGTGTCGCCATTTCCGTTTAATACTGTTTAGCAACTTATCATAAATTATTTAACTTTAGATTAACGCTACCAAATTGTGAAAAATTTTTAAATAAAAAAATATATATATTTGTTCGCGTTGTTTATAGAGCACTTCGTCCATTTTACGTCAACATAATCGGCTTAGTCAACAAACAATTTGAGCAGTTAACGGCCGTTTTCGCACTAATTTTATTCTTCTCGATTCAAAACCATCAACAAGCCAAAGAAATGTGAGAACCGAACAGAATATTGCTGCTGTAGCGCGAAGTATTAAAGAAGACACTGAAATGTCGATTCGTCCTCGTTCTCAACTTGTTTGCCCTTGTCCTGCAACTAAATGGAGAAAAATTTTACTTGACTTAAAGGTCCATAAAAGCCAAACAAAAATCGTTTGTGTCACATTTTCTCTCATATATTGAAAATTAACTTGGTGACTGATTTATTTTTAAAAAATAGACCTGTCCCCCTCGTTCGTGCGATTAATTAATTAATAGGATTAATAGGGCTATATTAAGTCATTAGTTTTAGTCAGCAAACCAGCAACTTTTGAAGTATTGAAAGCCATACGGATTTATTTTAAAAAGGTAGTACAAAATAGAACTGATCGATTTGTGCATGTAACTCGTATGCGGGTATTTTTTTTAATAAATGCCATGCAATCATCTACCAGATTAAAATAAAATTAAAAAATTCACTTCAATAATATATCTGTATTGTATTATCATTTTCAAGTTCTATACAGCTATAAAAAAAAACAAATACCCGATACATGCCACTATGTGCTTTTCGACTTAAATAAAGTTTTTATGTTAGCAGGTTACTGTGCAAAGAAAGTAGACTTCAGCCCACTTAGGTCTTGATGTAGTCCCATTGTGCTAAATAAAGTTTTGAGTACAAAGTAATTGTTATTAGTCTATAATACGTAAAATTTTTAGTGAGGCTCGATTGTAACTCAATAATCATCTCTTATTTATATGGAATGCGAAAACCATTTATTATTATTTTTTTTCTCAAAATTTCTTGACTTTTTTTTCGTTTTTAATATTTCACTATTCCATCCGTTGATTATTTCAGACAAAGAGGATCCAACGTACATTTAAAATTATTCTTTATTTTCCTGAATAAGACAACCAATGAAGTATCGAAGTATTGCAAATAAATTAAGCAAATAACTATTAAATTTATTGCTACTTCATGAATTTCCCAGCGTTTAGGTTGCTCACTTGCTTTAAATTGATTATTCAATTTTATCTAAGTTTTCACATGATTGAAAAAAATTTTAGCCCATATTTTAATTATTGCGAATGCAATAATATCTGCCCGTATACTTCCGTCAACAGTTTTTGGAAAAAAATATTTTTCAAGTTTAAAATTAAAATTTGCAAAAAAAGCCCAGCAAAATAAATGTTTTTAACAACAGCACCAATTTGCTAACAAATATGTATTGCGAAGTTCTGTGTGGTGTGTATGGCCTTATACCTATTAATATAGAGATTAATAATATAGAGATTAAAAACATATGTTTAACATTTTCCCCTTAGCTTAGCCTATTAATAGCTATAGTATACCATTTTCCATCCCTGTCAGAGTTTCTTGCTATTTTTTTAATTGAATCCGTTTGTATGCAAATTTCTATAAATGTACATATGTATGTATATTATATACGCATACTCTTAACTGACATTATGAGTTGTATGTTTAAATGACACATTTATTTTTACAACTTTATATATGTATGTATGTACGAGTAGGTTTGTATGTATGTATGTCTTACATTAGGTTGTATAAACTATAGAAATAAAACTTTGTTGTATTTTATATACAACAACTACTGTTATCTATCATATTGAGTAAGACCAAGAATAATCACTATCCTAAAAGTATACTACTTTTCTTTGATACACGTATGTATCTTCATACACAAACAAATTACTTATTTTTAACACACATACACAAACACACACGCCTTAAGCAACGGAAAACTGTTTCATATCCGTTTTAACTAAATTTTCATCCAAACATTTAGCATTTAAGCTTTTTTTTATCATTTCTTTATACATATTTTTTTTCATACATTTTTTTTACTTTTTCAAACAATTAAAATTTTTATATTTATTTCTATTTTATACTATTTTATTTTAATATTTTTATTAAAATTTTCTTTCGCAAATTTTATGAGAGATACTAGTTCGTTCGCTTGTAACAGTTGTATTGGTTGGCACTTTTGTGTATATATTATATTAAGTTGCTTGCTTGTCAGTAGTGAGTAAGTAAAGTTTTTCTTATTCGATTTAACTTAATTTTCTTAATTTTATTTCTTTTATTTTTGTTATATATTTTCGTTACCAACAACAACAGCAACCTGCTTGTGAGTAAGGACTCTTTATCGTAAATACACAGGAGATTTTCAGGGAATATACATGTATTGTGGCTCGTATACACTATATTCAAACAGAGAATGAGAGCATTATGAGAGCACAAGAGATTGAAAGTTTAACAGCGCAACACATCAGGAATAGGTGTCAGGCAAAAAAGCAAGCTTTTAATTATATGGAAAGTTTGCACAAAAGTAGCAACAAAAGATAAATGTCATATTAGATATTAAACAACTTTTGACAGTAGTAGAGCTTTTTAGGTAAAAGCTTTCGCGAATTAAACCTTAACAGGCTACCTGTTAATTTAAAGGTTATATTAGCACTATTTAATATCTTATCTTAAATAATTTACTTACTTAAAATGCAAGAATGTTTTTAAAACAGAAATGTACAACATACCTGAAAAAAGAAAAAAAAAAAGATAATTTTATAATAGTAGTAGTGATTTATAATTAATTAATATTTTCCTATTGAATAAAATATTAAAGTTGATTGAAAATACATTGAAATTATTCGAGGTGAAGTATTGCAGCTAATTTGTATTACCGAAAATCTTATTCTTTGTTTTTAATTTTAAAAATTTGTATAAAAAAAGAAAAATTATAAAATTTCAGTAATTTTGATTCGTTTATGTAAATTTCATTATCGTGATTAGTTTTAGACAATTAATGCCTGTTCGCCGATGTCGAATGAGTTCTTTCAATCGTTCAATAACATTTAGAACAGAACCAATTGTAAAGTTTTATTTTTTTCTTAAACTTTGCTTAGTACTTACGAACAAAGTCACTGAAGAATGTATTTAATTTGGTGCAGTCGTTTTAGAGTCTCTAGTCAAGTACCCGAAGAAAGCACGAATTTTTATATAATCGTAGATATACATACATACAAAAAGTTTTATTTCATCTTCAAAAAACAGGCTGTGAGATCCATAATCACAGAACCAAAAATATAACCGAAACTAAATTTCGATACACATTTTTGTCAGAGAAAATCTTAAATTAATTAAAAAAAAAAAAAAAAACTTCTAATATTATGAGTGTGAACGTTTGCATGTTTGTTCCTTTAAAATGCGAAAACCGCTCAGTGATTTTGATTAAATTTGAGAGTACTTTTTTCGGGGTAAAAGAATGACAACATTGTAGCTTTGATAGTTTTTACTGGCTCCACGGTACTCTCCCGCCACCCGATTTAAGGGTTGAAATTTATATGGTTGGTAGCCCTTACTTACTTAAGTCCACTCCTAAAATTTTAACTTCCGGAAACTTATAGTTTAGGAGTTATTCTATATACCGCCGTGTCGGGATATACCATGGTGGATAAATTCATTAAGCCCGGCCGAAGGCCGGCAATGCAAAAATTCTATTCTATATACCGCCGTGTCAGGATATACCATGGTGGATAAATTCATTAAGCCCGGCCGAAGGCCGGCTATGCAAATTGGTCTTATACGTTGAAAAAAAATGTAAAGGGAAATCGCACATATATATAAAAACTTCAGAGGCCAATAACTCGAAAACTATGCGTTGCCGCCAACTTTTTTATTTATTTTTTTTCTTTTTTTTTTTAATTTTCTATCACATAGGCTAATTTTTATTTTGTTTGGGGCAACTTCAAGAATCGGTTGGCGGGAGATTACCGTCCACCCGTTTTTACTTTTGTACTAATATTTTCTAAAACTTTTTATAAATTAAGATACCTTAAAGGTATCTGTACTTGTACTTTTGGTACTTTTTTTCATATGGTATTTTTTTACTTTTGGTTCTATTTTTAATTTTGGTACTTTTTTTCTTGGGAAATTCTTTTAAAGGATTTGGATGTAATATGATAGACGGATAGCAAGCGACTTTGATTAAAAGACATGGAATTTTTTAAGGAAAACAAGTCTAAAATTGGTAGTTTTGATAGTTTTAATTTTTGTGCTAATATTTTATAAAATTTTTATTAATTAACAAATCTTTTAGGGCCTGAAATGATAAAAAAAAACTGGTCTCTTTGTAACTTTTTCCTTATGGTACTATTCTAGTTTTGGTTCTTTTTCAATTTTAGTACTTCTTCTCTATCTAAATTCTCTTAATAAATTTGGATGAAATTTGATGTGACCAGGATTAAATTATAGAGTACTTTTTACGTGGTAAAAACGGGACAAATTAGTACTTTACGTACTTTTTCATTGTTCAATAATATTTTTATACGTTGACTTACAGTGTACAGTACAACCTCCCTAACAAGGACACTGGCTAATTCGGACTATCCAGTAATCCGGACATATAAATTTTACGCACAGTTTATGGAATCTATAAAATTGTCTTAAATTATATTTTTTAAAGTATTAAAAAAAATACACAAATAAAATTTATCAATTAATAACAACAACAATTGAGTAATTTTGAAATTCACAGACAAATTTTTGGAAACAAATAAATTCTTATTTTGCAAAATTAATATTTTGGGTGACTTTTAGTATTTTTCTTTATGTTTTCTGTAAATTAATTAAATGCAAATGAATTCTTATGTGTATTTATATTTCTGTTTGGTAATAAAAACAAATTATATGCGTTTAAAAATTTATTTTAGGTGTAGTCCGGACAATCCACTAATCCGGACAATAGCTGAAACTATATCTGTCCGGATTAGGTAGGTTATACTGTACTTTGTAGGGGATAAAATTAGGAAAAGTTTTCATTTTTGGTATTTAAAATTTTTTTATAGATTATTTTTAGTACCATGCGGTGTACTTTCTTGGGGATAATTTGAGAAAAAGCTGGTAGTTTTTAGTCTCTTTGCTTTTTTATATTTTTTTTTTTACGTGACTTATAGAGCACTTTCTGGGGAAAGGAAAAGCTGGCACTTTTGCTACTACTGGTACTTTTGATTTGTTTAGAAATATTTTTTTTCAATAACATACTTTGCAATGTCATCGGGGTAGTATGAGCAAAAGCTGGTACTTTTGGAAATTTTTGCTTTTAGTACTTTTTGGGTTTTTTATTAACATGTAGCATGAATGAAATCACGGTTAAAAGCTACTTGAGTTATAAATTAATCCGCTATTTATGGACGAGATTATTTAAAAGGGTATTTTAATTTTTCGTAAGAGTTAAATATGAATCAGAAATGGACTCATATCGGGTTATAATTTTACCCATAGTTGCATTGATTTTTTGTAATCTGTTCGAATTGAGTTTTTTAGATTGAAGGCGAGTTTTCTTTGACAAAATTATTTGATTGCCAATTTAATGTGAGAAAATGTTTTCTTTAAACAAAATGAGATTTTTCCAGTCATTTTTCAGCATTTTGCAAAGAGCTTCGAATTAAAAAAAAAAAAAAAAAACATTACAAGCCTGTTTCACCATGTCCACCGATAGATATCGTTCGCTGGAATTCTAAACATTAAATGGATGGTTTGAAAGTTGCATAGCTGTTGTTTTTCGTTTACAATTCCAGCATTATTAATCGGTCGATATCGAGGGACAGGCCGTATATATGCGTGTACAAATTCTTTGAGTCATAAGTATGTGAGTGTCACACACTTTATGACACTTTTTGATTAAACAATAACCACACATTTTTATAGTACCATTAATGAATAAGTGGAAGGTTAATCGTTACTTTACGCCGACCGTTTTTTTTTTTTTAATAATTAGGAGGTGTAGCAAAGTAATCAGGTGTTACATGCGTGACATGATTTTACACACATGTGTGTAGCGAGAGAGATGGAGAACCGGTTATGGTCAAATAAATGTTCTATAAAGCTGTTTCGAAAAAAGAATTTTTAGTTTACCAATTTTTAAGGAACGATTTTTCTTCATTTTAATTTTTTTTTAAATTATTTCCTGCATATCCTTTTGTTCCTTCTAAAAAAAATGTCTCTAAAATATGAGTCCTTTTTTTAACTTATTTAAGTAAACTTTGAGCTTCAGGTCAACAATGCAAAAGTTGTTTTTCTTGCAATTTATAGCAGAAATTTCCTTAATTTATCGAAATTAATAAAATTAAAACTTATTTTCTTTTTTATTGGTATTCAAATTTATTCTTTAGTTTATTGATTTATTTAAAAATGTGTATATGCATAATTTTTTAAATATTTAATTTTTTCCATTTTCTAAATCAAACTTAAGTGTTGTTTCCACAATACAGACAAATGACTTGTCTAGAAATTTTGTATGGGAATCACGCAAAAAAAATTAGTGGCTTTCATACAAATTTTCTACTAAAACCAAATGTTTGTATTATATAAGCCGCACATTAATTTAATTAAATTTGAAAAAATAAACGAATATCACTTAACTTGAAATTATAAAAATATTTTTTATCTTAAATTAATACAGGATTTCAATTTAAGTAAATTCAGAAGATTACATTTCGTTTTTATATATGTATGTATTATTAATTCTTTCAAGAACTTCTCGCTAGTAGAAGACCAAAAAAAAAAATTTATATCACTTTGATAAAAAAAAAACAAGATCAAGTTGGCTGACTATTTTTCTTCATATTGATAAATTCATCAAACTCAAGGCTTTATCTACAAACTTCGCCTCAGGACTATTGAAGTGTGGTCTGTTATCCAACGTTCGGTATTTCCATTGTACTCTGTTGGTATTGTTGATAAATTGTTGTTGAATAGCATCATCCATGACACGATCATAAGTTTGATTTACTTCCAAGTCATCACCATAAGTAGTCGAAGAGAGAACATCAGCTATGGGAGCTACAGGTTGTACATACTGCTTCGTTACGATCAACGCAATGAGACGAGACTTTTGTGATTTACATTTCGGATATGTTATAACCTTGGAACGTGGACGTATGGCATTAAAATCAATGTCTTCATAGTTATGACTTTCATCCTCGGTATGGTTGAGAAAAATGCCCGATTCATCGGAGAACGATGAAAAGGATTTCAATGCGTTCGGAGTTGCAATATTTTGTCCATCGTAGGTTTCATCATAAATATAACCAGATTCGCAACTAGACGAGCCTCTAGCATCTTGATCACTAGTGTCGATTGCCATCGAAGAATCTAAAATATGTCTTTGGCGTTTAGCTTTCTTCAAGCGTGCTATTGTTTCTATACTATCCACAAATATTTTTAAATCTCTGGCTGAGAAGTCTTTCGTGTTGACGACTTTAATTGAGTTGGAATCATCTGTAGGTGCTTTTCCATTGCTGTTGACTTCTGCCGGTTGGTGGTGCATGGTATGCTTGTAGGCATCATCAAAAATATCGCTCATATTTATTATATATTTTTTTCACAACAAGGATATCAAGTGAACTTTAATTATTTCTGTTTTTCTTTCTTATTACAAATCTTGTGTTCTTTACAAATGCTGTCGCCAAACTGATTACATTTGTTAGACGCCCTCTCCCTTAAATAGCAAAAGGTTTCATTAAATCGTATAAATTTTTATTGCTCTCAAAATTGCACTACCTATTGGTTAATTGAGATCATTAGGTAGATCTGCTGCATATTTTGCATGTGTTGGTACAGAATTCTCTATTTTTGGTATTCAACATTAATATTTGACAAATGATTTTTCTGAGAAAAATTATCCTTATTAAGTACCTGAACCATTTATTTATTTGAAAAATAACAATTTTATACATTCAATCTCCAATTAAAAATTTGTTTATTTGTTTCATATGACCTTGAGTGCGTAATATTTGTCAAGTAGCTTAAAGAAGCAGATTTAAAAATTAGAAAAAATTTATGCGAGAGTAGTCACTAGAATTTAGGAAATTTTTCTCTTTTTTCGCGCAAGGCCTAATTTTTTTTCTCGGCAATCTTCGTAATTATTCGTAGTGTTTGTGATATTTTTCTGAACTGGCTGTTGAGCACAGCTGCCAGATTTTTTAGAGGTAATATCGTCATATTTTTGGGCAAAAATCGTCAAAACGTCAAATGAAAAATCCGCTTTTTTTTACCAACAAAACATATTTTATTAGAAAACTCTGTAATCAACAAATCTTATTAATAAAACAGCATTTTTTTAAATACAGAGATCAGAAACTTTAATTAGAATTCACAATAAAATCACATGTTAAAAGATTGCATGATCTTCAATACTTTGAAATATACATATATGAATACATTGTATGGAAAAAACTAAAAAAAAATTCAATCTCTAAGTGTTTTTTTTCCAATGTAGTAAAATATTTAATTTTTGGAAACACTTATTTTAAAAATGTATGAAAACTACAAAAAATTTATACAATTAAAATATATTTGTTTAAGAAAATAAACTTATATACATATAAATATCGCACTTGATCAACAAGAGGGTATTAACTCAAAATTTTTAAAATTTCGTTTTTTTGCAGGAAATCGATATACCCACTGTAAAAATTTTACACCATTTTTTCCACTCTTTCACCAAAAAAATTTAGTTGTATGTATCTCTCTTTGTGAAGTATTAAAATAAAAAGTTTTTTGCCTCTACTGAAAATTTTAAAATTTTGAGTTAATACCCTTTCTTGATATGTATAATATACTAGCTGAACCCGGCGTGCTTCGCTACCCCCTGCTTATAAAATAAAATTAAAAGTATTAATATATTTACAAAAATTTATTTATTTAATTTTAATTTAATTATCGCACACTTATTGTAATTGATTGCCCACTATCATCTGTTGATCGTGCATTTTCCATCGGTCATTCATGGTGAATTTCGATTGATGATTCCACAAGGCCCATGAATCATGTTTTCGATTACAATTTCATGCATCAGGATCAGGTATTTCCGCAGAAATGACATCATCTATTTTGTCAGACGTAATTTTGTCGACCAACCAAATTAAAATGTGTGCATGTTACAATCCACGTTTTTGCCGTTCGACTGAATACATCCAGTATTGCGTTTTATTTCGTAAGAATATCCTATTGTGAAAATTTAATGACGATCGGTCCAGTAGTTAAAATTATATTACAATTTTTAATTTTCCTAAAAAGGGACGTGGTCCCACACACTTTTCTCCTGGTACCTATTCCTAATTATGCCAATACCATATGTACCAAATATCATCGACGTAGGTCAAAAATGCCCAAAATATGGCGATTTAAATTTTTGGGTTATATGGGCGGTGTCACGCACCTTTGACCAATCAAAACTTCATATAGCCTATTATTCCTTCCAGAGTCACAGTAACATGCTGTGAAAATTTCAGGAAGATCAGTCCAAGGGTTTGGCCTTCTATAAAGCACAAACAAACAAACAAACAAGCAGACATACATACATTCATTTATATATATTTATATAGATTTTAAAAATATATATTGCAATTAAACATATTGAATAATTCAGGTACAACTGCTAGACAGTGCTGTCAGATATGGCGATTTATCGTCAAACGTGGCGATTTTTAAATCATTTTGGCGACCAACTTTTCCATTTGGCGACATGTCGATTTTTTTGACGATTTTAAAATGAGATGGCGAAATATTTGGCTACTTTTTTTATTCTGATTGAATAAGCGATTTTTTTCTTATAGAATGCCACATTTAATGTTTAACAAACTCGAATTTGTTTGTTTAGTAACGTATCAAAATTAATAAGTAAAAGAAAACAGACATGGAAGTGCTAAAACCTTTATGTATATGTGTATATGTATTCTTGTAACACACTTACATTTTTGGCCTTCTGTTCATAACTATAATGCTGCAGCGGGTACATTTAATTTTAAAGAAATAGCTTTGGCCGTTCTTAACATGTTGGTTATTCGAATTAGCAACGCTTGCGTAGAAAGAGTGTTTTCTATTATGAACTTCACCAAAACTCGATAACGTGACAAAATATAACACGAACTTCTAGATAACTTAATGAGAATTATTAATTATATGAATATAAAGAAAATGTGTTGCAATACTTTTGAGCCAACAGAAATAAATAAAATTGACATTTATTTGAGCATTTACTCAAGTATTTATGTTTTAAATTTAATTCAAATACTATATATGACTGTCCGAACGGTACAAATGAATTGGATGAGGGTGAGGTTTATAATCTCTTAGATGCATGTTATTAAATTTGTTTATTATATGAACATATATATCGTCAGCAAAAACGCAAACGGCCCTATCTAACATTTTTGAAATTTTACAGGATAAGCAAAATACTGTTTTAATCAAAAAGTATAGTTTCAATCAGCATGATTTTCACCAGTATTATTAAAAAAGATGTGACAAATTAATTTCTGGCAGAATAAACTAAAATTTTTTTTTTTTTTTTTTTTTTTTTTTTTTGTATTGCTAATTTTTCGACCTTTTCTTGAAGTTCTTTTTATTTGATTGATGAGCTTGAGGTCAATTTTTTATAAAAACGTTATAAAATTTTATTTATCGATATTTCGCTACTCCTTTGTGTAGCTTCCTCAGGATTAGATTTGTAAGTAACAAAAAAATAACAACAATATTTTAAACAAAACAATATTCGCTTTAAATTGAATTTTTACCGGTTTTTTAAATAAATTAAAAACTGTTTTTTAAATTTCAAATGGTTTTTGAAATTTCAAGAAAAAAAAAAAAAATTGACCTCAAGCTCATCAATCAAATAAAAATAATAAAATTTTTTGATATTTGGAATTAAAAATTTTGTTTAGCACTGGCTAAACATATATTAATGTATTTTTAGATTTAAGATTTGAAAAACTTATTGATGTTTTAATATATAATTGAAGATTTAATAAATAATAAAACTACCTAAAAAAAAATATTTGAATCGGAAACCAAAGGCCCTATCTACACTTTAATGCAAAATAGTTTTATCATTTATTTTAATTATAAACATTTTTAACACAAGTCTTTTTGCGTTTATCAAATAAACGCTTTTCTATATAGGGCCGTTTGTTTTTCGTTAATAAAACAGCTAATTTTGGTCAGACAACTCAAAATTTTTTTTTTGGTTATGTACTCGTATTTTGATGCAATGCATCAGAATCAAGCAAGAAACCGATTTTGGATTTTTTGTTAGTTAGGGCCGTTTGCGTTTTAGCTGACGATATGCACATATGAATGTAAACAATTATCAGACAAAACACTAAAATTGTGTTCATGTTTATTTTTTAATTTCATATTGAATTGTAATAAATTAATTTAATTAATAAAAACAAAAACTTTCAAAAATACTACTAAAAAAATTTTTTTGGCGATTTTTGGCGACATTGTTTTACTGTAAAAAGCCTTAAATTTTATTTTTGGCGATTTTTGACTATTGTTTTGGCGACGGAGGTGAAAAAAAAATCTGACAACCCTGCTGCTAGATCATAGCAGCTACATTTGTTTAGCTTTAACTGCCTGGCTCACGATGTCGATCGCTTGCTTTTTAGACGTAAAAAATCTAGCTTGCGTTCCAGTAATAACCGATTTTATTTAACTAACTAGCTTAACAAATAAATAAAATTGATGGTTTGAAGGTGAAAAATCATTTGTGTTTCGTATACAATTTCAGCATTATCGTTCGGTCGACATCGCACAGTGGTTGCCGTTTCATACAAAGAGCGGCCAAAAATAGAAGAAGTTATCATAGGTGAATAATATTTGGCACATCTCACAGTCTCTTTAAATGACACCAATTTCCAAAATTTGATTAAAATCTGTAAAAGGATTCAAGGACCTCTCTTAGATCCTGAAAATTTAAATTTCAGAGCAGGCATACCAAAGTCGGCATATCAGTTATCTTAATAAATGTGTGCCCAAAATAAGTTTTGGTTAAAATCGGCAAAAGGATTAAAGGGCATTCCGGAGATCCTATCCTCAGTCCATAATTTTTTTTTCTAAAATTCTATAAAATCACCATAATAAATAAAGAATGTATGTTATGTATGTATATTGTTTTATTATAGTATAGTAATAGATAATGTATCATTCTAATAGATCAAAAACAGATTTATTTAAAACTGAGTTATGCTTAGGGGGTAATTTTCGTTGTCCCGTTATAAACGGATCTGATGTAAGGAGTAGACGATTAAGCAAATCTTCATTTGTTGCCACACGAGAAAAATATGAGGCCGCTTTCTTCTATTGAAGATAACTCAACACATCGCAAATTTTCGCAGCTGAAATTTACATCATATAATCTGTAAATATTGATAAACATTTTACAAAAAATTTTGTTGTCGACTTCGATCGACTTCGCAACTAAAACGCAAAGTGAAATTTAAGTCTCTACACACGAGTTAGTACTGAAATAAGCCCATATAATAAATTGATTTAATAAAATTGACACAACATGCTTAGAAGTTTTTAATTCTTTTAAATAATAGTTAATACCTTTCTTTACAATATTTAATTCTTCCATTGTTTAAGCACTCTTGTTTAAAGAGGTTTTAACGTTTTATTTTGGACCTTCACTTGACAGTTAGGCTGACTTCCAAAACGTCAATTGCTTTGTGTTTAAACACAATGTATACCATTTCAAAACGCCGTCGCCAAGTATTTTTAACGCAGTAAGAAAGCAACCAAGGTATCGGTTTTATAGTTGTTGCATTGTTTGGGAACTTTGCATATGTATGTGATTTAAATACAGTAGCAATACTGTATACAAACTTTGTATACGAACGTTTTGGAAGTCAGCCTTACTCACGCTGTGAAAGACAATTATTTTAATGGCCTGCCTTTTGCAGCTATTCTTAAAGCGGAAAGGTGGAATAATGCAAAAACAAAAGTACTTTGATAGAGCAAAATCTATTGTGAGATAGTGTTGCCACAGTCTTACCCAGAATTTTGACTTAATTTTTTTATTTTTGGCCAATGGGGACGACCACAGTGCATCGTGAGCCAGACAGTAAATAATCGTTTGTATATAATATTGCTTCCAAAGACGACTTTTCAATGAATTTCTTACTTTATTCTTATTTATGTTTACCTGACTAAATATTATTTCCACATTGGCTGAAGAATGTGGAAAAACTAAGGTTTTTGTAATAAATTTAGTCAAAACCGGATATCTGATATTTTTTTTTCCAAAAATCCAATAGTTACAGTACAATACGCATATAAGAAACTCGTTTATAAGAAAAACTCGGCTATAAGAAACACTTTTCCAGACACCATGTACATTTTCATATATCTACGTGCTAAATAATCCTTATATAAGAAACTCGCTTATAAGAAAAACTCTGCTATAAGAAACAAATTTTTATGAAAAATTATATTCCTTCCATAGAAAATTGTACGTGTATAAGAAAGTATTCTCACAATGAAATTTTTTTCAATTTGGGGAAAAATATAAATTTTTTGATTATATTTTACAATTTACATCTGTGAACACTGGTCCAAATGTCCAATGAAGTCGTTGGTTTTTGTGAAATCAGCCGGCTTCGTTGTTTTTTTTTTTTTGTACAAAATAATGTGTATTAATTTTATTTCAAATATACATATATCTGCATACTCCATAGGAAATTTTTTAAATTTTGTTTCTGACGCATATAAGAAAATATCTTTCTTATATGCGTGTTCTCTTTATAAGAAACAAAATCAGTACATTTTCAGACTTTCTTATATGCGTATTGTACTGTATATGTTTTTATCAGGACAATAATTTTAATTGTCTGAACTCAGTTTCTAGCTCTTGGCTTTCACTTTCTTCAACAAAATAGGAAAATTCTTTCATAATTTCATAAAAACCATTTTTTTTTCATTAATAATATTAAATGGACTAATTTGGCCAAGAGCTTTGTATCTGATCACAAAGCTCCATATAAAAATGAAAACAATTTTTATTTTTCTTTTTCATTTTCATTTAATTGTGCTTCTTCCAATACGTCTCTGGCAAATATTCCTAAATAAATATCTTCAAAATTTTGAATATTGTTTTTGCTTTTATAATCGATTAAATTAAAGTTTTTAGTTTTAAGCAAAATAGTTTTTAAAAAGTTGTTCATTAAAATTTTCAGCAGTTTTTTTTTTATCAAGGTTGCTTTAATAGTACAAATAAATTGTTGTAAACTTGAATTATTTAAAATCGTCAAAATTAGAGTATGACCCAAAATCGTCAAAGTGACGATCAATCGTCAAATCTGGTAGCTATGCTGGTGAGAGGTAGCAAGATGTATTAGTATGATGATTAGAGTGACTATCTACCAGACCGAAGTAACTCGGTTCGAGTCTCAATAGATTTAAAGAATTTATTTTTAAAAGTTTTTAAGACCCCCCATTCGAGAAAATACATATACATTTAAAGAAGCTACCCACCGGATACTTCAGTGCTTCCTTGTATCAGATAGACGGTTTAGAAGAAACGAAAAAACGGATATGAACACTAAACACCACATAGCACGGAAGTGAACCACTACACAAGTACATGACAACTTCATTGATAGCAACGGCTTATGGCCACCATGACGAAATTTTTACTAATTTTTGGATAAACACTAAACTAATTTTGGTAAATATTTTTTTAAAATAATGCAAAATTTTCTGTAAAAGACGAAATTCCTATTTCCGAATATCATCGAAAATTTTACAAAATTTTTACGACTACAATTTTTACCTAAATTGAGTAAAATTTTACAAATTTAAGCTAGTTTTTTTGTTTGAGTGTAAACTTAAAACACTTAAGGTGTAATTCATAAACGATTCATAAAGTTAATGTGCACATTTCTCATACAAAATTCGTACATCGACGCCACAATAACTTTAATAATCATTTATGAATTACACATTTAAAATTCAAAGTTAAATTATTAGTTTGGTATCTGGGAACTTGAAAAAAGGTAATAATTTAAAAATCTTATCTTTTAACTCTGCAGCTGGTACGAATCTGAGAAAACAACAATAAAATGCAACGAAACAATTGAAAATTTCGATTACTCTGAAAATTAAAAAAGCAGTCAACTCCACCATACGAATAGAAATTTCTTTTTTAAATTTTATAAAAGTCGATTTCAAACCAGAATTCGCAGCACTCCTTTCGTCTGCATTGAAAAAAGCGCAAATGCTGGCAAAGAGTGTAGCGCATAAAAAAATGAAATGGAGCAATTGGTTTGAGCTGAACAAGCGCTTTTAATTTAATTCTATTTAGAGCTTTGCTCTGCAAATTGATCAAATTGAGTGACGCATTGCGCATGTTCCATTCTATAATAAGTTTATTTAGTGTGAGTTTTTAGGATGGCGCTTAAGCGTAGTTGCAAACTATAATCAGTTAATCTGAATATAAATTTAATCGAGTACAGAGAATATTACAGAGAATTTATTTTCATTTTGTGTGCTAGTGAAAAAAAATTTAACTATGCAGATATCTCTGGCGTTTAAGGAACTTAAGATTTTATTTAGATGTAAAGTATAACATTTTTTAGAAAATTGTAAATGAAGTTGTTACCAGTGGTGGGATTCAGTAACTTTTATTACGATAATCGTATCGATAAAATAATTATAAAGAAAATTTATCGAATTTCGTATTCAGTAAAATTGTGAAAGATATTGACTGTCGGTAAGGTAACGACAATAATTGGTCGGATGTTATGAAATAGAGAAAAGTCAGCTGTTAAATCGTAGCATGTTGGCTATCCCAAGAACAAAAATTTGTTGTTTTAAAACAATATACAAACATACATAATCTTTTATGCATTTATAATAATGGGCCTGTTCGTAAATTCATCACTGCGCTGCATAATATGCGCAGTGCGTTCATATATGCAAACAGTGGCAACTCTGCAAAAGGTATGCGTTCAAAAATGGCTGATGCAACGGATGATTAAGAGTCAATTTTTTATTTTATTATTTGTTTTGTTTATTATTTCTTAGCCTTTTTCTTTCTTTAGATTAGACAATTTTACATCATTAGTTTTATCGTTCAGCCCAAAAATTAAATTTATCATTAACTTTTCCATTTTTGTTATATTTTTTTCGTTCATAAGTACCAACATTGAAATGAGCACAAAAAAAGCATAAGCAACAGCTGATTAGCAGTGGCAGTGCAAAATAATCATATTATGCAGCGCAGTGATGAATTTACGAACAGGCCCAATATTACCATTATTTAAATATGCAATTTAACTAAATTCCAAAAAAATTTAACATTCATTTTTTAAATTCTAAAAAGAATTTGGGAAAAATTTCAATAAATATATGTATTAATTTATTTGTTTTTTGTTTATTTCTCTTTGTGCTTTTCTTATATATTGATACAGATGCCACGCAAAAGGAAATTATAACGATGTTGTTAACGATGAAGTAATTAGTGAATAACAAAATTGTTACTGCAAATCGCAATAATTGTCGGTAAATTTAACAATTGAGCCTTTTATTTTGAAATTGGCATAAGTCACATTGTTTTTAAGTCGAGTTATTTAAGGGTTTGCGTTTTAACACGTTTAAAAATATGGATGCTAACTTTCGAGAAGATTTTATTGTATTTGTTATCTTATGATACTGATATTTTTCTCAGTATTTCTCCATATTTTTAAAGGTTTTTAAATGCAAACCCTTAAATATCTCGACTTAAAAGCAAAGTGACTTATGCCACTTTCAAAATAAACGGCTCAATTATCGAATAAATATTTTAAGTACAGTGCCAGCTCGCTAATCCGAATTAATGATTGCGGACCCTGATTCGGATTAACGAGATATTCGGATTATTGGATGTGCTGCTATTATGTATTATAATTCATTATATTCGAAAATAAAACACCAGCCAGGATTTCAAAACAAATTTATGTTATTTTTATTATTCAAGAATGAAAAAATAAAGCTTTTTTAAAATATAATATAAAAGTTTGCCGTCAGAATTCTCAGTAAATCTTATAAAAGAATAAATATGTATGTATGTACAGTAATTATTGGAACATATGTACATTTGATACACAGGTTTTTTACCTTTAAATATTTTCAGCATATATTTCAGCATTTCCACAAATTGTTGAAGATCCTACACCAAATTTCATTGCTAAAGTTTTTCCTGATTGTCCGCGATTTACTTCTTCTAGTTTTTAAGCTTATCAGTTAATGATAGAGTTTTATGTGCTCGTTTTTTGCCATATTATTTAACTTGATATTTTCGCGACTAATACCATTTAGCAAATTAATTATTTGTAACAAGAAATAAAACATATGTACATATGTACATACTTATGTCTAAATACTTACATACATATACATATGTATGTACAATATCAATCATATAAGTCTCTGCATATCAATGATGTCCCGTTCGTTTTAAATTTCCACACATCGGTTTGTAAAAAAGACACAATAATAAAAAAGCAGAAAAATAAAAAATATAAAAATTCGGTTTAGCGAGCTTACAACCAATGCGGACTATAGAGTATGTAATACGTCATAAATTCAATTCGGATTACTGGATAATTCGGATTACACACCTTCGGATTAGCGAGCTGGCACTGTAAATATTTTTAGTTTATCTGCTATCAAAAATGGAAAAGGATCATATTTTCTCACTAGTCGGTAGTATAATAAATAAAAATAAAAAAAACTAATTTTAAACCCTGCTTTTAAGTAAATGTAGTTAATAGTCATCATAAAAACAGATAATCCAGAGTAAAGTTGACTAAATCTCTGATCGGCCACCTAAAAACTCACTCTTATTAGTGTCGCAATAAAAAAAAATTTTTGTTTGAATTATTTCTTACTTTTGTACAATTTAGTAAAATATTTTCATGGTACAGAAATTATAAAAAAACATAAAAGTATATAAATTTCATTCTTCTATTTTATTCGACCTCTTTTAAATTTTATTTATATATCTACATATATATGAAGGCTTTAGGTCACTTTCTTTTTTTTTTGTGTTAAATTTATATACCTCCGAAGAAGGCACTCAAAGAAGTAGCGAAATATTGGATTTTAATAAATAATTTCAACGTTTATTATAATAGAAAATGACCTAAAAGCCTTAATAAATAGATAAAAATAATGTATAAAGTAGTTTATCGATCGACCTATTTGTAATATTTAATTAAAACGACAAAATTTTTGTTTCAAGCTCGAGGTCAAGTTTTGGTGATAATCTTTTTTATTATTCACTTATGCCAATATTTCGCTACAAACTTCGAGTAGCATCATCACTGAGTGTTATTTTTGACGATCACTCAAACACATGGACGTTAAAATATTGGTTTAGTTGTGTGTGAATTACTCAATAACATAAGCCCTGATGATGCTACTCGAAGTTTGTAGCGAAATATTGGCATAAGTGAATAATAAAAAAGATTATCACCAAAACTTGACCTCGAGCTTGAAACAAAAATTTTGTCGTTTTAATTAGATAAAAATAATGTATATAATTTCTTTTTATTTTACACCTCTGGAAATGCGTATATATTGCTCTTTTTTAGACCAGAGAGAAAATAATGGTATGCAAAGTGCCAAAAGAGCCAAAAAGAGCGGCACTACTCTGCGTTTTGTCGTACCTTCTTTAATGCCAAATGGGCTCAAAAACTGAACGCAGTTTATTTGCTTCAGTATTCTTGTTAATCTAAATAAATACTGATATTTACAAAATAATAATCCAATTAACTACCGATTTGAGAAATAAGTGCGCAAATATTTTCTTTCTTGTTTATATTGAAAAAAGAACTTTAAATATATTTTTTTTTTTTTAATATTAATTCAATCTTTATTGTTTATTTTAATGTTAAACATTGACTAAAATATTTATGTATATATGTACATATATTAAAATGCATTTATGTATGTAGTATATGTATGTTGTTTGACTGTAAGTAAGAAAAAAAAAATCAAATTAAAAAAATCTATGCAAAATTATATATGTAGAAATTAATTTAGGTTTTTTTTTTAGATGACTTTTTTAAGCTTTTTACCAACAGAAAAAGCTTAGCTTACGATGTTGCAAATAATAAAAAGAAAAAAAAGAAAATACTAAAAAAATAATGAAAATTATAAAGTTAAATATCGCCGGGCCTTCTCTACGAAACCTTCTTGAACGGCGGCTGAGCCATCGCGGCTGTTAAATCTCTGTTTGGTCTTTAGCTTAAAGCTTAAATTGGAAAAACGTGGCGAATTGTTATTCTCTTGCTTTAAGGAGGCTTGTTGCTTTTGCCGTTGATAAATATGCAAACTTTCGTACTCGTCCAGGTGACGACAGGAGATTAATTGCACACTGGGTACTTTTTCAGTTTCCTTTTTACTGACCATACGCATTAAACGGGATTTCGTAGATTGGGATCTGTCTTTAGTAATCAGCTTTGAACGGGGTATTGTAGCAACAGTTTGTTGTTGTGGTTCATAAATATCCGACTGTGATGTAGCAATGGGAAATACACCAGACTCCTCCGAATCGGATGTTGTTACGTTCGAATGCAGCAGCGGATCGTAAATATGCATAAACGATGGGTTTCGTTCGATGACACCGTGGAATGGTGAAGTTTCTGCACTGTTGGGAGCTGAGAAATAAGTTTCATCATAATCGTATTCCTCACGCTCTTCAATATCTTCATATGCTGGTGAATCTTCAAAAGAATCTCCCAAGAAGAATAATGCTTTTTTACGTGTCAGAGTTCCAACCTTATCATTCACATTATTATTATTTTCCATAAGTTTTTTGCGATCTTCTCTTTCACGAATCAAACGTGATATGGTCTCGATGCTATCCACGAATAATGCCAGATCGTGTGGCGAAAAATGTTGAGTATCAATTCTGAATTTTGTCGAATCCATTAAGCTCACGATGGTAGTAGTTGTTGTATTGGGCATTTTTAATAAATGCCGTCTTTAAAATATTGCACTCAAGAAATTGTGTGATTGTCTTCGTTTGAAATGTTAACTCAAGATTTGCTGGATATTAACTGATGCCGTTTGCACAAGTGCATCAGGGTTTTATAACCTTTAAAAGGTCTCACATTTGACCTGACATTTCTCAGTCTGCTAGTTAGGCAGGCTGATGCACCAAATTTCATTTTCTACCAATCATCGATCGTTTCTCTTGCCTTAACTCTCTCTCCCTCTCTTAAATTTAAAAATTTAAATTTTGACCTGTTTTGCAAAATTTCTTTTTCAAGCTGATGTTCGATTTTTGTATGCTCACACTCAAAACCGCTCCATCTCACACACACACACACACATATATATATATATATATACACGAGTTCGTGTGTTTTTTCATCCCTTTCATTTGAGCAAATCTCGGCCGCTGTCTATTATCACTTATGAGTTTACATATTAAAGTTTCATAATTTTATTTTGACCTGCAGTCTGATTTTATGACCGTCATAAAATTTTTGCTTAAATTTGGAAATTCACTTTCTGGAAATCGTTACTTGCGATTTTCCTAACATTAAGAAAATTTCTTTTCACCGGAATATATTTTTGCTGTCATAAATTTTTATTACCCTTAGAAATATATAAATATGTACATACATATGCGATTTTATTATTTCGGTCGAAAATATTTGACACGTGTCAAAATTCTTTGTAGTCATGTACATCGAGTGTGTCTGTCTGTCACAAGGTTCGTTAAAGGAGAATATGAAATAGTTTTGTTAGTTATTTCGACATGGTTGCCCAAACTAATTCTTTCAATTATTTTTACAATGATCTAACAGCGTGATCATGTTAATTATGATAATAATAGATATAAACAAAGTAAATAAATAAAATTAATTTTAAAATATGTAAAAAAAGAGTTGAGAGGTGTCAAGGGACACCCGGATGGAATGAAGTTCCTTTGTTAGCGCAAAAATTAATTCAAATTAAACATACAGAAAGTCGAAATTTTATATGAAAACAGTTTTGTGGCCTGAAGATGAAAATGAAAATGATATATTTTATTCGAAAACGAGCAATTTTAAATCGATTTTTTTATTTTACTTTACGTTTACAAAAATAGTATAATAATAACAACCGATCTCAAAGGTACAAATTAGATCTTTAAAATTGGGATTTTTTGGAACACCACAGGTTTATATTGGGAGTATGATGCAAAATTTAGACAGTAATATTTCTTCCACCAAATATGATGATTAAGTTGTATAAAATAAATACATCTATTTTTTGGGAACAAAAATGGGGATTTTTAAATTTTTTAAATGGGGATTTTTGGGAACACCACAGATTTAAATTGGGAATATAATGCAAAATTTAGACAGTAAAATTTCGTGCCACTAACATGATGATTTACTCGTATAAAATAAATAAATCTATTTTTTGGGGAAAAAAGCGGGGATTTTTGGGGACACCACAGGTTTAAATTGGGAATATAACGCAAAATTTAATCAGTAAAATTTCGTCCCACAAACACGATGATTTACTCGTATAAAATAAATACATCTATTTTTTGGGGATAAAAGTGGGGATTTTAAATTTTTTAAATTGGGATTTTGGGGAACACCACAGGTTTAAATTGGGAATATAACGCAAAATTTAATCAGTAAAATTTCGTCCCACAAACATGATGATTTACTCGTATAAAATAAATAAATCTATTTTTTGGGGGACAAAAGTGGGGATTTTCAATTTTTTAAATGGGGTTTTTGGGAACACCACAGGTTTAAATTGGGAATATAACGCAAAATTTAATCAGTAAAATTTCGTGCCACTAACATGATGATTTACTCGTATAAAATAAATAAATCTATTTTTTGGGGAAAAAAGCGGGGATTTTTGGGGACACCACAGGTTTAAATTGGGAATATAACGCAAAATTTAATCAGTAAAATTTCGTCCCACAAACACGATGATTTACTCGTATAAAATAAATACATCTATTTTTTGGGGATAAAAGTGGGGATTTTAAATTTTTTAAATTGGGATTTTGGGGAACACCACAGGTTTAAATTGGGAATATAACGCAAAATTTAATCAGTAAAACTTCGTCCCACAAACATGATGATTTACTCGTATAAAATAAATAAATCTATTTTTTGGGGGACAAAAGTGGGGATTTTCAATTTTTTAAATGGGGTTTTTGGGAACACCACTTTTTTTATTGGGAATATATGCAATACGTATATGGCTATACTGGTTGTATGATTTTTATTCGTTCTCTGTCACGCCAGTAAAATTTCGTCTCATAAACATTTTAAAATTGTCAATTTTGAAAAACTAACAAAATTTATTTTGGGTATTGAATTTTACCTGTTCAGTAATTATTTCTTATGGTCAATATTTGAAATATTGTTTTAAGTTGCCAAGCAAATTTGTCGTGATCCCAAACTTTGAATAAATTTTTCTTGGAATTTATGACAATGTTCACTACCGAACAATAGTTAAGCCAGTCCTTAAAGATTTTTGGTAATTTTTGCATTTACTACAACAACAATTTTGTAGGTTAGTATTTTTTCCGAGAATAGCGGAATTATACTCTAATCATAACATACATACAGCATGAGCGAAGGAGAAAAAACTATTTGAAAAAAGGACGAACGAGAAGGATCAAAAAGCAATTAGCGAAACCATTTTAAATAGAAATGAGTATGCTCTTTCTCTCCCTCGCTCACGATCAGCGATTAGCTCTCGTGATATATATCTTTAACTATATTTTACCTGTAATTTAATAGCATTTTACAATTCTCAAAGTACAAGTTTATAAGATCGTTTTTAATAGTGATCTCGTTAGTTGTATTTTAAAACGTCTTACGACAACACGCCTTTAGTTTTTATCCCAGTGTTGAAAAAAATCTTAAAATGTCGCTGAATTCGAATGACGACAAGTTTGCTTTAGCAAAATCGCTTGTAAGCAATGTGAAAATTCAAAATTCGCAAAACAAATTATATATGGAAGAGTTAAAGGATAATTATGAGACTTCAATGAAATTTAAAACCAGGTCATTTAATGAACAAATGGATCAAAATTCAGAATCATCATCCTCTGGCATAAAGTCGTCTAAACGTGCGCCAATATTAAACTCTATTTTCAAGACTAAATCATCGACAGTGAAAGCAAAACGTCCGTCGTTTTTTATAAACCTGAAAGGTCCCAAGCCCTACAGCTACGTTAAGAGAACACTACCACACAAAAATTCCAATATTAGCTCGATCACTTGTACGTCCGTAATAAAATTTCATCCTGAATCCCAAAAAGTCGATGGAAAAAATAAAAAAATTCTACCTAAAAAAGATGAAGCTAATTTTATTGAAGAATACATCGTCAAACAACCTTATCATAAACAAATGGAGAGTATAATACCGGCTAACTTTTGTGTTGAGCCTTGGCCACTTCAAAAACATGAGAACGAAATTGATTGGGACAATGGAGATCTGGTCTTTACCAATGTAGGCAAGGTAAGTTAAAGCAATAATATGTTTTTAGGAATACTATAAAAAACAATTTAAAATGTGCTTTTTTAATTTTCATATCCAGACCACTAGCGAAGATTATCGGGCAGAACCTAGAATACACTACATTTCAAATCTGACGAAGAAATATTTAAGTAAAAATAAATCCCGACATTCTTTAAGATTAAAAACGAAAAAATCTACAACCAACAAAGAGTGCACTACCTATGATACGTCGTCTAGCTCATTGATCAGGCATATGAATTCACCAAGCAAGATTAAGGCCGCCTACACCTTAACAGTAATGCCGCCCTCTGCTGTGAATTCGGATAGTGATTGTTCTGAATACGATGATCTAAACGAAAATCCTCTGAAAGAACCTTCTCGATCGAAATCTTCGTTATTGGATGTCAGTTTGGATAGCAACAAAACTTTGATGGACACTTTTATAGATCAAGGTTTTAAAACTTGTTCTAATGACGCCGAACCATCTTTAATATTGTCTAGAAAAGAAAACCAAGAAACGGAAGATACTCCTACAAAATGCTCAAATCTCTTTAAAGATGACATCGAACACCAACCAATTAGCGATCAAACTGAAGCAGCTCAGCATGAGACCATCAACCCCATGTTATCTAATTCAACAACCGAAAGATCAGCTTCCCATCACCAACCAATTAGCGATCAAACTGAAGCAGCTCAGTATGAGACCATCAACCCCATGTTATCTAATTCAACAACTGAAAGATCAGCTTTCCATCACCAATCAATTAGCGATCAAACTGAAGCAGCTCAGTATGAGACCATCAACCCCATATTATCTAATTCAACAACCAAAAGATCAGCTTCCCATCACCAACCAATTAGCGATAAAACTGAAGCAGCTCAGTATGAGACCATCAACCCCATGTTATCTAATTCAACAACTGAAAGATCAGCTTCCCATCACCAATCAATTAGCGATCAAACTAAAGCAGCTCAGTATGAGACCATCAACCCCATGTTATCTAATTCAACAACTGAAAGATCAGCTTCCCATCACCAATCAATTAGCGATCAAACTAAAGCAGCTCAGTATGAGACCATCAACCCCATGTTATCTAATTCAACAACTGAAAGATCAGCTTCCCATCACCAATCAATTTGCGATCAAACTGAAGCAGCTCAGTATGAGACCATCAACCCCATGTTATCTAATTCAACAACCGAAAGATCAGCTTCCCCCGACATGACAATTATAAACGAAGATTCAAATACGAATAACTCGGAATTTTATGGATGTAATGAAAATACGTTCTTCAAAATATTATCGATCACATCTGCAGTTTTATGGTACTTATTATTGTGCGTTATTGAAAAGAAAATTCATTTATTTAATAACATTGTAAAAATAATTTTCTATGTATATAAATATATACAATTAGCTAACGTCATCCTTAGCGCCTTATATGACTAAATTATCAGATACGTTATCGTGACTAAAAAAATAAAACTTTTAACAGCATAAATATATTCAAGTCTTTATTTTTTCTTTAATGCCACAAAAAACATTTTAATTCGTCAAAGTCTTGGTTAGCACACACGTAACCAATTTTTTCCCTGCCTCTGTTCAATACCGGAAAGTAACAAAAATAAATTGCAAACTGTTTAAACATGTTAAATTTTAATAAAAAAAATTTTCGTGTTGTTGATTATTAATATTCAGCTATTAAGGCCTAACGCAGTTTATGACAATAAAAAACTTTTCATTTCATATATACCCAACGTTTCGTCAATTTTATGTTGACTTTTTCAAGGGTTTCGTCTATTTGAAGAAATCAAAACTTAAAATTATTTTTTAAAAAAAATTGTCATATTGGATTTTTTCCGTTGTTTATTTTTTTTTAAATTAATTTAAAATTTTAATTAAAAAAAAAACTAATTTACATCATTTTGTATGTAAAATGAAAATTTTGGTGTAATTATTTATAATAATACTAGCATTTAACCCGCTACTTCGTTAGCGTATCCCTTTCTTTCGTGGATATATTTTTACGCCAAAGCTTATGTTGCATTCACTCAGGGCATTGCATGTTTAATTTTATGTTTGTAGGTCCAATACTTACAAAGATTAAAAAGTACGTGTTGAAAAACAAAAACGGTCCTTGTCTTTGATTCGCTTCCGCTCAGGAAATTCTATGTTCATAGGTACAATATTAACGAAAATGAGAAAAGTACCAGTTAAAGAACGAAAAAGTACCAAAAAGATCCCTCTAACAAATTCTCATTCACTCAGGACTTTGCATGTTTAATTTTATGTTTCTAGTATTAAAACTAACGGAAATTCAAAAAGTATCAGTTGAAGAGCAAAAAGTACCCTCATAGGTTCTCATCCACTCAGGACATTGCATGTTGAAGTTTATGTTTCTAGGTCCAATATTAAAGATAATTAAAAAAATTGCCAGTTGTAGAACCAAAAAGCTAAAGTAAGAGATTAAATTTCCCGTATTTCCCATTTTTGGTACTATTTTTCTCCCCATTGAAGCGTGAAAAATTTCATTATTGTAGTGGGAGCCAATAATTTAATACGTTTATGCCAATAAATAAAAAAAAATGTTTTATAAAAAAAAGTACCAAAAATAGTTACGCTTTTTACCCCTTAAACGTCCGAATTTCGAAAAAGTACCAAATTTGTATTTGGATTTTTTAGATAAGTTTCAAATGTGATATAACCCTTATTTCTATGTTTATGGGTTTAAAAGATAGATGGGGTGACAAAAAACTACTAAAATGCAGGTTTTACTCCGTTAAAGGTCTGAATTTCCAAAAAGTACCAGACACCTGTAGCTTATTTTCCTAAAGAACAACGATAAGCATTAATTTTTTTTTGTATCTCTTTTAGTTTTAGAGATATAAGGTTACCGTTTTTGCCCTTTTTTACCCCCTAAACATTCGAATTTCCAAAAATCCCGTCTTAGTGGATCGATTTGGGGAGACGAAACCCTTGAAAAAGTCAACATAAAATTGATGAAACGTTGGGTATATATGAAATGAAAAGTTTTTTATTGTCATAAACTGCGTTAGGCCTTAATAGCTGAATATTAATAATCAACAACACAAAACACAAAATTGGCCAACACAACATAAACTACAAAAAAATTTTCATTAACATTTTCTTTTTTCTTATGAAGTTCAAAAATTTCAACTGCTTTTCTGCAAAACTGCTGTCATGCTTCAAAAGGGTCCATATACTGATAGCAGTTGGATTTCTTTCGAAAGATTTTTTAATAGCATTTTTTAAAAATTAATTTTTATTTCATTTATAAATAAATATTGAAATAAGCCAGTTTTATAAATACTTGCATTGCTTTAACTAAACTGTTCATTTCTTCTGGATCGTTTATATAAAGGAAATTTTATTGTTTTTCTTATTTTTTGTGCTCTCAATAATTACTTTTCGCCATCATTGTCTGCTGATATTTCTATCTAAGATTTCTATATATGTATCTTGTTAAGATTACAAGTTGTTCACTTGTCACGAAAAATAAAACAATGAAAAGCAATAACAATAGTTAACACTTCATTTATCAATTTTATTATCCTTCGAGACCATATCGAAATCCCTTAAACTCATTAACCTTCACGAAAGACTATAGATTTATAAAAACTTATAATCTGTGCTTCAGCAAAAACTAAAGAAAGGGCTTTAGTACAGACAACACAAATAAAATGTCCTGGCGTTAAGTTTGTGTGATTGCATAAAAACTAAATCTGTGCATTTCAGTTTTTATACCCTCCGGTTCACTTATTTAAAGGCACTAAAAATTCCATATTCAGCAGCCTGTATCATTTGCAATTTTTAACCGATTGCAGAATTTTAAAATGGAATTGGAAGCCAGACATCGTGGACAACTGTTGGGGTTCTTCCAATTTTTTTAGCTATTCCGCGGTTAGAATATCCTTCAGAACGGTAAACATCGATTTTAGTTTTTTCCGATAGATTTAAATTTTTTTGTTTTTTGCCATTTTGACTCGTAAAATGATTAAGATGTAATAAATTGTAATAAACGAACGCTCCCTACAAAAAATCATCGCTTACTTTAAAAATAATAAAAAAAAAAATAATAACGCGCCTTTATTATTTTTGGACTTTTTTCATAAATTTTTCAAAAAAAAGTTCTTTAGTTGAGCAAACACTATGGTCATGCTGTTTTATATCTCAAGATGTCTAGCTTCCATTTCCATTTTAAAATTCTGCAATCGGTTAAAAGTTGCAAAAGATACAGGCTGCTGAATATGGAATATTTATTGCCTTTAAATAAGTGAACCGGAGTGTATTAGTGCCCGTTTACAGTATGCAATTATAGTAAGTGCATATTTGCTGCTATTCTTCTGTGCTGACAACATACAATTTTTATTACACATTAGCATGAATATGTTTAAATTTGCTGACAGCTTGAGGTTCAATTAGACGCCACTTAAACATAATCATAAAAAAACAGCTGTTCAAACCAAACATATGGAAAGCAATGTATATTTTTAGTAGAGCTGACTGGCAATAACGCCAGAGCCATAAATACCATAAGACCCTAGGAACCAATTGAATTTTGGGTTTTCGCCACTGTTTGCTGATTTTATATACATACATACATATTTGTTTGCTTTCCATATTTTTATTTAATTTTTTACACTTTGTTGTGGTGGTTATGGTTAAGTCACGTCTAATTTAACCTTTAAGGAAACAAAATGATATTTCAATAGTAGATACATGCAAAAGTTTAGCCCTTTTAATTTCTTCTCTAAAAAGTTAGAAATCCTATCACAAAAGTTGCATTTGGTAAACGGGTACTTATGTACATTGTCTGCCATGTTTGTAAATAAGTATGCGGCAGATTGTCTAGTCATCATTATGCTAACTGTTGCATTAACAACAATGACAACAACAAAAACATTTTTATTTTGAAAAAAAAAAAAAACAAAGTGAACAAAAAAAAAATACCATAAAAACAACACGTTACATTAACCACAACGCATGAATGACATTATTTTTGTTATGGTTTATCCTACTTTCCTCCTCTCCACCAGCCTTTCCAATACTGTAAAATAAAAATAATATATTAAATCACTCCCTGAGTGTCAACCCATTAAAACATAACTAAGCAGAAATACTAACAACACGAACTGTAGAAGGGCTGATAAAAACAAAAATAATATTGTTTGACGGAAGGAAGGAAGAAAATAAATACTCCTGTTTCTTTTGTTTTTAAACGCTTCTTATCATAACGTGCAATATTTCTTACACAGTTGACACCAGACGGATGAAATAGTTTCTATTATTTATTATTAAACATTATTTTGACGCCACAATGAAGGCATCTTTAAATGAGAAAAAAAAACAACTCTTTTGTTTTAAATAGAGGTGCCAGATGTTTTCCACCTCATCATAATTAAAGTGATTGATTGATTTATTAATTTAATAAATTTTTATACCAACCCACACGTATCTACATATCGCAGCGGGTGCTCGTTAGAAAATCAATTAGAAATTTTAACCTTTTTAGTAAAGGCAAAAATATGCTCAATCACATCAATCAAGAGTAGAAAAGATGAGTAAGATTTTCTTCAGTGGATAGACAAGATCATTTCAAATCGTTACATCCGTGAAGGTGCAGCTCGTCACGTAAAAGCCTATTCAATTCTTCAATTATTACGTGACGAGTTATACGTTCACGGGTATAACGATTTAAGCTCAGTGCCTCGTTTCTGTAACAAATGTGAGAGTTGCTCGCATCGAAAAGTTTATTATCATTCTGTGAAAAGCAGGATGAGTGAGAAGAAAAATTTTATATTTTTATTAGGTTTGCAGGGTGGCTCATATAAAAATCATACTAATATTACATGAGTCATTCTACAAAAGATTGGGTGACAAGTATAAGCTCACATTTTTTTCGATGTTACAGGAACGAGGTACAGATCACAAAATCAACGCAAATATGCAAAATCTTCAAATCTATTTTAATAAAAATATAATCCATATCGCACCAAACAGCATGAAAATCCGATCAAACAAAAAAAACAAGGATTTTTAAAAGCAGTCAATAAATTGAGAAGTTATAAATTAACAAAATATACGATTTAAAAAAAAAAAAGTTATAGGAATTTGGAAACAAAATTGTGCAAACAAACAAAAAAAAAACTTTGAAAATCGTTCTATAAATGAAGGGAGTTATTCGAAAATCGTTGACGATTTAATTCCGTTAATAACGGAACAAATTTTACCCCTGTGATTCACAAAAATTTTATGGAAACCAAGTGCAAGCAAACTTGTTAAAAAAAAAAATTAAAATCGGTGCATCCAAAAAAAAAATAGCCGTTGAATTAATAACCGTCTTCTTTGTTTAAAGTCGGTTTAAAGGTAATTTGTTTGCCCATTTTACCTTTTTTTTCTTCATTTTAAGAAAAGCGGTCAATAAATTAAAAAGTTGTAAAATTTCAAAAAAAAAAAAAAAAAAGTGAAGTGAGGTGCGAAAACAATTTGCCACCGATTAAAAAACAAAGAAATATTAAACCAAACTGTTGAAAGTTATTGAAACAAACAAAAAAGAACGGTTCATGAATGGAGGTTCAAACATTAAAAAAATTAAACCAAATTGATAACCTTCCATTTTTTTCAAGTCGCGCTGCGCAACCCAATTGCTCCTTTTTATCTGATATATTATTTGTGCAATTGCGCCTTTTCTAAGGCAGATGTAAATAGAGCACAATGCGCAATGAGCAAAAAGAGTGTGCGAACTCTACACATTAGTTGTGGCAACCGAATTTGTTGCGAACCCAAATTGTGGCGGTTGCAGCAACCATAATAGAATTCGGTTGCAACAACTACAATTTTCGTGTAGTACTATTGAATTTTCGGTTTCGACAAACGATAAAATTGGTTAATACCACACAGAATCTTAAATGGAAGCTAATCGGGATTATTTACGCTCATTTTTATTCTGAAACACAACTGAATTGATTTTTCAATACAGATCCAAATTAAAATGTTTTACTTACTAGTTTGAATTTAAAATTTATTTTGGTCCATTATTGGACAAATCGGCTTGTTGGTTACAATTTTGGTATTATGGTTTTATGATCATGGAATATTGATTGAAGGCATAGAATATTCGTTGTGGTAACCGATAATATAGTTATGCAACTGATATTCTATTGACACAACCGATTTCAAACCAATATTTTTTCTGGGTTTATTCGCGGAAAAAATAATAAATCTGGCAACACATTGCATTACATTCTGACTTTAGTTTGTCACTACTATTTTGGTTTTACAAAAGTGGGCGGTTTTTTTTTGTGTTTGTTTCCAACATGTTGTCATCATCAACTTGAATTATAATACAATCATACATAGTTGAGATATTTCACAGTTCCTTTGTTTGCATGTGTAATTTATGTAAATATTCTGTGTAGTCTTGTTTATTTGAAAAAAATATTTTGTTAAATTTTTTTATTATAAAATTTGATTACTTTTGCAAAGAACAGACATAATTTTATCGCTGTCACAATTAATTGACATTTGGATATACATACATATGTATGTAGTAATGGTATTTTTATTGAGGTTATGTTTTAGTTGTTTTAAAATTGTTCTGTGAGATTTTATTTAATTTGTTTTTTGGGTTTAGTTGTTTTTTGTTGTTGTTGTTGATTGTCATGTGTTATTTATGAATGGTTTATGTTTATTTATTTACGAGTACTTAAGTAGATTACAAATAAATTTAATATACCCAGTCAGCGTGTGGAAGATTGTTTCACCAAACTGAGTCTTTTTGGACTCCCTTAGATGATCAAAAACTGATTAATCAGTTCTGCGCTTAAAATAAGACTCGAAAATGATTCCCAGAAATGCTTAGAAAGTGATTTGATTAAAAAACAAAATGTACAGAATGTGCGCAATCATAAATTGGTCATGCATATGCTCGAAATTCGACTGTATCACAAACTGTGTCGAAAATGAGTCGAAATTGATCAGAAACGCGAGTCATAAAAGACTCTTCTAGAAGAGTCGCGGCTAGCGAACCATTTTCTTCCGAATGAACAGTCAATTCAGTCAAGAAAATGAGCACATAAATGTTTTAATCGCGGGGAGGAGTCGAAAAAGACTCAAATATGATCATTAATTTTATAAAATGCTGACTGGGTATACATACATATGTGCATACGTTTTTCTTTGAGAACACAAATTTACAAATACCTACATAATTACATATATACATACATACATACTAGTGATGTTACGAATATCAATTTTTAGTATTCGCGAATACGAATACGAATATTTGAAACAATATTCGCCGAATACGAATATTACTTTTAGAGTGACTTTCTAAGTGGCCGATCAGAGATTTACACAACTTTAATCTGGATTAACTGTTTTTACGATGACAATTAACTACATTTACATGAAAGTTTAAGCGGCCAATGTTGGTGGGTTAAACTAACTGAAATATTGTAACACAACAACATGTATAAAAAGCCAGCTATCAAAAAATTATAAACAAAAAAATATAAGATCATAAATAAAAGATTTTTTTTCAATTTTATACTGTTTTTTTTTCTATACACTTTATTTTCTTTTCAGATATAAACTTAATAAAATTAAAAATTTCTTTTTATTTTGCATAAAATGCAGTGTTGCTTGGAAAAAAACATTGCCATTTGGTAAATAGTGTTGCCAATTTTTAGTCTTCAGTATGGCTATTTTAAACGGTTTCAGCTATCACTTAAAGACAGCAAACAAAATTAAACTCGATTAAATTTATATTCAGATTAACATAAACGTAGTTTGAAACTACGTTTAAACTCTATCCTAAAAACTCACACTTATGGTTTAGAGCAGGGATTTCCATTTCTTTGCACAATTGTGTACACGACTACTAACACATATTTTTATACTCTTCAATTCAGTCGTCGATGTGACTTCGACAAGTGTACATGTCTAGCGGATGCTATATTATTTTGTTTCAGCTTACACTCAAAAAATGTTGTGTATACCACTACTAATACATATTTTTGTTTCAGGTTAACAGAAAAAGCTTTATGATGGCACTTAAAAAATATTTTGCGGTCAAAAACGCTTTTGGTAACATCCAATGCCTTATATGCTATGCAACATTTAAGAAGGAACGGAATATGTTATTAAACGGCATTGCGATCGTTTTCATAATAATATAAATAATTTAAATGATAAGGAAAGAGAAGACCTGTTTTATAAAAATAAAACAATTTTTTTAGAAAAATTGAAAAAATGGTTATTAGAAGAGAAAATTTATGAACCAAACTCAGTTCCCAAATTGAAAAAGGAGATTTCAAGTTTAGTAATATTGGAAATTGTTAAGAAAGGAAGACCATTGTGGGACGGTGTTTTTATCAAGCAATTGCTGAACAAAATTTGGGAAAGGCTTAATTATAATACTAAATTTATAGAGTCTCTTCCCCTGTCCAGTCAAACTGTAGGCCGTCGTACTGTTCAATTAGGAACATGTGTAGAATCTGCAATTAGGGAAAAAGTTATTAATTGCGAATTTTTTTCAATTTGTTTAGACGAAAGCACTGACATAAATGATTATTTTAGACTTAGCTTTTTTGGCAGATACGACAAGTATGTTAAATGAACTTAATTTGGAATTGCAAGGAAAGGAACGCAATATATGCGACTTGTCAAAAATCATTCACAATTTTAAAACAAAACTTTTTCTAATTTTTTCCCAAATTAAAACTGGTGATTTTTTCAATTTTCCAAAAACTTCACTTGTTTATAGAAATCTCGAAATCTTATATTTTTGGTCAGTGATGCCAAATATTTATAATCGAAATGCGCACAGGATTGTAACAAAAAGCGCCAAAATGCGCCAAATATTAATAAAACAAAAGGCGCTAAAAATACTAATTTAAATATAAGCTTTTTTATTAATTAAAAAAAAAGTTAGAGCTAATTTGTACCTTTGAGATCGGTTGTTATTATTATACTATTCTTGTAAACGTAAAGTAAAATAAAAAAATCGATTTAAAATTGTTCGTTTCCTAATAAAATATTATCATTTTCATCTTCAGGCCATAAACCCGTTTTCATATAAAATTTCGACTTTCTGTATGTTTAATTTGAATTAATTTTTGCGCTAACATTTGCAGGTATTTTATAATCCGAACAACATGATTTTTTAATTTTTAGACCATATTTTATATGGATTAGTGAGTTAACTGTATTTAGACACACTGTTTCTTATTTTGGTTTTAAAAATATTAATTACGCTAAAAGATCTCTCCACCTCTGCATTTGAATATGGAAATGATAATATATTAATAACAAAAGTTGATAACTTCAAAAATGGATTTTTATTCACTGAATTTTTGAAGTTATGTATTTCAATCTAAAATAAATAAGTTCTGTCTCTTTTTTTCCATTCAACAAACTTCAAATTTTGAAGACAGTTCTTCTATCTCCTTTTTATCATTTATAAATTCTTTTATAAATGTAATGACATCTTCAACCTCAAAAGAGCAGTTGCAAAAAATGTTATTATAAAAGTATATACGATTTTCTTTCAAATGAACATTTGTATTAAAAAGGCGCTAAAAGCACTAGACTAAAAAACAAAAAGCGCTAATTTAGCGCTTTTTTAAAAAAAGCGCTGATGGTGAAAAATGCGACTTTTGAGTAGTTGAAAAGCGCTAAATATAGCGCGAAATACGCTAAATTGGCATCGCTGTTTTTGGTGTTTTCTTTGTATGTATTTGTTTTTACAACACAAAATATTGAATAAAAATTTGTTTTTCTTTAAATGAAGTGGTTAGCGCGTTGACTACTAAGCAAACAATGACGTTGGGTCTGGGTTCAAACCCTGGCCAGAGCAAGTCAATCGGACTATTTAAGTGATGAAGGCATAGCAGCACTGGTCACTAAAAAACTGTTCGGACGCAGAAACATCGGCGAAGTAAAACAATTAATAAAATGCCTGCCAATACAGCTTAACAAAGTTAATGCGTCTACCTAACACCAGAGGCGCCTCAATGCTGCTATAAAAATTAACATAACGCGCAAGGCAGAGTTGTAAAAGAGTTAAGCTTTCTACCTTTTTAACATCTATCTTCTCTACTCTATCCCTCTCTCTGAGTTCCGGCACAATGCACTGCATACGTAGGGGTCATCCCCTGAGTGCTGGTCCTAATTAAAAAAAAAATGTATTTGTGTTGGCTCTTCCATAAGAAACTTGTGGGCACCGCTGGTTTAGAGCCACATAATATTTTAATTTTAATTGGAAAAAATTCCTCCCTTTGCGTCAGTAACAATAAATTAAAAAGAAAAAATGTCACACTACTTTAGGTATTTAACATTATTATGACATTGAGATGTCGAATTTTAAAACCACTACTGAACATTTTTAAATTATTTTACCTTAAAACATAGTTTGAGATTTCGTATTTTTTACTCTGTTTGCGCTTTTAATTAGTAATTCAGTGTTGTATGGGGGAACATATTTTCAAATATTACGCAGCCACATGTCTCGGTGGTCTTTCACATATTAAATTTTAGTTCTTCCATTTTGAAGTCCAACATTCCTCTACTAACTTAACGTGATATGAATTTACATATAAGACTTTTTTAAATGATAGTTACGAAATATAATTTTCGTTTGTTTTTGAAGAAGATTATTATTTTGCGTCAAAGATAAAGAGCTTTCTTTCTTTAAAAGAAAAATTATTACAAATTAATATATTTTTGTACATTTTATGTACTTTTTTAATTTTTTTGTGTGATTTTCTTTGGGAAAATGTATGTGCAAATTATTCGATAAATATTCGCTTAAATTTGGCGAATACGAATACGACTAATCTTAACATAACTAATACACACTCGTCTGTAGCTAAAAACAATAATAATTAAGTTAATATTAGAAGAATATTGTTAATAATATTATTTTAAATTACAACGTTACTATTATTGTAACATACATACATATATAAATTATTTCGTACTTTGTATTTATACATACATGTTAAAATAAGAAGTGTACTAAAAACGGCGCATGAATCTGAAAGCAATAAAAATAAAGTCATACATTTGAAGTCGCGATCTTGCTAACTTCTCGTGCATACCTAGAGTCTTTCGTTTTGTAGCATGAGGAGTTTTTTTTAAGTGGCATGTAAATATAAACGAGTACATGGAACATATACCCTTTGCCATTCCACCCACTTTCCTCTCCTAACAACAAACTAATAAACTTTGCAGCAAAAGTTGACTACAATTAAACAATTTAGCAATTTACATAACGATAAGTACAGTTTGTCAGCAAAATACATAATTTTTGAAATTTTACTTTCAATGAAGAGTGACAGCGTCAAATTATATTTCGTTTTCATTTTGACAAGCATTATTTTGCATTTAATGTGCCTCTTTACAGGTGTCCCACACCAGTAGTCCTGATGATATCCAGTATTTTTTTTTTCTTTTATTTCCTATTTTGCTATTTAAAATTGTGCTTTTCCTTAATTGAATCTGCTGATAGAGGATTTTTTACTAGTCGGTTGCAGCTGCCGATGTGGCAGTGAGGTCTAAGCGGTAAACAACGCTGATGATGAGACTATGGTTAGTCTCGAAACATCATGATGTCAGTTCAATGCTCCATGCAGTCTACTTTTTCTTTGTCTGCTCAATTATTACGAGTTTCCAGATTATTCTTTCTAATAAAAATAATTTAATTTAGAAAAAATAAATTTAAGAAAAGGAACTTAAGTCTGACAAATTAAAATTTCTTTTATTAAACATCACTCAGTTCGACTAAAAAATTGTTTAACATTTAACTTCATATTTCACGATCACTACTTTAAACTACAAAATAAATAAGGTAACGGCAACATCAATAAGAAACATAATGTGAAATACATGTTTTGGTCCTTTTAAAATGAAAATTGTATCATCCTTTACGAAAGCAATTATTTTTCGAATGTTTTTAAGTGATATAAAAGAATGAAGTTTCTCTAACAGCAACATACTGTTGTTGAGTTATATTCAAGGCGCATTCGTATTGGATGGCAACGAGAGCCCAAAATATTTTGTTAGCCTATTTTTGCCGCTTGTATCGTTTTATCTTCCTCACATGGCAAACATCAGAATTAAATGAATTATTAACCAGGAATTAATTAGATCAACCTTTCGCCTTGTTGTTATCGATCAGTCGTAACATAAATCAGGATCAAGAGATCAATTTGTTTGAATCTAGATAATAATGCAATAAAATCAACTAAAGCAAGATGGCCTCGCCCAAAATTTGCCTTAAAAAAGCTTCCTTACGATGTGAATAATAAATACTGCAAAATTTAGTTTGGCACCTCAGGGGGATCAAATACACAAGCGGCGAATATGATCACCTGTACTCTCGAAACATCTTGTATGAATTTATCTTGTTTTCAAGTAAATGTAAAACTGTCAAATAACATCAAGTGTTAGCGAATAGAAGAATACGGGTAAATGTATCTTTTGTGTAACTTATTTCTACTATAAT
Organism: Lypha dubia; assembly: GCA_947311025.1. NCBI lineage: Eukaryota > Metazoa > Arthropoda > Insecta > Diptera > Tachinidae > Lypha > Lypha dubia. The sequence goes on from OX371261.1 coordinate 100,090,908, forward strand.
TCTCGACTGCTCCCATTATACACTTAAACTAATTTTTGTTTGTATTTTATCATTACATTACTCACAAAAATTCTCTTAGAACAACTAACGAATGAACTATAATGAACTTAAGACCTCTTATAGCTTTCTTAAGAAATAAATAAAAATTAAAGAAGCATCTCAAACATTTAAATCAATTAAAGATGCGTCCTTCCCTTTCTCTTTGTTCTCGCCAAATAATAAGAAATAATAAATTTTGAAGTTGTTGTGGTGTTGTTGTTTTTAGACCGATTCTATTGAATAATTGTTTAATCTCATTGGCATTAATTGAAATTTAAATGGTTCTTTGGGGGTTCTTCTTTCTTGTATGTAGTTTATTTCGTCATAATAATTGGTTTGTTTGTTTCTTTGTTTGTCTGTATGAGTGCATATAAGAGCGTCGAAGATATTGAAGATTAAAAAATAAAGAAGCGTTTGTATGTCGGTCGATCGGTTAGCTTTAGTACTCGCATTTTTAGTAGAATTTTTAATAAAAAATAGAAATATAAAAATAAAACATATCATGAATAAGAATTGGATGCATTCTGCCTGTAACCCTTAAGGCAGCCATCGATTGTGTTCTTTATAGAGAAAAGGAATGAAGAAAATGAATGAAAAAAAAAAATTTTTGTATAAAAACGAAAAATGCAAATCGTTTGTCTTTAAGAATTTTCGAAAAAGTGCATTTATAAAAAGCTTTAGTTGTATTTTTCAAACACAAAAGATTCTTTGTTATTTTTATGGTGAATACTTTTTAGTTGTATTTAAACTTAAACTAAGAATACTAGACGATTTTACTAAAGAATGTATGTATGTTTGTATGTACATATTTTTGTGCTCGCATGTGCATACTTAAGTCTATTAAATGTGTTATGCCATTTTTCATCAAGTAATTGTTTATGGTTGTTTTTTTTTTTAATGACAAGAGGGTGTTGTTTAAAAATATATTTTTAAAAACGGCGCTGTAGGAAAAGTGCAAAATACTTTGAAGGATTTTAATGCCTTCTTTGTATGATTTAGTCTCTTAAGCATTTTATTGCTGGTATTTTTTGTTTGTTTATGAAGTAATTGGATAAGTCTAACAATAAATTAGAAACTAAAATAGTCAAAAATTTTATATACAAAAAGGTAATAATCATAAGAAAACAATTAAATGCAATTAAAAATTTTGCAATTTTTCGTAAGTTTTCGTCCGTTTTTAAAAACGGTCGAGCTTTTCCAAAAGTTTTTTTTACTTTCCTGAGTTTTTAGGGAGTTTTAAACAGTCGACTTAAATATATATTAAATAATTTTTTAAAGTGTATAGAGAAATTGTTATCAAAAACTTTTTGAAAATGGTATACAATAACCATATCTAAAGGGTGTTTTTTATAGAGTGACACATGTTTATATCATAATAAAACAAGGAAATATATTTTAGTATCAAAGAAACTGGGACACCAATTTTCAACAACTTTTCGCAGCATTTGCGGCCGTATTACGCCGATAATAATCTAATGGGATTAAATCAAACGATCTTGGTGGCCAATTAATTGGGCCATTACGTGAAATTATTTTTTCATCAAAAGTTTCTTTGAGTAAATCAATTGTAGCGCCCGCTGCACGATGAGTTTGACGACTAGAACAATTATTTGGATTAAAAATTTGAACAATTTGCAAGCGTTGCTCTGGTGTAAGTCGATTCATAATGAAATTTCAAAGCAAACTGAACAAAAATTAACTCTCAGCTATTAAATGGATGCTCAAATAAAGCATGTATTAGTAGCAACTTTAACCGCTTATAGCTCCTTTCACTTTCCTTATACCTCGTCGTTCCCTTAAGTAAATCAAAATTTGTAATTTGCTTTAAGTTTTTTCAAAATCGTATGAATAATATGGCCATAAAGTGCATTAAAAAAAGTGATATTTTCCATTTTTTATAGAGATTTGAAGCACTTGCTCTCAGACAATAATTTTTAAATTACAAAAAAAAAAAAAACCTTGATAACATTTTTCTACTTCCGGTATTTAGGTTCATGTATTCTAATTTCTAGAAATATATTTACATGAATACATTTCTAAATATAGAAAAGGATCACAAGGCAAAAATAAAAATTTATTATTAAGAAGAAGGAAAAAACAACATTAAAATCCATCAAAGGTTTTCCAATAAGAGTGATATGATTTCTAAAAAAACACACTTATTGTTAAAGAAATTGAAAAGTTTTTTATTAAATGTGAAGTACAGTCGATAAACTTAAGTTCTAAATAAAACGTCATTCAAATGGCCTCCACGACTTCTTCTGCAGGAACAAATTCGATTGACCCAATTTTCGAGCACTTTTTCCACTAAATCAAGTCGTATGTCATGAATTGCACGTTCAATATTGACTTGTAAAGTTTGAAGAGAGTCTGGTTTATTTCGACAAAGACCAATGAGCTCAAATAACTCCAAAAGAAATAGTCAAATGGTGTTAAATCACAACTTCTGGGAGGCCATTCAATATCACAATTTCTTGAAATAAACGAATCTCAAAACTTTTCTCGCAATAATTCAATTGTTGCATTTGCTGTGTGGCACGTAGCACCGTCTTGTTGAAACAAAATATTGTCAAGATCAACATCTTCCAATTTCGGTCATAAAAAGTTGGTTATCATCGATCGATTGTGGTTTGAGACAGTCCCAATTGTTGAGAACGTCTTGGAATCATCAAATTGCGGTCTTCAGCAACACTTGCCTGAACGGCAGCAATATTTGCATTACTGCGAGCGGTTCTTTGTTTTATTGGCACTTGAACATTATGCAAAGAAAATGTAAGCTTAAAATTTTCAACAATTCGACAAATAGCGATCACACTTGGACGATTATCACGCCCATAAAAGGGCAAAAGCGCACGAAAAGTTGCAATTGGAGAACGACTATTTTCATAACAAACACTAAACACTACTGAATACAATGAAAAACAAATGACAGATGATGACATTCTACAAATGGCCGAAATATCACATCAAAATCATATCATCCCTATTGGAAAACCTTTATTATGAATTTTTATAAGGCATAGTTTTACCATTCATAAATCACTGTTATTGGCAAAATTTGGAGTGTAAAAAGTTAAATAAAGTCAAATATGAATAATTATGTAAAAAAAAACCTTTTATAGCAAAACTACAACATGAAAATTACAATTTTTATTGCGTTTTTATTATTATTTAGAACTTTTTGTTTATTATTCACCCATTATATTTTTATTATATCGATAACACAAATATGTCATTAACTTGAACGAAAAAAAAAACAAAAGAATTTAGTTAAAAGAATTTCTATATGAGAACATCGTATGATAACTTATCGTTGTCTAAAGTGTCTGCCTATAAAATGAGCAAGAATTGAATAAATTATGTAAGTAATTGTGTTCGTTAGTTTTTTTTTTTTTTTTTTTTTTGTTATCAAAATTTAATCAATAATAAACAAATGAAAATTTACAATTGTGTAAAAAATAAAAATGTCCTTGGCTACGAAATTGATAACAATGAAATTTAAAAATATAAACAATATTATATTTAGACTAAATGTTAATAATTTTAGAAACTATAAATTATAATTAAAAAGTTGATGTTAATTGAACTGAGTTGAATCGCCCATATGACAATTTGCCAACAAATTAGATGAAAAACAAAATTTATTCCGATACGTGGTATTCGCGGAAAAAAATAATGATAAATTAGTAGTTACTGAAGCGTAAAAAATATAGGCTTCGGTGTTTGGGATGGCAGAAAAATATTATATTATTTGATATTTTTTTCCATTTTTCATTTCATACTCCGAAAGAAAATTTCCATTTTCCAGTCCTGGCTACTTCCAACACTGAACAAAAAATGGCGTACTTACTGAAGCGTAAAATATATTGACTTCAAGGCCGCTGTTTGGGATGGCCGAAAAAAATTATACTATTTGATATTTTTCAAAATTTTTGATTTCATACTCTAAACAAAATTTTCCATTTTCCATTTCTGACCACTTCCATCACGGAACAAAAAGGGGATTTGAACAAAAAAAAAAAAAAAAAAAAAAAAAAAATGGGCGTTATCAAGTAAATAAATAAATATACACAATCCACTAATAAGCTGGAGTAGCAACGCTGTTGCATTTTATACTGAGACACCGTCATATCTTTTATCAATATTATTAACATGCAAGATCATTTTTTTGTGATGGACTCTATAAACACATTATAGTCCCGATTTTGACAAAAATTGTTCTATTTTAAAAATATTTATTCACAGCTGTGAACAAGGTATTTTGGAAAGGAGGTTCGGGGTGAATTACGGGTAAAAACTTTTAAAAATGCTACTATAATATTAACTACCTAAAATAAAGAGAAATGAGTAGTTTTTAGAAAATAAAATTAGTAGAAATTAGCAGCACTAAATTGACTTGTAATATTGTACTTTGTATTCACAAAAAAAAATTTTTATTCAGCCGCCATGGCTGATAGGTAGCAATGCTGGCCTTGTAGTCCGGAGATTGTCTGTTCGATTTCGGTCAGAGATCATGGGTGTTTTCTGCAGACAATCTAATCGCTTTGCGGGTTGTGTTTGTTTATATAAAAAAAAAATCTAACCAACCCTCGTATTAATTAGGTTATTTGATGAAAGTGAAAATTTTAGCATTTCGTATTTAACAAGTAAAAAAAAAAAACAAACAAACTATGAATGTATGAATGAGTACTCGTTCGTATCTCTGCCCTTCAAAATAAAATTTAATTTTAAACATCCAAATAAACAACAATGAAATTTTCTCTAAAAAAACTGCTGATTTTTTATTCTATAAAATTATTTAATTTGTTTTCTTTTGTTCGATATTGTATGTATACCACATACGACTGCCCACATTTTCCTATCAATTCGTATGTTTCTATGCCAAAATTTAAAATGCAGTCATTCATATTTTAAAAAAACCTACTTTGTATGATTTATTTATTTTTTTATTTTATTTTATTTTACTTAAGTGTGTTTATTTGTTATTTAATTCTCGTAGCAGTAATTTTTCAATTAATTTCATTTACTTTTGTAAAAAAATTCTCTGCGTTTTGCATTTTAAACTTTATGCCGTTTAATTTCATCATTTACCCACTTATAATATTTTCAATAAAATTTTCTCAAATTAATTCCACACACTTGTATGTTGTACAATAAAAAGGTTTTATAATAATTTTTTTACATATGAAAAGTAATATTATCAGGCTCAAGTTCAGTTTTATTGAATTAATGAAAATTCAAAATTACTAAGAGTCAATATAAGTTCAAATAATAATTACGTTTATTCGTAATAATAATAATATATAAAAAAATAATAATTTTTTTTTTAAATCTGTGATACAACTTTTAATACGAAAGTACTTATTCGAAAAGTACCAAATTTAGCATTTGTAATATATAATATTAAAAAGAATTCATTTCGACGAGAAATTTTGTGGTCGAAAGATTTAGAATAGTTTAACCCAGTCAACAAAAGTTTGCTAAATTTGGTCAGCAAGTCTTTGCAAGCTTTTTGATTTCTTGTTCGACGTTGATCAGAAAGCGTGTAAAATTTGTTAGACGAATGGTACTTTTAATTGTTTAAGGGTATTTATAGGTTTATTATTCAGTGTGTAATTCCCGTAATATTTATATGACAGCCATAAAGTATATATATTCTGGATCTAGGAAGTTGAATGAGCCATGTCCGTCTGTACGTCTGTGTGTGTGTCTGTCTGTACAAGAAATCGGTTTTCCGAATATACCAAAAGAGTTAAGAGATTTCGGTTTTAGACTGATGTGTAAAGATTAGTCTTAAGACGGTACGTATTGAAAATCACCAAAAATAAAAAAAACACCTTTCCGATAAAAAAAAAATTATATTTATAAAAACATGAATCTGGAATCTTAGATTAGAATTCATGCTACTGAGGCTTGTTTCAACTATTTTCTTTATATATTAACATAAACTGCACTTCCTGGATGGTCACATGAACAAAGTGTGAACAAAAAAATAATAAAAAAAATTCATCAAATATCTTTGCTTTTCATTAACTTTTACCCCATTCCACTATTAAACAAAGCCACAGATTTTACATTCACATTAGAGAAACATTCGCAAAACAAAAGTATCGATCTGCGCTCTTGATTGATGTTTCACAAGTTTTTTAATAAAGTATGGAAGGTGTAATCCACAAATAATCGCAAAATCTACACGGACACATCGTTAGGCTTTAAAAAAGATTTTTAAAGGAAGAAAAAAATTTGTAGTTAGGAAGGGCGTCCGCAGACGATTGAAGCCGGTGTCTTTCACGATAGCTTCTTCGGTACTTTACTATACTTAATATATGCTTCTGATATACATATAAAGGGTGTTTTTTATAAAGTGTGACAACTTTGAGTTGGCATCACTGATTTATTTGAGCACCCATTTGAAATTTCATTAAGAATCGACTTACACCAGAGCAACGCGTGCAAATTGTTAACATTTTTAATCACAATAATTGTTCTATTCGTCAAACTCATCGTGCAGTGGGCGTTACAATTGATTTACTCAAAGAAACTTTTGACGAAAAAATAATTTGAGATAATGGCTTAATTAGTGGGCCACCAAGATCGTGCGATTTAACCCCAATAGATTATTTTCTTTGGAGTATTTTAAGTCACTTGCCTACGTCGATAAACCACAAACAATTGAACCCCTGGAAATTAACATTCGAAGTGTTATCGGCGATATACGGCCGCAAATGCTGCGAAAAGTTGTTGAAAATTGGTGTTCCAGATTGCGCCTTCTACGCGCCAGCCGTGGCGGCAACATGGCATAAATCATATTTAAACATTAATTTCATAAAACTTTCTTTCCAATAAACCCCGTTTCATTGATATTAAAAATATATTTCTTTGTTTTATTATGTTTTTTTTTTATTTATATATGTATATAACTATCATCATTTAAAAATTTAATAAATATTTATATACATACAATATTTGAGTTTTTACTTAAAAGTATTTTAGCAAATAAAAGTGATGGAATATAATTAAGGAAACAGTTTATATGTAAATTATTTACTTTTTTAAAGGAGAAAAAGATAGTAAAAACCTTATTTTTACAAAATGAGAATTTTAAGAAGTTCTAAGGTTATCACTTTTGAAATCTTAAGATTGCAAAGTGTTAACTCTGCAAATTTCTTATTTAACGGAATCTGCAAAAGGAATGTCTATTCCATGAATATAGAGCCTATTAGTAGGTGTGCGCTTAGGTGATTTGTTAAAAGGGAATATAATTGCCTGTGTTTTTTCTTCATTAATTTTGATTTTCCATTTTCCAAAGTAACTTTTAGCGTGCATTAGAGCTTTTATCATTTTTTTGACAATAGCGTTTGAAACTTTTCCCATTGTTAGTAGAGCTGTATCGTCTGCATATAATGCTGCAGTATGATTTTTTAATAACTTGAAGTCCGATATAAATATAGAATATAAAGCTGGAGATAAGATAGATCCCTGAGGAACTCCCGCTAGGATTTTGCGTTCACTAGAGCATTTGTCATCAATGTGGACGATAAAAGATCTTTCATTTAAAAAACTTTTTATTATCTTTTGTAGATTTATTGGGTAGCCTAGCTTATGGAGTTTATATACTAGCCCGCCGTGCCATATGGAGTCAAAAGCTTTTTCAACATCTAACAGCACCGCTCCTGTACTTCTTCTATTGCTTTTGTTGTGCTGTATAAAGTTTACAATTCTTTTAACCTGATGTATGGTTGAATGTTCGTTTCTAAATCGAAATTGCTCTTTTTGTATGATACCATTATTCTCTGTAAATTCATTTAGTTTGTCTAATATAATTTTTTCAAATACTTTATCTAATACATTTAGCATGCTGATTGCTCTATAATTTTCTGGGATTTTCGGGTCTTGACTTGGTTTTGGTATTGAAATAACTTTTGCAGTTTTGAAAAACTTAAGGTACGGTCACATCTGTCAAACATTTGCCCAAAAAAGCGTAACCACTAAATACGAATGAAAACACTTTTGATTTAGATACCTGTTTATTACGTTAAGCAGTTTCCTACATAATTTATAGAAAATGTAATAGAATCTTATCTTATTAGATGCTGTCCAACTTAATAAATAAATGCATAAATCAAAAAGTTTTTCATTCGTATTTAGTGGTTACGCTTTTTTGGGCAAATGTTTGACAGATGTGACCGTACCTTTAGGAAAATAGCAATTTTATATGCTTGTAACAAAGTTGAAGAAGTTGTCGAACATATTTTTTAACAAAATATCATTAATTCTATCTATGCCCGGTGCTTTTGTGTTTTTAATTGAATATACATAGTTTTTGATTTCATTCTTTGTTGTTGATAGTGTCTGAGAACTATTTTGGGTTACTTGATCGTCCAACCATTCCATATGCTTTTTAACTTTACTATCTAAATTAGATCGTATAGTAATTGAGGAATTATGAACTTTTTCAAATACGTCTGCAATGATATTAGATATTTCATAACTATTATGTATGACAACGCCATCAATTGTTAAACTTTCACACATTTTCCGTTTACCCCTCTGCAGAAACTTATACCAGCTGTTGTTTTTGTCTTGTTTAATATGAAAATATATTAGCAATTTCAGCTGTTTCAATACACATATAATTAATTTTCTCTCTGATGTAATATAACATCGTTGTAACTTTCTTCGATATTTATTTCTTTGGCCTATCAAATATAAGCTGGTTATTATGATTTAAATTTGTGTAACTCTATAAAAAACACCCTTTAGTTAAGCAGTAACATCCACTGATGATAAGCGTTCACGAAAATTCTGTAGAAGCAATTTACAAGGATATGCATCAAAATTAGAAATTGGCTTTAACAATGGCTGATAAAAGTTAATGAACAGAAATGTGTACAAGTCACTTTTACATTGTGCAGGGCAACATGACCGTCTATACAAATCAATACAGCAACACACGATATATCGACCAAACAATTGCTCACTGGGAATACATAATCGTACTAAATAGGATTTTTAATGCTGAACAACGAAATCGTTTTGCAAAAATATTTTTTTTATTAAAACTTGCTGTAATTATTAAAAATTGAAAACCAAAAGATATATGAGTGGAGTTATTTACAAAAAAAAAAAAAAAAAAAAAAAAAAAAAAAAAAAAAAAAAAAAAAAAAAACACTAAATGGAATTTTTAAATAGTTGTAAATTGATACCAATGAAGTATTATTGTATTTAAAACTTTTTGAAAATAAAAGTGATTAACCTCAAGTTAGAAGGCCAATAACACACTACCTTTAAATAAGTAGAAAGATTTTAATGTTAAAATAAATAATTGAGAGCTGTTAAATCTACTATAACTCTAATGATATAAAAAAAGTAATAAACACCTTCCATTATGGATGCATTAAATAAATAACGATCTTGGTTTAACGAATGATACACATACTCGTATGCATGCAAAATCGTTAGTTTCACTAGAGGTTTTAGTTACCTCCAGCAGCTTATGAATTTGACACTGATAATACGAAAAAAAAATTTGGGTTAAATATAAAAATTCTAACTATCATTCATGTATGTATGCAGTATGTAGTATGTGTGCTAGTGTGCTAATGCTGTCATAAAGTTTCACCATATTGTTATGCCTACTGAAAAAGAAAAGCTTACAAAAAGCTTAATAGTTTTAAATACAATTGGCATAAAACCAAACACAATTTGTACTATAAGCTTATAGAAGTAATCAACCTACACTCTTAAGATCATATCAAGCATACACTATTTTTTAATTATCGTGCCAGTGCAGCTGCGTAAGATTTACACAGTGTGCAGAAATTATTGTGTAAATGATGGCACTATTAAAAATACATAAACTTCCTTTAAAAAATTCTCATAAAAATATCCACATTTAAAAATCATTTATACTCACTCGTATGTAAGAAGAACAAAAATATGATCTCATGATCAAGTAATGTAATATGTTAGTATGTGTGATCATGCATTTTCCGCATCTATGATGATCTAACTACTTTTTGCAGTCAGTTTACAAAACGCACAACATTAGCGGTTATTATCATTATTATAAGTCTAATTGTGATGTTTTGTTCATAATCATGTATGCATATGTATGTCATAATTATGATTGTAAACATTGGCTATATACTGTGTAAATCAGTAAGAGCCAAACTTTTTCTATATTTGATGCGTATAATGTGAAATAGTTCTGTGATAGAGAACATCTATTAAATAAATACTGTTCATAATTAATAGAAATAATGTACAGTACAACCTCTCTAATGCGGACAGATATAGATTCAGCTATTGTCCGGTTTAATGGATCATCCGGACTACAGTTAAAATAAATTTTTAAACGCATATAATTGGTTTTTATTACCAAACAGAAATAAGGGGTGATCCATTTCGAGGTTCCCTAGTTTTTTAAAGAAAAAAACCATAGAAAATTCAAATTTAATGGAGAATGTTTATTATCATTTGACAGAACATTCTTTGGCATTTATTGTTTGAAGATTATGTCTATCAAATGTTGGCCGTTGCTACGTCGCAGATGGTCTATCCGTTGAGTTCTATTTTCGATGACTCGTTTGAGCATTTCGACTGGTAACTGACGAATGACACGCGTGATGTTTTCCTCCAAGGCCTGAATCGAAGCGGGTTTGTCCGCATAAACTTTAGACTTTACATATCCCCACAGGAAGACGTCTAAAGGTGTGATATCACACGATCTTGGTGGCCAATCGACCGGCCCAAAACGTGAAATTATGTGCTCACCGAAATGTTCTGAAACCAAATATCGCCGTGATCACGAGCTTCAATTTCAGGCATCAAGTAATCGGTTATCATGGCACGATAACGGTCGCCATTGACGGTTACGTTCGCACCGGCATCATTTTTAAAGAAATGTGGACCGATGATTCCACCGGCCCACAAACCACACCAAACCGTTGTTTTTTCTGTATGAAGTGGCAGTTCTTGAATCTATTCAGGTTGCTCTTCGTCCCAAATGCGGCAATTTTGTTTGTTTACATACCCATTGAGCCAGACATAGGCCTCATCGCTAAACAAAATTTGCCTCGAAACACATTCATCACAGATCGTAAATTTTCGTAATAAAGTTGAACGATTTGTATACGTTGTTCCGGCGTAAGTCTTTCAATTATGAAATGCCAAACAATACTAAACAATAATAACATGACAGCATGCAAAATAAGAATTTATTTGCTTCCAAAAATTTGTCTCTGAATTTCAAAATTTATCAATTGTTGTTTTTATTAATTGATAAATTTTATTTGTGTATTTTATAAATACTTTAAGACATTTTATAGATTCCATAAACTAACCGAAAAATTTAAATGTCCGGATTACTGGATAGTCTAAATTAGCGAGTATCCCGATTAATGAGGTTGTATTGCATTGTAATTTTCAAATGATTTACTTCTTTCACTTCACATTACATTGTATAGAGGCATATCACAAAATACCACTGTGATGGAAAAACCACGCTTAAGCGCCCTGAAAACGATCACGATGATCATTTCCTATTTTCTTTAATAAGTTTTTAAATAAATATTGCATGATCAGAAAAAAGTTTAAGTGACTCCGTAAAGACTAAGGACAATAAACAACAGACTGAAAATATATTCTACTAGAAAATGAAACTAACTGAAATTAGTTTAAAAGATCCGCTTAATATTTCGGCGCCAGATCACTAAAATATATTGTCCGATTTTTATAAGCCATTAAAAATCAGATTAAACACAAAAGCTTTTATGCAAAGCAATACTCTCTGCATGAAGTGATCGTATATCCAATGCTAGGACAAGCGAAACTCAAAATTATCAATAGTTGGATGTAGAAAATGTTGAATCTTTTTACTAAAATTTTTAATTAGTTTTAGTACTTCAACTTTATTTTCAAATTTCCGCTTTCGAAATTCTTTTAAAACTCATTTAGAGCCAACGATCTTGTGATTCATCTATTATGGAATCTAGCGGGTCCGATCGAGATCAATTTGGCAACAGCTGGTGAAAATAATGTAACACACATTTTTCTTTTCTAAATAAAATATTTAAGCAAATTGGCATAAAAAGGCGTTCGTTCGTTCATTCGGGTTCTTTTAAATGATTTCTCAGTGTTTTTTTTTCTGTAGCTTTTTTTAAAAATAAAATTGCTGTGTCGGTAATAAATTGGTCTGCATACGAGTAGTTGTTATTGTTTTGTTATTTTAGCAACAAGGCGTTCAATGAACTTGTTTTTTTATTTATTTATTCAGTGTAACATTAATAACACGACTAACAAGAGAAATTAAACACTCTCACACAGAATGAAGAAAAAGCTTTTGTACACAAATGGGTTAAATGGTTTTTACATAAATACATACATACATACATATGTATGTGCTGTTTGTTTGTTTGTGTGGTTGTTATTGTTTTAAAAAAAAGTAGTTTAAAAAAATTTAAATAATTAGAATAATGTACCGTCTCATCAAATTTAAAGAATAAGATGTCAAAGCTTTTAAAAGTTTAGTCGTCCTTGCCAGAGCATAGATATGGGAAATAGAAAAATTGCTGAAATCCACAACAAAATTTATTGCGGAAATCTGCATCAAAAGTAACTTAATTGCTGTTTTCACAATACGAACGAATGACTTGAGTGGAATATTTTCTATGAAAAGCTGAGTTTTTTGAATGATTCTCATAAAAATTCTTAGTTTTCCCTTCTAGTGGCCTGAATTTAATTAAAATATTTCATTCAGATTGAAAAAACGTTAAAAACGTTTCTAATTTCATATTATTTGTGTTACTTTAAAAATGACTCATTTAATTTTATTTTCAGCAATGTTTTTTTTTTAGAAAAACCAACAATTTGTGTTTCTTTTAAAAACATAATGTTTCTATTTGTAACAAATTTCACATGACTAAACAATGGACCCCGAAAGAAGCAAACAGAAAACAATTTTTTCTTTGCTCATGGCAACCTACATTTGCCGGGTGGTGGTTGGTGGTTTTTTTTTCCGTTCATAAGCTTTTTGGCCATAATAGGAAGACAGAGCGACAGTAAACTAAGAAAAAAAAATATGTTTACAAACAAATTGGAACAACAGCTACAATATCTTTTAAGATAAAAATGCAGGAAATCCTATATTTGGGTTTATTTTACTTAAAATTAAATATTCAATCTACAGTATTTTATTGTTGTGGTTAAGCTTTTCAAGCAAAAACCTAAAGTTGAATCGAATTATTGACATAAACTTTATTATTTGTGAAGTTACTTAAAATTGGAAATTAAAATTATATAACTTGGAAAATAACTTTAGGACACATCATACTAGAGCGAGCATAGGGTGCTACATTAAGCACCTGAAAATGACATGGATTGTAAAAAATATTAATTTTAGAAAATTCAATTGCCCAACATATCGTCTCTATCATGTCCAACTACTAAATGTGAAAAATAATTTTACTGGAATCGTTGCTGTATTCGCATCTGTGGAAATAAGCAAATAATCCATAAAGATCTAATTTTAAATATTCTTTTTGAGTGAATATAAGTATATCGGTCATATTCGAGCTGGAAGTTTTGTCCAGAACGCCATCAAAAATGATAAACTTTCAAATAGTTTCATTTTAAAAAGATCCCTTAAAAAACGGACATCATAGTCCTTTTCCTAAAATTGCGTTTTTAAAAATATCACCTTGCAAAATAATATGCATTTAAATAATTACCTTTTACAAAAATACATTTAAAATAACAAATAAATTTGTTAAGAAAAAGTACCTTTTTTAAAAAGTACCTTTTTTAAAAAGTACCTTTTTAAGAAATACCTTTCAAAAAAAGTACCATAATAAAATAAATTATTTTTTTATAATTAAGAATATTTTTTAAAAACATTAAAAAAGGTACTTTAAAAAATTTTTTATTTAAATAAAAGTCGTAAAAAAATTCCTTTTGAAAAAAATACTATCTTTCTACGCAAACATACTTTTAAAAACATCTTTTTTAAATAAAACTACCAATTTGAAAAAATTCCTTCTTCGAAAAAATACCAATTTAAAATAAATAAGTTTTCAGAATTAGTATATTTTTTAAAACGGTACCTTTTTTTTTGATAAAGAAAGCAGTTTTAAAAAAATAATTTTACACACAAGTGCCTTTTAAAAGAATTCCTTTTTAAAAAATACTGTCTTTTTACGCAAACGTACTTTTAAAAACTTATTTATTATTTAAGCAAAACTACCAATTTAAAAAAGTACCTTTTTAAAAAAAGTATCATATTAAAGTTATTGATTTTTTAACGTAAGTATATTTTTCAAAAACGGTACCTTTTTTTAGAAAGAAAGTATTTTTAAAAAAGTACATTTTACAAAAAAGTACATTTGTAAAGAATTCCTTTTTAAAAATACTAACTTTTTCCGCAAACGTACTTTTAAAAAATTCTCTTAGCAAAACTACATTTTAAAAAAGAACGAACAAAATTATTTTTGGTAAATTTCCTGAAACATCAACCTTTTTTTAATTAGTACCAGTACTTTTTTATGAAAGTGAAGATAGATGAATATATAAAAAAATATGTACTTACAGGTTTATATAAGATATATGTAGATAAAATGTACATACCTGCAAAGATATTAAAAGAACAGTATTATTGATGTGAAATTGTTCAATTAAATTAGAAAAAAAAAAAAAAAATTCAAAACAACAAAAAAAATCTGTTCAGTTCTATCTGTTCTCTAAAGTATAAGCATTTACATACTAATACATGTAATAATATTTAATTGAAAACTCCACTTTTCTTTTTTTTTGTTATTATTAAAAAGTACAATTTCCCAATATTTCAAAAACTCGCACATTCGAGTAAGAAGACGATCGTAAGCGAATGCTAGAATTAGCCAGCCCGCTGATCTTGAACAGAAGTAATTTGTAGCTGACAGTTTTTTTTTTTTTGGAAAATAAACTGTGCATTAATTTTCATTTCAATTCGTTTTTCTTTTTTTTTATATTATTGATTACGAAGTTTGTTAATGATTTGAGTTTTGTTCTGTTTTTTTTTTGGCATTTTCATTGAACCCAATTATATTCACTCGTATTCATATTTATATAATTTCCTTTGGTTACGCCATATAATTATTTTAATTGCCTGACAATATTGAAAAAAGTCTACATTAAAACAAACAAAAATTAAGCTGACAATATATGAGAGATTAATAATGATGTCTGAAATGAAATTACAAACAGTGTGGGACAAAAAATTAAATGTTGAAATTACAAAAAAAAAAAATTCTAATTTACAAATTATCAAAATGAATGTAATTTTGCGTTAACGAAGGCTCTCACTATGGATCGTGTAAAATTTTCAAAAGTTTACAGTTTTTTCCTCAGACTGTATAAGTACTCCTATATTAAAACAATTACTTGGAAAAAAAAGTATGTACATCTAAATATTTAATGAACTTAAAACATGCCAAATGTGCCATTAAATTAAATATTTTTTTTTTTAATATTGTAAAAATTATCTATTTTAAAATTTCAACATAACAGACAGTAAGTAATAGGAGTATGTATGTTTGTGTGTATGCATGTAGTATGTAAATAATTTCGTAATTAATAAAAATTCAGCTTAATTGACCCATAAACTTTAATTAAAATTCATTAAATTCAGAGAACGTATTTCGAGTGGAATTTAAGGTCAATCTTCGAAAAAGATAAAATATTTTTGAAATTCTTTTTCACACTTGAGAAATACGTTTATTAATTATTCTAAAGAACAATTTTTAAGATGAATTCATTTTCTATTAATAAATACTCAAGCTTACAATAGGGTTTTAAACGAAAGTTGAATGCAGGAGGGTGTGTTGTTGTGTCCACGAAAATATCATTTGCATGGTTACGAAACTTAAAAGTAAATTTGAATAAATGTTGTTTTTTTCAGTTTTAGAAAACAACAGCAATTACGTTCATCATCAACTGCTGACAATGATGATGTCAATATAAATTTTAATTTCTGAATATAAAGTATAAAGAATTTATTTGCAACAAGATGTTTTCAAGTAATTTCACCTAGAGATACACGTCGTGACGCGTCTTTCACCGAATCATCTGGTATAATACGCATCATTACATTTCGAAAGTATACGAGCATGTGAAACTCGTGAGTTCAAAAATGAGGGAGGCTACTCTGTAACCCCCAAGGAATACCTGAAACGATTTATAATATTTTGTTGCAAAAAATGGAGCGTTACCAGTATGTATTTAATCACATGGAGTTGAATGAAATTTTTTAGGCAGATGCCGTACTTTTTAAGGGGCATATTTTGGAATAAATTTGAACTTTTTTTATTTTTTTACTAATTTTTTTAACATTAATATTCAGTATACTTTCCGGGGTCAAAAAATGAGGAAAAAATAGAACTCTTGCTGCTTTTTGCTATTGGTACTTTTTGTTTTTGATATACATTAATAGACATTTTATGTCTTTCTTGACTTATAGCCTGATCAGAGTAATTCAAACATTTCCAGTACTTGAAAAAAAAAATTGCACGATTTTACTAATCAAAAACAAGAAAATTTCCGTATTCCCGATTCTCTTTATGTCAAGTAATAGAATAAGTGCTGTAGTATAATTATTCGACTAAAACTTTGTCGTGTACAATTATTTGAACAGTCATTCGAATAATATTACATTTTACATTCAACTAAAAGGTTTTCCAATAAGAGTGATATGATTTCTTTAAAAAAACACTTATTGTTAAAGAAATTCAAAAGTTTTTTATTTAGTAGGAAGTACAATCGATACAATTAAGTTCTAAATAAAACGTCATTCAAATGGCCTCCACAGCTTCTTCTGCAGAATGAATTCGATTAACCTAATTTTCGAGCACTTTTTCCACTAAATCAAGTCGTATGTCATGAATGGCACGTTCAATATTGACTTGTAAAGCTTGAAGAGAGTCTGGTTTATTTCGAAAGACCAATGACTTCAAATAACCCCACAAGATATAGTCTAATGGTGTTAAATCACAACTTCTTGGAGGCCATTCGATATCACAATTTCTTGAAATAATCGAAACTGCAAACTTTTCTCGCAATAATTCAATTGTTGCATTTGCTGTGTGGCACGTAGCCCCAAATGTTGTCAAGATCAACCTCTTCCAATTTTATACGGATGCAAACCCAAATCTTTTCTCAAAATCCACCAGGTTGTGGTTTGAGACAGTCCCAATTGTTGAGAACGTCTTGGAATCGACAAATTGTTTCTTCAGCAACACTTGCCTGAACAGCAGCAATATTTGCACAAAATGGCAAAAGCGCACGAAAAGTTGCAATTGGAGAACGACTATTTTCATAATAAAACTGAATAATTTGTAAACGTTGTTCTTGCTTATATCTCTCCATGATGAAATTGTAAACACTACTGAATACAATGAAAAACAAATGACAGATCATGACATATTACAAATGGCCGAAACATCACTTCAAAATCATATCATCGCTATTGGCAAACCTTTTAAAATTATTTAAATAAGTAATATTCGAATAACGAATTTATTAAAAAAAATTTTTTTGTTTTACTCAAATTATTCGATTAGATATTATTCGAATAATATTATACGAATAAAACTCATTCATGCAATTTTTTTTAATTAGAAAATTGCGAATAAAATTAAGTGAATAAAGTTTTTCAAATATGTAATATTAATGAAATATTTTAAATAAAATTAAACGAATAAAATCAATCGAATAAAATTATTCGAAATAAAAGTTTGTTTAATTAAATTATTCTAAATCTAAAAAATTTTCGACTCAATTGCTCACTTTAATTGTATTGGTTATTAAGGCTCAATAAAAGAAAACATCGACCCCTAAGGGGCTGTGCACATATTACGTAACGCTGTTTTCAGAGATTTTATACCCCCCTGCCCCGCGTTGTAATAATTTTTCAGTGCGAAATTTCCAATCCGTAACAAATCTTTAACCTCTCCCCCCACCCCTCCCGTTGGAGGAGGGAGCGTTACGTAATATGTGCACAGCCCCTAACAGCGAAAAAACGTAACTACTATTTTCTTTTAAAGAGACTTTTTGATGAAGAACTAAAAAGATATGTGATGTGAAACTTATATGTAATTTGAATAAGATCATTTGTAGTCAGCACTTAAATTTTTGTCAAACACTTCTGAAGGAATTGCAAATAAATAAAAAAACCTCCTTCTGTAAAATTTGTGCTTTGCGGATTACGTTTTTTTAGCGGTTAGGGATTGTTGTGTATGTACATCATAATAAGAGTACTTTTTAATAAATTGCTCGTTTTTTATCACTAATTTTCTTTTTTTTTTTAATCTCTCAACATCAATACAATAGAAATTAATATAATCTTAAACTGGAATTACCTGGCAACACTGGAAAAGGTATGTTTAAAGTTTGGAATTACTTGTCAACTGCGCTAAAATTGACAAGGAAATAGGCCAAGGCGAACGGGAACGAGCACACTCTATACAAAGAAATTTCTCATGTTCAGATATCTGCGCAGCTAAATCCAAGAAAGTTGTGAAATTTACTACGTTTTACTTCAGGAACAAAAAACAACTTACTTCAAAATTTTTGCTTTGGTAGGAACGGGCACCCTCTTTAACGATTGAAAATTTTTCTAGGCATAACATAGAATTAGTCGTATGCAACATAAAAAGTTACAGTTAAAAAAGAATTGCAAGCGGCACATATTTTTTTCATGAAACTTGACAAAAATTTACTTTTTTGCGGAGTGCTGAAAATACAAAATATATTTTCTATCACGTAGATATTTTGAGAAAACTTTTAGTTTTTCTCCATTAAAACTTTTTTTGGCGTATGCGCCAAACCAATCCTTTCTTGGTATCGAACGAACCTCATTTCGCTATACAAAATAATGTTCTTTAAAAGTTGTTCAACAAATTGCAACACAATTTAAACGTTTCCTTTTCTACTTGAATTCAATTTTATTAAAATCATTACTAGTCGCAGTGCAACATCTGTTGGATATAAAATTGAAATGCGAAAAGCAAGCAAGCTCGCCGTGTTAATATAAAAAAAAACATTTGCTGTAAGTGTTCATAATAATTCTGTGATACAAAGTCAGTCATTCTACGACAAACCCTAAATAAACGTCGCATAAACAACACAATACTTTCTTTGGCAAATTATATATAATTTATTTTATTTATTATTACTTTTTTTTAACAAAAACATCCACACTTTAAGTAAAATGTTAACGTAATTATTTATTGAACACAACGAACGAGCGGACGTTACGACAGTCAGACAGCAAGTATAAATATGGAATTGAATTTAGATTAAGGTGTGTGTGTGTATGTGTGTGGAGTGTAGTTTTCATATCGCAAATATGGTTGGAAAAACTTTAAAAAAATTAACAGTTGTTTGTTTAAATATTTCATATTAAAATTTATAATCAATACTATGTACTAGTAGTTTGGTACTCTTTTACTCATGGTACTTTTTCACTTTTGGTGCTTTTATAATTTTTCTCTTGAGAAATTCTCATAACGTGTCTGCATGAAATTTGGTAGACGGAAGGCATGTGAACCAGATTAAAATATAGAGAACGTTTTTAAACATAAAAACGGAACAAATTGGTCCTTTTGGTACTTTTAATTTATGTGCTAACATTTTATACATTAAAATTTTTTTCTTGGTGTTGAAATGAGAACAATCTGGTACCCTTGGTACTATTTGTATGGTTCTTCTGTACTTTTGGTAGATTTTTCATTTTTGGTACTTCATCTTTTAAAAAATTCTGTGAGCGGAATTGGTAGATGGATAGCATGTGAACCAGATTAAAATATATGATACGTTTTAACAGGTAAAAAGGGCACATATAGATAATTTGGTACTCTTTAATTTTTTTACTAATATTTTATACATCAACATATTTCAGAGGGCTGAAATGAATAAAAAGCTGGAACGTTTGGTGTTTTTTTACTTTTGATGGTTTCTTAGTTTTCGTACTTTTTCTCTTGAGAAATTAAATTGATGGATTTGGATCAAATACTTTTTAATTTTTTTACATTGACATGTTTTCTTGGGGGCTGAAATGAAATGGTACTTTTTTATGGTACATATTTTACTCTTGATGGTTTCTTAG
Source organism: Lypha dubia (assembly GCA_947311025.1). NCBI lineage: Eukaryota > Metazoa > Arthropoda > Insecta > Diptera > Tachinidae > Lypha > Lypha dubia. The sequence goes on from OX371261.1 coordinate 100,111,084, forward strand.
TTTTGGTAGAAGGATAGCAGGGTCACTTGCTATTAAAAAGTAAAATAGGAAAAAATAGATAATTTGGTACTTTTTAATTTTTTTACTAATATTTTACACATTGAAATATTTTCTGGGGCTGAAATAAAAAAAGCCTGGTACGTTTAGTACTTTTTTATTGTACTTTTTTTACTCTTGGTGTTTTTTTTTACTTTTAGTACTTTTTCACTTAGGAATTCTTTGAATGGATTTGAATAAAATTTTGTAGACGAATAGCTTGTGACCCAGATTAAAATACAGAGTACTTTTCAATCGCTAAAAACGGAACATTTTGGTACTGTTTATTTTTGTACAAATATTTTATACACATTTTATGGGGGCTTAAATGGGGAAAAACTGGTAGTTTTGGTACTCTTTTATTAATGGTACTTTTTCTCTTGAGAAATTCTGGTAATTTGGGTAAAATTTAGTACTCTTTTAAGTGGTTTAAAGCGGCACAAATGGTTACTTTTTGTACTTTCTGTTTTTTCTAATTTTTTTTTTTTACATTTTCAGATTCAGTACACTTTTTGGGGGTAATATGAGGAAAAGCTGGTACTTTTTGTATCTTTTTGTTTCGTACATAAATTTGGTATACAGAAACTTTGTGCCTTCATTAAAATGGAGCAACTACGAAGCTTTTGGTAAAAGATAGTTGGTAATAACTTTTAAATTAAACAAACGCAAATATACTAAATATATATTTTATGTAGGAGTTTTAAAATATTAAAAAAATAAATTTGTTTATAAAATTATAAATTGCGTTTAAACTTTTAAATATTAAGATGATCTTTCCGCAATACAGGCAAATGATTTAAGTAGAAAATTTTTATGAAAAGCACTCAATTTATTGAGTTATTCCTATAAAAATTTTCAACTCAAATAATTTTTCTATATCGTGGAAACAGCACCTAAAGTAGATGATAATTATACATAAATTAGAATTAGGTTCTTGACCCATTTAGGTTAGCGAATTCGTGAACCACTTCGTGAAGCAATTATAATTTAACCGGATATTGTCTGCATCATTTTATTAATTCATTTGATCTCTTATTTAAAATCTTGCATTATTTTTAGTCTTTCTATTTCAGTTTGTTGTTATTTTTTTATTATTAACTTCGTACTTTGATCTTCAATTAAAAACTGATAGAACAAAAACTTGTTGTGTCTTGTAATTTATTTAATTTTTTTTTTTTTTTTTTTTTGTTATAGAAAGAGGAAACCCGCCATTGTTACTAAATAAAGTTTTGCCATATAATTACGATAATTGCAATTTCCTGATTATAACAAACCTTAAAGACAGTTTCAAATTAGTTGCAAATAAAACGAAAACAAGAGAAAGTAGTAAAAAAAAAAAAGTTAAACAAAGCAGAGAAATGTATGAAGTTTTCTATATTTTTTACAAAAGGAGAATTTAAAAAAAATCAAATGCTGGAAAATTTAAATTTTTTTAAATGAAACAATTGAGGTTCAAAAAGTGTTGCTTATTGTAGCGCGAAATTGAGAGAATTATGATCGTTCATAAGTTTTTGAGCCATGTTTTGGTTGTTAAATCTACTAAATTCTTACAGCCGTAATTAAACATGAGTGTTACAGTACTGAATTATCCATTTAGTCGGTATTCGGTGTGCCTTGAACCGAAAGTAAATAAAAAATATCTTCTTTTGTGAAGAAACTTATATCTCATTTAGCTGCTGACCACACAGTGGTGCAAATCCTTGGCTATGTGGTGTGGAAATTTGCTAAGAATTTGTCATTTGCCATGTTGTTTCTTAAGATTAAAATTCTGGCTTTGTTTTCAAACAAAAAACCAAAAAAAAAAGGTCTAAGTACAGTCACATAATTTTAATTACTCACGCCAACTTTTGAATTAGTTTATGGTCAGTGATTTCCTTTTTTAATTAGACACTCATCCTGACGAGTCTGTCTATAATAAAAACTGAACATAATGCTTATGAGCCATTTGAAACTAAGCCCAAATTTGCCTCATAGACAACCAATAAATGCAACTGCTGATCACGCCCTGTCTTTTCACTCAATTAAAAAAAAAAAACTTCAAAGCTTTTAAGACTTCTTTTTTTTATTATTTTAAACGATAACAAAACATTGAACTTCATTTCCATTACCAGGTTCTACTTTTAAAAACCCTGTGTAAGGCACTGTGAAAACATGTGAAAATCTATTTGTATGTAAAAATGATTGTCTAGTAAATTTTTGTTGAATTACTTTTCAACATGCAACAATTTATATTTGCATTATAATTTACTGCCACAATTTGAATGCAAAGTTTTTGTGTGGTAGTTTTTCTTGACAACAAATAAAAGCAAATAGCCTGCATATAATTTTTCGAAAAAAAAAATGTAGAAAAAAAACAAACAAAACAATTTTCAAAATGATGATGGCCAGCAAAAAAGTCAGACTTAAACTTCAACATGAATAAAAATATTGTTTTTTTTTTTACCATCAAAATAACTTTCTAAGGGTGAAGTTCAAAATGAAATTTATTGAAGACACGATTAGACAAAATGACACATAACCCAGCAAAATGTTACGAAAAGAAAAATACGCTTTTAATTTTTGATTACATATAGAAAAACTTAGATATGCCTTTTATGGATATCTCGAAAATAGTCTGCAAAAAATTAACGAAAATATTTGTCTCACCAGTCACTTATCAAGTCAGTAGTCATTGTTTGCAAATATTTTGTTGTAGGATTTCCTCTCGTGACTGTTCGAATGTGAGATTTTTGTATGTCCTGCCAGTCACATTAATTTAAAAATGGTTTTGTTTAAACTGCCAAAATGAGATTAATGAGTGGGCACTGAGGAAGGCGGCACTTAGGATGATTTTCCAAAGCATTCCGATGGGCATACTGCCGTGGAAGTGTATTCGCTAGGTACATGGCAACCTAACCTAACTGTGTTATGCCAAAGAGCTTTTCTTAACGCTAACTAAAAGGAAGTTGTCTTCCTGCATGACAATTTGAGCGACAAAGTCCTAAGTGTTGTCTTCCAACAAAGACTTTTTAAGGTGATCCACAATGTTTTACAATTTTTCTTCAATCAACCTCTAATATGCACAAGATTAACGACAATGTCTGCCAATTTGTCTTGCAACCCGCACTGTTGACGACAATATGAACGACAATGTTGTACACTTTGTCTTACAAACTCTAAACTGTTGAGGACAAGATGAACGTCACTGGCTCACCATTTTACTTTCTTCATTATTTTTATTAACGACATCATGAGCGATAGTGTCTTATATTTTGTCTACTTTGTTGGGTATAAAATGAGGCTGCTCGTAAATTTTGAAGTTTTCATTAATTTCTTGCATAATTTGTTTGCTGGGTTATTTCCTATTAATGTTTCCGTATATGGACTTGTTTATATGGACGGACAAGCATATGTGTGTATATGACTCCTTGCATATGCATTTATTGTAACCCCTTAAAATTTAAACCTTTCAAACTTTTTAACAATTTTTTTGTTGTTGTTGTTTACTTAAATTGTATATGAATTTTAAACATGCAACATTTAGCGTCAAGAAAATGCATTTTGTAGTAAAAAAAAAAAAACTTTGAACTTAATAGAAATGAACTTTTGCTAGCAAGTGCAATGACCTGCATTATGAACTCTTTTATTTTTCATTCTTTCTTTCTTTCTGTTAATTTCATAAGAATTTTAGACTTTTCATTAAATGGAGGAAATCTAATTTTTTTTTTTAATATGAAACTTTCATATACACGAACAAGATATGAAAAAAAAACTTTATGCTTCATTAAGTTCGACACTAAATGAGGGAAAAAAATTGAAAAATTAAAAAAAGAGGGCTGATGAAATTTACCAAAAAAAAAAATATTAATAAAAATAATTGAGAATATGAAGAAAAAGTGTGAGCAATATAATCATTATAATTTATAGCAATTTACAACAACACAACAACAACAAAAGATATATGATGTTGAAAATAATAATAATAAAGAAGAGGCAGGAAACATTTATGGGATTACAAACGCATTAAGACAACAGAGAGATTGACATGAACACGAGCTGATCGAACACTGATGTGTTGTTGTTACTTCTTTTACAAAGTAATCGAACTTTAAACTTCAACAACATAAACTAATAAATTTTTTCTTCTTTATTTATTTAAATTTATTACCACAGCAGTTGCTGTAATAAAATTAAAAAATAATTCTTCTGAATATAATAAATTGCTGCTTCGCACTTAAAATAACTTTTACAAAAAGTTCGATAAACAGTGATTTCAAAAAAAAAAAAAAAATATTCTCTTTCGAATAAAAAACTATAAAAGTGGGCGATGACAATATAATTCAATGGTAGCACGTAATGAATATTTAAAAATACCAGTATAAGCAACTGCCGACACAAACGACCGTATTCTAGATGTAAATAATTTTATAGAGAAATTATAACAAAAAATATATCGCTTAAAAAATAGTCATACACCCATGACCCATGACAATTATTTAATGGTACATTTCTATGAGTTCGCAAAAAAACAAAATTCCTTCCAATGAGCAAAATCTCTTTACTGAGCTCTCTTCACTTCTATTCCCCAAACCAACACAGCAAAGCAAAAGAAACGTTGCATGTGTTTTTGCTTTGTTTGTTATTAAATATTATGCATGAGTAATACGTGATTATGCATAAGTAGCTCCCAAAATACCGAACCCATAATAGCCTACAATATCTAGGCGCACGGTAGTGCGCCAGGCCAAGTTCGGCCACACAGTGTGTATATTTACACGAAACCATTCGAGCTGTTTCCACCCCCCTCATAACTTTCCTCCTCTTGATCATAATATAATGAAACTTGAAACATAAGGTCTCCCCACAGAGGTGACCTCACAGGTTAAATTTGAAAGTTCTACAGTAAAAGCTTCCCGAGATATTTTAGTACATATTCACTCACTCACTCACTCACTCATCAATATTATTGGGCATTTCCAGTATAGCTAGAGAGCTGAAACTCGGTACACAGGTAGGTCTTGGTGAGAAATTAACCAGAAAAATCTGAAAACGGGCACTTTCCACCCGGGGAGGACTAGGGTGACCCTTCTTTGTATGGGGCACTTCCAGTAGAGCTAGAAAGCTTAAATTTCGTACACAGGCAGGTCCTGATGAGAAATTAAAAATGATTTTTAAGCGGGCATTTTTCATCTGGGGCGACTATGGTGCCCCTTCTTTGTATAGGGCACTTCCAGTATAGCTAGAAAACTGAAATTTCGTACCCTCGTAGGCCCAGATAAGCAATACACATAAATATTTATACAAAAACCACTTAGAAAAAAGAAGTGAGATCCGCACAAAAACACAAATGTGGCAATAAGGCCAAGTTCCTATCCAAAATATTTCGGCCGTAAAAAGTACTGAGATCAAAATATGGACCAAGTTTTTGATAGGTACAATTCCACCTCATCTTGGCCTTATTTTAACATTAGTGTTTTTGTGCGGATTTTGTTCACTTCTGCACATAAATATTTTTAATTTGTTATAAGTTTTGTTAAAATCGTAAGAAGAATGTGTCCATAAAGTCCATCTCAAAATATGATCTTGCCTATTAATTATAAAGATGTAATTTTAACGAACTTTATAATTAGATTTTATTTCTCCTCGTTTTTTCGAAGTAAGAGATCCATCTATTTTATATAAAAAACAACAATAACAATTTAATATAATCAATTTTTTTTTTATAAAAATTAATTAATTAATTTTTTCCATAAAAATATTTTTTTTTTTATAAAAATTGATTAAATAAATTTGGTAATGTTGCTGTTTTTTATATAATGGCTCTTTTACTCGGAAAACAGATAAAAAAAATATAATATGTACAGGGTGTTCATTTTTAGCTGCAGGAAAATTACCGAAATCGATTATTATCCTTTGACAGCTGAGAATGTCAAAACGTGTTGACATTTCTGTTCAGTAAGTTTTGGCCAGCCGACATGAATCGCCAGAACAACGCAATTCGTGCTGTTATTAATCGTTTTCGCACTAATTTTAGGTCAAGTCGTTAACGAATCACGATTAAGGATTAAAATTGAACGTTGGGTGCGGTTTAGACGCTGGTGACATAAATGGTCCTTGTTTTTTTTTTTTTTGGATATGAGCAATGACATGCCGGTATGGTAAATTAATTTTTGTTTTAAAAAATTAATCACCTAAACATCAACGACATTAGATTTCAACAAGACTTGAACTACAGCACAGTTAGCAAGTGATTTATTACAAGCAACTTTATTTCCAGCAGTGGTCCTGTCCTGTTAACTGAACCGCCCCCATAACCATCCATTTCCATTTCACGTGATTTAACGCCTCTGGATTACTTTTTATGGGACTAAGTTAAATTATAGGTTTGTGCCGATAAACCATCAAGTCTTAAAGCATTGCAAGCCCACATTCAATCAACCATACGGCCAGATATATAAGGTTTTCCAATAGGGATGATATAATTTTGAAGTGACATTTCGGCCATTTGTAATATGTCATCATCTGTCATTTGTTTTTCATTGTATTCAGTAGTGTTTACAATTTTATCATGGAGAGATATACGCAAGAATAACGTTTACAAATTATTTAGTTTTATTATCAAAATAATCGTTCTCCAATTGCAACTTTTCGTCCAAGTGTGCTCGCTATTCGTCGAATTGTTGAAAATTTTGAGCTTACATTTTCTTTACATGATGTTCAAAAGCCATTAAGCCAAAGAAACGCTCGAAGTAATGCAAATATTGCTGTCGTTCAGGCAAGCGTTGCTGAAGACCGCAATTTGTCGATTCCAAGATGTTCTCAACAATTGGGACTGTCTCCAATCACAATCGATCGATGATAACCAAATTTTTATGGCCTAAATTGGAAGAAGTTGATCTTGACAACATTTGGTTCCAACAAGACGGGGCTACGTGCCACACAGCAAATGCGACAATTGAATTATTGCGAGAAAAGTTTGAAGATTCGATTATTTCAAGAAATTGTGATATTGAATGGCCTCCAAGAAGTTTAACACCATTAGACTATTTCTTGTGAAGTTATTTGAGCTCATTGATCTTTCGAAATAAACCAGACTCTCTTCAAGCATTACAAGTCAGTATTGAACGTGCCATTCATTACATACGACTTGATTTAGTGGAAAAAGTGCGCGAAAATTGGCTCCAATTCGTTCCTGCAGAAGAAGTCGTGGACGCCATTTGAATGACGTTTTATTTAGAACTTAATTGTATCGATTGTACTTCACATTAAATAAAAAACTTTTGAATTTCCGTAACAATAAGTGTGTGTTTTTTTTAAGAAATCATATCAGTCTTATTGGAAAACCTTTTATTCGAAAAAGCAGTCAAAAATTTTATTGATCGAATGGATCATGTAACTTGTAGCCATCTTTAAAAATGTAATGCCAGATTTACATTCCAACGATATTTCTGTCTTGTGGTATAAAATTAAGTTCTCATACAACTAAAAAAAAAACACCCGATCTTTTGAAAATTTATGGTTTTCAGCACCATTTAATTTTCATTTCTCACTAAACACCAGTTATTGATTTCAAATTGCTTTTTAAGTCACAAAAAGCAAAACAAAACAAAAAAAAAAAGTTCAAGCAACATTTTGAATATCAAATGCCAACCCACATACCATCCAATGCATTACGTCTTCAAACAGTTACTGCGCCACAATTCCCGGACGGTTGTCTATGCGTGTGTGTGTGTGTGTTTGTGAATTGTCAACCTTGTTTTTAATCTTTTGGCTGTAAACTGCATATGTGATGAACATAAATAAATGAAACCTTATAACTTATTTTGTTCTTTTTTTCTCAACAAAAAAAAAAAAAAAACCAACCAGATTTCTATTGAATTGTCTTTTTCCACAAAATTCTGTGCAGTTCAGTTTTGGTTCTATTTATGGCAGACACCTTGACTTGTTGGAAGATATCAGAGAAATGGCGAAAACATACATATGTAAAACGAAAGAACAAACATTTTCAAATCAGGCTAAATGTTGTTGTCGCAACAGTAATTTGAACTAGAAATGCTTTTCTTTTTTCTTGTAATTTTTCATTACACAATCATTGGTTGGGTAATTGGCACAAATACATACTCGTACATGGACTCATACACACACTATTTGTTCATTTGCTAGTATTTGTGCAGTTTTCAAATGGCAAAAGAAATTAGCAACAATTGTAGTTAAATTCAAAATAAAAATATGCATATAAATACAATAAAAAATATTTCAATTGCTTTCATAATGATGGCAACAATAACAGCAACAACCAACTGTTGTGTAACACACTCTTAAGGGGGGTTCAGTTGTGGTTGTGGTTGTTGCTCTTGCCGCTGCTGTTGTTGCCGTTGTCAAAAGGTTGTACTAATTAGTAAAGTTGTGTTAGAAAAACAAAAAACAAAAACAAATTTTTTATGTTTATGAATACAATAAGTAGACAGACACTAAGTAATAAAAATATATTTATTAGTTTATTTGCTAAATTGTTGAAAAATAACATTTAAATCATAATTGAGAAATAAATAGTAAATCGAAAAACGTACAAATAGTGCAAAAGAAGTTAGAGATAAAATAAAGGGAATGAGTAAAAAATCGTAAAGCTACTTTTACTCAATTACTCTCATTTTTTGTCAAGAATAATTGCATTGTTGCTTGCAAAATGGTCTCGAAAATGTGCAAATGGGATCCAATATCAGTTTAGTGTATTCTTTAGCACTTCCACTTTAGTAAGTCAATTTTTATCACATGCTGAACTCTACTACTTAGTAGCATATGGGCATTTCCAGGATCGCGGACGGGACATTCGTACGCACTCAACTTGAAAAAAAAATATGAAAACTCGAATTTTTTTTTTAACTTTTTATAAATATTTAATAGCATTTTAGTTGAACAATTTTTGAGAACAAAAAGAAAATTATAAAATATGAACGTTCTCCAAATATTTTGGATAAACTTGCGATCGCGAACGGGACAAAAAATGTAAGTCATTTTTTCGGTGTGTGGTTTTGTTTAAAACTCTGCGAATTTTGTCAGTTTATTAAATGGAGATTATTTTTTAACTAAAGCAGAGATATAAAGTTTTTATTTAGCATTTTGTTTTTTTTTAATTATCCTTATTATTATTTTTTTTAAATATTTTTTTTAGAATCGCGAACGGGACATCGCGAACGGGACAATGATTCCAAAGGCATTTTTTAGGTTTAAAATTTTTTATTTATAAGTATAAAAAATAAATAAAACAGGATATATTCCAATGATAACAAAAATAAAAGAATTATTATTTAAGTTAATAAATTATAAAAATTTAGACAGTTCTCTAATTAAATTTGATAAAGAAAATTTTTTTTTCCGGTTTTTAATATTTCTGTCGCGGTTGACCTTTTTCTGGAAATGCCCATATGAAAATGTTCGCGCATCATAGCATTCGCTAAATGCTATAGAATATTTTTACTCCACACTAAAGGCACGGTCATATCTGGCAAACATTTGCCCAAAAAGCGTAACATCTATATGTTCTATTCTGTATTGTCAAAGGAAGATTTATGAAGAACATATTATGTTCCTTAGATGACAAATGTAATACATACTCGTAGTAGCTGCAATCATTAATCTGAACATGAAATGATAGTTTGCAATTATGACTCCATCAACCATGTTTTTTCTTTGCGTGAGAGACTAAATGCCGAGCATCGTAAAACAAATTACGTTAGGAATTATTAAAACGTTGCAATGACGATTTCTATCAAACATTGAACTCTACTAATATGCTATTATCGTTTTTCTAATGCTACGATACAGGATCAGCATAAACCTAACCTAACCTAAATCTATTCAAAACCTATCCTAAACTAAAATGAATATAAAACTAACTAACTAAACCCAACTAACCTTAACCTAAGGCCTAACTTAAACGTAATCTAGAGTTATTCTTAACCTAATCCGAATCTAAGCCTAACCTTAACCTCATCTAAACCTAACATAAACCTAAACTAAGCCCTACTTTTTACTAGCCCAACCCATACTCTACTTAAAACTAACCTAAACCTAGCCCATACTTAACCTTAACCTGACCTAAGCCTCAAAGCGCCAAATGGCTTTAGATGAAGTTTGTTATATGACCCAGATTAAAATATAGGGAACTTCTTAAGGAGTAAAAACGGGTGAAAACGCAACTTTTTATTTTTTTTGAAAAAAAAATTTTTTTTTTACTTTATCTGGGATAAAAGGAAAAAACTGGTACTTTTGGTACTATTTACTCCTTTCGATAAATTCTATTAATAAGAGTTTGGATGTTTGCTCAACTATAACTCAAAAAAAAAAAACGCTCAATTGATTTGGAAGTAATGGAAATAGACAGACAAGAATATTACCCAGATTCAAATATATGGTACTTTTTAATGGGTCATGATAAAAATGGGACAAATTGGTACTTTTGTTACATACTATTTATTTTACTATTTTTTTTTTTAATTACCATACAGTGAATTTTCAGGGCGATAAAATAAGGAAAAGCTGGTTCTTTTGGTACTTTTTGTTTGTGGCCCTTTTTGTTTTTTTCGTAATAGTTAGTATACAGTCAATTTATGCCTTCATTAACATGTAGCGGTAACGAAGTCAGGGGTAAAAGCTTGGCCCAATTTAAAAAAAGTACTATGAGGATAGTTATTTTAAAATAAATATCTTAGGGGGACAAATTTTATACCAATTACAGAAAAAACAGATTTATGGAACTAAAATACATGCCAACCCCAATAAGCAAAATAGAATTTTTAAAAAATAAATAGCGGAATTTTGCGATAAATAACATTTTTGAGTGGGGGTGGGGGGAAAGAACTTGTCGGTAATTTTTTACAAATTTACGATACCGAAGTGCAAGCAAGCTTGTGCAAACAAAAATTTTTCAAATAATTTTAAAAATCGATCCATATATAGAGAAACTATTTGAAAATCATAATTTTAAGGAAACGACTGAGGGTAAAATTTTTGGGTTATTTTGTTCTGAAATTAACTTAATTTGCCAGTTTTTTTTATGAACAATTTTCAAAATTAAATTTGGTGTTTTCCCCAAGGAATCAGTCACGTGCCAAGTTGTGTAAGAGTTATCCCATAAATCTCACCAATTTTGATAAGATGAAGAATTTTTTAAATATATCTCTGCTGACTGACTAATCGCCTTTATTTATTTGTTTATTTTTCACTAAATTGGGGTAAATCTCATAATAGTATTGATAAAAAACGCAAAAACAACAACAAAATGTTTTTATATAAACACAATACATTTTTGAAATTCAAAACCAAGAACGGAAATGCACATTAGTGTTGCGTTAAAATACTCATAAACAGTGGCAGTAACGACAGCCGCCAGCAGTAGTAGCAGGCATCTAAGCACAAACATCATGTCATTAAATATAAAAATATTATATAAAAAAAAATACATGAATAAACGCATTTCTGCCACACACATGCAGAGTAAAAGGAAACACTTAATATAAAAGACACCAAGAACTCTGTTGACGCCCCAGGGTTTTTTTTTCACAAAATAAATGAAGCAATTTTGATTCTAGCAAATCTTAAAATTATCATTTTTTTATTCCACAAGATTTTCGAGGTCTTAGTGTAAGCTCCATCAACAGTAACATGAAAACTAAATTGATCTTTCTTTATAATGATGAAACCCTATTCATATTACCCTGTATTCAAACGAACCGAGTATGGAAATTATAAATAAAGAAGGATCTGAATTATTAAATCTAAACATTCAGCAGGTGTTGTTTCATCTGCACATTATGGTATTAAAACTAAAATCAGTAATTGAAATACAAATTTGTTTATTCAACACATTTAATAAAAAAAAAATAATAATAAAAAATGAAACGAATAGTACAACATAAAAGTAATTAAAAAATTGAAATGAACCGGCAACAGCATTGAATATGACTGTAATTGCAAAATTTAATTAAATATGAATTGAAAGAAGAAAAGAAACACTCAGTTCTACGGAGACTAGAGTTTGTGAAAAATATCAAGAATTTTTAGCACAATTGTTTACAAAAAAAAAATCTACAAAAGGAGAAGTCTGCAACTGATTTGCACACCGTTAAAATGATGAGAAACTACAATAAAGTAAATTTTTTTAATTTTAACTAGAAAAACTAGTTGTAAAAATTTATATTATACGGGCAAGTCACAGATTCCGATCGGAATGGAATGGAATAATTGTATTTCGATCGTTTTTGTTTTACAGTCTTCAAGTTGAGATTTATTATTAGCATTGAGATTTATTATTAACATAGAAGGCATATTTTACTAACGCACCTAAAAGTATGCATATTTTTTTATTAATTACTAGAAAAATTCGTTTCTAGTTGTACAATTCCATTCAGAAAGTGTACTTTGGTGTTCGTTTCTTAAAAATGTTTTGCTCTCGAAAAGGGTGGTGTGTTTGATTCTAACGTAATCACCGCCACTAATGGTGGAAGGCATTGCACTTTATGGACCGTAAAAATCGACAGTTTTGATAGTGCTCTGTAAAACTTAGCTGTCAGCTGTTAAAACAGGGCGTTCCACTTTTTCATCAGTTGAGTTTTGTTCTACTGAAATAACAAGTTGCATTATTACAGAGTTGGCAAGACATTTTATAATGTAGAAGGTGCCATTTGTGTGTAGAAAAAAATAACATCGTTAGTAGAAAAATTCATTGTCAATCTATTTAGAGAACACTTTGGATCGGAATTAAGCTCCGATAGGGAACGATAAAAAGAAACTCTACAATAAAAAAAAAAAAAAAAAAATTGCAAGTTGTGAAAAATATTTTCGACGAACATTAAAAGTAGAGAATAAGAAGGAATAGAGTAATTAAAATTTTTGTATTTAAAATTTTACAATATGTTCTTTATTTGATTTGATTATTTTGTTTTGTTTTCGTGAAAAAAGGAATCGCCATTCCTGGCTATTGCATCTTACCCTAACCTCAGTTTAGATCAGCTGTTTATTTTAATAATATTAATCTGACTAAACTGTCTTTTTGTTTCACGTTTTTTTAACTTCAATATATTCTTTTCATATTTTTTAAACTCTTCTCTAAATTGCCTTACAACTATCCTTTAATTCCAACCATCTAAATAAACTTTTGAAATAATTAAAGGGGAATAAAGTAAACAAAAAAATTACTGAATGGCTGAGTGCCTGACTGACTGCAGTAAATAAAATTTAACCCAATGACACATAATCATTCTATTTGCATTGACTCAAGCATCCATCCATCCATCCATCCAGTCAGTCAGGCAGCCAGCTCACACATAGAAAACAAAAGCCTACTCGAGCAAGGACATATTTTTATTTAAATTGAAATTCTACGTGGAGTTCTTTTTCCCACATCATCAACAGCATAACTTTATGTACAGTTTATTAAAGATGCAAGCAAACAGAAATTTAAACAAATATTCCCACTTTTTGTATCCTTTTAACAGTTTCATCATATTATTGAAATGGTTTTCAACATCCTTTGTGTGTATGTGGTGTGTCTCATAACAAATACGAAAGTATTTGTGTATGCGAAACAAGAGGTTAAAGTACCCTTTTTTAATATTTTTTTTCTCTTGCTCCCTATCCAGCAAGCAAAAAAAAGATCTCATACAGGATTCACAGGACTATTTAAATTTTTAATGCAATATGTATGCCACCAAGATAGGAGCATGTACGTTTCCTTTATGTACATGCATGTATGCATGCAGGGGACTAATATAGAATGAGAGAGAAAAAAAAAACAATCTTGATGAATTGTTAGGTTTTGCATTACAAAACATTACACCCAAGAGGGGGAGAGGCGTGTTAGTTGTTTAATTGTATTGGGAACAGCAAATGTTTTGCGGACACTAATTGTGAGTTATTACAAATGAGAATGAGATGGATTTTAGGTTAAGATAATTTGTATGTGGTGGCAAAAAACTCCCGAGTGCATGAAGATTTCTAATATGACAAGAAAGTCATGAGTGACAGATGTCATAACAGATATGACAGTGAAACAGACACATACCATACTTGTATGCATGTGTATGTGTTTATATGGTGTATTTTCATAATTCATAACAGAAATAGTATGTGGAAGCAATAAATGAAACAACACGGATTTGAAGAGAATTTTTCTACAGAAAATAATAAATGGAAATTTTTCAAATAAATTTAAACGCGAAAAATAGATTCAAAGATAATGTTGAAGGATCTAAATTTGCTCCATTAATTTAAATTTACTTAATGACTTTTATTTGTTGAGGCTCCCAGTTAATGTACACCGTTAGAATTTGCGGCCTTCTTCTTCGGTTAGTGAAATCGTCAGCGAAGTAAAACAAGTATTTGAAAGCCTGCACACAAAGCTAAGCCCAGAGACGCTGCCCTTCCGCTCTAAAATTAACAAGACGCGCAATAGGAGTGCAGTAAAAGAGTTAAGCCTTCTTTGTGTTATATCTAATGCAGTTTGGGAAATTTTAGCGCAGATTTTAGTAGCAACGTTATATCTTCTAAAATATTTGGCCGATTTTAATAAACTTGATGTTGGGCACATCGTCAAATAAATACCTTTAAAGTAGGGCAGCTTTAGCCAAAATCAGCTGTAAAGTTTATGTATAAAATGGGTCACAAAAAACAGCCTTACCTGTAAATTTTATAGACTTAATCTGAAATCGCTTGATTTAATATTTTTAGACCGACTTTTAATTTAACTTTTTAAATTTAATTCGTTAAAAATAGTTTTTAAAACAACAGCACAAATAATGAATACAATTTTTCGTAATTTATTTCAGAATTCCACTTTTACTTTAGTTTTTTGTGCAAAAAATTAAATTACAAATTAAAGAAAAAATTGTACGCCGCTTTAAATTATTCAGACTTCCAACTTAAGTCAAAAAATTTTAGTCTTTTTGCAACTAGGGATGGTAAATGGTTTTTCGATAATACACGAGTTGTAAAAAACAATTTATTTTTTAGACCAAGTATCTCATCAAATATCTAAAGCCGATTTTAAGAAAGTTGATGTTGTGCACATCGTCAAATAAATACCTTTCAATTCGTACAACTTTAGCCAAAATCAACTGTATAGTTGATGTATAAAGAGTGTCACAAGAAGCCACCTCTCCAGTAAATCATATCGAACTAATCTGCTATTAATGGATTTAATATTTTTAACCCGCATTGTACTTCTTTGCTTTACAGGGTAAAGAAATTAAAAAATTTTTATTTCTCAAAAAAGGCAAATTTCCTAATTTATTTCAGAATTCAATTTTAATTCTATGACTCTCGAAGAATTTAACTGCCTAGCCCACAATTCATTTTTTACGAGAGGAAAATTCGTTCGAAATCGTGGGCCAGTCAGTAAAATCATCTGAGAGAATAATCGCTTTTTTTCGCAGTGACAATGCAACAAGTTTTTACTTAAAATTATGGTTTTCTTTTAAGCAGGGATGGAAAATGGGTTTTGTATTTTATACTTATAGTAATTCTTAGACACCATAGCGGTGCCAATTATTATTGTTTTTCTGTTCCCCTAGATCTCAGCCAAAAAAAAAAAGACAAAAACATTTTTTTTTAATTTGACACTTTTCTGCCATAATAATTATTCTTCATGAAGCCGATACTGAATTCGTTGCAAACTAACACTTCATCACATTTCTTTTTTCCATTTATATGTTCTGTTTATTAAAACCTCTTCAATGGTTTTACAGATATTTGCCAACATTTAAGTGTTTAAATACAAAAAAATGTATGTGTTTTGGCTTATTATACGATAAAAAAAGCTGAGTAGTTCACACATATACACGGAGAAAAATGCTGGTTTAGAAAAAAAAAAACTGAGAAAAGAAGTAGATTGAAAAGAATTATGTCAGCATAAAAAAGAAGAAGTTGCAGCATGTTGCAGACCTTTTGACTTTTAATTTCTGTTTTTTTTATTATTTATCGTTTGTATGTGAAAAACCAAAAAAAAAAATTGTTATAAAAAACCCATCATATTTAATACGACTTAAGCATTTCAAATGGACAGGATGTTTCATGTAAAATTTTCTTTAATATACATCATGTGCAGTTTGCTGAAGTTATTTTTCCAAGCATTTAAGTTTATGAGAAATTAAAATACAAGTGTTTTGTATTTAAACTGTTTAAAAGGGTGATACAATTGCAGGAAGTTAAAAGAGAATTTAAAGACTTTACTGAAAATTGCAAATGGCAAGAAAAAGTAAAGATAAGCAAAGGACTTGTCGCAATAGCTTAGATTTCTACATGAACACATTTTCAAGACAAATTTTCATGAATTTTTCACAATTCAAAGTGATTTAATGGATTTAATTGTTGTCAAAGAGAAAACTTTTCAACAACTTTAAAACCCCACCTCATTTTATTTTCTCTGCAACTTCCTTTTTTATTAAAATTGCGCTTGTTTGCATCAACTTCTAAACTATGTTGTCTGCTACAACTGCTATTCCTTTTAAATGTCTGGGTGTTGTATGGATACGAGTATTTTCTGTAAAATCCTCAAGTACGTGCTTGGCATCACGTTTGTTCCAGTTGTTATTTACTTTATTTTACTTTACTACTGTTTAAACGAAAATGATTGCAAGGGAACAACCAGAACATAGAATAAAACTGCAGAAAAAATAAAACATCAAGCATCAAGAGATTAAAAAACGAAATAATGATTTAGGGCAATTACACTAAAGAAAAACACACAAACATGTTTAAAATAAAATTAAAGACAAAAAAATAGTAAAATTGTACATAATAAAAAAAAATTAAATTTGGCAAATTAATTTGGATGGGCATCGAACAAATATTAGAGTGCTTTTAATGCTTACGGGTGACCAGCTGAGCATTTTCCAGTTTCCAAGTTACTCCGGCAACAAGCCGACTTCAGCCGATAAATAGCCGAGGGGAAGCGACAACTTGGTCAGATTTAAAAATAAATTGTATGGGACTAAACTGCTGGCAAAGTTGAGCAAACAAGAAATATAATGAAAATCGGATTTCGGAACACAGGACTCGAAAATCAATATTTTTAAAAAACAAATTTCCACCAGATTAAAAAAAAAATGTTCTGGGACCAAACTGCATGCCAACCCGATCAAACGAAAAAAACATTTTAAAAATCAGTGAATAAAAAGCGGTGGTTAAGCGATAAATAATACTTTTGGGAAAAGCAAACCCTTTCACAAATAAAAAAAAAAAAAAAAAAAATTAGGAAAATCGGTTCATAAATTACAGAATTTATGGAGGTTCAAACATCGGAACCGATATATTATTTTTGCTGATTTTTTCAATACGAATCGTCTTAGGACAAATCCTTACAAATCAGTTCAACACCCATTCTCAAACTCTTCTGGTGGCTGCGGAAAACCAATTTCACGTACTGAAAGTCGAACAAATGGACAGAGTAACGGACGGTCATGGCTTATTCAATTTCGCTATCTATAAGGATTTAGAATATTTATCTTCTTTATGGGTCTCATATGATTATTGTAGAAATTATACGTGGAAGGACATACCTATAAAATATATGTATGTATATCGTTACCCTAATATAAAAAGGGCCTAACTAATTATTTTTTCCACTAGCATTGTTATTTTTTTTTTCTTATGTCGATATCTTTGATTGTTACCAAACGAAATATGATAAATACGCGATTTTAAATAAAAAATCTTCGTCTGTCAGTCTGTCTGTAAGTGAAATTGGTTTGATGAAGCAACCAGAAGTGATAGAATCTTGGGTTTTGTACTGATATGTAAGGTTTTGTGTTAAGACGATTGGTATTGAAAATCAAAAAAATTATATATCGATTCCGAACTGTCCGATCGGATCAGGAATATGGAAATTTTCATTTCGAATATGAAATGAATATTGGGGAAAAATATAAAATATTATAATTGTATTAAAGTATCAGAGCTAATTGTTTTCAGTCACCTAAACCTCGGTGGTACAAAACTTGCGTTTCATGATTTTCTAAGCGTTTGCATAATATATGTATAGGGTGTTTTTTTTAGAGTGTCACAGATTTGAGTTGGCTTCAATGCTTTATTTGAGCACCCATTTAACAGCTGATAGTTGCTTTTTATTTAGTTTGCTTTCAAATTTCATTAAGAATCGACTTAATACAGAGCAACGCGTGCATAGTGTTGAAATTTTAAATCAATATAATTGTTCTATTCGCCAAACTCATCGTGCAGCGGGCGCTACAATTGATTTACTCAAAGAAACTTTTGATGAAAAAATAATTTAACGCAATGGCCCAATTAATTGGCCACCAAGATCGTGTGATTTAACTCCATCAGATTATTTCCTTTGGGATTATCTTAACACACTTGTCTACGTCGATAAACCACAAACAATTGAACAGCTGGAAATCAACATTTGGAGAGTTATCGGCGTAATACGGCCGCAAATGCTGCGAAAAGTTGTTGAAAATTGGTGTTCCAGATTGGTGTTGTACGCGCCAGCCGTGGCGGCCACATGGCAGAAATCATATTTAAAAATTAATTTCATAAAATTTTCTTTCCCATAAAGCCCGTTTCATTGATATTTAAAATATATTTCCTTGTTTTATTATGATTTAAACTTGTGTCACTCTATAAAAAAACAACTTTTATAAGAAAATATACATACAGCTTGGTGAAGGGCATATAAAATTCGGCAGGGCCGAATATAGCCCTCTTACTTATTTTTTAATTATTTTCTTTATAATCTCTTTTAAATAAGTTTTTCATGCAGCTTTATACTCGTATGTTTCAGTTTTTGCTTTTTCTATAGAAAACCAGACTCAATGAAATAAAAAATTTAAAATTAGCGCACCTGCCAAAAGGAAAAAGAAAAAACACAAGAAGAGAACGAAAAGAAACAAACAAAAATAAAACATGACAACTATCAACACCTGACTTAAGGCTAAACAAAAATAAATTAAGCAAATGAAACATACAGAAATAGCAAAACGTACACAAAAGAAAAAAAAAATAGCAAAAACTTTGCTGGCAAAAAGTTGTTTTTTTTTTTTTACAAAAACTCGTCTTTAAAATTTAAAGTTTAAATTATCTTTGACCTGAACCTTGACAACAACAAATTGTTAACCATGTGAAGTGAACGATATCAAAGAGTAAGCTGCAATTCACACTGCATTAATACCTGCCATCAAAAATGTACATGTGCTGTTGTGAATGCCTTCAATGATTATTACGACGCCTAACAAATAGTGAAAAAAAACAACAACATCTATCTTAAATTCATTAAATTGTAGTGCAACCAACGTATGTACATATGTAAGTATATAAGGACGTATGTATGGTCGGTCGATCAGTCTTTCCAATATTCTGGTTCACACTGCTTGCCCATACATCGTAGGCGAATGTGTGAACACAATGCAAAATAATAAATCATATAAAATGCATCATTGAGTTTTAAGTCTTTTGTGAAATTTAGTTTTTTTTTTATTCTGTTGTTGTTTTTGTTAAAGAAACACATAACAACAATAACAAACACACAAGCCTTAATTGTATAATGAAATTGTGCAATGTGTGAATTTTTCTTTTTTTTTTCTGCGCTTTGGAATTTTTGCAATGGAAATAAATATAAATATTTAATAATTTACACAGCAATTTAATTTAAGCCACTTGAGGGTAAAAATAAATTTGGTAAGACAAATATCTGTGTGTGTGTGTGTGTGTGTGCTGTGTACTCGTATTAAAGCTATAAGTAGATGTCTAGACAAAGTAAGGTTACAATTATAGGAGATTGAGGTGAAGAGGGCATGTCAGAGTGAAACCAAATTTGGAGGCTCTGGTCAGAAAGACTATTTTAGAAAGAATATTATTGTATAATATTTTTAAGCAAGATCTAATTTATCTTATACTTATCTTTTAAAAAATTTCTTTAGAATAATATTTTGTTAAAATCAAATCTCACACATACCTGTAATGAAAAGAAAAATATACATAGAAAATTAGCAAAAGTGTTAATATGTTAAATGTATACATGTATGTATGTATATAATAAATAATCTATTAACGACAGATCGGGAAGAAGAGATCGGAAAAAAATATGTCTATTCAAAACTTGAAAACAGCTGATCCAGTAGAAACTTTCGGCATCACTTCATTACTGGGTATTAGTTTTTTAATGGCATTATTCTTCTCAATTAGTATCCACTTTACACGAAAAATTGTAACGATGGACAACAATTGAACGCTGATGAGAGGTGTAGCGGCCTTGAAATCGGTACTGATACGTTAAGCTAAAAAACTAATTGGATGTAATAATATTTTCAACTTAAAAAAACTCTTAGTAAATTTGAATTTTCATTAATTCAATAAAAACTGAACTTGAGGCTAAATAATATTACTTTTCATATGTACATCAATATAAGTTCGAATAAAAATTACGCTTATTCGTAATAATATAAATAAAATACGTCAAGAATTTTAACATCAATTTGTTAGTGCACAATTTTGCATATTTACGATTGCGACGCCATATTTTAGCAATATTTTTGGTTTCTCGTAGAATATTTGTTTATTTTTGGTGCATATTGTATTCATTTAAATAAAGACTTTTATGATAAATCGATTAAATTGCCAATCGGTTACTACTATAGACAACTCAGTAATTAAGTGATCAACAGAATCAATCATTCCTGGAGGAGGAATACAGAGGGCCACATGGCCAGATGTGGACTCGTATAAATCTGATATATTACTGGGAATGAATGGCATTTTTTTTTTCGGCATTCTTACATCTTTAGGGACTTTTAATCAAACATAAATTAAGATTTTAGCAAGTTTTTGCACTTTCATAAATTTCACGATTTTTTCCGAAACCGATCAATTTAAGCCATTTTTAACTAATATTTTGCATTGGTTCATATTTTGCCCATCGCCTAAACTCAAAATATATTTTAATAAATAACTCCTGCATTATTAATGTTCTGATTTTTAAAATTCTTTATTTTTTGTTTTAAACGATTTGCTTGCAGTTGTTAATAAGTTGTATTAAAGTCGGTTTTTTTTTTGCCAGAATTATTTAAAATTGAGGTTATGAGAACGCAATAGTCGTCTAACCCTCTCACATATTTACGCTGCAAATCAGATGGGCCAACCGAATGCCATACAACCGAAATAATGTGAATAAATTTTTCAAACACATTTACGTCACTAGATGGCATTGTTGATATCAACAATTATAAATTCAGATGTTTTTTTTTATATTTTGGACTAGGCCACTATTACTCTCATCGCTTTAAATATTTAATTGAGAATTGTGATATGTTCACCCTGTGCAAAGAAAATTTTTATACTCGAAGTACATTGGAAACTTGAACTGATGCTGTCGAAGCATCATTTGGAATTAGCCAGCGCATCATCTATTTGATTTATTGTTTGCTTCATTTATTTTCTAACTTTATATATTTCTTTTGTTAACTTTCATTATTTAAATATCTGTTCTACTGAGCCAGAAATTAGTCACTTAATCAAAAAAAAAAAAAAAAAAAAAAACAGAATAAAATATTTTGCAACGCATTTTTGTTCGTCTATTACTGAGTCATCATTATCATCTAAGCTAAAAAACATAAAGAGATAGAGACCTCCTTCATTCTCGGACACAGCTATATTTAAAATATTATTATACATATATTTTTTTTTATAATCATAAATTTTCTTTTTGTTTTTTTTCCAACAGCAGGAACATTTGAATGTAGGAAAATTGAAAACATAAAACTGTTGCTCATACATACAAAATCATAATAATGAAGAGAATAATATAAAAAAAAACTTTTTCATTGTTTGCTAAAAAGTTTTGTAAGTAATAAGCAAAAGTGAAATAAAAGACTTCCACTTAAAACTCTGCTAACAAAAAAGAAAAAAAAAACAAAAAAACATGCAACATGCTTGCAATATGGAATTGTTTCGTTTTGTAAAATTATGCGCCAGTGTGCAGCTACATACTCGTATGTGCAGATACTCGCATCTATACAGATGAGAAATGAAAACCTAGAAATATGTTATACGAGTACTTTTGAAATATTTCTGATTCTTTTTTGTTGTGTTGCTGTTTTATTTATAATTTTTTTTTTTTTATTTTTTGCTCACCCTCTCATCGATTTCTATCAATGGTTGTTGTTTACTGGAATGTGTATTTGCATTAAATAAATTTTGAATGCCTAAAGACATGTGTGTAGGATTAATAGCAACCATAGAGACAACTCTGGTTGCAACAACATCGATGAAAACAACTGCAGCTTCGTTCGTCTGAACGCAGCCCTAAACTTTTACATCAGCTATTTTAAGTGTTGATGAGAGGGTGGCTGCTGGTTTGAAAGTTTATTTCTAATATTGTTTTAATTTTCCTTCCAAACGGATTCGTTGTAATGAATATTTTTTTTTTTTTTTTTTGTGAAAATGTGTTTATTTGTTTTTTTTTTTTTATTTTAAGTGTATTTTTTTATAGCAAACAAACTGTGTGTAGTTTGTTTTCTTTTCAAATAAATGTTTATGAGAAACATTTTGTGAAAAAGGTTTTAACAACTTTTGTAAATTTAATTGCAAAATGCTTGAAATCATATAAAATTAAATGAGAAAGTGTTATTTTAATAATGGGAAAATTTAAATGTTTTTCTTTTATAATTTTACACAATAGTCCACACATTCATTCATTCATATTTGTAATAAAATAACGCATTTAATTGTTTGAGAAACATTTAATTTTGAAATCGAGAAAACTATGGAAAGATTTTGAAAAGTTGAAACCTTTTTTTTTTCTTAATTCGACACAATACAGTCTTTTTTAAAGTCATGTGTATACAGATTTGTTTCATATTAGCATGGCTTATAATACCACTTGCTAGACCAGGATATTTTATCTACACTTGAAAACATTAAGCTCCATTTGGCTTAACTATTCAACATAAGATGGATGAGAAAATTATCTTCAAACTGTTAATTAGTTTGATCAAATATTTCTCAATTATTAAGTTATCATCGAAATATATAAGGTATTTACGCAAAATTGACAAAAAAAACATATTCTTAAAGCTTCTAAAAAAATTACAGCTGCAAAAACTTTTAAACTTTTTACTATTATTATCAAAGATAAACAAATTACGAATAAAATGAGCCACATATCATAAAAATCGGTGCATAAATGTTGATTTTATTAGCAATTGATTAAACACACTCAAAGCTTATTTCGGTAAAAAAGATTTGATTTTTCTTCTGAAAAAATTGCCATGCCTCAATTTATTTTAAATCCATCATTTAGGAGTTGAAAAGATCAAATTGAAAACTCGCAAACAGTCGACTCGATATAGTCGAATATATTTCGAATATACAATTATACATATATTTTCGAACACTTGCTTTTTCTCTAAAAATCCAATTGATACGTATAATTTCACTTACATACACTTTTCGAATTTCGGATATATAACAGATTTTCGAACAACTTCAATAGTGCATCAAACTTTACAAAACAAGTCCATAAAAAAATTAAAACTTGAATATTCGAAAAAATTCCACAGTTCAGAATTTCAAAAAAATTTCGAACATAAACCAAATGTATTTAGAGATTCGCAAAAAACTCATAATTTCAATAAATAAATTGAACTTGTACAAATCTAAGTAGAATTTTTCGAATTCGAACATTCAATAAATGTTTTTAAAATTTTGAACATATCAGCAAAAATAGAATATTTTCCAAATGTACCGATTTAAGACCCACTTCGAATTTAAAAAAAAATATATAAATTGCGCCTAGAAAAATTAAATTTTCTGAAAATTCCACAATAAACATATTTTCGAATATGCTGCACCAAAAGTGCTCACGAACAGTTCAAACAAACTTAAACCGATAAATTCAAGAAAGTTTCTAAACAGCGAATTTCAAGACATTTTCGAACATACATATGTTTTAAATCTACCGTATACGTATAATTTCACAAAAAATATATGGAAAACTTACTTAAGCTGTTTAGGGAGAAATATTTTTAGTTTGAATGATATGTTTTTATTGTCGCAGTCGGCAGTATAATAGAAAACTATTTTTAAAACCATGATTATTATTTAGTGAAATAATATAAAATATTTGTGTGTAAAAAGCTGATATCACCTTTTAAATTATCAGGCCGGTTTTATAACAAAATTCTTTATTATAAATACCAGTTTTGTGTTCAGTTTATTTCTAATTTTTTTTAACAAATACTTAAATATTAAATAAAATTTATTGCATTTGTTGGTGTTTTATTTTTTATTTGCATGATTAATTTGTGAAATTTAATGAATTTTTATTCGAATACTCGTACATACGCTAGACTTTAGCTAATATCTACGCAGTAGCTAAATGCCCAAGATTATATAATTTTGTAAATTTTTTTCACATTTGTAACACATTTGCAAATTTAAAAAGTAATTACTTGCAAGTTAATTGTGGCAAAAGTCTGGCAAAAAAAGAAAAAAAAAACATTGACGTCATATTATGAATTTAAATTGTATGTTTTTAATTTTTTCTTCAAATTTTAAGAGAGTGTATCTGTGAATATCTTAAAATTGCATAATAAACTATATAGAATCAATCAATCAATCAGGCAGGAAGAGAGGCGAACTTGTTTGTTATGCTAAATAGCGTTTGTATACTTCACACCATGTCACAAATGTAAACAAAAATATTTGTGAGTCAAATTAATTATTTATCATTATCAAGCAAACGTTATATGATCATGTCTTAAATGCCTGAATTATGTTTTTTTTATATATTCTTGAAAACTAAATTAGAAAATCAAATAAGAAAACTTTTAAAATTCAGTAAAAAAAACTATGAGAATTAACAATTTTGTAAAGAGTTCTCTTCCAAAAAGAATTCGGATTATTTAAGAGTGCTCTATATTCGGCTGTGCCGAATCTTATCTCACCCTCCACCAAGCCATATATAAGGTTTTTCAATAGGGATAATATGATTTTGAAGTGACGTTTCGGCCATTTGCAATATGTCATCATCTGTCATTTGTTTTTCATTGTATTCAGTAGTGATTACAATTTCATCATGGAGAGATATAAGCAAGAACAACGTTTACACATCCATCAGTTTTATTATGAAAATAATCGTTCTCTAATTGCAACTTTTCGTGCGCTTTTGCCATTTTATGGTTGTAATAATCGTCCAAGTGTGCTCGCTATTCGCCGAATTGTTGAAAATTTTGAGCTTACATTTTCTTTACATAATGTTCTAGTGCGAATAAGACAAAGAACAGCTCGTAGTAATGCAAATATTGCTGCCGTTCAGGAAAGTGTTGCTGAAGACCGCAATTTGTCGATTCCAAGACGTTCTCAACAATTGGGACTGGTATAGATCGATAATAACCAACTTTTTATGGCCGAAATTAGAAGAAGTGGGGGCTACGTGCCACAAAGAAAATGCAACAATTGAATTATTGCGAGAAAAGTTTGAAGATTCGATTATTTCAAGAAATTGTGATATTGAATGGCCTCCAAGAAGTTGTGATTTAACACCATTAGACTATTTCTTTTGGAGTTATTTGAGCTCATTGGTCTTTCGAAATAAACAAGACTCTCTTCAAGCTTTACAAGTCAATATTGAACTTGCCATTCATGACATACGACTTTATTTAGTGGAAAAAGTGCTCGAAAATTGGGTTCATCGAACTCGTTCCTGCAGAAGAAGTCGTGGAGGCCATTTGAATGTCGTTTTATTTAGAACTTAATTGTATTGATTGTACTTCACATTAAATAAAAAACTTTTGAATTTCCTTAACAATAAGTGTGCTTTTTTTTCAAGAAGTCATATCACTCTTATTGGAAAACCTTTTATATATGTATGTACAGTGACAGGGTTGCCACTATTTTAATTTAAGAGTTATAACGTTTGATGCTTTGTTACAGCCATACCTAAACAAGAGCGGAAAGCGGAACGTTTTCTACCGCCTAGCGTTAAAGCTGAAATACCATACCTAAACAAGAGCGTCAACGCTTTGTCATAAAAAAAGGGTTATTACAAAATATATAACAACCCTGATTATAATAGTATACTCATAACCTAATAATACATGCATCTCTACAACAAACACAACAAAAAAATTCCTCTGAAGTCAAAAGTATAAATGTGTATGTGTGTATGTTTCAACCTGTGACAAAAATATATATAAAAATTATTCATTCAAATACGAAAAAATAAATACAAATCAAAATTTAACACTTGAAATAAAAAACAAGTAATTTACAAGAATTGTCAGCTGGGCTTGTAAGACTACCTTATAGTCATTGTATTATGAGTGCTTGTCTTTTGCAGCTAACTTCACTATTAAACGCGCTGTCAAAATCGGATTTTCCAATTGAAAAATTTTGCCGCCGCGTTGCCGCCGCGTTATTTCGGGATGCTCCATACAAATTGTATGGGCATGAGAACTTTTGACAGCTAAAAAAACGCTTGCCGCTCTTGTTTAGGTATGGCTGTTAGAGAACACTTTTTTTGATACCCATATCAATAGGGTGCACAAAAGTATAAAATGACCTGCAAATTTTGGACGCCCGGATTTTGGAATGCCGGCTATTTTCAATTGTAAATAATAAAGTTTGCCGTTTTCTTAGAAAACTTTTTATTTTCTTTTTTTATTCTATTTGAAATATTTTACCACTTTTCTATTCATATGTCAAACATAATTTTACATTTTCCATTCCTGGCCACTGCCATCCCTGAACCACAACGTAAATATACACAAAACATTAAATAAAAAAAAACTTTAAATATTTGTTACGGATTGAAAATTTTGCACTGAAAACTTATTAAAAAGCGTTACGCGGAGAGGACAGAGGGGGGGATACAACTGAAAACAGCGTTACGTAATACGTGCACAGCCCCCTGCTTATTTTTTTGGTTGAAAATGTCAAAGAGCTGTTTTCTGGTTATATTTTATACAGCTTCAGTTGCTATGGCATTACTTTTTCTCCTGCTGCCAAGTTCTTGTTTTCTCTCGCTGCCACCTGGTTTAATACGCCTTGGGGGCAGCGTCATGTATTTATAAATTTAAATTTTATATAGAAAATATTTTTTTTCTTAATTTGTGCTGATTTTCAATATAAACCGTCTTAAAACAAATCTTTACACATCAGTTTAAGACCCAAGTCTCTAACTTTTTTGGTGGCTTCGGAAAACCGATTTCATGTAAAGACAAACGGATAGATGGAGAGACTAACGGACGGGCATGGCTCATTTAGCTTTCCTATCTATAGGATTCCCGAATATATGTACTTTATGAGTCTCATATGAATATTGTGGAAATTACGCACGAAATGACAAACCAAAAAATACTTTTTACCATTTTTTGGTGAAGAGTATTCAAACAAAATAATAACAGAAATATCTTAAAACAGCGTTAGTGAAATTTTCCAAAAACTTGAAAAACACTAACAATTAGAATAATATTTGCATGCAGTTGCCAGATTAAACTTTCAGAAACAGGGTAACCGTAAATATGCAATTACAGTTGGTCCTCGATTATCCGCGATGGTCGGGACCGGAAGCATTACGGATAATCGATTTTCACGGTTAATCGATTAACAATTTTGATTATACAGTTTTTTTAATACATTTATTGTTTAACAAGTGAACATTGGTGTACATACATATTTAAATTAAAAAAATTAATTTAAGAAGTTTATGTACATTTTTAAATTTGAAGTTAATAAAAAAAATTCTGCCATCACGGATAATAGAGATAATCACGGTTAATCGAAGCAAACAATTTGAAAACATTGCAAACAAAAAACAATAGACTGATCTTTGGCCATCATGATTAATCGGGGTTACCGGTTAACCGGATCACGGATGATTGAGACCCGACTGTATATGCTTTTTCTTATACGATATACATATGTATGTAGACTAAAATAAAATGTATATGAATTTCAGAAATTTTAAATAAATTTTTAATTGCATATTTTTACATATTTTATCCCTTTTTACATGTTTACGTAATTTGTTTACCTTTTGTGGCATAATTGCTTGTTTTATTTGCATATTTTTTCTTTCAATTATCTTCTCTGAAGCAACCCAGCGGGAAAAGGTAATGAATAGTAAACGAGAGAGTAATGTACAGCATGTATAATTTTTCATTCCAGAATTCATTATTGTTAACACAGAACATGTCCTAGGAAAGCAATGAATTCGTTTAATGTGTACGGCGAATAAAGCCTATAATTCATTTCTTTTTACCAATTTAAAAGGAAAAGGCAAACACTTCTGGACAAGCAAAAACAATACATTCCTTCATCGTAAGAACTGGTAATATATGTACGTGGTAATTTGTGTGTGTGATCAAATTACCTTCTCATTTCCAAAGGATTGCATTATTTTGCTGGGTAATATCTGAAATGAGAACGTCAAATTCAATCGCAGATAGAATTATGTTACCTGTAGACCTCAAATTAATGTTATTGCAGTCTTATGATAATTGTTATGAGAGCGTTGTTATGAGAAATCTTATGAGATGAACTGTCAAAAAAGCAACTATGTGATTGTGCCGCCATTGCAAATATTCGCAAAATACAATAAAAAAATTGATTTGCAATATTTTTACTAAAAACATTTACTATTTTATAATGCAAATAGAGTTCTAAATTAATTGCACTTATGTATATTGAATAAAAACAGCACAATAAGAAATGGTGGCGCAGATATTTTGTGATAGTGTCTCGATGAAAGCTTGCTTAAAATGAAATCTTTCCTTGAAAGATTTCCTTGCCCATATAAGATATGAAGAGAAAAATCGACATTTATTGCCTGGTCCACGATGTCGATCGACAACTTAAGCGAGCGACAGCAAGTCACTCACTATCGATCGCTTAAGCGCCCCACTAAATATCGACTTGTCGGTCGTCTGGCTTTACGTGCTTAACGTAATCATTGTCAAATGACTATATTGCCACATCAAATATTCCATGTTATTTGAGCCATAAATATGGCCATTTGAACGTGGCACAACTACCAGGTATGCACACTTCGATAACAAGTACAACAAACAAAAAACAACTAGTATATTGTTGGTATAAAATACTCACTTTTTTATTGAAACAATCAAATAAATTTAACAATTTCTTAAAAATGCTTTACAAACTGTAACAATTATTTGTGTATGCTGTAAAACTGTATCAGTTAGTATGCAAATTTGATCTAAAGCTATCTGAGTCAGCTGTGCTAGTTAGCTCACCTCTTGAATATGCCGTGCGTCAAATGTAAACACAAAACATATGTTTTCAATAAATCAATTTTGTGAAAAATAACTTATAGCAAAATAATTTTTTGATATTGCTTCAGATTTGCCTTTTTAAGGCTGAAAAATGTTGTTGGTAATAAATAATTATTAGCTGTACAAGAATATTTTTATCAAAATATTTACATCTTTATATACATGAATACCTACATATCAATTTTCCATCATGAAATTTCTAAAATTATTTATAAAATAACCAATTTTTTATATATTTTGTCAAATTAATTTCTCAGTCGATAACCAAAAAGCAAGTGACTGATTTTGACAGTTGTTGTCGTACAATATTTCTTAGTGGGGCGCAAATTTGTACAAGAATGCTTACGTTATCGCTCGCTTTGATTGTCGATCGACTTGTCGTGCTGAAAACTCTTAGTGGGGCGCAAATCAGCTGTTTGTCGTCACAAAAGCAAGCGAGCGATAGCGGTCGACATCGTGGACCAGGCAGTTAATTTTTCTTATTCTGTCGACGTTCTCTAAAATACATATTTTCATATGAACTTGATCACATACATTACTTTTCCGTCAACGCAAAGTACAAAGTTGGGCAACTTTTAACGTACGTTAAGTACTTTGACAACTATTAGTTGATTTGTTCTTTGTTTTGGTTTTGTTGTTCGCTCAAAAATAAAATAATTTAAATTCAAATTTATTCGATTTGATAAACTTTTGGTGGTGTTATAAAAAAATAAAGAAAAAGTTTATAATTAAATCAATTTTCAATGATTTTCTTTCCGTTAACAAAGTACTCATTGTGACAGCCTTCTCCGTCAATACGTTTACGTCAGTTGAAAAAGGCGACGGATAACGTATGGCGGATTCTACGTGTCTCGGCCTTAAATGCTGGAGTTACATACCACGCGTTTTACGCGTTCACGCATTCTACGCGGCTGTTAAAAAAAAGTTGAATTAGTGTAATTTTATGTGACAAGTTACACAGCACAACGCGTAGAACGCGTGAGCGCATAGAACGTGTTGAAGTAGATCTACTTTCTACTTTTGTAAGCATCCTACGCGTCACTCAAAGCGATCAGCTGTTTCTGATAGCCGTTTTGATGCAGTGATGGGAAAGTTGGTACGATCGTACTTTTTTTTTACACTATTTGATAATGAAAAATACCATGGTACTTTCCCAATACATTTGATACTCTAATACACATATTTTCGTTTTTAATTATTATATATAAAAATTACCCCCATTCACTCCTCGGCAAATGTAAAAAAATTTGTATTTCACAAAAATTTCATAATAACTAAAAAACCTACGAAGTCGTAATACAACTAATTTATGCGTCTTTTAAACATTCCCTTGAACTTGAATTGTCAAATCGTGGAGAAATGAAAAACGTATGTTCGACATCTTCCACAAAATTATCACCACATCTGGAACAAAACGGGAAACTGTCATGTCGGAAACGATTTAAATTATACCTAAAACATCCATGTCTCTACTCAAAAACTGTTATATATACACAATATAAATTTGAAATTTTGAGGTATGACGTTATGTTACGATAAATATATATACAGAATACAAAGCGCACACGAACATATCGTAACATAACGTCATAATAGATATATACATATATGTACATATATATACATATATATGTATATATATATGAATGAATACGAAATAAGTATGAGTTTGCATTTGTGCAAAATGGGTACGATATGTATATAAAAAAGATTAGAGTTATTGGAAAGGAACCTTTTTTAAACTCCCCAAAGATGAAACCAAACTAAAATCTTGGAAATGTTTTTTTTTCGTATTTGAATAAATAATTTTTATTTATATTTTTGTCACAGTTTGAAACATACACACATACATATTTATGCTTTTGACTTCCGAAATTAAATTTTCTACCAACAAAAGGTAGAATTAGTCTTGACTTTCTGTTCTGTTCCGGATCAGCTGTTCATTTTTTGTGTATGCCAAACATAAATTTTCAATTAGTTGTTCTGTTCTGTTACGGACCATTCTGTGGAAAACTGAATTTTACTTACAGTTCTAAGTGACAGCAAGAAACAGCTGCTTGTTTCAGCAAACCAAGCCGATCGGAACAAAATTGCCGCGTAATAGCTGATAAATTTTTATTATGACCACCGCCATCGACTTTAAGCACATTAAAAACAAGACAATTTTTAATAAAAAAACATTATATTCTTGAAAAATTTATAGTGAGTGGAGTTGTTTTTAATTAAATAACGTTTTTAACTTATTACCTTTAAAAGTATTCAACCTGATAATAAAGACAAAGCGCCGTTTTAAATTTGTGAACACTGCCGCCGCC
The DNA here is from genome assembly GCA_947311025.1 of Lypha dubia. Lineage (NCBI taxonomy): Eukaryota > Metazoa > Arthropoda > Insecta > Diptera > Tachinidae > Lypha > Lypha dubia. The sequence continues at coordinate 100,142,717 of OX371261.1, forward strand.
GCCGATAAAATATGAATATTCGGATATGTATATTCTGCAAGAAACAGCTGATACGTTTTAACAGAACTTCTAACTACAAAAATTCAACAACAGAACGGCACAGAACAGAACAGAAAGTAAAAGTCAAGACTAATGAGGCCTAAAATACATAAAGTTAGTTGTCATTGTATCATGGCTTAAGGCTGCTTTAGCCGACCGTAACTCTATAAATGTAAATGCTGATGTGTCAGCTGATTGCTTCTGTTATATGCAAAAGCTATGAAAATACTTACTTGACTGAAATGAAATGTTGCCGTAACGTACCAACCTGCAGTAAATAGAAGTTCATTACGAGGTTACGTGACAATTGTAGACAGTGATGGGATGGTTGTATTTTGAATTGCAATGGGGCACAAAAGTCCTTTGTTGGTACTTTTTTTTTGTTTTTTGTTGTTATATATGTACTCATTCATGCTTTATTGAGTAAAGGAAGTTTTCTAAATAATTTTTTTTCAATATCTAGCAAGAGACTGTACCGATTGTTTGTGCTTATATATTTTATTGTAATGAATTTGATAATTGTTTAAATTATAGTTTAACATTCATATCTATGTATGTATGTAAGTATGTACATCATAGTTTTGATTATTAGTGTTACTTATTATTTCAAAGATTTTAGAAAAGTAAACACATTCATAATGGAAAATTATTGTTGTGTGTGTTTGAGAAATTTTTTAAAGGCTATTTTTATGCTTTGTAATTCACAAAAATATATTTGTGAGTTTTTGTATAAATAGATGAGCTTTGGAATTTTTTTAAACATAGGGGGTAAAACATCTAGATACTGATGAATTGGTATAGCTACCAACGAAATATATATCTAGATATTGCTAACCCGCAACAAATAAATAGAATATAAAACATTTTGAAAAATTTTACAATTTTCTGCATAAATAAAATTTAAAAAATAAATACGAATAAAAATTTGACACCTGAATTAAAAATAAGTGGTTTACAACAATTGTCAGCTGGGCTTCTAAGACTACCTTATAGTCATGGTATCATGGACTAAGCTCTGGAGTTCTTTCTATTTTAGAAGTTTTCATGTAAATTGATTGCAAGGCGATCATTTTGCTGTTCTCATTTTCAAATATTTTGACCAATTAATTGAATGCATTTAACTTGAATTGTTATTGTTAAATAAAAATAAAAATGTGTACACATTTTTAGAATCATTTTAAAAAAATATTTATGCGTACGCAATAATTAATTTCCACAAATAAATAAATAATTTTCTAACACAACACAACAACCAACACCAAAAGTCATAATTTAAATTCAACATAAAACTTATAAAAATGTAAATAAATACATAAAAAAATAATTTTGGCAGTAGTTTTTTCTGAAACCAAAAAAAAAAATATACGATATTCAAGTCCAAAAATAAAACATCATAAGTACGACGACAACACAACGACGAGTGCTTTGGCGAAAAAGCTAATGGCTACGCCACAAAATCTGAACTCTATAGTTTTAAAATTAGTGACAGTAAACAGGTATAAACTGTCATTAAATGTTTGTCCAAATAAAGTATTTCAATTAAAACATAAAATTTTTTTCAATTAAACGTAAATATTTCAAATAGTGAATGGTTGTTGTTTGCAATAAAATTTATGCGTAAAGCAAAAATAACTTCAAACAATTTCATGGAATCTTTTACCAACTATTTTATTTTTTGTATTTCCTAAAGTTGTCTTTAATAATTGATGGGAAATTCAATTTTCTTTCTTGTTTGTTTTTCAACAATAAAAAAAAAAACATTTGGTAAATCGTTATTTATGGCATTTCAAATGTAAGAAAAACAATTTCGTCTCACCACAGGTGGTAGTAATTTTTTCACAAAAAAAAAAAAATTTCTCTAAGCGCATTTTATTTTTTACCCATTAACAATGACAATAGATATTTAGGAAAACCTAAAATACTTGACATTTTTTCCAAAAGGCTGTTTTAATATTTGAATGAAATACCAAAGTATTTAACCTCACAGTGTTGTGGTATAAGCGTTCATTTTATCCTGCTCAATGTGAATTATTGTTCTTTCATTTTTCTTTCGTTTAGCTACTTTTAAGACACACACACTCACAACGAATTTATTGTGTACTTTACTAAGATTTACTAATATATATTCCAATAATATTTTAATAGAATTAACAACTATTTTCGTGGATGATATTTTATTGTTATCAACAGAATTGAAATCAAGACACAATCAAATTTCAAGTATATAAAATATAAATAAAATAAAGCAATTAAGAGTTCTATATTCGCCTGTGCTGTATATTATATACCCTACACCAAGCTTTATGAATTTAAACTTTCTGGAAGCTAGACATCTTGAGATAAAAAAAAAGCATTTCAATATTGGTTTCTTAACGAAAGAAATTTTTTTGAGCAATTTATAAAAAAAAGTCCAAAAATGTGCTATTTTTTTGGTTCACTTGAATAAAGGCACTTTAACTAATTTTAATGAAAAACTGTTTTTATTATTTTTAAAGTAAGCGAAGATTTTTTGTAGGGAGCCTTTGTTTATTACAATTTATTACATCTTAATCATTTTACGAGTCAAAATGGTAAAACAAAAATTTTTAAATCTGTCGAAAAAAACTAAAATCGATGTTTACTGTGTTGAAGGATATTTTAACCGCGCAATAGCTAAGAGAATTCGACGAAGCCCAACAGTTATCGACAATTATCGACAATTTTAAAGGAAGGGTTTCATTGACTTTATCTACGCATGAGAAAAGAAAAATCATCAGAATTGCTTCTAATTCTGCTTTATCCTTGTCAAAAATAAGAGTTCAAGCTGGAGTGCAAGCGAGCAAGTCATCAGTAATCAGAGCAATTAAGAGCTGTGGGTATCTTAAATGCCTGAAATTAAAAAAAGCCGCCACTTAATGTTCCTTTTATGGGAAGGCGGCTTCAATTCGCAAGAGACTATATGGTATGGGGTGTGCAGCAAAGAGGATAAGAAATTTAATTTGGAAGGGACTGATGGTTACAACTATTATTTCCATGATCTGCGCAAAGAAAAGCGATTTTTGAACCGACATCACAGCCGAGAGGGCGCACTGTGTTGCGGCTAGTGGAAAAGTAACTTTTTTCCGGTTATTTTTTCAGTGTTTTTAATGATGCAATTTTGTCACAGACATTCCAAGTAAACAAAAAACACATAAAGCTTATTTTTATGTTGGCCCGTTTGGGATTTCATTTTGACCAATCTGTAGAAGTTTCTCTTCGATACAATTAAAATTACAGTTTAGGCAATATGATTTCCAAAAAATTCCGGTTTCGCAACACTGTGGGGCGGCGTTATGGTGTAGGGTGCTATTAGTTACTATGGCACCATCGATCTTGAATTTCAAAGTGCAAAAATGACTGGTGCAAGCTATAAAAAGTTATTGGAATTGGATTTTCCGAATTGCAGTGAACTGTTGGGTCCCAGAAATTGGATATTACAACAGGAGAATGTTCCTATACACAACGCCAGAGTAGTAAATGAGTTCATTGCAAGCCAAAATGTTAATATTCTTGACTGGACACCCTATTCGCCAGATCTAAACATTATCGAAAATGTCTGGGGTTAGTTATATCGTAAGGTCTATGAAGGAGGTAGACAATTTCATGACAAACAATCACTAATTCGGGATGCTTGGAATCAAATTTCGTTGGATTACATAAATTCTCTTACTCCGTCAATGAAAACCCGTCTTGAAAAATAATATTATCAGGCTTAAGTTCAGTTTTATTGAATTAATGAAAATTCAAAATTACTAAGAGTTTTTTTGTGTTGGAAAATATTATTATTTATATCCAATCAGTTTTTAGCAGAACGTATCAGTACTGATTTCAAAGCCGCTACACCTCTCATCAGCGTTCAATTGTCCATCCTTACAATTTTCGTAAAGTGGATTCTAATTGAGAAGAATATCAACTATTTAACCAGTTTTCAACAGAAATAGAATACGAGAATTAATTTTTAATTCATTGTTTATTCTACATTGAAACATTGAAACCCCGTATTTTTGAAGTTATTAAAAACAAAGGGGGTTTTACCTATTACTGATAGTTCTTAAATAAAGTAAAATAAATTAAAAAAAAAAAACAAGAAAAACTGTTTTTCATTAAAATTAGTTAATGTACCTTTATTCAAGTGAACCAGAAAAAAATAGCACATTTTTGGACTTTTTTTTATAAATTGCTCAAAAAGAAGTTCTACTGTCATGATTTTTTTTTTATATCTCAAGATGTCCAGCTTCCATTTCCATTTGAAAATTCTGCAATCGGTTAAAAATTGCAAAAGATACAGGCTGCTGAATATGGAATTTTTAGTGCCTTCAAATATGTGAACCGGAGTGTATATTATGAGGAAGCATAAAAAAATTAGCTGCAAATTTTAGGCGTGCCGTGTATGATCATTATTATTAGCGGTCTTCGAAGAAAACTCTTTCGTTTGATATCCATAAGAAATAAAGAGCTAGAAATTTTAGGCCCCGAAGAAAATTAACTTTACAATTATATTTTTTCCCATTTTTAATATCATATTGGAAAAAAAATTATATATTCAGGCCACCTCCATCCCTGACCTAGAAGAAGCTATTAAGTTAATATACACAACACATAAACAAAACTTAGTAGCACTACTTCAGTGTGTTGAATACTAGTCCCCATGATTGATCATTCAATATTGGAGTACATCAGTCTAACACCAAAATTTCCAAATCTTTTGGTGGCTTTGGAAAATCGATTTCACGTAGGGACAGACTGACAGACGAACATGGCTCACTTAACTTCCCTATCGATAAGTATCCAGAATATATTTACACTTTATAGGTCTCACATGAATATTGTAGAAATTAAACAAAATTTTTTGCATCGCTCCCATTTTCACAAGTATTGGGGAAACACCTTTCCGGCAGGGTGTTTACACACACAACCATATGGAGACGATCGTTATATGTATGTATAGTTACCTATGACCTCAAAACATCGGATTCGGCAAACGGCTTAAGCATGGCTTTTCAAAACACGTAATGAACCAAGTAGCTGTCATCAAACGGGCCAATTTTATCGCCAAAAAATTTGTTTTTTTTTCAAAATTCTAGTTTTGTTTTTTATATTATTACGAATAGATCTAAGTATTATTTGAACTTATATTAATATACAAATATTAATTCAGCTTGATATGAACTAATAGCAAGGGTCACAGTAATATGTGAATCCCCCTAATATAGAGTGAAAGCAACAAAGAGTTAAATTACAAAGTAGAATACTTTGATGATAACGGACTATGAGTTTGTGTTGATTAGTAATAATTTCCAATCAGTAATGGGGTATTTCGTACTAACCAAAATTGTTTCAACATGTAAATCTAGAATAAAAATTAATTAAATTAATTCTCGTATTCTATTTCATTTGAAAACTTGGTTAAATATGTAGTTGATATTCTTTCCCAATTAGTATCCACTTTACATTAATTGTAAAAATAAACAAAAGCTAATCTGATTGTACATGCTAATGTTTTTCAACAAAAAAAAACTCTTGGTAATTTGAATTTTCATTAATTCAATAAAACTGAACTTGAACCTGATAATATTAATTTTCATATGTACAATTCTTGTTTGGTTTAAAAGTTTGGTCAAATATTTTTTTCCAAAATCCCAATTTTTTTATTCTATATTAAAGATGGTTTTTTTGTAGAATTACTTGGTAACGAGATGATACTTTTTTCAATTGGAAAATTATAAAATATATCACATTGTGTAGTATAACAATAATTCTTCACCATTTACATTTTCCAATCCTGTCTATTCCAAACAAAGAGACTACAAAAATAAAAAACATACAAAAAAGAGAAAAGATTTTCAACACCGATAATTTGTTTCATTTTTCATTTCATACCAAACACAAATATTTTTGTGTGGACAGTGTGAAACTGACACTAGTTTAAGCTACAAAATGAAAGACTTATTGCGTGTAATATTTAAGTAAGCAGCAAATACCATTATTATTTTTATTTATTTATTTTTTTCTCAAGGTAACTACAAATATTTACTATGTAAAATATTTTGATTAAACGGAAATCCATTTCGTTTTAAAATTTATGTTCAAATTTGATAACATGGTTGTTATCAAAAATAAATAGAAAGAACGACAACAAAAATTATGTGGTTAGAATAAATAAATACGTAAATAAATAAATATTTATAAGTTAATAAACAAAAAAAAAAACAGTGTAAGCTTTTATATTTTGGAATAAAATAAAAACACAAGATTTAAGATAAATAAACAACAACGTTTGAGATGCAAGAATATTGTTGCATGTGCAAACAACAACACGTTCGTTCTGACACATGTAAACATAAAAGATGCAGCGAAGAAATCACAGCTGCATTAATAAAAGCAAAAAAAAAAAAAAACACACAGATACGATTTAATATTTGTTGCGCCCCTTAAATACCAAGAATAAAATTCATTAGTAGAAATTTTTTTATATTTTGATTCCAACAAAAAAAAAAAACTGAATCATACACAACATTTGTTTTAATGTTTAATATGAAATGATTTAATTTACAATTATTTTCTTCATACATTAAGTTTTCTTCTTCATTTTATTTTTTTTTTTATTTTTTTTTTATTTTTCAAGAAAAACGTGTGATTTGAGTTTTTTTTTCTTTACTTCGTTGAGTATTAAACCCCAAACATTGTGAAAAAACAATAATCAATCTAGATTTTGTTTGAGGTTTAACTTATAACAAGGCAGTCATATCAAATAAACCACATGCATGCATTCATAATGGTAATTTTGTTAATAAAAAAAAAGGTTGTAGATATCAAAAATGTTAAACAGTGAACTCCTGAAAACATAAACTAATAAAATAAGAAAACCGAAAATTAGCTTAAAAAAGTAATTACGTATCAAGCAATCAGGAATCAGCAGAATTATTTAGAAATATTTTTAATTTATGCAATTGAAAACACTCATATATTCCAAAAAAAATTTATTGAAATTGAAAAACCCGATTAAGTGCCTCAAATGTGCACAAAAATAAATAAATTTAACTTTATTTATAAGCGATTGGAATGCGAACCTTTTTAAAATTTTATGGTATCTGAATTTCAATGTAATATTCTAAATTAAAAATAAAATAAATTTATATAGTTTTTTGATTCAATTAAAATATTAATTGAAAATATAATTTTTCCTGAGTAAACAGTTAATTGGAAAAAATTAGGCAATATTACTTCGAGTACGTAGAAAAAAGTTATTCGTGAAATAATTTCAATTAATATACTTTATGAAAATCTTAGAGTAGTTTGAATTAATTCCTTAATTTAATCAATTAAAATTATGTCATCAAAAACCAAAGTTTTCTAAACACGTTTGAGAATACTGATAAATTGATAAAATGATATTTAGTGAAATTGTGATTTAAAAGAAAAATTCAATTAAATGAGTTGCAAATTCAAAACTGGCTTCAATTATTGGCTTAATTGAAACAATTAAAATCACGCCATTAAGAGCAATTTTTTCTAACACTTTTTGTTACTTTCGAGTAATTGATAAATTGATATTTAGTGAAATAATTATTTGAAAAAAATTTTCAATTCATACATTTAATAAAATATCAAAACTAGCTTCAACTATATCCGTAATTGAATCAGTTACTTATAATTGTTAAATTGAATTTTACTGAAATAATTATGTTTAAGAATTTTCAAGAAAATGAATTCCAAATTAAAAGCACGCTTTTATTATTTCCTTAATTGAATCAATTAAAATTAAGTCGTCAAAAACCAAATTTTTCTAAAAACGTTTGCGAATACTGGAAAATTGACAATATGATATTTAGTGAAATTGTGATTTAAAAGAAAAATTCAATTAAATGAGTTGCAAATTCAAAACTGGCTTCAATTATTGGCTTAATTGAAACAATTAAAATCACGCCATTAAGAGCAATTTTTTCTAACACTTTTTTTTACTTTCGAGTAATTGATAAATTGATATTTAGTGAAATAATTATTTTTAAAAAATTTTCAATTCATACATTTAATAAAATATCAAAACTAGCTTCAACTATATCCGTAATTGAATCAGTTACTTATAATTGTTAAATTGAATTTTACTGAAATAATTATGTTTAAGAAATTTGCAAGAAAATGAGTTCCAAATTAAAAGCAAGTTTTTATTATTTCCTTAATTGAACCAATTAAAATTAAGTCACCAAAAGCCAAATTTTTTCTCAAAAATGTTTGCTAATTTTGAGTAATTTATAAATTGAATTTAAGTGAAATAATAATGTTTAAAAATTGTTCAATAGCCTTAATCAAAATTCAAAACAAGCTTCAATTATTTCCTTAATCGAATCAATTACTCATGTGATCGAATTGTTTCCTACTTTTGAATATATAACAAATCAATTGAATTTTAGTGAAATGGTTTTGCTTCAAACATTTTAAATTAATATCCTTAACCAAAATTCAAAACTTGGTAGAATTTATTCCATAATTACAACAAAAAATTATGTGATGAAATATTAATTTTCGCAATATTTTTGTCAATTATGAATAATTAATCAATTTTAACGATTGAATACAAAAATGTTTTGCAGTTTTCGAATTTGAAATCGTATTTTACTTTTTAACATTTAACATTACAATGTTGTAGCGCAGCGCTAATTGATATTGATACGAAATGTTTTGAACCAAACTACACATGTCCATATTTCTTTTTTGTAAACATAATTTATACAAAAAAAATAGTTTCGTTAAATTTAAAAACAAACCTAGGAATATATATTTTTTTTTCAATCTCTTTCTTGGCCTTTGCTAGCATTTACTTGACTACAGTTTTGTAGTACTACATATTTATTAAATTTTTTAAAAGAAATGTGTGTTACAAAGCGTGATTAAAATTTTTAATTGCATGTTATTTTTGTCAGTTAACTCTACACTTCGAGTTGAAAATACTGCGTAAAACACAAAAAATTAAAATAATTAAATATAATTTATTATAGAAAAACATGCTTTAATGCTTTTGTATTTTTTCCTAGGAAGATTCATTGTTGTCTAATGCCTTGAAAGAATTTTACTTTAATAATGTGCGGAAGTTGTCAAATAAGTGCTGCACTAATGTTACTAATGTTACACTAATGAACTTTCTAAAAAAAAAAAAAAAAAACTTAAGACGTTTTTTTTTATTAGAAATGATTTTTTTTAGGTTAATTTTAGTTTAATAATTTTGTAACTTTTTTAATTACACCATAAAAGGGAAAGTAAAATAAAAGTAAAGTGAAAATTTTATTATTTATTAATTGAGAAATTAGTGCCACTGAGCCAAATTGTATCCAAAATTGCGCTTTTCGAGTGAATTTATTAGTTTTATAGTTCTATTAAACAGGCCATGTATGTCGTAACATCACTTGAGAACGGCCGGAATGATTTATCTGATTTTTTTTTTTTGTTTGGTTTGAAATTTTACGCAAGACTATTATTTACTTAAACTTAGCCAGCGTTTAAGAAATTCCCATATGTTTGATTGCTTTTACTTCAACTTCATTACTTTCACCAGTCGACAGGTTCGAAGAGATTTTGGTTTGACTGAAACTTTAAATAATTTACAGTAAAAATATTATTGGGGTGTTCACACTATACTCATATCAGTCATAATGTCATAATATCTTATTATTTTACAATAGTTTAAAAAAATTGTTGTTGCGCTTCAAGCAAAAAAGTCATATAATTATAGTATGTACTATGTTCATACGGACAGAAATTATAGAGGTTTGCGATCTCATTCTTGGTTCGCGGGCCAACCTTGATTGAACCTACATACATGTTTCGCCATACAAAATTTTGAGAGCGAGTTCCATTTTGAACCTTGTTGCGAACCCGTATAATTTACTATCATCTCTAATTTTGATAACAAATTATCGCTAGTTTATCTGAACTAGTTGTCCAAAATTATTTTAACAAAGAAAAACAATTGATAAGTGCTAAAATTTAATAAAAACATTGAACAAATATAAAGCATATATTTATATTTATGTAAATAATTAAATAAAATGAAAAAGCAATAAATAGTCAATCGTATTTTAAACAGTAAAAGAATGTCGAAGTACGAACCAATCCAATGGGTTCGCCGTCGAGGTTCACGGCGCGAACCTAGTGTTTCAGTTCGTCGTGTGAACATAGTATAAGACTTTTTAAGGTCTGTTTATGGTTAGTCATAAAATATCAGTAGAATTCTTAGTCGAGCAGCTGAAACTTTTTAGTCGAGCCGACGATAATATTTACAAGCCGCCGCTACCTGTAAATAACACAATAATAAAAGTATGTGTTTGTGTAAGTTATCTGCCTGGCAGCTTGTGAAAGTTTATCCACTTGCCGCCGTCCAAAAAAATACTTTAGGTCATGTTAACGGCAACAGCTGCTTTTGTTTATATTTATTTCAACAAGTTCGTATATGAATTTGAAAATTTTAATTGATAATGGACATTTTAGAAGATTTACAGGAAATTTATTATTTTCTTTATTAAGAAATCGGACTGAATTAAGAAATATTTACAGTTAAACCAAAATGCAAACGTATTCGCACTACTCTGACTAAAAAATTGAGTGTAAATGTTTTTATTTTTATCAGCTGGCACATTTATGACATAGAACACTAAATTTGGACGGGGTGTTCACACTTGTCAGAGTTTGGTGTGTGAATACCCCATAAGTGTTTTTTATATGTACAATCTTTGCATATGTATGTAGATCAAATGAAAGATATAAAAAAAAGCACGCAACATTTTCAAGATCGGTCAAACCAAAACTAGTTCAAACATGTCAACTGATGAAGTTCTTCGTTGTTTGAAGTTTCTATTTTCTTTTTATTTAGTATTTTATGAAGCAGAAGATTAAGTTAAAGTAAAAGCAATCAAATATTTTAATGCTGACTGCGACGTCATTACGAGTCCCTATGAGTAAATCTGATCTGATTCCTTATGACGTTATTAGCACTTCTTATGGCGTCATTACGAGTCCTTATGACGCCATTGATAATAAATCAATGAAGTTAAACGAAACTGAAATTTTAACGATAATAAAGTGGCAACAATATGGAAGAAAATGTCAAAAACTGCTGCTGTTACACCGGAATATCGATTTTAATTTTTGATAGTCTTAATAGGCGAGTTGCCTGCCCATTAATTAGTTAGAGCGAACACCGCCATATGGAAAAATGGCACTCCGGATTATTGTAGGATGTGCGTGGAAGAAGTGGAGCCAGAAACTATCGAGCAAATCATCTGTCATTGCCGATGGCTGCAACATCGCAGGCTAAGATGGCTGAGCAGAAGTTTTCTTGATCGCGAAGTGCATACTTGAGAATATCAGGGGATTTATCATGGGAATTGAGTGTCTTTATGATAGACGATAAGGGATCTTTGGAAACTTTGAAAATTATACAACTAAAAAAATGAAAGGAATCACAATGGATCAAATTGGGTGTCCGAGTAGATGTGTGCTTGTCCACTTTCCTTGCTAAGCTGATTTTATTTAATTTATAAAATTAATGCTAATAATTCATTAACCCTTTAATAAGTAAATTAACCGATTAAAACAAAATCTTAATTAATTAATCGAGCTATAACCCGATTCAAGCAAAACGTCGATTAAATTAATATCCTAAATTCGCTCAATTTAACTGTGATCACACCAAAGTGACTGCCCTACTTTAAATACAAATTACAACAAAGACCTTTTAAAACCGACTTCTGACTTACTGCTAAAACTAGAATTTTAAATATTTCTGTCATTTTAATCTTTTAGAAAAAACAAGTTTTCCAATAAAACAATCTCTTGCAAAAAACCTAAAATTGGAAACCTGCCATATTTAATATCTTTATAAAACTTTAGTTGTGACTCGTTTCCAATACGTACGTACCCACTTGTTGTCCTCGCTAATGGCTCAAGAATAATAAACGATAATTTATGACAGCGAATATTTAACTTAATTTGTTATAACAAATTCCTTTTAATGCATTTTCTTACAACAAGCACTCGCTATACTCGTAAATACACAAGACAGCGGGTGATAAAACTAAATAGAGGGTGTCGAAAATAGAAGTACACCAACAAGGACATCTTCAATAGAAAAATAATAAAATAAAATTAACAACAAAGAAAAAAAATAACAAGAATATTAGCAGAAAAAAACACGAACAATAAAACCGGCAAAGTAATTAATTATTAAATAAGACACATATTTTGCAACCAGTTTTTGTTTTGCAAACCAACAAACACCAAACCATCGCCACCAGTACCAGTAGCAAGCAGGTTGCAACATTTAACAAGATTGCAAGTAGCAAGCAAGCTGCTTTTGAAAAATGGGGCTGGCTCCGTCTGTCTGTATGACTGGCTGTGTGTTTGGTCGCTCCGGCTTGTGTTTTTTTAGATAATCAACCAAGTGTTTGTTTTGCTTTAGTTTTTCTTGTCGAACTTCTAAAAAGGATCCTGATGGCAAGGAAATTGTATGTATAAATTATATACTTATGTGAAATTGTTTTTGTGGTTGGTGGTGAAATGACACACCCAAATGTTTAAAAGTATGTACATATGCGACATGTCGCTCGCTGCCCGAATGCTCGAGAGTTTAATGTTTTTTTTATTTCTTTTTTTTTTTTTTTTTGCAAGCAACAGGAAACAAATTTATTAAAATTTGCGAAAGGGAATCAAGGGGTTTGAGTTTATTTTGTTCCACTTAAGTGGATTAAAATGAAAATAATAGCATTTAATTAACAGTCGATTAGTTAAATGAGGAACACTTTCAAAAGCAAAATGATTTAAGAGGGATAACAAATTTATTGTGGTAAGGAAATAGTGAGCCTTGATATACTGTACGAATTAACAGGCATGAAGGATTGTGAAAAACTAACATCATTTATAAGGGCTTTTCACTCGAAGATCCTGTTGGATTCATTGTGAATTACGCGTGAACAACAGCCACAGCCTATGGCGGCAATCAAGCTCTGGACTGCATCGTTCAGTTGGAGACAGTTTAAAAAAAAAAAATTTAAAAAAAAAATTCAAAATTCCAAAAAAGGAACTTTGCCAGATGACACCATGTCCCCCAAAAAAACATCGACTCGGTCGTAAATTATTTTATAAATTTTTTGTGAGAATGCACTGAACTTCAATAAGTACGAAAAAATTTACAAGCTCTTTGTTTTAGCGTTAAAAATATAAATACGGCAATTAATGGCTTTTACTGAACGATCATTGTCTTGTCAAAAAGATGCAAGGACAATCAATGTGCATTAAAATCATTAACATCTGAGAAAAAAAACTGATTTTTTTTTTTCTTTTTTCGTGCATAAATAATATAGCAATCTACATGTGTAAATACATATGTATGTATGTATGTATAGAAAAATATACAAACATACACATATCAAAAATGAGATCATTCATCAGTCCTAAGTAAAGAGTTTTCCAATAGGTACTTGACAATTTTGAATTTAATTTGTTAACGCACTATTTCACTGATCATCTAACTGTTACTTTCTTCTTTTTTTTCAGTAAACTCAACTTTTTCATTGGGCCCATAGAAAATATTCCAGCGGCGTTAAATCACAAGAACAAGGCGGGGAATTGAAATGGCAAAACGAGAAATTACGCGACCGGGATATTTCCAAGATATTTCTCATGCTAGTAAATTTTCACAATTAAAATTCTTTGTTTAAGAGTGTAGCGTTCCATGGTTAAAATTTCGAAACTTCTTTCTAAGTGAATGTCAAAGGATGACAGCTCAATTCTTGACATTTCATCATTTGACAGCCAATTTACATCCTAAACTCAAATTTGCCGACCCATTATTTTTTTAAGATACATATCGTCAGCTAAAACGCAAACGACCCTATCTTATATTTTTAAAATTTTACAGGAGAAGTAAAATACTGTTTTAAACAAAAAGTATAGTTTCAATCAGCATGATTTTCACCAGTATAATTAATTTCTGGCAGAATAAAATCATATTTTGTGATATTTGAATGGCTATGTTATCTACACTTTAATGCAAAATAGTTTTATCATTTATTTTAATTATACACAGTTTTATTATATATTAATTTATTTTAATATTTCATCACAAAAAGTAAATTAAAATATTTCATTTTTTTAATAAAATGCCTTAAACTGTAGCTAATTTCATTTTCCATATTCTGACAATGATGAATAACAATGAAATCAAAATCAATAGCATACTTTAGGGGTTAACATACATTGGGCGATTTAAACACTTAAAAAAACAAAAGACTTAAGAAACAAACTTATTATCAGGTTTTTTCGTTTCAAAAGCAAAAGACTTAAGAAACAAACGTTTCAAAATTTCTTGATTCGGTCGCCTCAAAGCCCGCGATAGAAGCTATGCAATAACTTTAAAAACAGATAAAAGTCGCGAAAATAGAACCAGTTTTTCGTAAACTGTTGCGATTATAGAACCAGCAATATTAAAAATTAAGCCGTCACGAAAACCGGGCTGTCGCGATAATGGGTAGTCGCGAATACCGAGTTTGTACTCTATCACTTTTTATTTCCCATTTTTATCACACAATTTTTTTAAGTTTATGATATACTTACATAGGTACATATGTATGTATGTACATATGTATGTATGTAAATAGGGATCTGTAGTTTGCATAAGTACCAACCTTTTTAACCTTGACGAATCATAAAATTTTGCAGTGACGACATTTTTCAATCTTAAAATTAATTATTGACTATAAAAATACATATGTATTTGTTTCTTTCATTTGAATACTAAATACATACATATGTATGTAAATTTAAATTTTAACTTTTTATTCTTTGTAATATTTTTTATTACTCACAAAAAATGGGGAGATTTAATTAAAAATGTTCAACAACAGCAGCCGCCAAATAAAAAACACAAACTTATGTATGTACATATGTACATACATACATAAATACATAAGTATGTATGTACGAGTACTTGCAATAAATCATATACAAATTAACGTTTTGTTAAAATATAAGTACAAAAATTTACTGAGTAAACCGTTAAGTATTGCATTGTTTGTTGTTTTTGCATACCCATATTATTATTATTATTGTAATTCATTGTTTATTGTCACTTCTGATTATCAACAAAAACAAAAACATATAGAGTGATGACAAAAAGTGAGTGCAATTCATAATTTTTTTTTTCATTGTTTGTTGCTACTACATACATATTTGTTTTGCTCTCAATAATTGACAAAAATACCAAGGAGGTGCATACACACAAATGTATGTATGTATGTACATACATATATTGGAAATGGCAATCAAAATCCTTATTGTTGGTTGGCTTAAATTTTTTTTTTTTGCAATAAAAAATAGAAATGAGTATTTTTTTTTTTTTAGAAAAGTTCATTGATTTTTTTTTAAATTTTCCTGCAATTCAGGTGGATAAATAATAAAGCCAGTTAGCCAAAGAGTGCGAATGTCGGTCTTAATCTTTGGTTTTGACAAACTTTTTTGTTTGTTTGGCCATAACGAGAAGACAAACAAAAACAAATGCCAAATCAATAGTGTATTCCGAATGCCAGCCAATAAACTGGTTAATACCTGCAGGTTGCAAGAATCAAAACAAAACTTGTTTAATTTATTAATTTCTTTATCTTTAAAAATAAATATTTAATTTACATAAAAAAAAATCTATTTATTAAAATTATAATTCCAAGGTCACTCACTTGTGTAGAAGAAAATTTATCAGACTATTCGAAATGTCAAGACTCTTGCTGGTATTATGCAAATGTTTTAATACATACTTATAATATTTAAAGTTTTTTTAAATTCTTTGTATGCATGTAAAATAATTTTAAACTATTTTTAGTGAATCACATTTTTTTTTTTATAAATGAGACAGTAATATGTATATAAAAACCCTCCCTTAAGATGACAATTTGCAAACTGTAAGTGGTTTCCTTCAAAAAAATTCTGGCTTTTTTACACAATCTTCAAATTTGTTCTAAGAAAATATCAAAGAGTGAAGGAACATCTCTAATATTGTTCTGTTGTTCTGTTTTTTTTCGTTTTTTTTTTTTTTTTGCTTTTCCTATTGTGCTGTTTTGCTGGTTTTTCACCCAAATAAAGGCTTTTTGATCTTGTGGTTTTCTTCTTGTTAGTTTATCGTCCTTTTTTTTAATTATTTTCTTACTTTGGTAGTAATGTTAGTTGTTGCCTATTATTTTCATTTTGGGTGTGTAAAGGTTTGTATGTTTCCATTTTTTTTTTTTTGTCTTATAAAAACGTATTTTCTTGCAATAACTTTGAGAAGAGTAAATCTAAAAATATTAGAGTAGCACAGTCGATTGAGGAGAAAATGTGCTGCGGCCAAATCATTATTTCAGATAAATTCTTATGGAATTTTTTGTATGAATATGATACAAACTAGTCCCAAAATTTAAAAAAATGGCTCCAACATGTTTCCATTCAAAAGAACAACAAATTTAGTTTTTGGCTATTTTGCCTATTTTTGGTGCAATTCTTCTATTTGGGGCAATTTTCCCAATGGCAATGCAGCGAGTCTTTAGTAAGTATCGCCGTTTACGGATCGAAAAATAAGGTTCCCGGCCAACTTTTCATTACAAAAAAAAAAACGAAAAGCTTAAAACTAAAAACTAAAAATTTCCCCAAATAATAGGAAAAATGTCCCCAAAGTTTGTGTTTTTGTTTTCAATATAAAACTTTGGATCCAATTATTGGCTGTGGGAGCATTTTCCAAGAAGCCTTCTCTTAAGTTTTATTTATTATTTCTTTGTCGAAAACAGCTGATAACTAAAACAGTAATTTTTCAACAGAACGGCTCAAAACAGAACAACAGCGAAAAGTTAAAACTAATGAGCCCTTTAGAAATAAATTTGTGATAAAACCATTTAAGACTCCAAATAAAATGAGTTTTGTCTCACAGGTTAGAACAATTGGGGTTTGGATGTTATGAACAGGTTAATAATTTAAGTGCCTGTTCGCCGATATCGAAGTTCTTTCTTTCGAGCAATTACATTTGAAACAAAAACAAATTCAAAAACAGGCAGTAAAACTATTTGGAGGCGAGGACTTATTTTATCATGTTTCTTTCCTAACAACTTGGTTTTTTAACCGCATTTGAAAAGTTTTTAATTTATGGCGGGATGCCATTTTTAGAATTTTTACAGTAAAATCCAGTAGTTGAGCAAATTTAAGTGAACTTTACTCTCAGGAATGGCTCTTGCACAAAATAGTACGCGAACAGAATAATTGCAGAAACTTGACAGTTTATTCAAAAAAGCTGATCATTAATTAAATAGATTAGTGTTGTGAAATAAGTGTTGTTTCAACTACCCAGTATATAATGTTTTTGATACTTTATTCAATGAGTTTTAATTATTAAAAATTCGCAGCGATATGTATTTATTAAATGTACAAGCTTTTACGTTTTTGTTTATTTTGTTGAGGACAATTAATTTTTTCATACATCAATATTTGATTTGGTACCCTAAATAATATGCAGTCATAAATAAGTATTCATATGTATGTATATGAACCTTACATCTCTAAAACATATGTTTGTAAGTATTAATAAACCAATAAAAAGACAAATTTTACAGTGAAAGACAAAATAAGAAAACTAGATACTCTCCTGGAACCCTTTGGAATATAGAAACTAGTTATTTTCAGGTTTTGCTGCACTTTTAATTCAGTTTTTAAACTTTTAAATGTTTTTATTAAAATTTTATAATAATTTTTCAAGCTTTAGGTCGTTTTTATTTAAAAAATGTTTTTAATATTAATTTTTCGATATTTCGCCACACCGTTGGTTGGCTTCTTCAGGAGAAATTGAGTTTAAATCTAATTTCTTTTTTTTAATTTTTTTTTTATTAAAATTTTATATATTTTGTTTGTTTACTTTATTCAATCATACGTTTTTGTTTTCTACTGGATTTTACTGGCAAAAATTTTTCCAGTAAAAATTTGCAGGCTCTCAATCAGTCAACTGTCACTTTACTCTCTCAATTGATGTTCTGTTTTGCAAATTTATGTGTAAACGAACGCATTTCAGTAAAATCCATGCGAATTTGCATAAATTTGCCTTAAACGAACATACATACTTATTCTTTAAAAGAAACCATTTCGAGAGTGAAATTAATAGGCTTTTGTACTCATTCAAATAAAAAGTAAAGATTAATTGCACCAGCTACGGATGAAAATACATATTTTAAGATATTAAATAAAAATTCCCATTAGAACTTCGGCAATATTTTTTATTACTGAAACGAAAAAGAGTCCACAACATTATGGAAAACAACAACTTTGACAGAATCCTAACCTAACCCAAGTAAACAGAAAACACAAAAGAAAATTCCTTTACAAAAACTATATATGTACATATGAATGTATTTAACTAAACACACACACACAAACATATGCACACTTTCACGCACAGCCATAGTAAATACAAAAATTAATTTTTACTTACCATAACATCCTTTTGATTTTCTTTATCCAATAAAAATTCCATACTCTTGTGTGGACGTCGTACAGAAACAATTTGTGCTGCTTGGGATGATGATGATGAACCATTCTTTGTACCGGCATTTTTTATAACAACAACGGTGCCGTCAGGACGTACAACGACTTCATCATTATCATCGTATTCATCGTCATCAGCCTCATTGCCATCGAGATGATGATGACGATTGTATTGATGATGATTTTGTGAGTTTGTCGTGGTATGCAAACGTTTATTACCGGAATAACGTTGCTGCTGATTAGGACCGATATTAATTAATGAACGCGTTTTACCCGTTATTATAGTTTCGTGTGTATCCAGATTAGTTTCGATTAGGCCTATTTTAGGCTGTTCCGATTTACGCGATAAATTGTTAAACATTTGGGTTTTTTGCGAGACGGTAGCACGCGAGGGCGAGGTAAATTCGTATGTAGCGGTATTATTTGTATTTACGGCCATCATATTTGTATCATTTTCTGCACAACTTGTTAATAGTAGTTGATTGTTGGCACACGACTGACGACTGGTAGTAAAATTTTGTTGTTGGTTGCTATTTTCATTGTACAAACCTCGTTCGCTGGTTAGAAAATCTTGTGTGACTGAATGATGATGAGGTGTGGTGCGGACAACGGTGGCAGGGTTGTTGCTTTCGGTTTCCGTGTAGAAACGGCTTAGTCCAACTTCAACTAATGGCTGTTGGTAGTGTTGTTGCTGCTGCTGTTGTTGTAGAGAGGATTGTGCGCTTTGCATTTTTAGTAATTGTTGTTGTTGCTGCTGGGGTGGTATGGGTGGTTTTCCAGTTACTTTTTGTTGCCCATCATTCGTATCTTTAGTTTTAGCGCCTTTTTGTTTCACCACTAGAGTTGTATTTTTAGCATTGCCATTAGTTTGTGCCTTAGTATTGCCATTTCGATTTTGTGGTAGAGGTCCTTTCAAAGGAATATGTATAAAATCAGCCTGTTTGGCTTTATTTTGATTTGCCTGGCCATTTGGTTTTATTTGTTCTTGCCCCACAACACTTTCAACATTTTGATTATCTTTTGGTGGCAACTTTTTCTTGTTGCGCCTGAGAGAAAACCGAAAGCCGTTGGCAAATCTCGACAAAAATCCTTTTGAATTCGGATGTTTTTCTTCATGTTTGAATTTCGATTTCATTATTTCATTGTTATTATTTAATTTTGAATTAGATGTGGCTTGTAGTTGTAGGTCAGCCGTTTTGCCCGACATTTTGCTTAAATTTTGTGTAGACTGTGATTTAAAATGTTCGTATTCTTCGTTTTCTTGTTGCTTTTGGAAATTATCCAACATTTGCTGGGAGGCATAGAGTATATGATGAGCCCGATTAATAGGTGGTTCACTTAAAATGGGTAATTGTATGCTCAAAGGTCGCGCTACTACAACAGTAGGTTTTGTTGGCGTTACACTTGTGTTTTGATTATAATTTTTTACGTTTATGTTTTGATCTGTTACAGCACTGTCCGTTTGTGTTTTTAATGTTTCATTGTTTACGTTCGTTGCTAAACTAACCGTTGTTACTGTTGGCTCGTTGCTGGATAGTGTTTCCGTCATTATTAACACTTCATTATGTTCCTCATGTTTCTCTGTTTCATTATTATTTTGTTGGCTGTTTGTGGTTGTGCTCTTTGGAGTTTTTTCGTCTCTTTGTTGTGTTTCATTGCCAACAATTTCTTGATCTCTTAGTGCATTCTCTTTCCGGGGTATGAAATATTCTGTTTGTTGTTTTGTATTAATCTCTTTACTAATTGTCGCCACTTTGATCACTTCGTTATTATTGTCTGGCTCTTTGTTAACATTTGCGTGTATTTCTCTTTTCTTCAAAAACTCTTCATTATATTTACTAGCAATATTTTCATTTTCTTTGGTATTATAAATGACCGTTGCATCAGCATTATCTAATAGCTCATCTTCGCTTTCGCCATCATTATCATCCTCTAAAGATGCATCGTGGCCATCTGTACACTCCTCGGAAGATTGTTCTTGCCAACAGTATTTGGAGACTACAGGACAAAAGCTGACTTCTTTGCCAAAAGAAGTTCTTGAACCAGCTGGCAATAAAATGCCCAAAGGTTTTTGAGTTTGAGACATGGACAGCTGATGCATAGAAGTATGGGCGCTACACACAAACATGTCATCTTCAATATCATCTTGATGATTGAAATCATAAGCATTTAAATTTGGTGTAGATGATACTAAATTTTTCTTTTTCGAAACGTTGGCTTGAGACTGGAATCTGCGCTTAGGTAGAGCTCGTGATTTATTTATATCCTGGGTTGAAAGTTCTCGACAGTCGAAATTACATTTCTCCAAACTCTGGGCATAGCTGGTCTTGAGAATAGTGGGATCTTGATCGAATGTTTTACCACCACCACTGTGCATAATACTGGCAAAACTGTAGTCTTGGTTTAAACTATTGGTTTTTTCTTCATCTTTATCACGTTTTTGTCTGGCCGGTGGTTTACGTATCACCAGAGAAACATGTTGAACTTGTTCAGTTTCGCTGTCCTCTGTAGCGGAATAACTAGAATTTGATGTTCTTCTATTGTGTAGCCTTTGTGGAGGTTTGGGTGATGGCTGAATACCAGCATCCGTTTCATCTACCTGCTTGTCATTTAATATAGAAGCTGTACGATCAAAATGAGCCGATAGTTCGTCTAAGAGAAAATTATTTTTACAAACAATTTCCGTTTCATAATCGGAGGAGATTCTTCTTTCGGCCATTTTGCCAGCCACACAATTTTCCTGTTCCAAATCCAAATCCAAATTTAATAGGGCCAAATTATGATACGACTGATGCAGTAAACCTAAATTTTTTGCTTCCAGGCACAAAGAGGGCGTTTCTAGTTCTAAATTTTGTTGAAAAGACCAGCTTAAACTTCTTTTTATATTCGAAGAATTCAAATCTAATTCCACGCTACTGGACACAGAATCATTTGCCGAATCGTTGTCTGTGGAAGGATCTGTGCGAATAGTTTTTTTAGTTAAAGGTTTACTGCTGCTGCTGCTGCCGCTAGGCGTTTTGGCTTTTTTAAGTTTTTTCTTGCGCCCTATAGTATTTAATTCATTCGGTACGCTAGAAGTTTTTACTGGCCAACTCGGCATTAAACTCTGACAATTTTTGCGTAATCTCAAGGGAGAATTATCACTGTCGGAACTGGCACTACAACTTTGTATTGGGGTGGATGTCTTGGATACAATTTTCCACAATTTGAGTGAATTTTCAGGTGTAGAACTGCGGGAAGTGTTAAAACTTTTATATTTTCTTAAAGATTTGGGAGAATTTTCGTCAAATTGTCCAGTTTTTAGAGAATCGGGTGTGGATGCAGCCGAAATATAATCCAAAACAAAATCATTTAAACAATTTCTCTCTTCTGTATGCAAACACTCGACACTTTTATCTGTTAGTAGTTGCGATTCTTGTTCATTTAATTTTTTTCTCACTCTCTCATTGAGTATTGTGGTGGTGTTGGTGGCAAGCTTTAAATCCACAAATAACTTTTCACCACAATTTTCACACTTTAAAACATTTTCACTATTTCCCACAACAGGAATTTCATTCGAACTTTTTAAATTTTCTTTACATTTACGACAGCCAACGAATTTCTCTTGCTTAAGAATTAATTTTGAAAATTCTTTTTCACCACAATTCCAACACTCATTTAGCGCCTCTAAAATATTTTTACAATCTAAACACTCATTTCTTTTAGCCAAATATTGTACATATTCTACTCTTGCGTTGGACGGCGGGGCAAATGAGGAATTTTTTTCAATATTTTTCAATATTCCGCTAAAAACTTGAACGTTTTCCTCGTTAGATGTTGGCAGCTCACGTAGATCGTTTATACTAATTTTTGATGGCGAGTTTTCCTCTTCTGCCAGAAGTCTTGAAGCAGAAATTGTATGTCTGGCGGTAGTGTCGGCAGCGGAGGGCATTAACCATGTAAAAGAGGCCTTTGATGCGCATGTCGTGGCAGACGATGTAGATGTTGCTGAAGAAGAAGTAGATGATGAACATGAGTTGTGAGAATTGTTGCTATTTGTAGACTGAGACGATGTAGAGGATGATGTTGACACTTCTGACGATACCGGCGATGGCGAATGAGCTTCTGTACGCTGTTTATGTCGTATGAATTCTAAGTGGGGCGACAGCGGCGGCGATTTGCTGGCTTCTTGTCTCGTGGTAATACTTTTAAAATCATTTAAAATGGAATGTTTGTTGTTGACCTGATGCTGATGCTGATGCTGCTCGCCGTACAGTTCAATAAACGCTTGTGGTTTGTTGTTATTATGTATCAGAGATTTATTTTCCATTTCTTCTTCCTCTTCGGAAAATTTCTCATAGTTCGTTAATAAACTTTGAGACTTTGAACGTCTTATGCCGAAGCCGCCCAGTGACGGTTCACAATATCCAGAATCTTCTGACAAATTTTCGGCAGAATTTTTGCCTTTTTTACTATGCTGGGAATTGTTTTTGTTGAATTGTTTCATGAGAAACTCATTATCTTGACACTCGCTGGGTGAGAGTACACTTTGTGGTCTAGAGATTCCCTCGGATCCCTCCGAAGATGATTCTGAGTCAGATCTTAGTTCGGCCATGTGTGAACTGATCTTTAAATTTGCATTTCTCGAGAAACTGTCGTTATTTCCCTTATTTATGTCATCAAAATTCAACTTATCCAAATCATAATATGTCTGGTGCAAACGACCATCTAAAGATTCGTATTTCTTGAGCAAAGAAGACTGTGAGCCTCGACGACTATTATTGGCCGAATTATTTGCCGAGTTAGAAGCGACTTTAGACGAAGTATCGTCATTAGTTTCAAAACTCAAGAGCGAAGGAGAAGAATTGCCCAAACTATTCATACTGGCATGTTGTTCGTGCATAAGCAATTGCCTTTCCAAAGACTCAAACTGTATGAGACTAGATGAGCGGCTTAAGGAATTATAAGATAAAGAGTCTGAATCGGAATAGAAGTCATCGAATCCTCGACGACTGCCCACACTACTGCGTTGCTGGCTATTAGCACCCCAAGAATCGCGACAAAAGTTTTCACAGTTCAGAAATCTTTCCAGGCTGTTATTTTTCAAATCAGCATAAAGGGGGCGTCTTAAGACCACCTCATCTTCGTTAAGGCTTTGAGCAAAAGACTCTTCACATCGACGAGGACGTTTAGCTGGACACAGGAAATCTCTTTCAGATGTAGAATCATTATCTGGAAGAAAAAAAAAACATATCCGAATTAATTTTCAAACTTTCCAAACAAAATGTTCGAAAATAACTAACCTTTATTTATTTCGACTCTTATCACAGAACCTGTGTCCGATTCAGCTGAACTCCAAAAGCTGGCACCACCAGTTCCCCCAGTGCCGCCACAAACAGATTCCGCTTCGTTGTTGCCATCACATTCAGTATCGCTGCCTTGTTTTTCATATTTTTGCCACGCATTTAAGGCATATTCCTCATCCTCTGAAGTCTCCTCCATAATGGGCTCCAGCATTTGTCTCGACGAAGACAAGTAAATGGCATCTGAAACACAGAAAAATTTTATTATATTTACATACTACATTCATACATTTTTTTTTTTTCATCAAAATTTATTGAAAACTTTTGAAATTCAATATTTTTTGTCCTGCCTTTTTTACTCGCTTGTGTTATCCTTAGCTTACGCATTTGCTTAGATTTCATTCAACCTTCTGAATGTGATCTTGTTTTCAAACTGCATTATTAAAATATTCTTTATTCCTAGATATTGCATTCTACATATTTTTGCCTTTTTATTTATCATTTTTCATATTCTCCATTTGCTGGTGAAGTGTTCATCATCAGAATCTTATAGGAAGATTTTTATCTAAGCAATTATTATGATGACGTTAAGTTTGTTTTTTCGAACTCATTTTGTGCATATATGCACATACATACATATGTATATGTATATGATTCATTATGATTATTATGATTATACTTTCATTCATTCTAATAAGATTGCAACATAAATTGGGAAGTATCCCTCTCATTATAATGAAGCCATAATTGTAACATACATATATAAAAATATTTTGGCTAAGAATGGTCTGAGACGTGTGAATAGTTAAGCTTAGAAATATTAACTAGTATTTCAATTAATTTAATTTTGAGATTTTTGCATTGCCCAACCTTCCCCCCGACCTTATCATCACTATTCACATTGCTCTTCATTGCACCAATAGCCTTCTACTAGTTCACCATAAACGATCTCCCTTATGCACGTATTTTTGTCTGTTTCGTTGACGATCATCATGATGATCGTCCTACATAATGAAGCTGCTCATCATAAACATGATGACGATAATAGACATCATGGTGATGATGCAGCAGTTGTTTTCTTTTTAAATTTATTTCTTTTTTATTGTTGCTTCTGCTGCTTCTCACTGTCGTTGCAATTAATTTATTAATTTAAAAACAAAAAACTTAAAATGGGCATGTGCATGTGTGTGTGTGTGTGTGTTATAAATAATGCAGGAGAGTTCATCTTTAATTTATTTTTGTGTCCATTTTGACGTGTTGCCACGTTAATGCTTTTTTTAATTTAGTGGTGCCTGGTTTTGTACGAATTAAACTAAAATTTTTGAAGAAAAAATTTTAAGAAAAAAAATATATATGGCTGATTTTACTTCGAACGTTTTATTTGGAAATGTTCACACAATTGTTGCTACTAATTTTTATCGGCAAAGTCACACACGATCCGATCATCACGATACTTGTTTTTTTTTTTTTTTTTTTTTTTTTGCTAAATTTTATTATTTATTGAATCTTCAATTATAAATTAAATTATCAATAAGTTTTTCAAATCTTAAATCTAAAAAATATTAAATATAAGTTTAGCTAATGCTAAACAAAATTTTTAATTTCAACGGTTAATTTATGTTGTTTTACATCTCTCGTGTACGGCTGAGAAAATGAGTATCCATCCTTTTCAGCCGGGTGTGGCCTCTATAATTTAAAATATTGCGCGCAAGTACATTTGGGTGCACCTCAAGTTTTTTTATATATTTTTTAGCGTTTATTGAAAATACTGTCTTCACCAACGGAACATCTAGATCTTTAAGAATCCGATGATTTCTGACATACCAGGGGGCTGCTGTAATTGTACGTAGAATTTTATTTTGTCGCCTTTGAATTTTTTCGACATTTGATGCTGAGGCAGTGCCCCATAACTGGATTCCATAGAACCATATTGGTTTCAGGATCGCGTTGTATAATAGTAGTTTACAGTCTAGGCTTAGTATAGAATTTCTTCCAATACTTGTTGATGACAAATAGTTTAAATAAGTATGATCGTAACAGCTTGATTGATATCAAAACTTTGCTAATAAATCCCTGGCAACACTGATACCTTTACTAATTTGGAAACGAACACACGCATACAAATAAGAGATTAATTTTTATTTATTATTATTTTTTGCTTTTCCTACTTTAGACATATTAAACCCTCTAAACATTTGGAAAATAGTTCTTCGTAGAAATCTCTACTTAATCTCTTCTAGATGATAATCTAACAGCTAGGACTTCAAAAAAGCAGAAAGCGTCACGTTAGCAACAAGGCAAGTAGTACATATGTACAATCCACAATTTGAATGAATATTCTGCTACTAACGTGACGCTAGTGGTATTATCCAAGTATCGGGCAGCAAATGATTACACCCTAAAAAGACAATGAATGTAATGAGAAACACTAACTTCAACAAAATATGCGTTGAAAAAAAAATAAAGTAAGGTTCCAACCCATTAAAGATGATAAAGCTGTATTGTAAAAAACTTTTATGTGACTCAGCAGTTTCAATTAATGATAGAGGATCTTTAACTAGTATGATTACAGCTGGAGTGGTGGCAGTGAGGTCTAAGCGGTAAACAACTCTGATGATGAGACTGTGGTTAATCTCAAAACATCATGATGTCAGTTCAACCCACCGTGCAGTCTAATTTTTCTTTGTCTGTTTAATTATTACGAGCTTCTAGATTTTTTTTTTCTAATAAAAATAATAATTTAAATTTTATTTATTTGTTGCGGGTTGATGAGTTGGTATGGCAACCAACGAAATATATATTTAGATATTGCTAACTCGCAACAAATAAATAAAATTTAAAAACATAAATTCTTGAGTACATGCTCAAATAAATGTACAAATTTTAATAATAATTTAATTTATAAAAAATTTAATTTAGAGAAAACTAACTTAAGCCTGATAAATTAAAATTTCTGGATTAAAAATCACTCAGTTCGAATAAAAAATTCACAACTTAATTATTTAATCACAATATTCAAATTCCACTTCAACTTAAGATCAATATATAACACCAATTTGCAAATTCTTAACTTTTTGAAACTCCATAACTTTATTATTCATGAACTGATTGAGGTTAATGGAGAATCTTCTCTCACATCTCGAAGAGCATTTTCTTCCGCTGGCAAGATTTGTGGTCTTCGCCATATTGAATCCGAGTTTTTCCTAATACTCCAAAATTTTCATCAAATATTTATTAAAATTAAACGCCAAACACTAAATCAATGAGAGATACATATATTGGGGCCGAAGACTAACAAACAGAAATTTTAATTAAAATAAATATATGTAGTGAGAGAGAGAGAGAGAGAGACACACATTTAGCCGCCTTAGAACCACATAGAGCTCATCCTCGTTATCTCTGCGAATGCAAATTACAATATTTAATGTAAATATAAAATTCAACCTCTTGTTACTTTTCAAAACATGGAACGTTGCCTCAGTTGATATGCGCAAAAATTAAGTGTTCGTGCATCGTTGTCTTCCGAAGATCATCCGCATATTTCGGCCGATAACTATAAACAATGAGAGTCTCTTACGAAAGAATTACCAACAGCTCTTATCGATAAAAAAAAAACCATATCACCAGAACTGCCATAGAACCGAATCCGCAAGGGAACAAAAGAAGTGGACGCACTGCTCACAAGTGGAAGACGAATTGAAGACGAAATAAACAGCAGTGGAGAGAGTTGAAGGGGTTGGCACAGAAAATGAATTTCTTAAAAAAAATTATTTAAGCCCACTCTAGCTGCTTGCAGGAACCACATAATTTAAATTGCCACTATTTTTATTTAATTTTATAAAATAAATGAGAAATTATTATTATTAGGCTTTAGTTTAGTTTTTTATTGAATTAATGAAAATTCAAATAACTATGATTTCTTTTTTATTTTTGAAAAACATTAGTATGTGCAATCAGCCTAGTAGAACGTATCAGTATACCGATTTCAAGGCCGCGAAATTCCTCATATCTGATTGCTATACTTATATAAAATTTTACACATTTTTCCACTGAATGAAAAAAGATACTTTTCTGTAATATAACGTGAGCTTGAAACATTTTTATTCCGCATGGACTACAGGAATAAAATCTCTATTAAAATTCTTATTAAACAATTTGTTTTTTTTTTTTTTGGCCTATGGAAAAAACTCCGGAATTGAACGAAAAAAAATAATTATATTTTAATTCACAAGCCTCAACTATCCATCTCAGGTACTCAAATAGATACGATCAAAGATGTTGCTTGTTTTATAGAACCGTCGAAAAGACAAAGTCAAGAAATACGAGATCAAAACATGAAAGAAGAAAATTAATTTCATGGAGTTAAAGGAAAAGAATTTTACAAAATTAAATACAAATGGAAAAAGAAATAAAACAAAAAAAAAAGAATATATTTTAAATATAGAACAAAAATAAAATAAATGCATTGTATGCAACAACCAAATTGAAAATGTGGAATGTGTTAAGGGCGCACAGAAAATTATACAAGATTTGAGAGAAATTAAGGAATTTTAAGAAATTTACATACACACACACTCCCATACATACTTGAGCATACATACATACATACATATGTGTGTGTTACTAAATTTAACTTACATACTCGAAATTGCATTTGAGAAGTTGAGCGTGCAACTTGAGTTGAAGTTTTTGGGTGGTCATTGTTGCAAATTTTTCATATTTTGAAAATAAAATGAAAATTTTGAAAAGAAAAAACTTTCATAGTTTTAAGTAATGCAGTAAAATTTAAAAATATTTATCGTATAAAAAGTTAAGAAGAGAGATTTAATTGATCGATAATTTAATAGAATCTAAGAAATGGTGGCTAACCTGAGAAAGATCGAAGGATGAAAATCTTTAGAAAAGAACTAAAATAAGTGACCGCTATTATCAGCTGTCATCTTGAGATTTAATACTGGGCGACCATCATATATTAATAAATTTATTTTTGGAATAGTCGCATATATACGAGTACATACATATGTACATATATGTAAATATAATAAAAATATCGGTACCGATATTTTAATTTTGCTGATTTTCAATACAAATCATCTTACGACAAATACTTATACATCAATTTAAACTCAAGTCTCCAACAATTCCGGTGGCTTTGGAAAACCGATTTTACGGACAGACAGACGGACATACGGATAAGGCTCATTCAACTTCCTTGTATTTTGGTTCTGCTAGAATATGGTGAAAATTACTTACGAAACGATAAAACTATAATTAATTTTACGATTTTTGGTGAAGCATACAACAACTTGAAAAAAAAGTAGTGGTCAAATATTTGCCAAGAGTGAACGCAGTTGTTGCACAGTGTGATCAACAACATCGAAAAGGATCCTTAAACGAACCTGACTCCGAAAATAACTGCATTACACTCGTTTCTTTCCTTTTTAAGCATTCCATACAGTCATATTTTATGATAATCATTAATAAAATTACTTGATTGATATTTTTCTTTGTTGTCCCACATTAGAGGTATTCAGTGTTTGGTGCAAATGGTCTTGCGAAAGAGCATAAATATAAAATATCCAATACTTTTATTATAATATCTAATGCAACACTGAACTTTCTTATTGGATTTTATAAATTAACTACAATATTTTGTATTTCGCTACCTTAATACATAAAGGCCCTAACTCACATTTTTTTAAGTCTCGTATTTATTATATTTTTTATAAGTAACCGTCTAAAGTAATTGAAAAAGAAGATTAAAAAAAAAATATTTTGTATTTCGCTACCTTAATACATAAAGGCCCTAACTCATATTTTCTTAAATCACGTATTTATTATATTTTTTATAGGTAACCGTCTAAAGTAATTAAAAAAGAAGAATAAAACACGATTAAAATAAAACTGAGTTAGGGCATTTCTATATTAATCGCAATGATTTGATCATTTGCAAAGACTATTTGCACCAAACAAGGAATACTGCCATTTAAGCTTTATAAACGGCAAAAACTTAGAACGTCATTACGCCCAAAATTACGTAGACCAAACTAACAACGTTACGTTTCACAGTATATTCGAACGTTTCAAAGGTCATTTAACGAAAACAAAAATAATATAAACATCGTAAAAATTCTTACCTTGTTGATCGAAAGCTGGTAAATTCCATTGCGGTGGTGTTGTCAATACTGCTGCTAAATCCAAGTGATCCATGTTTTTTAACTTTAAAATTTACAAAATTTACTTAAAAATTGTTTTTGACTGGCAATAAAAATTTCCATTCAT
This sequence comes from Lypha dubia, assembly GCA_947311025.1. Lineage (NCBI taxonomy): Eukaryota > Metazoa > Arthropoda > Insecta > Diptera > Tachinidae > Lypha > Lypha dubia. The sequence continues at coordinate 100,172,875 of OX371261.1, forward strand.
AAAAATTACTGCAACTTAAAAAACAGCTCCACTCTGTGGTATGAAATTTTGTCGAATAAAATAAAATGCACCGTGTTTTTTAGTCTTTTCGTTGTTTCGGTCGCAATCTTATCTCCAAAATTATTGGCAAGTATTAGTTTATTCCCAAACGAGGTATTTATTGTTGTTGTTATTAAGCACCTTTACAAATAATTATTGACTGTTTTCAGTGACTATTTTTTGTTGTTTTTTGTTTTAATTTCTGTTAATGTTTGATTGTTTTTTTTTTTATTTCGTTATTTCGTTATTTGGCGTTAGAGTTTTTTTATTTATCTTTTTCTTCTCTCCATTCAGAAATATACAATTTATAAAAACTTTTGTTAATCGTATATTTATATTCGTTAGCGAAAATGATATCTGTAATTGATAAGAAGAGAAAAACGAGAAAAAAACAGATTAAATAAAAATTCATTTGATTAAAATTAAATAAACAAAGGAAGGAGAGCAAAAGACTGACTTTGAAACTTATTCATAATTAAAAATTTATATTTATAAAATTGTTCACACTGCAAACAGTGGACTTTTGATGAGTACTTCTCAGATATATATTATGTTTCTTCTACTGAAATTTCCCACCGTGTTTCTTTATGGAGCAAAACTTTGTAATGAAACTGAACCAGCAGTTCTTAATACAGATACTTGTAATGTAACGGCTCAATAAATCTAAAAGATATTCAAACTAATGTTGTTTAGGCATATAAAAATTCTAAGTAATAAGATTTGCATGTGAAAACTCCGTGTGTGGAATTTCCAAATAAATGCCAAAAAAATCCCAATAATCGGTTTTTTAGTATTTTCCGGATTTTTTTTCTTATTTTTAATTAATAAAAAATAAGGAACGTATTTCAATACAGAAAATTATTAAGAAAAAATATCTTCTTTCAAAAAACATACATACAGTGTACTCTCTCCTAAAGGACACCTTCCATAAGCGGATACCTCCCATATACGGACACTGTTTTCAGTACCAAAAAAAAATTGTAATGAATTTCAAAAATATTTCCCTCTTAAGCGGACAACCCTCCCATAATAGGACGCCGACACTTTTTTCCACAATGTATGACATTTTATTTCCCCATAACCATACAGCTTACAGCATGGTAACACTATTTTTAGGAAAAAACCGCCAAGATAAAATTTCGGATTTTTTAAATTCAGTTGAATATCTGGTCTTTCAAGCTTTTTCTTTTTTATTCACAAAAAATATTAATGAAAATTTTTTTTACTTCGTCTTATCCTTATATGTATGTTTTTGTTTTGGAAATAAAAGTGTTTAAAGATTAATATATGTATTACTGATCTTTTTGTGTTTCTCTCATAAACGAACACTTATCATACGCGGGCAAACTCGTCAGTTCCTTAGGCGTCCGCTTAAGAGAGAGTACACTGTACATATGTACATACACATGTATGTATGACAAAAAAGCAAAAGGATGCTGTAAAATTTTTATTTATAAATTTTTGCGCTCAGATAAAAAAATTATGTAGAGTTAAATGCGGAGAAAATAACACAAACAAATTTTTTTCTGCGATCACTACAATTCCCAAAGAAATTTTCGAAAATCCCAAAAATGGGATTTTTTTTTTTTGTTTTCGGAAGGCTTTTTGACAATATTTAACCCTGCATTTACACATGTAAGTAATTACTTGCAAGTATTGTATACGTCTTATCAACGAAAATGTCGAAATTATAGCCGAAAGTCTTGCAAGTTGATCGAGTGTTTACACAGTTTTCAGTAAGTTCATTTTCAAAATGTTCTCGAAGCGTAAGCATGCTATGAAAAAATTATGTTTACTTTTAAAAATATGTGAATGTAGTATTGCCGATATCATAAAATTACTGAAAAGAATATTTGGTTTAACAAATTTTTTTTTTCAAAATGCATGAAATTCATGCTTAAAAATACCATTAAGATGCGTTGTTGTATAGATGTTTTTGTTTTTTATATTTTTTATAAATACACAGAAAATCAGCTATAAACATTACTTTTATTTTACTAAATACTGGTAAATTGGTATAAAACTCATCCTCGGTAGCACTGTTTCTTCACTTGTCATTTTACTTGCCGTAAGTGTCAAAAATTTACTTACAAGTAAATTCTGTTGTAAGTAGAGCTGCAAGTCCAAAAATTATGCTGGTGTTAGTGAAAAAGTGTGAGTGTATTGAGTTTTTCGCGCTTGCACTTGCATGTGTAAACGGCAGGTAAAAGTACATATACATATGCATATTATAAAAATATTGGTCTATTCTGAATATATGTATGAAATAATGAAAATTTTTAAGAAAAAATTTTCCTGGGCTATTCATGATAATAAAAAATACATATCGGATAATTATTTTGGTCTATTTTTTACAATTTTAAAATACAGTAGAACATCTTTTTTTTATAAAGGACTACCCCCTCGTTATAAAATAATATTAAAAGTATTTATATATCCTATTGTGAAAATTTAATGACGATCGGTCCAGTAGTTAAGATTAGGTATATTACGATTTTTAATTTTCCTAAAAAGGCGCGTGGTCCCACCCACTTTTCTCCTGGTACGTAATCCAAATTATGGCAATACCATATGTACCAAATATCATCGACGTAGGTCGAAAAATTCCCAAAATATGGCGATTTAAATTTTTAGGTTATATGGGCGGTGCCACGCCTCTTTGTCCAATCAAAATTTCATATAGTCTATTATTCATCCGAGAGTTCCAGTTAAATACTGTGAAAATTTCAGGAAGATCGGTCCAAGGGTTTGGCCTCCTATAAGGAACAAACAAACAAACACACAAACAAATAAACAAACACGCATTCGGTTTTATATATAGATACTGTTAAATTTTAACTTATCATTATTTTTGACAAAAAATTTTGACTTATGCGGAGAAAATAAAACAAAAAGTATGTTTTTGAGAATCTCATTATTCCCAAAAATATTGTGAAAAATCCCGGAAATGGGCATTTTTATTATTTTAGCCGTATTTTTCGAATTTTTCGAAATACTTACTAGACCTGTAGGTGACATTATGGAATTTGATGTATTTTTTACATAGTATATAGAGGTCTATTCTAAAACTGCCGCTCCAGGGAAATGCAGATCAGTGATGTTACGAATATCAATTTTTAGTATTCGCGAATACGAATACGAATATTTAAAACAGTATTCGCCGAATACGAATACGAATATTTCTTTTGAGGTTTATAATTCAAATTTAATTGGAAAAAATCCCTGCCTTTGCGTTAGTAACTATAAATGAAAAAAAAAATAGTGATTTAACATTATTATTGCATTAAGATGCCGAATTTGAAAACCTCTACAGAACATTTTTTAATTATTTTACTTACATACTTTCAGATTTCGTTTTTCTTACTCTGCGTGAAATACAATGGGTTTTTTTTAATAAAAATTAATATATTTTTTTACATTTTATGTACTTTTTTTAAACTTTTGTATGAATTTTTTTTTGGAAAATGTATGGGAAAATTATTCGAAAAATATTCGCTTGAATTTGGCGAATACGAATACGAATATCTTAAAACAGGCGAATAGTCGAATACGAATACGAGTATTCGTAACATCACTAATGCAGATAACTTTTGGTGCTGCACAGGGCTCTATACTAGGCCAAGATCTCTGGAATGCCAGCTACGATGAAATACTAAAACTAGAAATGCCTGAAGCTACTTTTCTTGTTGGGTACGCAGATGACATAGCAGCTGTCATTACCGCAAGAAACAACGAAGATGCTCAGCGAAGATTGAGACAACTAATGATAAGGACCAAGGGTTGGCTAGACGCACGTGGATTGCAGCTCGCAATGCACAAAACGGAGATACTATTTTTAACCAAACGGCAAATACCCGTAGAGATAGATGTACGCATAGGCGACGAAATACTTACTGCAAAAAAAGAAGTAAACTATCTCGGAATAAGACACAACTGACATTTTCAAATCAGATCCAGTTTGCTGCGAAAAAAGCTGCAAAGCAGCTGAGCAGATTAATGGCAAATATCGGCGGCCCTATTTCAAGCCGAAGAAAACTTCTTATGGAGTTCTGCAATAGTATATTATTGTACGGAAGCGAAATAAGGGCACATGATGCACTGAAGAATAAGTGCAGAGCGAAAAATCTAGTCGCAGTGCAGAGAACAGCAGCACTAAGGGTCAGCTCAGCATACCGAACTGTATTCGCATCAGCAGTCCTTGTAATCGTGGGAATGAAGCCTATAGACTTACAAGCAGTTGAACGAATGGACATTTTTAACACAAAATTAATTAACCACCTACCAGCGGAACAAATGGAAGCCATTAAACTGCAAACCACAGATAAATGGCAAATACGCTCGAATACGGTCCTGTAATTTGGGATCCTCAGTACAACATCTATATAAAAAAAATTGAATCAGTTCAAAAACAATTTTTGTTATTTCGTCTACGCTATCTTCAATGGAATCCAGCCTTGAATCTGCCACCTTATCGGAGTGGATTAGCACTTATCAACCTTCCGACACTGAAAAGCCGAAGGATCGTATCCAACATTGTCTTTTTCTTAAACTTAGTTCAAGGAAAAATTGATTCTATCTCGAAATGGACGGAACGAAAAAATGGAGAAGTTAAATTTTACATAACACAGATGTTATCTGGACATGGTTACTTCAGAAAATATGTACCTCTACAGAATGGGGAAAATGCAATAACACTTTCTTTATTTACGAGGTAAATGACACTTCAGACGATGCTGAAGACACGTTCTTCAGTTGTTGGCAATGGCTCGCTATTCGCAGACAACTAGAAACACAAACAGGGGAATTAACTGCTGAAAATATTATTGAAATGATGATAAGCAGCGACGAAAATTGGAAGGCAATCGAGCAATACATTGTAAAAGTTCTCCGCTTCAAAAACCGGGACCTTGACGCGTCTTAAAAAGGTATTAAAACTAAAACAGGTAAGTGAACTAGCCGTAGCCACCACAAGAGAAGGTTAACTTACCAAACAACAGGATCCACCTAGAAGTAATAATGCTAGTAGCGGTGCCCAGGTGGGCAATATATCCTAGGAGAGATAAGGTTGGTTTTTAGCCGGTAAACGTTAAAACGGAGCCCGGCATGAGGCGTGGATGACGATCCATGTATCATGCGTAATGCATTTCCCCAACCAAACACCCAAAAAAAAAAATTTAAATTCCCTGGCAACCACAAATTACCAAAATTTAAAAAAACATATATTTTTGCAAATTTTTTTTTATAATTTCCAAATAATTAACTATTTCTTTTTCTGTCAAAATCCGAGAATATCAAAATTTTTAAAAATTTTATATACATATATAATTACAAAATTTCTTTTAATTGGGTCAAAAGTATCAGAATGGCATAGGTTTGATCTCTCTATTAACCCGAAGTGAGCCAATGTGGGGCCCTGTGTGTCTAATTCCGCTAAAGACATAAAATTCCCGAAGTAATTTTAAACTTATTGGCACCTCCTTAAATGCCATATGAAATTTCATTTCAATCAGGCATTCAGAAATTACATTTCCAACACAAATTTCCCACTGTGCGTTAGTGTTTTAGTACTCTTTAGAAAATATCCTTCTCGATGAAACTAAAATTTTACCGGTCTACACAAAATTAAAAATTATATGATCTACTAAAAAAAATAAAAATTTAAGTGGATTTAATCATCTGACCGAGACTGTATGTTTAGTAAATAATAAAGCAGGCATTTGTTTAAATTAAAAAAAGTAATACTCTTAAGAAATTTTGGAAAACTTTTTTTTTCTCAATTTATAGGTTTTGAATTTACCATTTTACATTGTTTTGCCCCAAAAGAAAAACAAAACATAAATTGTTGTTTTTCGCATGTGTGGAAATAATGTTTATAATGAATAAGAAATTTTCGTAATGAAAACAATTGAAATGTTTGGCCTTGATTTAAGAAAATAATTGGAAATACTGAAGAGAACTTTAATGAACTAAAAAGTAAGATTCATACAAAATACAACCAAGAAAATTTATAGAATTGGTTGTGCGGGGAAGAAGATCAAATTGTAATATTTCTATGTATGTATATGTATACATAGTACATACATACATACATCCACACAATAGTATGTACATACATACATACATAGTTTGTATTGTATGTGTATGTAAAATAAAGTTTTTCAAATCCAAAATTTATTATGCATAAAAAACCTTAAATTGCTTTAAATAATCCATTTTAGTTAAAATTTGTTGTTTGATTTGTTTAAAAACTAATTCTAACATTTTACTTTCGTAATATATTTGGCATTATTTTTTTATCTTCTATCAATTTGTGTATCGTGCGAAAAGCGTCATTTTTCGGTCAATTCTTAAAAAGAAATACTCGTACACGTTTTTTTACATGATTTTCTTGTTCTGTTGCTATTTTGTATGAAAAAGGTGTGGTCATGCTGCCTGCCTTCATCTGCTTTGTACATTATTTCTTGCACTCTCCCTCTAATTTAGGAGTACAACACATACATCTTTACTCTTTTTTCTAATTTAATTTAAATTTGAAAAGCGTTTAACATTTTATCTAAATTGCGAAAAAAAAAAAAACATAAAACAACGAAAAAATTTGATTTGGACTAAATGTTTCTGGGTGAATTACAGGCTTTTTTATTGTATTTGGTACATTAGTGGGCCATGTGTCGTTTTGTTTGTTTGGTTTTTTAAATGAAAAGGCATGCACAAACGTGAAATAAAAACAAATAAAAAAGTTCAAATTATTTTTAGTAAAATTTAAAGAAAATTTAAAAAGTGAATAAAAATCCAAAAAAATTTCGTACACAAATTAATCAAAATTAAAATAAATAAATCGAAAATAAATTGCTTGCAGTTTTATTTCGATTAATTTCAATATTTTGAAATTCGTTGTGTAAAAATAAAATTTTGGTTTTTTTTTAAATATGCACTAAAAAATATTACGCCTACATGCTTAAAAATTTCAGAAAAGTATAAATATTTTATTATGGTATACGTTCATCGCCATAAAAATATTATATGGTCGGAAATATATAAAACGATGACGTAAAAAGCAAAATAGGCAAAAATATGCACTAAAAAATCAATGCCAAAATGCTTAAAAAGCTTATTTTGGTACACATTCATAGCCTTAAATATGCGGAACAGTCGAAAATATGCAAAATTATGCTGTAGATAAATATGCAAAAATATGCACTAAAAAATATGTAGCATACATGATTAAAAATTTCTAAAACGTATAAATATTTTATTTAGGCATAAATTCATTGCCATAAAAATGCTATATAGCCCGAAATATGCAAAACTATGATGTTAAATGCAAAATATGCTGTATGAAATTTATGCTAAAATTCTTAAAAATCTCTGAAAAATGTAAATATTTTATTTGGATATACATTCATAACCTTAAATATGTGGTACAGTCGAAAAAATTGTGCTGTAAATAAATATGCACTAAAAAATATGACGCCTACATGCTTAAAAATTTCAGAAACGTTCATCGCCATAAAAATATTATATGGTCGGAAATACATATATAAAACGATGACGTAAAAAGCAAAATAGGCAAAAATATGCACTAAAAAATCAACGCCAAAATGCTTTAAAAGCTTATTTTGGTACACATTCATAACCTTAAATATGCCGAACAGTCGAAAATATGCAAAATTATGCTGTAGATAAATATGCAAAAATATACAATAAAAATATGATGCATACATGATTAAAAATTTCTACAACGTGTACATATTTTTTAGGTATAAATTTATCGCCTTAAGTATGCGATATAGTCCGAAATATGCAAAACTATGATGCAAAATATGCTAAATATATGCATAATGAAATTACTTCCAAAATTCGTTAAAAGTTTCTAAACGTATAAATATTGTATTTGGGTCTACATTCACCGGAAGTACGGAGAATAGTCGGCAATATGCAAAATTATGCTGGAAAAAGTAAAATATGCAAAAAAATCAAATTAAAACTATTAAAAAATTTATTTTATTTAGGTAAACTTTTATCGCACAGGAAAAAACATGCTACTGCATATTTGTGGTTCCCCCGATTATCAGCAATAACGATTTAAGTGTTCATATGGTATGAATTATTTAAACACAAAACTGTTTTTTTAATCCATTCTTTCGATATTTTTGCTTTCTTTATGGCATTCATCCTACATCCTTATACTCATTAGTATACTAATATTTGGAACAGTTGCTTTTCCTCTCCATCTAATGGTCATACGGATTAATAAACCGAATTTAGTTTATAGTGAAACAAACCTCAATAAATCAATATATTTTACACAAATTATTTGTTGAAAAATTGTACAACTGAAAACTGTAAGAGATTTATCGCCTGCCAGCAATTATCGTTCCCAAAAGGCGTACTTTTTCCGTCTTAAAGGCATTACAAAATTCAAACAATTATGGTCCCTCTGAGAGGGGTGCTCCTGCGTTACCACGTCATCATGTTAAGGAGATTACAATAGTTTTCGTGAGTACTTTTTTTTTACATGCAGTTAAACGTTTGCTTTTACTTTTCTTCTGCTACAAGTATTTGTTTTTGTTTTTTTCTAAATATATTTTGAAATCGCATATTTCCCATCGACCACAATTTGTTTATGGTTAAATGAACGTTTGTAATCAATGTTTATTTTTATTTATATGTACATTTTTCTTTCATTTCAAGTTAGATAATAAGAAATAAATATTTCTTGCTGTTTTTAGTGCGTCATTGGCAAATATTTTTCTAAAGTAAAACAAAAAAATACTGAAACTTATCATCAGGCGATTAGAAGATTAGCAACACAAGTCCTTTTTGTATTATTCAGCATCTTTTGTATTAAATAATTAAATAAAATGAACATCAATCAATATTTGGAATACGCTATTGATGGGGAAACTTAATGTATCACTTTGCACCATTGCATTGCTGGGAGTTTGTGTTCGTAAGACAATTTGCAAAGTTTACAACGACATCCTGGTACACAAACATTTATTTAGTGAGTACGTTTAATAATTGTATTTCGGTAATTTTTTTTTTTTTTAATTCCCAACTTCGGAATATGTATAATATTACTTTTATTAAAAATCGTCAAGCAACATTTGGTTATTTATTAACATGAGAAAGCGCTAACTTGACACCACTGCTGATAATCTGATATTCTTATCATGGCACAGATAAGAAAAGTTGCTAATTAATGCTGGGAACACAATTGGGACGAACGCCGAATTTCGTCTAGCACGACGAATTCGTTGGCAAAAGTTCGTTGCGTAAATTCGTCGTGTGGCGCACAACTGGGACGAACAAACAACTGCTGTCATAATAATCCAAAAAATTGTGTGTATTTTTTATTACAAATTTGTGTTTATATACATACAAACATAACAACGATAGTGTTACCGTATAGAGAAAATAATTCCTTTATAAAATTAAACATTAAAAAAAACTATTAAAAACAAATTTCTAATTTCAAATAATTATATATATTTAAATAAAATCCTCTATATCATAAAAAGAAGAACTTATTAAAGTAAAAATTAACATTATTTACTAATATATTTTAAAACTAAAAAAAACATGGTAACGCTGTACTGATTTCTTCGTTGTTCGTCGGCGTATGAAATAGAAATAAATCTATCAGAGAATTCGTCACGTACGACGAATTTCGCCGACGTCAGTGCTGTGTTCACTTTCATATGAATGCATGTGTTCTATTTTTGACGACGAATATTCGCAGCGAAAAATTCGTCGTTCGTCCCAATTATGTTCCCAGCATAAAGAGCTTTATAACAATTAAATAGTATGTAATTCTGTTTTCTATAATAAAAATAAAGAAATTTGCAACAAATTGATAAGAGAGCGGAAAAAGATGAAACAGTTAAGTACTCTTTCACTGCGTTACCGGATAATTTTAATGCGATCTCGTCAAAACTTTTTTTTTTATTTTTTCAAAATTCTAAATAAAAACATTAAAGTATACTTTGATACACGTTATTTAACGCTAAACTAAACACGGTAGATCATAACAAAGTTATTTTGGGAGGCTGCAACAACCCTTCACTAGTACTCATACGTATTTCATACATATGTTTCGCCACTTATTAAGTGGCTCGGTGGTATGTAAATATAAATCCGCACAAAAACATAAATGTGAAAATAAGGCCAAGTTCCTATCCAAAAAATTTCGGCCTTAAAAGTACTGCGATAAAAATAAGGACCAAGTTCTTGATAAGTACAATTCCATCTCATTTCTAGGCAACCGATAAGCTTGGCAATATTTTTCCAAGAATTCTTTCCCATATTAGAAAGGCAAAAAAATTGTTTAAATAGTTGATATTCTTCCCAATTAGTATCCACTTTACGAAAATTGTAAAGATGGACAATTGAACGCTGATGAGAGGTGTAGCGGCCTTGAAATCGGTATACTGATACGTTCTACTAATCTGATTGGAGATAAGAATGTTTTTCAAAAATAAAAAAAAAAATCATAGTAATTTGAATTTTCATTAATTCAATAAAACTGAAATTGAGCCTAATAATAATAATTTCTCATCATTATTTAAGTAAAATTCAATTGAAGAGTTATGAGTAATTGATTCAATTACGGATATAATTGAAGCTAATTGAAAATTTTTTAAAAATAATTATTTCACTAAATATCAATTTATTAATTACTCGATAGTAACAAACAGTTTTAGAAAAATTGCGTGATTTTAATTGTTTCGATTAAGGAATCAATTGAAGCTACTTTTTAATTTGCAACTCATTTAATTGAAATTTTTTTAAAAATCTCAATTTCACTAAATATAATTTTATCAATTTTTTAGTATTCGTTAACATTTTTAGAAAAAAGTTGGTTTTTGATAACATAATTTTAATTGATTAAATTAAGGAAATAACGAAAGAATACGAGAATTTTTGTAATTCCTTTTTATTCCATTTTTACATATTGAAACAATTTTGGTTAGTATGGACGCTGATGAGAGGTGTAGCGGCCTTGAAATCGGTATACTGATACGTTCTACTAATCTGATTGGAGATAATAATGTTTTTCAAAAATAAAAAAAACTCATAGTAATTTGAATTTTCATTAATTCAATAAAACTGAAATTGAGCCTAATAATAATAATTTCTGATTTTAATAATTTATATATAAAAAAAGGCATAAAAAACGTTTGCTGTATTCAACAGAAAAACATGGAACAAAACTAAAAGATAAAAAAGGGCCTTAAAATATTTTCAATCAAATGAACAACAAAATTTTTTTGGAACAATTTTTCTATTTGAGGTAAGTTTTTCCTACCACTTCTAATTTTATGTATTTTAATTTATAAAAAATTATGCTGTGCAATACAGAAGAAGTCCTTCAGCCTGTCTACGAACAAGGTTTTTGGTAATGGAAAAAATTATCTTAAAATTTGTGATTAATATTTAAAAACTGCAATTTCCCGGCATAAGCAGCCTTCACTGGGCTTACAAGTAGGGTTGCCAGACGGACTTGTTTTGGCTGGATTGTCCAGCTTTTTAATGGCCTGTCCAGTTTCAAGCTAAAAAGAAATTTGTCCAGCTAAAATTTTTTTTCAAAAAATGCTCTTATTATTTATTGCTTTAAAATAATTTGCATAAATTTCCTTATTGGAACATAATGCATCTGCAATAGCGCTATGATTTCTATTTTCGATTTAATTCGTATGTACAGTACTATTTCCATGTAGATACATACATATGAATGAACTGAAAAAATTTTAATTTAGTTATATTTTGTTATGTTATTATTGTATTAAAGTACGAGTATTATAAAAAACAATTGCCCAATTCACAATCCTAGTTGTATCGCTTATTGTTGTATATGAAAACACAAATTTCTTTTCACAGCAACTTGCTAATCAACAACAACAAAAGCTTTTTGCGGACAATTATTCATTTTATGTTATTTTTAGCTGTGGGTCATTTAAGAACTTAAAAAATAAAAGTTGCCCCAAATTTAAAAATACAAATGATCCAAAAGGTGGTGCTGTTATTTTCATCAAACAAAACTTTGGTGTTAGTTTTTATTTTTGGTTTGCAGTCGATTTTTTACGAAGCCTTCAGTTCTATTTATTTAACGGAAACAGCTACTACAGAACAGAGAGCCCCATGATTGTTAGCATTGGGTGCGTTCAGCAGTTTGCTTTGATTACTGAGCGATGAGCGAACATGTTGAGTGAGCGCTCATTGTTTTGGGTAACAAAGAGAAAGTACGATACATTTCATAAAATTACGATATTTCAGTTCAGTTTGACTTTTGAATCAAATTTCATAATATAGATTGTTCAGAAAAATTAAGCAAATCAAAAGCTGCTACATCTAAACTGTTTAGTAGCAGGGTTTTCAGCTGAACGCACCCATTGTTATTTTAATTGTTACATAGTGTAATTGCCGTAAAATTATATAAAACCATAATTAATTGTTTCAGGCATAACAGCTGCAGTAAATAACTGCAGCAAATTCGTTCAATTTATAGTCAAAACTCTGTAAAAATTTGCTGTTGTTGAAGCACTGTGGAACACTATGTTCTTTTGTGTTTATTTTTATATGCTACGGTTCGTAGTATAATAATCAGAGAAAATTAGAAATTTTTAACATACATATTTCAAGAAGCAAAGGAAATTTTGAATATCCAACATCACGTAGATTTCAACATACACCGCTGAATAGAACAAATTTTGTTTTCGATAGAAAACTCGTCAATATTCTTGTGTATAATACTTTCACTACCTTCTAGAATTACATATCCCATTTAAATCGTTTAAATAAACTTAGCGATTTTTATAAATCGTAAATGTGGCAACTTCTTTCCGGTAGGAAATTTAATAATTCCTACTTTAACATCACTTAAGCAGAGAAAGAAGCAGCGTTACCAACTTTGAAATTTCAAAAGGCACCAAAATGGAGAAAAAAAAACGCGCCATTTAACAAAAAACCACCAAGTTCAGATTATTTTTTTTATTGAAAATTTTTATTGAATTACATAATATTGCGTCTTTACAACATTTAACTTTAGCCAAAAATTCTAATGTTGATATAATATTGAGCCAATGCATGAAGTGAATCATTCTCCACCCTTTTTCAATACTAGATAATATTTCGACATCGTATTCAAATTGTACTGCTAATGGCATGATATCATATTTGCAATGGGATAAAACATTTTGTACAATGCTGGTTGTTGATGTCGGTTGTAGATAAATGGGCTTAAAGCTGCAATGTGTTTCCGTGTTCCAGCATGCCGAAGAAGGTTGGATATTTCAGCGTGATTTGCAATAAAAAAATCTTGCTTTTGTGTTATTATTTGTTCAAGGCCGAATCCATTGCTTAAACTCACATTGTGATTCCCAAATCCTTTTGTATTTCGCTTATGATCTCCTTTTTTAGACTCCATTCTTGACGCTAACTTTAAATATTTCTTTTAGTAAATAGAAATTTTATTAGTTTTAGTGTTACAACACTTTATCTAAACGCATTTTTTATGCATTTAATAAAAAACGAACAATGATCGCAAGTCTCAAGAATACTTTGTTTTTGCTAAACTCTTTAACAGACTTGAAAACAACTTTTACGACAAAAAAAAAAAATTAAGTACTCTGAAAATCTAAAAGGGACAACAAATTTCTTATAATGAAATGTTACAAATTATCTATAACAACAAGACGGTTTAACGGTTTTTGTGAATGTGTTTTGGCACCTCTTAAAGGCCGTGCCGCACTATTCTACACAGTCGCGCGATTTGCAAAATATGACATGTGTGCTAAAAATGTATAGTAGTGTGGACTAAAAATGAAACTGTGTGACAGATTTTTTGGCAAGTCGTGCGATTAGTAAAATTTTATGAAAATTTTCATAAAATGATAGTTTTCATGCGATCAGAGGAGTATTCATTGTCAAACAGATGTTTTGGCATCAGATTTGTAGGATAGTGTGGCACCTACAACACCATTTTGAAACGATTTTTTAAAGTCGGTCAGATTTTTGCAAGATTTTCCTGTGAATGAATCGTACGATTGTGTAGGATAGTGAAGCACAGCCTTAAACATCATTAATGGTTGCTCTTATTATGGTCTGTAAAATTTAATGTAAAAATTGTACACAAATTGAATGAAATGGTATTGAAACAAACTGAAACAAAAAAATTTTGTGTTTAATATGATTTGGAGCCATCCAAAATTAAAAAAAACGTACCAAAATTAAAGAAAAAGCGCACCACGCACCAACTCGGATATTTTTCGCACAAAACATTTAGAAAAGCACCAAAAAAGGTGCGAAACGCACCAAGTTGACAACGCTGGAAAGAAGGTCATTTGCCACACAAAAACATGTGAATAAACAAAAGCTTCTTCTTTATTCTGGCACTCACATTGAACTAACTGTTTAGCACAAATACTAACTTAGCTTAAGCACTTGTCAAACTTACCGTTATTTTCTCTTCGCTGAATTTGTTTAATATTTTTTTTTTTTATTATTAAAATAAATTCGTTTTCGTTGAATATGGCTTTTAATTAAACTTTCTGCGTATAGTTTTACACTAAGCGAAATTTAAGCTAAATACGATATAAGAGCCATTACATACTTATATACTCGCATATTCGTTATTGTTAAGCAGCGCAAACAATAAACACACATATACTTTTTATGCGCCAAGAAAACGTTTATTGAGTTCAAATACCCTTGAGTTAAAAAACCAGATACAAAGATATTATAATTAAATGCACAAAAGATAATAAATATGAGTCAATTAAAAACTTATAAATTGTTTAAATGCAAAACATTGCAATCAATAAGTATTTGGTTGTTTTTTTTTTTTTTGCTCTTTTGTTGCAATTAAACGCAGAAACGCCTCTTTTATTTGTAAATCGTTAATACCGCCGCTTAACAAATAATCGTTACTTAATAAACGTTGCACCAAACTTGCAATAATTTAAAACTAATAATACTTTAAAAATAGAAACTAATTATATTAGATGACACCACCGCATTCTCAGAGGTGAGTTTAGGTACTGATCGTCAACGTAAGTAAAGTGTTTTTTTTTTTTTTTTTTTTTTTTTTACTACAGAATTATTAAACAAAAAATAAACAACGACATAAATTGATTGCAAAAAGCAACAGAAACAACAACATATAAAACACATATAAAATTTTTATACGTTTCAATGTTTTCGTATGTTTTTTTTTTTTTTTTTTGCTATTTTGTATTTCCATAGGGCGGCAAGATAATAATAAAAATATTGAAAATAAAAACAGAGATAAAAGTTTCGTCTAGCACATGGCCTCTTAAGGAGACAACGAACGAACGTCACACTCAATCAATATGGTTTATAGAAAAAATTTATTGAAAATTGTACATACAAATTTTGGAGAGACTAATTCATGATGATTTTAGAAAATGTTTTGTCTGATTTTTTTTTATTTTTTATTTTTGTGGTATGAGAATACAAACAATTTATTAATTTGTATTGATAAGAATTAGTCATAAATAGTGTGTGTTGAGTTTTTCAAAAAGTGGCTTTTCAATTTTTTTACCAATAAAATGACGAAAAACAAATCACTACAAATAACTATTTAAGAAGCAAAGGAAGTCATTAAATCGTTTAGTGCTTCTTCGTAATTTTAAGGTTATGTTTTAAAGTAAGTCAATTCCGATCGAAAGTGGTTGCAATTCCGCAAAAACGGGTCTTTAGAAATCGATTTTTTTTTTGTAATTACACCACTTTTAAAATGCAAAATGAAATTGCCAATGAATTTTTCTACTAACTTCATTAAGGCCGTGCTTCACTATCCTACACAATCGTACGATTCATTCAGAGGAAAATCTTGCAAAAATCTGACCGACTTTAAAAAATCGTTTCAAAATGGAGTTGTAGGTGCCACACTATCAAACAAATCTGATGCCAAAACATCTGGTTGACAATAAATACTCCTCTGATCGCATGAAAACTATCATTTTATGAAAATTTTCATAAAATTTTACAAATCGCACGACTTGCCAAAAAATCTGTCACACAGTTGCATTTTTAGTCCACACTACCATACATTTTTAGCTCACATGTCATATTTGGCATATCGCGCGACTGTGTAGGATAGTGCGGCACGGCCTTAAGTTGTAAACAATAAAAAAAAAAACTTGCCTACTTTTAGGTGCGGGAGTAAAATAAGATTTGAATGTCAAGAAAATAAAGCTTAATGTGAGCTTTGCTAGTAAAAATAAATTGATAATTAATACATAAATGAGCCGTTTATTTTGAAAGTGACATAAGTCACTTTTTTTATTGCAATTTTTTTACAAATGAAAAGATACCGTTCAATTGTATTTAGTGTTGCCATTCACTCGATTTTTTTGAAAAAGCGACTTATGCCACTTTCAAAATAAACACCTCGAATACGCTATTTATAGACCGATTTAATTTTTTTTTTTTTTTTGTCAAAGAAATTACTCTAATCTTTTGTGGGATTAATAAAATAAAATAAAATAGAACTGAATTATATCAGGTTTTAAGTTTTTGCACAGTTGCGTCGATTTGGTTTTCTTCACAACAAGAATTATCTAGATTTTTAATTCAATATTTCAATGAAGAGCGTACGATATTCGCCACGATCGTACACAGAAGTCTTCTTATAGATTATCTCTAAATCTACAGTTAGCAAATAGCAAATTTTAAACCATTTTACCTAGAAAAGTCTTATCTTCTCAAAATTTATCGTTCGTTATACCAGAAAGTAGGTTTACCAGCAAAAAGTTCTTAACACGATATGAAAAGTTTTATATAGAGAACTTACAAATATATAAAGAGATCGGGAGGAACATGCATACGTACCTGAAAAGAGAAAAAAAAATTTTTTTTATAAGTTTTGGTGTAGACTAGAAAAAACAAATTAATTTTTATCTTAAGAATAGTAACATTTCTAGCTTTTTATCTATACAATCATTTCAGTGGTATACTTAATTACTATTAGTAGTGAATATCCCCAGACAACTGATAAAAGAAACTAACTTAAATAAAAAGCAAAAGTAATTGAAAAACAATTACTTTTTTCAACAAATACATATTTTCAGTTTTAAAATTCAAGGTTTAAAAATTTGCTAAAAAAAAAAGAAATAGTAAAGAGAAGAAAAATTTACATAAACTCAAATCAAATTTAAAAGGTGTGTTCAAACACGAACCGAAGATAATTAAAATAATTAATAACCCAAAGTCTTTTGTGAGCTCTACAGCAAACAAATAATTTTTAAAATAAACTATTATTTTATAATTTTTTCCAACAGACACTATCATGAACACATTTGAATATAAGAAATTATATATTTAAAAAAAATAAGTTAATTTAAAATGCCAGTTACACAAAACTTCCTAGAGACCGCTGAGAAGTTACAAAGAAAAAAACAAATTGAATTAAAACTGCACACTATAGGAATGTAACAATAACGAGGAAATTGTTGGCTGCAGAAAAAGGAAACTAAAGAAAACTGTTGTTTTCGTTTTTTAAAATGTGAAAGAGTTTCATTTAAAAAGAATGACTGTAAAAATTTTCTTTTAACGGCGAATTAACTGTCAGTTAAAGTGAGAAGAAATTATTGCAATTGAATTTTAGGTGGGTGGAAGGTTTTTTTTTTTTTTTTTGTTGTTTTTTTTTTGTTTTACATTGATATAAATTTACAACCGACAACGCGATTTCAACAAATAAAATCTAAGTGAATGTTTGTATGCCTGTATCAGATCGATGTACTCTTAAACCAGTGACCCAATCTTACTAAATTTTCACAGAATATTTGTAATTGTTTAGAAGAAATAATAATATAATATGGAGCAACTTTTTATTTTCTTATATTTGTGAAACTAAAGCGGCTAAGAACTTGATATTTTTTACACGTGCCCCATTGTTATTGTTTTAAAAAAGATCTATATAAAAATTTCACAAGTAGGCGTGTTCCCTCCCATTTAATAAAATTGCAGCCAATTTTCAAAAATGTTTATCAAACTAAACTGCAAGCACTTGCTTGATCAAGCAAATAAAGAATTTTCAAAATCGATACTTAAATAGAGGAGTTATACGATAATCAACATTTTAGGGGAACAACTTGCCCTCGATCTTCCAAAAAATTATGAAAATCAATTCATAAATTATTAAGGATGATGGAGGTTCAAACAATAAAACAAAAATAGTATAATACAAAATGTTTTACAATTTTGATGTTTTGAGATTTTGTATGGTGACACGCCTCTCCCATTATGAAGATCCACTATGAGAGGATTTTTAGAAATTCGAATTTTAAGGAGATACAAATTAATTAAATATCGGTGTTGGCTGAAGTGGTTAGCGCGTTGACTACTAATCAAACAATGAATTGGGGCCTGGGTTCAAACCCTGGCCAGAGCAAGTCAATCAACATCATTAATTTCTCTAATATACATTAGTGAGATGTTGTATTAATTGTTGTCGGACTATTTAAGTGATGAAGGCATAGCACTGGTCACTAAAAAACTGTTCCGACAGCGATTGATGCTGTTCCAAGCTAATGTACACAACATCGCCCTTCTTCGTCGGTTAGCAGAAACATCGGCGAAGTAAAACAATTATAAAATGCCTGCTAATACAGTTTAACAAAGTTAATGCGTCTACTTAACACTGGAGGCGCCTCAACACTGCTATAAAAATTAACATAACGCGCAAAGCAGAGTCGTTAAGAGTTAAGTCTTCTAAATTTTCAACATCTATCTTCTCTACCCTACCCCTCTCCCTGAGTTCGGCACAGTGCACTGCATACATAGGGGTCATCCCCTGAGAGCTGGTCCTAATCAAAAATAAAAAAAAAAAAGTTTCCAAATTAAAAAAAAAAAGTATGTGTGGCACTCGGGGATTGCCGCGGTAAAGCTATTGCATAGCATTTTTTATCAACTTATGCAATTATAATTATTTATTTATTTTTTATTTATGCAGTATTTTTTTTTTTCTTTGATATTAATTCATTTGAGCGTGATTTAATTTGAGCGTGGTGACCGCTAAGAAAACAATTTTTTTTTTTTATTGAATAAATGAGAAGTTAATATCGTTTAAAATATGTATTTCTCTTATCTTACAATACATGTAAAAATCTGTTGTGGCAATACTGTATGTTAATGAAATCAATAGCATACTTTAGGGGTTAACATACATTGGGCGATTCAAATACTTAAAAAAACAAAAGACTTAAGAAACAAACTTACTGCTAGGTTTTTAGTGTTAGGTTTTTTTCGTTACGGAATTTCTTGATTCGGTCGCCACGCTCAAAGCCCGCGAGAAAAGAAAAATCCACACAAAAACATAAATGTGAAAATAAGGCCAAGTTCGTATCCAAAAAGTTTCAGCCGTAAAAAGTACTGAGATCAAAATAAGGACCAAGTTCTTGATAGGTGCAATTCCACCTCATTTCTAGGCAAAATTTGTTTGCCTTTCTAATACGGGAAAGAATTCTTGGAAAAATATTGCCAAGCTTATAGGTTGCCAAGAAATGAGATGGAATTGCACCTTTCAAGAACTTGGTCCTTATTTTGATCTCAGTACTTTTTACGGCCGAAACTTTTTGGATACGAACTTGGCCTTATTTTCACATTTATGTTTTTGTGTGGATCTCACTTCTTTTTTCTAAGTTGTTTTTGTATAAATATTTATATGTATTGCTTATCTGGGCCTACCTGTGTACGAAATTTCAGCTTTCTATCTATGCTGGAAGTGCCCTATACAAAGAAGGGGAACCATAGTCGCACCAGATGAAAAGTGCCGGTTTAAAAATCATTTTCATTAATTTCTTATCAGGACCTACCTTTGTACCAAATTTCAGCTTTCTAGCTATACTAGAAGTGCCCCATACAAAGAAGGGGAACCCTAGTCCCCCCCGGGAGGAAAGTGCGCGTTTTCAGATTTTTCTGTGTATTTTCTCACCAAGACCCACCTGTGTACCAAGTTTCAGCTCTCTAGCTTTACTGGAAATGCCCAATAATATTGACGAATGAGTGAATATGTACTAAAATATGGACTTTTCAGACCTCTAGGGGAGACCTTATGTTTCAAGTTTCATTATATTATGATGAGGGGGAGCAAAGTTATGAGGGGGGTAAAAACTGTGTGACCGAACTTGGCCTGGAGCACTACCGTGCGCATTGATCAAATTAATTTATGTAAAGTTATGCCAGAGTAAAGTGGACAGGTGCGTGGTACTTTTTTAGTTTGGGTACATACTTTTTTTTGTTTGTAGAACCAGCACTTAGGATATGATCTCTATTTATGCAATGCATTGTGTCAGAACTTAAGGAAAGGTAGAGGGTAGAGACGATAGATATTGAAAATACTTTTAAGGAAGGAAAATAACGAAAGCACAGTTTTTGGTACTTTTTTCGTATACCATTTATGCTCGAAAGCAATCAGCACATAAATTAAATTTAAATGCAATCATAAAACAACAGCAACTGGATCTTAAAACTTTTTCGATATTTGAAGGTATAAGGGTTCATATTAATAATAACACTTCGTGGTACTTTTCTTATGTGTATTATGTTAAAAAATAAAATTGAAAAAACGTAGGTATATAAAACACCACCGTTAAAAAATAATTAATAAAGCAAATACTTATTTTCTATAGAGAGAGAAACTATGTACCAAAAGGTATTAATTACACACTGTGGTACTATTTGAAACATAGGCGGTACTATTTGTATAAGGCGATGTCGTTTAATTTTGTAGATTAAATTTACACTCAAACTGTCTTCTTCAATGTACTAGAAAAATCTACGTAGGCGTTGGCATAAAGAACTACGTATGATTAACCCGATTTGGTACATTTTTTGTCCCTCTTTTTTTTTTACCATATTGATGTACATAAAAAAGGTTTTTGTAAATAATTAAAACCAAATAGAGATATCAATTTGTCAATTAGGCTTAATATTTCCTGGAGTAATTTTCCTTGCTAATTCGAAAACAAATTTCCCTTTAATTTTTAGTGTACGCTGATCATACAAAATAAATTGATTTTGTTGCACAGTGTTATTTATAGCTACACTTTAACTAAACCAAAGAACATATGTATATATGTACATAAAACAATATTTCCGTTCCGCATTTGAATATTATCATGCTTGTGAATATTTCTTCTTTTCGACTGCAAATTTTCGCAATCCATTAACACTTTTTTACCCAAATTTGTACACAAAAACAAACAAACAAACTAACTAACTAACGTGCATATAACAAAAAAAATCTTAGCAATAGAAATTAATTATATGCAAAAAAAAACATAGAAACAAAGGCACATGATTTTCAAAAGAAACAAATTTAATTTTTCACATCAAATACAACAACAAAAGTCTACACTAGAAACTACCAACCAAAAGTTTCAAAATCTCTTAACAACAAAATGGAAAATAATAATAAAAATGTTGAACAAAAATCTACAACAAAATAATAATAATAAAAGAATCATTATTCTTATATTCCCAGCATGCAAAAAAACTCCAAAAATAAACTCATCACCACGATCATCATCATAAAAATAAGCGTTTTTTTTTTTTTTTTTTTTTGTGTGTAAACGAAACAATGTCTACTAGAAAAATTATTCTCATCATAAATTTCGTTTTACAGCCAAAATAATAAAATATTTTTTGAAAACAGATCCCGATCTAAAAGTTGGCATAAATTTTTTATTTACAAGGCAAAGTGAAAGTATTTTTTTATTGTTGTTGTTGTTGTTGTTGTTGTTGTTGTTTAACTAAAATTAATGTTACATGTTGTTCCAAACTAAAGACACGCAACATTAGCCTGATTTTTACAATGACATTTGATTATAGCAGGAGACAATAAGATAAAATATAGAAAATGTTTACTTTCAAAAAATAAACACAATTTAACAACACTGTTCATTTGGACGTAATATTTAGAAGATAGAGAGGCAGTTGGGGGCTGTGCACATATTACGTAACGCTGTTTTCAGAGATTTTATACCTCTCCCCCCCTTCGTAACGCTTTTTGCAAAATTTCCAATCCGTAACAAATCTTTAACCCCCCTCCCCTCTGGAGCCTTACGTAATATGTGCACAGCCCCTTGTACAGACTAGTTGCAACAACAGTAGGCGTGTTTACAGTCATACACCAGTGATGATATTTTCTATTGCACTTTTTTAATATGTTGTAGTATAACCAACGGCCGACACAATCGACCGTAGTTTAGTTTCAACTACTTTTTTTAATGGTTATAGAGAAATTGTCCAAATGCTATAAAACATCTCTTAAAAAAAGTCATAGAAAAACCACAACTACAACTTTTTAATGGTTCATTTGCATGAATTCGGATACATTAATACATAATACTGGCCAAAAAAAACCGACTTCTATACAAAAAAATTTTAATTCGATCCATAAAAAGCGGGTTGGTTTAATAAACAATATTTCAAGGGGCCGCTTACATTTCTATGGGACAAATATTTCCGATAGAAAAAAAAAATAAGGAACCAAACAGCAAAAAACTGTTTCTAATAAAAAATCGGTAAATAAGTTTTATTGTTTTGGGGGAGTGGTCATAACTCGTTCCGTTCTAAAAAAAAAAATATTATAGGACCAAGCTTCAAGTCCACTAGTTTAAACCAAACAAATTTTGAAAATTGAAAAGTTATTGGCTAATCAAGGGGGAATAAAATGCCACCAATTATAGAATAAAACTGCATGCAAACGCGATAACCAAAAGATATTTTCCAAATCGGTTAATAAATAACAGTGTTATGCGATAAATATCGGCATAATGTGTATTGGTAGTAAGCAGAGAACACGCAAATATGCAATTGCATGTTTTTTCCTGTGCCATAAATGTAGACTCGAATAAAATATTTATACGTTTCAGAAATTTTTAAGAATTGTGGCATCAATAAATTAGTGCATATTTTGCATATTTCCTACTATACTGCATATTTAGGGCGATAAAAGTAGACCAAAATAAAATAAGTATACATACATACATACAGTATATTTTTGCATATTTTGCAATATTTTACATATTTCCGACTATACTGCATATTTAGCGCAATATAAGTAGACACAAATAAAACATTTTTACGATTCAGAATTTTTTAAGAACTTTTAAATCAATTCGTTAGTAAATAGTTTTGCATATTTTGCATATTTCCGACAATACTGCATATTTAGGGCGATAAAAGTAGACCAAAATAAAATAAGTATACATAAATACGTGTAAAAATATTTTTTAAAATTTTTGGCATCAATATGATGCAGCATATTTTGCAAAATTTTACATATTTCCGACTATACTGCAAATTTAGCGCAATATAAGTAGACACAAATAAAACATTTTTACGATTCAGAATTTTTTAAGAACTTTTAAATCAATTCGTTAGTAAATAAATTTGCATATTTTGCATATTTCCGACAATACTGCATATTTAGGGCGATAAAAGTAGACCAAAATAAAATAAGTATACATACATACGTGTAAAAATATTTTTTAAAAATTTTGGCATCAATATGATGCAGCATATTTTTGCATATTTTGCAAAATTTTACATATTTCCGACTATACTGCAAATTTAGCGCAATATAAGTAGACACAAATAACATATTTTTACGCTTCAGAATTTTTTAAGAACTTTGACATCAATTCGTTAGTGCATATTTTTGCATATTTTCATATTTCCAACAATACTGCATATTTAGGGCAATAAAAGTAGACCCAAATAAAATATTTATATGCTTTAGAACTTTATAAAAAACTTTTAAATCAATTCGTTAGTGCATATTTTAGCCTATACAGCATAATTTTGCATATTTTTGGCAGAAGAATAGCCAGACATTGTTTAATCGATTCTTTTGCTAATATCGGGCCAAAATTATGCTTCGTGATGTCAAAAATAATTATTATGAAAATTTCAAACAGAAATATTTTCATGGCCTTTTAATTTTGGCAGCATTTTTGTTAAAATATTCCTGCAAATTTAATGGGCATAAAATATAATTTTAATGGCATATTTCCGATTTCCCTGCTTATAAGCAAAGATGTTTTTTTTCATAACGTAATTTACTGTTTTTTTCGAAATCTGGGGGTTTTGTAAATTTAGCATTTTCCAGATTAATTTAGAATAAAAGACACTTCAGTACAAAAGTCACCACACACATAAAACGTTAATAGCCACCAGCTGTAAGCCTTTCGGTCCAAAATATGTTGTCAATTAAAATACATTTTTAAATGATTTATTTTTTTTTTTTTTGTTGAAATATGCTAGAAAATATGCCATATGCTAAATCGGTTAAAAAAATTCCCTAGCATTAAATATGCTAAGCTGGTAACACTGCCATTAGCCCTATGACATTAAATAATGGTTCCTATTTTAACACTTCAAAAGAATCTTGTTGGTTGACTAAAAGAAAAAAAAATTGAATATACCCCGCCTCTGAATATAACACCCGATATTTAGATGAATAGCCAGCCATCAATTAATTAACAAACTTAAATCTTAAACTTTATATATTCATAGACATTTACGGTGTAAATATGCATCTATTTTAGGAAGTTTTATACAGTTTTCATGAAATAAACCACCTAAATTGGAAGCCCATAAATTATGCTATTAAAAATATGCTAAATAATATTATTAATAAAAATAACAAAAACAAATATTTAACATCAACTCATTTAAATAAGAGCTTTTTTCTATCGAACGATTGACATTTATAATAGATAAGCAACGTAATAATTTACACATCTCAAAAATAGACTTGTCAATTCTTGTTGGGGTGCGTGTGTATGTATATACAGAGCGAGCGTCTTTCAGTCTAACTGGTTACTGTTTAATTTATTATAAATTCAGCTACGAATCGAATAAACGCCCACACAAATTGTCCAAAATTAAAATCCAAGTGTTTTAGTTTCTTTAAACAAACAATACAAAACTTAAACAACTTTTAAAGAATTTTTTGAGAAGATCTCAATAGTGTTTTTTTTTTTTTTTTTTTTTTTTTTTTTGTACAATCACACCTTTTTAGGGAAAACACGCGTGTGTGTGTGCTTGTGTCAAGCTGTCATTCCAGATAATGAAAACAAAACAAAAAAAAATTTTTTGTGATAATGATGATAATAATCCCTTAAGCGCCATGGCCACGTATCAAATTGGCTTGACAAACAACATGTATGTGTTGGTAAATATTATTTTGCTTAACACAGCAACGTGTCAAATTCATGCCGTCAAATTTCATTTGAAAGTTATTTTTGAATGATTAGAACGTGTTACGTTTTTGGTCGCAAAATATTTTTTGCTTACAAAATTTTCTTAATTTTATTTATTAACATTTATAATACATATTAATTATCTTACATTTTTATATGCGATTGACTTACAGAGCCTTTATATTAAATTATTATGAAAATAATTAAATATATTATGTTAATTTTAATTCAATAAATATAAAAATTTTCATAACATTCACATTTTTTTCAACATTTGGTTTATTTTTAATTAATTTAATTTTTAAAGCAGGCAAACAGCGATAAAATTTAATTAATTCCAGTATGAAATTTTTTTATCAATTTTTTATTTATTGCGTTATCAAATTTTCCGCGTACGATATTGGCGCTGCACAAACTAAATAAAAATAAGATTTGATGTAATTACGCAGCAACACATCTAATTTGCTTCAAATTACTGTATAGACGGCAGTGAATATCTAAATTGTTTTGATTTTCGTCAAACTCACATGGACATATACGTGAGAGTTTTTTTTCACTAACACAATCAAAAAAACCTTGGTTTGTCAAGCCAATTTGATACGTGGCCATGGCGCTTTAGTGTTTACTGGCCGGAAACTATTTTGGAAAATTTTATACATATAAAAGTTTTTTTACTTTACTTTAAGCCAAACATGTTGATCTTTATGTTGATTTGATAATCATGGTGGTGGAGATTTAAAATGAAAGGTGAAAGTTTTCATTGAAAATGCCAAACACATTTTAAGCATGACCAAAATGATGATAAAGTAGACAGTTGATAGAAGTTAGAATTAAGGTTATTATGCAGATTTAAATGAATTTGTATGGAGTGGCTTAAGCTGCTGGATTATTTTTCATTTTTTGTTTTGATTATTTTTCATTTTTTGTGTGCGTAGGTAACCGGTTACTTGAAATAACTTGTTAGGGGCCTAAAAATAATTAAAATGTTTATAAAGAATACAATAAAATTTTTTCATCGAATTAGTGTAACGATTATTATAAACAAAATTAAGCGGTTACTTTTGTACGCCAGCAATGAGTTCGTTACAAACCGGTTACTTTAAAGAACTTGTTAGGGGCCTAAGAAAAATAACAATGTTTAAAAAGAATAAATAAAATTTTGTCATCGAATTAGTGTAACGCTTATTATAAACAAAATTAAGCGGTTACTTTTGTACGCCAGCAATGTGTTCATTACAAACCGGTTACTTGAAATGACTCGTTAAGGACCTAAGAAAAATTCATATGTTCATGTAGAATACAACAAAATTTTGACATCGAAATAGTAACCGGTTACTTTTGTACGATAGCAATGATTTTTTTACAAACCGGTTACTTGAAATAACTTGTTAGGGGCCTAAGAAAAATTAAAATGTTCACGTAGAATACAATAAAATTGTGTCATCGAATTAGTGTAACGATTATTATAAACAAAAGTAACCGGTTACTTTTGTACACTAGCAATGATTTCTTTAAAAACTGGTTACTTTGTTAGGTACCTAAGAAAAATTAAAATGTTTATAAAGAATACAATAAAATTTTGTCATCGAATTAGTGTAACGATTATTATAAACAAAAGTAACCGGCTACTTTTGTACGATAGCAATAATTTCTTTACAAACTGGTTACTTTGTTAGGTACCTAAGAAAAAGAAAAATGTTTATAAAGAATACAATAAAATTTTGTCATCGAATTAGTGTAACGATTATTATAAACAAAAGTAACCGGCTACTTTTGTACGCTACCAATGATTTCTTTACAAACTGGTTACTTTGTTAGGTACCTAAGAAAAAGTAAAATGTTTATAAAGAATACAATAAAATTTTGTCATCGAATTAGTGTAACGATTATTATAAACAAAAGTAACCGGCTACTTTTGTACGCCAACAATGAGTTTCTTACAAACATAGATTCAACTTAGAGATGCCCAACCAGACTGATATTTATCAATCGCGATTTAAAAATGTCGAGATTCCCCGGGATTGGGAAAGAACGAACGAAAGTAACCGACTACTTTTTTCTAGTAACCATATTTCAATACTGTCACAAAAATCTGTATGAAATTAAAATTTGAAAATGGAATTAACTAAGAAAAGTGAGAAAAGAGAGTGTCCAACAGAAATGTAGTCATTGATTTCGCTCAACCGTTTCAATGCAAAGAAAGTAACCATTTTTTCGACCAAATATAATGATTTCAAGTACACGTAAACACATAAAATTTATTGCTGAGTGTAGTCGCATGAAAAAGATACAAAAACCAAAATGCAATTGTTTTTTTAATGAAGTTTTTTAAAATTCATTTGATATGTGATTGAGTTTTTATTTCTTTTAGCGAATAATAATTTTGTTATAAACAATTTATGAAATTCATTGTTAAATTGTTTATTAAACAAGTTTGAACTACGCTTGGTGTTTGTTTTTTTTTTTTTTTTCTTTCTTTCTTATCGAATTAATTCGCAAATTAAAGAAAAAAAACCAATTGTACATGTAAGATACATTTTTGAAATAAAACAAATCACAAAAAAAAACAATTAAATTGTGTGGTGATTTTTTCAAACTCTAAAATATTAACTAATGAAAAAAATAATAATTTGATTTTTTTGTGTTTGTTCGTTTTAATGATTCTTGTAAATCAAATAAAAAAATCTGGATATACTCGTATGCGATATTGTGAAAAACACAACTACTATTTGATATGCTTTATGGTAAATGTAAATTACTACTAAAATTTTTATGTTTCAAATACGTGCAAAAAAAAATATTTCGTTTGAATAGTTTTAAGAAATGCTTTTTATTGCGATACAGAGGTGTGTTAAAAATTATTAAACTTTTCGGGTTAGTGGAATAGTAGAACTAATTAGAAGCATTATTTTATGAGCAGTTTCATGCAGTGACAAACACACATACATAAAAGTGAAACTGTGTGCTTTAATTTGTCACTTACGGATATACTTTTATTGAAATACAGCTCTGCTTATTGCAGAAGAACCCGCATTATGCAGCAGAGAAGCAAGAAATAACGCCGAGAACTTGGTCAATTTAATTTTAAAAAATTAATTAAATTGTTTTTTCAGGATAAATATGAGCATAAATATTCCCGATTGGGGATTTGATTGATTCAAGTTTGATGCGAAAGTTTTTGATTTTAGATAAAAGAAATTTGTAAGGTTTTGAATTGAATGCATGATGATGTTGTTCGACGTGTAATCACGCATTCAATGAAATGCGTGGTGTAAATTTCCTCCTTATATCTACCCGAATGGCTTTTTGAACCAATCTTTTTTGGGATTGAATAACACGTACTGGAATCAACCTCTTTGATTCAAGAAGGAAATCCATAGTTAACGTATTTTCGACACCGCTTGAGATTGATTTAATTACTTTTTGTGTAATTTTTGTTTCTGTGTATGTGTGTACGCATAATATGGCTGACTTCCAAAACGTTCGTATACAAACCCTGAAGGAATCCTGGGGGCAAGTGTCTCCAAGTCACCACTTTTGTCTACAATATTGGTGACTATTAGGCGACATTGTCAATAAAGCGTCTACAAATTTAAATTTGGCTTTGATGACAAAAAAATTTGTGGTGGTGAAAGAAGGCAGATAATGTGTCGGTTAAGGTGAAAAAATATGCATTTTCACTATCGACATCTGCTTTAGAAAAGCACCAAAAGCGTAGACTATAATTTCTTAATTGAACTAGTAAATCAATGGTTCCAATGTCTACATATGGTCCCAAAAGAACTACCTAGTTCCAATAGTTCCAATGTCAGTAGTGGATTTTCAATGACACGCAAATGTTAAATGTCTATAGTAAATAACATTGTCTGGGGTATGATAAGTCACTAGTACTGGTGACAATGTCAGTAGTGAATCAGTACAGTTTCACTATAGACATTTCCTGCAGGGAAGTTTGTATACAGTATTGCTACTGTATTTAAATCTCATACATATGCAAAGTTCCGAAACAATGAATCAACTATAAAACCGATGCCTTGTTTGCTTTCTTACTGCGTTAAAAATACTTGGCGGCGGCGTTTTGAAATGGTATACATTGTATAATCATTGTACTGCGGCGTTATGAAATGTGCTGCTTTGTTCAAACACAAAGCAATTGACGTTTTGGAAGTCAGCCTATATTATTTTCGACTATACTGCATATTTAGGGCGACAAATGTAGACGCAAATAAAAAAAATTATACGCTTCATAACTTTTTAAGAATTTTGGCATCAATTTTTTTGCATATTTCCGATAATGCAGCCTATTTAGAGCAACAGTGTAGACCAAAATAAATAATATTTTCACGTTTCACAACTTTTCAAGAATTTTTACATCAATTCGTTGGTGCATATTTTAGCCTTTACAGCATAATTTTGCATATTTGCAACTACACTGCATATTGAGCTAACTTTTTTTAGTTTTTGTGGGATATTTCTTTTTTTTTTTTTGCATATTTTTGCTTTTTTTGAAAGTTAACATCCACTTTTATAAAAACGAATCAATCAAATTAGTTTTCCCAAATTTTAAAAATTTGTGTTTTTTTTTTAATTGCCCACACTTGAATGAATTTATTCACATCTTTAATAATCAGGAATCGATTTTTTGTGCATATTTTTAAAGACATATTTTGACTGATTTTTTTTTTAAATTTTCATATTCACTTTAATATAAAAAAGAAAAACGCAAAAGATTTGCCATAACAAAATTTTCAAATTTTTATTTATTTCTTTAAATTTGGAATTTTTTTCATTGACGATTTTAAGCTAATAGATAAAAGGGATTATTTTGCCACAATTTCAAATACATTTTAGAGCGGCTAAGCCGATCGTACACAAAATTCAAATTATCTGTTAAATCGAGATTCAAAATACAATTGATCGTGCAAAGCTGCACTGTTGTTAAACATTTTAAGAGATATTAGTGTCAAAAGATTTTGAAACATTTTGACAGATATTGCCTGCAACGTTAACTTTCAATTTTTAAATTTAAATTCTCCGCCTGAAAAAAAAACAGTTTAATAATGTTCGTGTGTGGTAACATACGACATATTTTCTTTTCAACATTTAAATAGAGCACAAAATTAATAAAGCGTACAAATTAACAAGCGATAATATTTGCATCTTTTTTGCGCCAGAAAATAAAACACTCTCATATGCAACACTGTTTTTTCCCCGCTTGTGTGCTGCCAGCTTGATGATTTCTTAAATCTGCCTGCCTGCAACTTCCTCTTCTAAGTAGGCGATTCTATTATTATCGCTGTTATTTATTTACAAACAAAAAACCTTAGGCGTTAAAAGATCAAAATAAATTATTTTTCTTTTTGTTATGCAAGTTTGCTTTAGCAGACCGATAAAAGGTGTTGTTTATTTATGCTTTTTTGTGGTTTATGCCTTTTGGTGGTATTACAGTTTTGGAGTTTGGTTTCTTTGCATAAATAATGTCGTAACAAAAGTTGCTTAAAAAAGTTTTTTTTTTTTTTTTCTTTTAGAATTTATTAGTTTGTTGTTAGTGGGCAAATGAAGCAAAAAATTTGAGTTTAATAAAATATAACAGTGGTAGAAAGTGAAAGGGCACATAAAGTCTCAACCCAAGACCACAGTCGATAGAAATTTAATCCCTGAGGGTTCTCTTTCGTAGTTGTACACACTGGTACTACGGGAACCTGGTACCATGGCAGCCGATAAGCCTCACGGTAGACTGTCTATTGGGCGTAGAGTAGTGTTGTTCCTACATTGGACTCAGCTTGCGATGTTCTCTTGGGGATAAGGTATTGGTTAAATGGCTGATGCTCGTGCAGTGCTAATGTCTGTTTGGACTTCGGTCAATCAATGTGCTTTTTTTTTTTTTTTTTTTTTTTTGGAACGATGTTCCTTATCGCGCGTTGTGAAAGGGGGCTAGACGGAAAAAATTCTCACGAAAAGTTGTAACGACACTTTTTGCTATAGTAAGCTATTGTAAGCTGTGCGGCGTGCGCATGTTTCTCTGTCTGTCTCTCTCTCTCTTATAGAAAGCAAATGCGCACAGGAGTGTAACAAAAAGCGCCAAAATGCGCTAAATATTAATAAAACAAAAGGCGCTAAAAAGCGCTAAAAATATTAATTTAAATATAAGCTTTTTTATTAATTAAAAAAAAGTTAGAGCTAATTTGTACCTTTGAGATCGCTTGTTATTATTATAACTTAAAAAAAAATAAAATTTTATTACAATTCCTTCACTAATTAATCGAAAGGAACTTCGTTCCATCGTGGTGTCCCTTAACACCTCTCAATTTTTTTTTTTTTAATTAGGACCAGCACTCAGGGGATGACCCCTACGTATGCAGTGCATTGTGTCGGAACTCAGTGAGAGGGATAGGGTAGAGAAGATAGATGTTGAAAATTTACAAGGCTTAACTGCTTTAGAACTCTGCTTTGCGCATTATGTTAATTTTTAATGCAGTGTTGAGGCGCCTCCGGTGTTAGGTAGACGCATTAACTTTGTTAAGCTGTATTGGCAGGCATTTTATTAATTGTTTTACTTCGCCGATGTTTGTGCTAACCGACGAAGGAGGGCGATGTTGTGTACATTAGCTTGGAACAGCATCAATCGCTGTCGGAACAGTTTTTTAGTGACCAGTGCTATGCCTTCATCACTTAAATAGTCCGACAACAATTAATACAATGTCTCACTAATGTACATTAGAGAAATTAATGATGTTGATTGACTTGCTCTGGCCAGGGTTTGAACCCAGGCCCCAAGTCATTGTTTGCTTAGTAGTCAACGCGCTAACCACTTCAGCCAACACCACCCTCAAAAAAAAATTGTTGCGATACAACAGAAGATATTAGATAGCTTAAACACTTTAGCAAGTTGTTATTGCATGGTAGGGTGGTCCATGCATAAGAAGTTGCCACCACGGGTGGTAAACACCACTGTGGAGTTAAGGCTGTACGCACGTAAATCTGTAACACATTTGTTCTTCTCAACGCAATATTGAGCAGCACTCAACTCCTGTATTTATGGACCCATTTTCAAAATCATTTTTCTTGTCTTACACTTTTTTTAAAATCGGGGGCAAGCTGTCGGGGCCTAAAATTTTTTTGGGATAAGCGGAGGTGCGAGTGTGTCGCATAAAAAACCTATTTGTAGCCCGATTTTGAAAGCTTTTGTGGTGTTCGACAAGGTTGTCCCATAGCGGAATTATAATTATCTCAGGTCTACTCCATTTTCAGAATTTTTATGGTGTGACCGAATTTTCTTCCAGTTTGATGCGTGCGTGCCATATTTTTTTTTTTTTTTTGTTAATCCGAGGTGCGAGTCCATCGCAGTAATTGACCGATTTTTAAAGTTTTTATGGCGTTTGAAAGGGTTTGGTTGAAGTTCGATACAATGATTTATGATTATGAAAGTGTTTGCAGTTTGTTCCCATAGGAAAAGTGGATTTCAAATACCGGATTTATTTATTAAATATTCGATTCATTCACCGGTTTTCAATTTTATCTAATATATAAAATTCTCGTGTCACGATGTTTGTTATCGAACGAACTCCTCCGAAACGATTTGACCGATTCTTATAAAATTTTTTATGCATGTTCAGTAAGTCTGAGAATCGGCTAATATCTACTTTTCAAACCGCTAGGGGCATGAGGAGGGGAGGGAGGGAGCAATTTCTGTATTTACCAAACTATTAACCCAACAGAAGGAGCTATGTTCGCCTCATAATTATTTTTGTTTTTGAATGACAGATGGTGCTACGTCCGCCTCATGCAGGAGAATCGTCGTCGTTCGTATTTCAAAGAGAACAAAATTATTATTTGGTATTTTTTTTATCGGCGGTCATCGTCACACACTTAACACATTCGCTATTTTTTATGTAACACCCAAAATATGCACTAGAAATATTTTGTATGGCAAAACAACGTTTGCGGGTCATCTAGTTTTATATAAAAATGTACTTTAATGTTTAGTATGAAATGAATTATATCAGATTTTAATTTATCTCATCTTTGATTGGAAATATTAAAAAAAATTATTAGTTTTTTCTCTTTCTTTCTTACAAAAAAAAAAAAAAAAGCAATAACGTAAAAGTTTAAATTTATTGACTTTTTTTACCTTCATTTATAACGTCATTGTAAAAGTGGCCAAATTTTATTAATCTTTCGGTGTTTTGTAAAAGTTTTCTTTGTAATTTATTATTATTTACTAGTTTTTTTTTTACTTTAACAAAAACCATGTTACGCATGACAGAAGGTTTTTGTTTTATTACTAAGTATTATTAAAAGATATTAACTTGTGGCATTTTGCAAAATGTTAAAACAAATGCAATTATTTTTGTGGTTGTTTAGTTTTGTTTTCTTTTGTATTTTTTTTTTATGTTTTTTTTTTTAATTTTGAAAAATTAAAATTACCTACTGCAGGCTAAAACCACCACCCCAACAATTTGGTTGTGCTGCGCCAAACATGCAACATGTACATATGTAAGTTGCACAAAGTATACAGAAAAAGTAAAGATAAATATTTCAACAAAAACATAAAAATATAATATTTTCGTGTGTGCAAATGAATGAAATTCTACAGTAATAAAGAAAAAATCTTATTGTAAATAATTTTTAATATTTATTTACTAAAAATTATAAAGAGAAAAAATTTCACATTACTGTATATAAAGAAGGAAATATGTAAACAAATAACAAGAGCACATGCCAACATGAGAGGATCAGTGGAAAGATGTTTACTTTGTGCTGAGGAAATTGGAAAATTGTATTCCAATTCACTCTGTCCAATAAATAATAAACAATTTTTTAATGTGTCATTAAAAATTTAACTTCACAGAGTCGTCGCCGTGCAGCGCCATCTGTTTTGAGCCAACTGTATAAGAGCAACATTGATACATCTCCAGCCGAATGAGAATGGTAGACCGCAAAGATTGCCGATATCGACATCACCAAGCTGGGTTCTACTCTTAGCCAGAGATTAGCTAGTGGTGTAGTTGTTAGCGTGCCAGCCAGTCTTTAAAACTGAAGTTTCCCGGTTCCAATGCTAGTAAACGAAAAACAAATTTCATAGCAGCGTTCGAGTTTTAATTTAAAGTCTTTAAATCACACTCCTTCCATCCAGATATGAAATCCATTCAAAAAGAAGAAGCCAAACGTTGAGCATCATCACATGGACGTTCACAGGAAGCATCATATACAGAACTAAAACATGACAATGAGTAAAGATTAGCAAGTTTGCACACCACATAGCAAAGATCTGAACCACTACACTATTATGTATATGGAGACTTTGTTTCTAGACAACGGCAAATTTTTACTCATTATCTGGATAGAAGAATCCGAACGATCAGTATCGACACATGGACGTTCACAGGAAGCATCAAATACAGAGGTAAAACATGCAAACGGTTAATGCATATCACGATTCCACACCACACAGCAAGGTCCTGAACCACTACAAAATTATCTAAATGAAGACGGCATATTTCAGCCCCTTTTACTGATTATTGGATAAACACTGAACTAGTTTTTTTGTTCGAAATATATTTTTTTTATTATAAAAATGTATACGAAATTTGTATTTTCTAAAGTCAAGGAAATTTTACAGAAAACTACGACGTCTGCCCCCTTCCCACAAACAATTTTTCTACTTACGGCATACATATATCACTGCATAAGTAGGGATCATCCCCTGCGTGCTGATCTCAACACAAAAAAAAACGCCATTGACGACGACCATTTTGAAAAGTTAAATTTTATAAATTTTTGCTGTAAAAGTAATAATTATTTTTAATGGGCATGCTACTGCCCACTTTTCTTATCGTAATGTTATATTGAAAAATGTAGACAATTAATGGGGCATGGCTCTGGCCAGTATTTATATATGCAAAACTTTTATTAGAATTACTTTAATAGATGTAATAGACAATGTTGAGGCAAAGTTTGATAACAAAACCAAGGACAAGCAACAGTGAAATCAAGCAGAAGCATTTACAGGTAAAATAACTGACATATTTTTAACTGTTTTTTAGATTTTTCTTTTAAGAAATCGAAAATAGAATACCAAAAATAAAACTGCTGGCGATCGAATGCATGTTAAAAATTTGCTTTCGCTGAAATGATTTACTGCTCTTGAGCTTAAGCCACATTTAAGTATCAGTTTAGTTAACCTAAACCAACATTTAAACGTTCACAAATTATTTATTACACACTAACGAACTAAACTCACATCCAATTATTATTTCTTAGTACCACTGTGTACACTGTGTTGTTTGTATGTGCTGCTTTTCATCAAGACAAGAGTTACTACACATTTATTTTAATTAAAAATATTTATAAACAATTTAAAAAATAATTATTTATAATTATTTTCATTAACTTGCTAAAATGGAAATAAAAGAAAATTTATAAAATTATTAAATAAATCAACAGGTATGCTTTAGCTTTTCCATTAAAAAATAAAAGAAGTCACAAATAACGTTATGAAAAATAACTGACTGCGGCGATGCTTTAGGTAAATTTTATTGTATAATAAATGTTATAAAGTGAAATCTTATTTTGCGCGTTTTAAACATTAAGTACAAGCAGAAAAATACGAATTTATAAATTTTGTTAAATAAAAGTTTTATATTTTTAATAGTTTGTTTTTGGGGAGAAAATGTGGGAAAATAAGCACAATTTTAGCGCTCAAAATAATTTAATGACTTTATTGTTAAACAAAAAAAAAAAAAAACAAATAACAGGGGGAAATAATAAAGACGCCAAAGAAAGCTTTCTTTATTTAAATTAAAAGTCATTAGAAAATTATTAAGTAAAAGTTAAAAAGTAAACTAAAGTAAAATTGGGATGTACCAAATTTCGCATTGTGCAGGAAAGAAAGAAAAAAGTTTTTTCTTATTTCACTTCCCAGACAATATGCCAACTTATAAAAAATGTATAAAATATTGGCACAGAAATAAAAAGTACCAAAACTGCTACTTTGTTGCTTTTTGGCCCTTAAAAAGTACCTATATTATAGTCCGGGTCATATTCTATCCATTTTACAAATTTCATCCAAATTCATTAAGAGATTTGCTCTAGAGGAAATAACATGAAAAGTACTACATACAAGAAATTAGTTCCATAAGTAAAAAAATATTCCAAAAGTACCAGTTTTTTCTTATTTTATCCCTCAGAATGTATGTTTATTTATGAAAAAAAAATTTTAAAATATTAGCACAAATTCAAAATTTGGTATCAATTTGTCGCTTTTTGGCCTTTAAAAAGTACCATATATTTTAGTCTTGGTCACAGGCTTATACAACATCTACAACATTTCATTAAAAAAAAAACCTGCCTTTACGTTTGGTACTTTTTGTCACCAAATCCAAAAAAAAATACAAAAACAAACTACCAGTTTTTTTATTTTAACTTCTAAAAAGTATGTTAATTTAAAAAAAAAAATATAAAATTTTAGTACAAAAATAAAAAGTACCAAACGTTACAGTTTGTAGCATTTGACCAATAAAAAGTACCTATATTTTAGTCTGGATAATACTCTATCCATCTACCAAATTTCATCTAAATCCATTGAGAAAATTTCTCTAGAGACAAAGTACCAAAAGCAAAAAAAAAACTACCATAAGAAATTAGTCTCATAAGTAAAAAAAATTCCAAAAGTACCTGTTTTTTCTTATTTCATCCCCCAGAATGTATGTAAATTTATAAAGAATTTGTAAAATATTAGTACAAAAATAAAAAGTACCAAACTGGCAATTTGTAGCTTTTTTTACTTAAAAAAATAGCCTATATTTTAAATTGGATCACACTTCATCCATCTACCAAATTTGATCCAAATCCATTGAGAAAATTTCTCAAGAGGACAAGTACCAAAAATCAAAAAGCACCAAAAGTAAAAAAGTACCATATATAGAAAAGTACCAGTTTTTTCATTTGAGAACCAAGAAAAAAATTTAATATGTATCAAAAATTTATAAAATATTAGTACAAAAATCAAAGTTAAAAAAGTGCAAATTTGTCCCTGTTGTATCCTTAAAAAGTACCCTTTATTTTAGTCTGGGTCACACGCTATTCATCTACCGAATTTTATTCCATTCCATTGAGCGCTTTTCGCATTGTACTTAAATTTAGTACATGTCTTTTTTTATATAGTAAAAGTATATTAACTTCTAGTATTTTCTACAACCTTCTAGTAACTAAATGATGACTATAAAAATGTTGCTGGTAAAGCACTTGCTAGTAATTAA
Organism: Lypha dubia; assembly: GCA_947311025.1. Taxonomy (NCBI): domain Eukaryota; kingdom Metazoa; phylum Arthropoda; class Insecta; order Diptera; family Tachinidae; genus Lypha; species Lypha dubia. The sequence continues at coordinate 100,210,409 of OX371261.1, forward strand.
CAACCAACTTTATAGTTTTATCTTCTTGCAATCAAATATTGTCATACCTATACATTTTTTTTTACAAATTCATGATTTTTTTTCCGAGCAACAAAATAAACAATTTTTCTGTTATTTTGTTTTAGTATTTCTTTTTATTGATATTTTCTTCTATCTCTTATTGCAAAAAAACAATATTTATAATGAGTTTTTTGAACCATTTTATCACAGTCTATCTCACTTGGTTAGTTTTACTCACTGTGACTGCCATACTGTTTACATGTGTGTTTGCGAAGAGCCCTTTAATTTTTTTTTTCTTAAATTTATACTTTTCAAATCACAATTATTCAAATGCAATTGCGTGTGTGTGTGTATGCATATACAACAGTGTAACCGTTACATTTTTTTACCTTCATGATGCATAATTATTTTCGTGGGAAATTTCTCAAGTGTGAGGTAATAATTTTTGTTAAAATTGCTCAATAAATTTCATAATAAATAAATATATACGTACGTATATATACATATGTACATACATATGTATGTATATGTGTATTTACATGCTTGTAGATAGTTTTATAAACAACAAGTTTTTCTACTTCTAAAACATGATCAGTTAAAACCAGGGTTTAAAATTATTTTTTTATTTTTATGTAATATACTACCGACAACTGAGAAAATATGATTCGTTTCCATTTTTAATAGTAGAGACAAACTAAAAACATTTACTGATAACAAATTCAATTACAGCTTTCTAAAAAATAAATTGTACTTGCAAACTAAATAAAATATTAAGTTCCTTACACGCCAGGAATATCTGCTTAAGCGACGTTCACATTTATCAAATATTTGTCCGAAAAAACGTAACCACTAGTTTTGCTTTGAGATAGTGTCATTAACTTGATTTTTATATATCAAAATAAAATTAATTATTCTACAAAAAAGTATTTTTATACAGGTTTTTTAAATTTGCGAACCCATAATTAAAAAAAATATTGGAATTAAAGGAAATTAATTATTGGGTTTTTTGTTGGTTACGTTTTTTTCGACAAATATTTGATAAATGTGAACGTAGCTTTAGTAAAAATTTTTACTAGCACACAAAATGAAAATAAATTTTCTGTAATATATTGTTCAGAAAAAATTTTTTGTCAATGAAAACTAGCTATCCACACAAAAAAGCAAAAAAAAAACACATACACAAAATAATTTTTTCAAACAATATGCCGCTATGCCATTCCAACCAAGACAACTTCGACTATTATGACAAACATGCCAATCTTAAAAAGAGTAATATTTAAAAATTTTTCTCTTTCCATCAACAACTAGCAACCCAATAAATTACTCAAAATATTCTTGGATTCAAGAAACAATTTTTTGATCGCCAAAAAAATATGCGTTGAAAATAGCAGATTTCAAGAATCACATTTTGCTAATTAATTTGTAATAGTGTTTTTTTTTTCGATAATACATAATACTAATTCTTTAACAATTCGCATATAGTCTTTATATTTCTTTACCTAAAAATACATTCTATTGCAAATTTTGATTTAATTGAAGGATACAGTGCAGCAAAGATAAGAGAAGTTAATAATAGAAAAAAAAATATTTCATATAAGTTTTTATAACTGATCATTATATCGAGTGTTTTCTTAGAAGCATGAAAAACTTCAAATGATAATACAAGACAGAAAAGACAGAAACTATAAGGTTTTCCAATAAGAATGATATAATTTCTTTAAAAAAACACACTTATTGTTAAGGAAATTCAAGTTTTTATTTAATGTGAAGTACAATCGATACAATTAAGTTCTAAATAAAACGTCATTTAAATGGCCTCCGCGACTTCTTCGGCCGGAACGAATTCGATGAACCCAATTTTCGAGCATTTTTTCCACTAAATCAAGTCGTATGTCATGAATGGCACATTCAATATTGACTTGTAAAGCTTGAAGAGAGTCTGGTTTATTTCGACAAAGACCAAAGACTTCAAATAACCCCACAAGAAATAGTCTAATGGTGTTAAATCACAACTTCTAGGAGGCCATTCAATATCACAATTTCTTGAAATAATCGAATCTCCAAACTTTCCTCGCAATAAATCAATTGTTGCATTTGCTGTGTGGCAAAATCAGCAAATTCACGACGTTTACGGTGGTTAAATGGCTTCAGTTCTTGAGTGAGAACAATTTTATACGGATGCCAACCCAAATCCTTTCTCAAAATCCACCAAGAACGTCTTGGAATCGACAAATTGCGGTCTTCAGCAACACTTGCCTGAACGGCAGCAATATTTGGATTACTTCGAGCTGTTCTTTGTCTTAATGGCACTTGAAAAATATGTAAAGAAAATGTAAGCTCAAAATTTTCAACTATTCGACAAATAGCGAGCACACTTGGACGATTATCACGACCATAAAATGGCAAAAGCGCACGCAAAGTTGCAATTGGAGAACGATTATTTTGATAATAAAACTGAATAACTTGTAAACGTTGTTCTTGCGTATATCTCTCCATGATGAAATTGTAAACACTACTGAATACAATGAAAAACAAATGACAGATCAAGACATATTACAAATGGCCGAAACGTCACTTCAAAATCATATCATCCCTATTGGAAAACCTTTTATGTTGGAATGAATATTGGTTTATCGTCATAAACCCATGTCTTAACATAGTCCAATAAAAAGTAACTCAGAGGCGTTAAATCGCACGAATCCAGGAGCCAGTGAAGAAGGTTTTCTTCTGAAAATAAAGTTGTCACAAAATTCCTTTTGCAATATATGGATTGATAAGCGCAAATATACCATTAAATAATAGTAGTTGTGGTTGTTGTATGACGTTTTTTTAAAAAATTTTTGTATGATAATTTCTCTAAGCGCATTAATAATAATTATTTAGATCTAGAATACGGTCGATTGTGTCGGCCGTTTGCTAAAACAGCAACAGTTTTCGTACTCAAAGCTTTCTCTAAAACAATACAAGTTTAGCGTGTAACTATAATTAATCATTTAAAACAAATTAGGAATTGAAAAACAAAATTTTAATAAACATCTGAATTTAACCGCATTATTGAACTTTATAAAACTTAAAATATTATTTGAACGATTATTGACCAAAATTATTTTTAAATGTTCACCCACGCTAATATTTTAATACAATAAATATAATAACGAAAATGCCAGAAATTACTATTAAATTCTTAAATGGATTAATAAAAATTGTAGTATATTTTTTTTTTATTTCAACAATATCTCGCATATTTTACTTAATTTATAACTTTACTCGTATAAATATCTATGGAAAAGATATTTATATAAAGAATTTCATTGGAATACAAAATACATTTAACAGTAGTAAATATTTCAGGAAAAAATTAACCCTTTTTAGTCTTTGAAGCAAAAAATTATGGGGACACAGAAAAAATTATTTTATCTGAAAATTCGCCACTTAGGTGGGAAATTATGTAGATAAGGCGGAGAAAGTGGGAGCAAAAAGTTTTTTGAGAATCCCGCAATTCCCAAATAAATTTTCCAAAATCCCTAAAATGGGATTTTTTTTATTTTTTTTTTTGGCATTTTTTTTTTTTTTTTGCAAAAATACAAACAATATTTTTGAAAATACTTAAAGGCATACTAAGCCTTGAGGTGTTATTATGGACTGTTTTATAAGAATTTGGGAATTTGAGAACACAGGCCTTAAAATTTATATTTTCAATAAAATTAATTTTACACCTTCAATTGATTTTTTTTTTATGATAAAAAATTTTACATTTATTTGAGCATGTATTGAAGAATTTATGTTTTTAAATTTTATTTATTTGTTGCGGGTTAGCAATATCTAAATATATATATCCTTGGTTGCTATACCAACTCATCAGTAGATGTTTACCCTTATTCTCTCTTGTTTTACCTTAATCTCTTAGTTAACGAATTTTTGACACCGATTGGAAATTCAACTTAAATTTTAAACTTTAAAAACTAAAGTCATGGAAATTTTTGCTTTTATTTTTCACTAATCCTTGAAGCGTTAACGCGCCATAAAAGAAAATATTTACCGGCAAACCAAATGCAAACAATGATCAAAAGTAAATTTTCTGCCGCCATGCCAAAGCCATATAAGTTTAACGTTTAGCAAGTAATAAATGGCAAACGTCATCTCTGACCATATTTGAAATTTAATGAAAAAAAAAAGAATGACAACAAAATAAAATCAAGCAAAATAAAAATGTTGAAAAATGTTTAATGGAGCAGAGCACGCTTAAAATCCACAATCCATCTCGAAGACACAAAGACAATAATTTTACGTCAGGCAAAATATAATACTGGGGGTCATATAACTGCTCACCACAAAATTAAAAAAAAAATTGCTTTTAGAAAAGAAAAGAAAAAAACGCTAAGAGAAATATACAAAAATGTGAAATTTAAAATTAAAAGTTTAATGAACCGTTTTAATAGCAATTTTGTTCTTGTATTGTTATTCTATATTTAAATTTGTATGAAAACATTATTCCAAAAAAATGTGTTTATTAAATATTTTCCTTAAAGTTATGAGTAAGTATTTAGGATTAAACAATTTAATGATTTACCTTTGAAGATCACATTAAATTGGTTACTGTAAAAACACAAGCTGCTATCACTGACAAAACCCCAAAGAGGTTAATAATAATGGCATTTAAATAATTATTATTATTTTTATAATGTTCTTCTATTTTTAGAATTTGACTTAACTCAATGTTTTATTTGGATTTCTTTGACCTTGTTATTCCCACTATGGTTTTTATAACATGCACCAAAAATGTAACTTCGGTGCGTAACTTCCGCAATATTCATATGATAACTATAAAGTATATATAGTTTCTATCTTTAGAGATAGAGAAGTTGAAAAAGACATATCCGTCTATCAGCGTGTCTGTCTGTCCTTCTATCTGTCTGTACTTGAAATCAGTTTTCCAAAGCCATCAGGAAAGTTTCAGACTTGGGTATTGGACTGAGGTGTAGGAAATTGTCTTAAAACGATTCGTATTGAAAATCAACAAAAATTAAATATCGGTTGCGATTTTTGACACATATGTATATTTTGGAAATAAACATATATGAAAATTAATATTATCAGGCTCAAGTTTAGTTTTATTGAATTACGGCCCGCCCCACGATGTCGATCGATCGATAATGCTGAAATTGTAGACGAAAAACAACTGATTTACGATATTCTAAACACCAATTTTATTTATTTGTTTAGCTTATGTGCCTCTAAACAAATAATAAGTTAAATAAAATCCGTTATTAGTGGTACGGAAGTTAGTTTTTTTACATCTAGAAATCCAGCGATCGACATCGTTCGATATCGTGGGCCAGGCCGTTAATGAACATTCAAATTACTAATATTTTTTATATTAAAAAACATTAGTATGTATGTATATTCAATCAGTTTAGCAGAACTATACCGATTTCAAGGCCGCTACAATTTCATGCTTTCGAGATGCGCAGTTTTGAAGCGCTTTCGAGGCTGCACAAAAAGAAAGCAAGAGAGATCGCTCAACTTAGTTTTAAACACGTTGAAGTTGGTCGGCTATTTACATTTAATTGACACGAATAATAAATTAAACAGCCAATGGAAAATAAAATTTCATTTTTTTTTTTTATTTAGGACCAGCACTTAGGGGATGACCCCTACGTATACAGTGCACTGTGTCGGAACTCAGAGAGAGGGATAGTTTTGCGCATTATGTTAATTTTTAAGGCAGTGTTGAGGCGCCTCCGGTGTTAAGTAGACGCATTAATTTTGTTAAGCCGTATTAGCCTGCATTTTATTAATTGTTTTACTTCGCCGAAGTTTTTGCTAACCGACGAAGGAGGGCGATGTTGTGTATATTAGCTTGGAACCTCATCAATAGCTATCGGAACAGGTTTTAGTGACCAGTGCTATGCCTTCATCACTTAAATAGTCCGACAACAATTAATACAATGTCTCACTAATGTACATTAGAGAAATTAATGATGTTGATTGACTTGCTCTGGCCAGGGTTTGAACCCAGGCCCCAAGTCATTGTTTGCTTAGTAGTCAACGCGCTAGCCACTTCAGCCAACACCACCCTCAATGCTCTCTGCCTCTCTCTCTCTCTCTCTCTCTCTCTCTCACCTGATTATTTATACTTTCCAGCGGCGAACTTTGCATACCACATCACATCTCTTCAATGAAGTTTGTCACACTTTGTATTCAATGAATTCTAGCTTACAATGTGGGCAATGCGCACATTTCCACATTTTCACGAAGTAATCGAGATTGTGTATAGACTTTCTACTGCCTACTTACAAAGTATGTGAAACAGTAATGAGTATTTATATTTATTGAATGAAGACTTCACTATCCTGCTTACCTTGAGCGCAAGTGGTAGGCGTTCACTCCAGGAATGCGGCAATGCATTCGAAAAAGTATACTAGGTTGTAATTGAAATGGTGTGCGTTACCGTCTTACACGTGTGCATCACATCATTGCTTATGTACACTGAAAAAACCGTTTTACTTAAATTCAACGAACTCCCTTGAACTAAATTCTTTGAAATTCAACATATTATACGTTGTTTCAGTAAAATATTCCTTGAAATTCAAAGGTAAAATTTTATGTATTTATGAACTCAACGTTGAAACGATTATTTGATTTTATTCGTTGAATTAAACAATGAACTAGTTTTTTGATTTAACGTACAATTCGTTGAATTTAAGAAACTCGTTCATTTATTTAAACACAAAATGAATAAATAGTTTGATTCAAAGAACCTGTTTCTTTATTTTAAGTAATATACGTTTGATTTTTGAAATAAATTGTTATTCTTACTTTCTCTTATTCTCTTCTTACGTATGGTGTCTTAACTTCAACGAACTGGTACGTTGAATTAAACAAGCCAATGAATTTCAACCTGTTTCTTGATTTTAATTAATATACGTTGAGTTTGTTGTATGTGTACGTTGGATCAGAGACCAGAGCCGAATCGGCTATTAGCCGGCTTAGCCAGCCGCCGAAGATTTTTGATAGCCGCCGACGATAAAAAGTCTTCGGCGCAAGTCTCTGCGTTGGATCAAGGAATAAATTCTTAAAAAGCAACGTATGGTTTCTTAACTTCAACGAACTGGTACGTTGAATTCAACAAGCCAATAAATTGCAATACGTTGAATCAAAGATCCTGTTCCTTGGGTGAAAAATAAGGAATAATTCGTTGAATCATCGAATTTATTCCTTGTTTTTCACCCAAGTATTTAGTTGAGTGTAATCGAAAAATTCGCCCACTGGGTTGTGTATTTGCCTACAGATGAATTATGTATGTGAGTAGATGACGCAGTAAAACGAAGGCATAATTCAGATAATTCAATCATGATTTTAGCGCATTTTGGATGATTAGAATAAGCGCTCTTTTATGTAAAAAACAAGAGCTTCAAAGTGGGACATCGCGAACAAAAATCATTCATGTTCGAAGCGCACAACAACAACAAGCATATCTCCCTTGCAAACCGGCTTCGGACGAAACAGTAGGTTTTGCTGGGCAGTTTTAGTAAAAGTTGTGATGGTGATGGTGATCCAGAAAAAAAATTCTGTTCGAAATTTGTTTGTGAAAATAATTTACTTCAAATTTTTCCTTCTTTTTTTGTCCAGGGAAGGAAGTGGGCAGAACTAGAAATTGGAATATTTTATTTGAAATATGAAATGAAAAATGGCAAAAAAAATACCCAAATCCACTCCAAATACCAGGACTCTAAAATTAGTAAGATATTATTTTTTATGTGTACTCATAACATGGGTTTTCTGAGATGACAGCTGATGACAAGGAGCAATCACTCTAAGATCAAAATGGAAGCCACCTCAAATACTGGGATCACAAAATTTTGCAGGTTATTGTTTTTTATGCGTATCATACAGTTTGGGATTCAGCACAGACGAATATAACACTTTTACTTCATTTAAATTAATGTTGTTTTTGTTTTTTGCTTTTAACAAAAGACTTTTTAACATGATTTATAGTGAAATAAAAATATCTGCGATTTCTTTTTCGCTTTTTTTAACTGAAATACAAGAAAAATTGGAAATAGTGCCTTTAATTCACAGTTTAATTTATTGTATAGCATCTATTTAGTAATAAAACTAAATCATTTGCATAAGACTTTTATTAAATTAAAACAAAACCAAAAAAAAAATCCATTTCTCAACACATTGTACGTATGTATATGACAAAAGGTTTGAAATTCCATGAAAACTTTAAAATTTTTGAATACAAATATATAAAATTTCCCTTTTTGATAAGATTTAAGCATTAAGTAGTTATTGTTTTTTTATTTTTTTGTAAAAAACAGCTTATTATCAGCTAAATGCTTGATAACTGTCCTTATTCATAAACAATTGTTAGATAATGTCTGCTTTAAAAACAAGTTTTTCATATCAAATCCCTTTATTTAAGCAAGCTTTAAGTTTAAATAACACTGTATAACAGAATAACAAAAAAAAATATGGGAGACGGGTTGATCTTGAAGGCGATTGTAGGAACTTCCCGTTAAGCGTAAGCATTAATAAAATTTGCGGCGTCTGGCTTTAATTTCCCAGTTCAATAGAAGTAGCCGAAACTTGGAAATTTAAGAAAAAGTTTTACAGTAATGAAAAATAAAAGATTTTGTTCGAAAGTTTTCAACAACCACATCGATGTTGAAATTAAGCCATTTAACGAATTTCAACGATTTGATAAGTTCTATTGAAAATATTAATATATACTTTTTTCGAAAAATTTCGACAGCTATATCTCTTGAATGAATTTAATTACACGATTTTGAATTTGTAGTTTCAAATTTATTTTAAAAAAAAATTTTCGAAAATTGTTGTCGAATATTCTCAAAATCAGTTGAACAAAACTGTCTAGCTCTTTCACGGCAGGTAGGTGCGATTAATGTCTTTAGAATGTTGTTAACTTGGTTACGATCAGTTAAAATATTCTAAAGTTATTACGTTTTACATACAAACACCCATAAATATATATACATACATATATTTACATGGACATCATTATAAAAAAACTCAGAATAGATTCCGATGAATTCAAAACGACGGGATGTGATGATGATCAGTAACTTCCTCTTTTTGCTAGTGGGAATTTAAAATATAAAAAGGTTCTAACGACTAATTCTGGAACAGATGAAAAATAAATATTTTCCATATTTCATTTTCATTTGAAAGTTGTATATTCGATCAATTCGATCATATTCGATATTTTAAACATGTTAGGTAGCTCTGTTGATACCTCTCCCATACAAAAAATGTTTTGGGAGCAAAGTTCATGCAAACGCGATCAAACAAACAAAGGATTTTAAAAATTGGCGAACAAACTTGTTCAAACCAAGCAATAATTTTGAAAATCAGTTCACAAATCATAGAATTATGGACGTTCAAAACTTAAAAAAATACCCCTTAAAGTGATAAACTCCTTCTTTTTTTGAAGTGGGTTAAAAATATTTTCTCGAATGAAGTGAACAGCTCGAAATTTACTATCGCTAACGTTAACCCTATCCGCCTTATTAATACATTATATGTCCATTTCTTTTCAATTACTTTCAAGTTTAAATTCTTTAGAATTTCTGTGCTACCAAAAAAAAAGGTGTCTTTCCATAAAACAAAATTTCCTTATAAATGAACAAACAGCTGTCGGTTAACTTCATTTTAATATTGTACTGAATGAAGTTGACATAAACCAGTAAGGCAGACTTTAAAAGCATTTGCATTCTTCTCATATTGACTCACTGCAGCCAGCCAGTTAGTCAGTCGTTCATAACCAAACCAGCTGCACAATTTTTCCTCGAAAAAAGACAAAAAAAAATGTATTACAAACGACTTGAAAATGTCTATTAAAAAATTGTTATGAAAATTCGTGCGTGGCTGGTGCCAGACAAGAAAATATTTTTAAGAAAAACAAAAAGTTTCATAATAAAAATTTTCTTAATGCAAATATTTTTTTTTTAATGTTTGCAAATCAAACATACGATTCGAATGTTGGCAATATTGTATTTAATTTTCTTTTCTTTAATTTATTTAAAATTTCTTTCGAGGATTTGTAGCACTAGCGGTTAAAAGAAAAAAAAATTATGGTTAGTAGTTAATTGTGTGTACTTATTTTGAATTAGTAATTTCATATCAATTATAATTATGCTAAAGAAGTTAATTTTGAATACAGCAAATAAATTTCTCTTGATAGCAACTTTTCACAATTAAATTGTTTTTGTTTAAGAGTGTAGAGTTCCATGGTTAAAAATTCCCAACTTTTTACTAATTAAATGTCAAAGAATAACAGCTCAATTCTTGACATTTCATCATTTGACAGCCAATTTACTTCCTAACCTCAAATTTGCCCACCCTTTATAAAAAACTGTAAACTTTATTCTGTTATTCAACATTAAAAGAAAAAGTTCATGCAATTTATAAAAACAATGTCTGTCTGTCTACCAATTCAAATGTCAGATGATTTTTTTATAAAAATCATATTAAATTTACACAAAAGTTTTGAAGCTGATTTTCTGATAAATTTATTTAAATCACTAATAGTGAGTTTTTAGGGTAGATTTTAAATGTAATTTTAAACTACGTTTATGTTAATCTGTATATAAATTTAATCGAGTTTAATTGTGTTTGCTGTTTTTAAGTGATAGCTTAAACAGTGCAAAATTGGCAACACTATGCATCAAATGGCAATATTTTTTCCCAAGCAACACTGAATTTTATGCAATAGAAGAAGAAGTTCCACACTTTTAAACTTTATTAAATTTTTTATTAAAAACAATAATAAAATTAAATAAAAATCTTTTATTTATGTTTTTATATTTTTGTTTGTTTATAAAATATTGATATTTCGCTTTTTATACAGGTTTTTTTTTTTTTTTTAATTAGGACCAGCACTCAGGGGATGACCCCTACGTATGCAGTGCACTGTGCCGGAACTCAGGGTGAGGGATAGGGTAGAGAAGATAGATGTTTGAAATTTAGAAGACTTAACTCTTTCACAACTCTGCTTTACGCGTTATATTAATATTTAAGGTAGTGTTGAGGCGCCTCCGGTGTTAAGTAGACGCATTAACTTTGTTAAGCTGTATTAGCATGTTAATTGTTTTACTTCGCCGATGTTTCTGCTAACCGACGAAGGAGGGCGATGTAGCTTGGATAGCATCAATCGCTGCCGGAACAGTTTTTTAGTGACCAGTGCTATGCCTTCATCACTTAAATAGTCCGACAACAATTAATAGAATGTCTCACTAATGTAAATTAATGGTTTGAACCCAGGCCGCAAGTCATTGTTTGCTTAGTAGTCAACGCGCTAACCACTTCAGCCAACACCACCACACCACCACAGGTTGTTATGTTACCATATTTCATTAAGTTTAAGCCACCAACATTGGCCGCTTAAACTTTCAAGTAAATGTACTTAATTGTCATCCTAAAAGCAATAAATCCAGTTTAAAATTGTGTAAATCTCTGATCGGCCACCTAAAAACTCACTCTAAATTGTAGAGCAAACTGTTACATTTACATACACACACACACACACATATATATATATATATATATATATATATATATATATATATATATATATATATAGTTACTCATACATACAAGATATAAGCAGTACACATTTTTTATTTTTTTATATGTATTTATATTATATTTTTTTTTATTTCTTCTAATAAATTTCCATAGTTTAAACAAACTTGTTGATTAATATCGTATTCAATTAATTATTGAACACTTGTTGTAAAAACTTGTTTGTTGCTTCACCACATAAATTGTGGGTGTGTTTTGAGAAAAATATTTTTAAACTAATTTGTAATTACTTGAGGTGTTGTACACAAATTTCTATTAATATTTCATAAATATAAAAATAAAAAAAAATCCTTAATGACATCAGCTGATTTGATCAAATATTAAAAATATGGGCCAAATAGGTGGTGTGGGCTGAAGTGGTTTTTCATTACTAATACGTTTGGGGTATTCACATTGTAGTCATAAGTCATATGTCAGAAAATAATAGCACACCAAAATATGACAATTGTGAACACCCCGTCATAAATAAGTGTGCTATGTCATAATTGTGCCAGCTGATAAACATTTAACAACACTCCCGTTTTAGTCGGATTATTGCGCATACGTTTGCTTTTTTGCTTAAATGTAAATGTTTTTTAATTGTTAATAAATTTTCTAAAATGTCCATTATCAATTAAAATTTTCAATATATATTTTATCTATACGAACTTGCTAAAATATATATAATCAAAAGCAGCTGTTACCGGTAACATGAGCTGAAGTATTTTTTTGGACGGCGGCCAGTGGAAAACGAATTCACGCGAATTTATACATTACCTACACTGTCAAATTTGTTACATATTTTCTCGCGTAATTTTTAATGTAATTTTTTATGCATGGAGAATTTTGACAGCGTAGGTAATGAATTCGCCGTTTACACAAACAAAATGCCTGTTGTTTGCTTTGTTGTTGAATTATTGTAGTCGTAATGAATTTGCCTTTTGCACGAAAATTACATTAAAATGGCGCGTGAAAATATGTAACAAATTTGACAGTGTAGGTAATGTATAAATTCGCGTGAATTCGCCACTGCATCCACCTTATAATTAATTCGCATTGGTCGTGCGTATACCTGGTAATGAATTTGCCTTGTTTTCATTCTTGTGTTATTTAAAAGTAGCTGCGGCTTATAAATATTATCGCCGGCTCGAATGATGAGTTGCAGCTGCTCGACTAAGATTTCTACTGTTATTTTATGACAAACCATAAACATACCTCAAAATGTCTTATTATTATATGACTTTTTTGTTTGAAGCACAACAACAATTTTTTTAAACTATTGTAAAATAATAAAACATTATGACAAATATGACTGATATGACAACAGTGTGAACACCCCAATTGCATTATGTCAAATATACACTAAGGCCCTGAAACACATGCTGTGATTTCTTTAATATAATCTGCTTGTGTTGTTTCATTATAAACTGTTATTTTCGAAACACCAGGAGAACAGTACAACAACTTTTTCTTCTTTTAATGTTAAACAAACTTACTTGTCACACAGTTCATAAGATATGACAATTATCCAATGACAATGTCATGTAACAGTGATAGGACCCTTTCACATAAGTAATACATTTAGAACCGGTCGCTAGCCGTTAGGAATTGCACATGAGATTATTTTTGTGACAAACTGTCTCTTGTGGAACAGATCAGTATAACGAAGCTGGGTGTTTGGATAGGATTGGCGTAATTAACCGGATTAAATTAAATTAATAGTCAATTTCTCATACCCTTTTAAAAAAGTTTTAAAAGATATTGAAATAAAAAATTAATTTTATTTTTGTTGCATAAATTTATAATCATGATAACGCCGGCAATAAACCTTGCATTTGTTTTGTATTTTCTATTACAAATAATGGATGCTCTCACTTTACTATTTCTCTTTTCCTCTTTCCGCAACTTCCGGTTTACAGCATGCCAGAGATGTGCAAATGTCATCACGACTTAAAGTGGTCACATCATATTATTGTTGTTTTTAATATTAAAAATCAAACTGTTGTGTAATTGTTGTTGTTTTATTTCAACATACTATAAATATTTCTCTAATTATTCCGTAATAATTTTTAATTTAATTTACTCACACACATACGCACACAAACATGTCTAAACATTGATTGTTTCGCATTTTTCAAATGTTAGTACAATCTTACACTTGTTAATGTCTACAATTTCATACAAAATGATATTTTTGCAAAATTTATTTTTTTAATGTATATTTTTTAAACATTATAATGTGAGACCATGATTCATACGCATAATTGTGGTAAAGATACATGCATACAAATCATATAATAAAAATATAACATTGCAACGTATTAAGTCAGTCTGTACGAGTAGTGATACCTTTGAAGGCAAATTTGAACAACATTCGTATAAAATTTCAACATTAAAAAAACAATAAAAATAATGAATGCAATAAGAAAAAAACGTTTAAGAAACTTCGTGAGAATTGTTTATCAAAAAACTAAGTAACTGAGAAAAATCTGTAAACAAAGAAAAATACACTACGAGTAGGAATTGCAATTGTATTGCAGTTAAAAAATATCAAGTTATTCTATAAAAATATAGAAAAAATAATTCTATTCTAGTGTTTTTATCAAGCTTATCTACTGTTTGACAGTTAAGTTCAGCTAAAACAAACTTCTGCAAGTGTCTTTAAGCCTTATAGCATTAACTTGTACTAATAATTCTTATTTAGTTGATGCAATAATTATGTATTACTATCGTGACTAAGCAGTTCTAATTGATGCTGAATTCTATTCTAAAAGGTAATAAATAAACCACGGTAAAAGAATTAATAGCTCTAATCACGGTTGCCGTAATCGTAGTCGTCGTCGTCGAACTTTAACGATTCTAATGTAAAATATATAGCGAACGCCATATTTAAAATATTTCGTCACGACATCGATACTCGTAATAAGGCCGAATATGTCACTTCTATCAGGAAAAGAGGTAGCAAAACTGAAATTTGCACCAATTTGAGTTTTGCTGACCAGAACCTAGAATCGCAAAATAAGATGAATGAAAGCTAAAACCTAAAGCTAAAGTTTGCAATGCAGAGCGAAGTAGATATGTATACTGAAAAAATATCATATAACAAGTTTTAAAAAAATTTCTTTTAAAATTTTCATAAATTTTATAACATTTGAATTATTAAAATTTAGAAATCAAATAAAAGTTCTTTAATATAGGATGTTGTTTATAGAGTGAAACAAGTTTAAATCATAATAAAACAAGGAAATATATTTTTAATATCAATGAAACGGGCTTTATTGGAAAGAACATTTTATGAAATGAATGTTTAAATATGATTTCTGCCATGTGGGCGCCACGGATAGCGCGTACAATACCAATCTTGAACACCCATTTTCAACAACTTTTCGCAGCATTTGCGGCCGTATTACGCCGATAACTCTTCGAATGTTGATTTCCATGAATTCAATTGTTTGTGGTTTATCGACGTAGACAAGTGTGTTAAGATAATCCCAAAGGAAATAATCTGATGGAGTTAAATCACACGATCTTGGTGGCCAATTAATTGGGCAATTACGTGAAATAATTTTTTCATCAAAAGTTTCTTTGAGTAAATCAATTTTAGCGCCCCCTGCACGATGAATTTGACGAGTAGAACAATTATTTTGATTAAAAATTTCAACAAGTTGCACGCGTTACTCTGGTGTAAGCAAACTAGCAAAAAGCAACTATCAGCTGTTAAATGGGTGCTCAAATAAAGCAGTGATGCCAACTAAAAGTTGTGACACCCTATAAAAAACACCTTTTATAAGCAAAATTTAAATACTTTATATATTTTACTTTTAATACTTTAAATATTTCATGATGTAATCACAAAAATATCTTATTTTTAAATACAATTAAAACTCTCATAACAGACAATTTTTATATATCCACAATTAAAAAAAAAGAATGCACAACCGTCTTACAAACGGACACCTCTAAAAACAGGACAAATGTACTGCGACGCTAAACTTAGGTATTCGGTTATATGAGATTTCACTGTATATTTTTACTTAATTTGAGACTAAAAGTTTGAGTACATTTTATTTATTTCTACAGGGGGAAAATATAGCAATGAGAAATGATCAGCAAGATTCCACACCACACAGCAAGGATCTGCACCACTTCACAATTACAATATTTGGGAAGGTTGTTGCTACACAACGGAAGTTGACAGGATCATCATAAAAAATTTGTACACATTATTTGGATAAACACTAATCTAGTTGTTAATAAATATTTTCTTGTATTTCCCAACATTAAAGAAATTTTTATAAGAACGGCGTCATATGAAAACGATTTTGAACTCAAACTAATGGCGTTTTCTTTTCTGACAAAAGTGTTGCATTTATGCTACATTATTTAATTTTCGTGATCCATTCTAAAAATATGTAACATTTCGTTCGCGATTTCGTTCTTTTCTAAATATGTTGCACCAATAAATGGCAAAATATGCAACATATTTACCCTCTACTATCAAGTCGGGGTGGGATACTGCCATTTTTTACACCTTCATTAAGTACCTTTTTATACAAGTAAGAACTTTTATTCTTGTAATTCTATTTGCTTAAGCGAAAAAAATTATTATTAAAAAGTTAAAAAGTATTGAAAGTATACATTAATGTTAAGCCTCATATATTTTGTACCATTGTGGCAAGAAAAAATGTACCACTTTTTAAAGGTAGTGGCAAACTGTAAAAAGTGTTACACATTGAAAGGGCAACATTTTTGTTCAGAAAAGAAAACACCATAAGTGAAATTTGTGATATTTTTGTTCATTTTTTTTAGTGTAACCTGAGGTAAAAAGCGCATGGTCTTCACGTCGCCTCTTAATAAAAATAGAATTGGAATCGTTTTAGCCAAGGCCAATTCATACCAGGTAGTCTAGTATTATTCCTACAAAAATAACATTCACCGTTAAAGTTTCATCCAACTGTCAAATCAAATGCAACAATGTTCTAATAGAAATATAAATATAAAAATATCCAATCTAACTTCTTCTCAACATACGCATTTTTTGACAGTTCAGGATTTCACAGCTGATGCTGACGTAGGCTTATAAGGACTTGCTAATAACTCGCCTTGATTTTTAACTAGATTACTGTGATAGTTAAGGGAAAAAGGGAATCTTTATAGTCCAGAATAAGTAAAAGTTTTTATCTGTATTTATTCCTTGAGTTGACTTATTTTTAGTTAGTTAAGCAGCCGATGTTGGTGGTTTAATCCCAAAACTAGCAAACAATTGCAAAAAAAAAGTCTACTCAATAATTTAATTTAATTTTGATTAAAAATAAAAATGAATACAACTTAATAATTATGACACGTAATTAGCATTTTATTGAAAATATTTCTTGATAAAATGTGTCATCATCTTTAACTGGAATGAACAGTAAGTAGCAGCATCATGAAAACTAAAAACAAAAAAAAACAAAAAAACATTTACATTTATTTTCGTTATTACCTCTCAATCTGAGTAACTTTAACAAGGTGTTATGAGAAACTTAAAATACAATTTCCTTTTTCCTGTCATTAAAACAGATAAACAGAGGTTTGTTGCAGCTAAAACTACAAATTCAATCACTGTATGCTGATAAAGAAGTTAATATATGGCAATTATTATTATGTCTTTATTACGGGTAATAATTTATTTTTATCTTGAGAATAAAAACCAAAAACAGAAGAAGTAGTTTACAATGAAGAAAAAAATTAAACTTCCTTTTGTGAATTAAAGGTAAGCGAAAGATAAAAATTGTGAAATTGCCGGCAAATAATGTTTTTGCAATGCCATTGGATGCTCCATATAACGATACCGAAAATAATAAATCAATTTACAGGCACGCTCTGTAAATCACATTTCATCAATGTGATTCGAAACCACAAGAAATGTGTTCTCTTCACAGAATTTTGTGATTTCAAAACGTTCAGCTAAGGTTTTAAACTTTTCAATTCACTTCGTTATTTTTGCGATAAGTATATTGCAAAAGTTATAAAATATTACTCATATAAACTAATCAATGTGTTCTTTATTAGTTTTCTTGAACAATTAAAAAATTAAAACATGAAAAGTAAGAAAAATCTAGACACATCTTTTCTGCTGTTAAAAAATGTATTTGTTTTGTGATTTTACGTTTTTTCATCTTTCTTGTTTTAATTGTTATCTACTGACAATGCGTCGTACATATCCATTGGGTATGTCAAAACCCTCAACCAACACTTTTTTAAAACGTTTTTCTCCTAATTTCTTGTGTTCTTGTGCTTTGAAACATTTTAAATCACTCCGAAAAATACAGAACAGCACAAAATCACACGTGTGTTTTAAAAACGGCATGTGATTTTCAGAACAGTCCCGTTTATGTTTTAATTTATAGTGGCTTGTGAAGCCAACGAACGACACAATTATCGGTATTCTAGAAGTAAATATATATTTTTCTTTCACGTTTATAGAGAAATTATCCAAACTGCATACAAAAATCTCTCAAAAAAAAAACAAGCATACTGTATATACCGTAACTAACATAAATTCCCATACTTTAAAAATAAGAAAGAACAGTGAAATGTAAAAACAAAAGATCTTCCAATTAAAGCGAATTCATACCAATCATCGCTAAATTTTCCTCCAACTGTCAAAGCAAATGCAACACTGTTCTTATAGAAATATACATATAATATAATAAAATAACTTCTCAATATACGACACTTTCTGACAGTTCAAAATTTCACAGCTGATGATGACTTAGGCCACCTCGTAATTAATTTGCTTTACTTCCAATTCCCACAATTTTTACACATCAACACAGAGAAACAAAAATGTCTTATTGTTGTCGATTTCTTTGCAAAACCAATCGGACAAAACCACATACGAGTTTTTCTTATTATTTGTTTTTTTCTTTATTATTTACATAAAAGTACATGAGTTTTATTGTATGTACTCGTATTATTAACTATTTGCTTATAGATTCCAAAATACTGAACCGATTTAACAAAACTCTAGGCTGACTTCCTAAACGTTCGTATACAATGTTTGTATACAGTATTGCTACTGTATTTAAATCACATCCATATGCAAAGTTCGGAAACAATGCAACAACTATAAAACCGATGCCTTGTTTGCTCTCTTACCGCGTTAAAAATACTATGCGGCGGCGTTTTGAAATGGTATACATTGTATAATTATTGTACTGCGGCGTTATGAAATGTGATGCTTTGTTCAAACACAAAGGAATTGACGTTTTGGAAGTCGGCCATAGTTTATTTACTTTTGTGAATAAATATTTTTAATTTGACATACGACTTCTTAAAATTGATTGTAAAGAGTATTTCATTAAGCGCTTCCTATCTTTAAAATGTCTGCCACAACTGCTCTGTATGAATTTTTTGGGATACATTGCACGCTCTTGGATCTCATGTGAATTAGTATCATCACAAGTTCAACAATTTTGTTCATTCATCCAGAAATGGATGATTTTTCCATGAAAATTAGAGTCAGTTGTCAACTAGCCCCTTCAGCGAATACACGTCGTTGTCTATGGTCGTTTACCTTCAGTTGCTGGAACAGTTGACTGGCTTGGCAACACAGACTGAATAAATGACAACCAATTTGACAGATGTAGCTTCAACAAGATGGCCGTTATCAACTGTCAAATTTCCTGTTGGAAGACCCCAATAATATTACATCCTTCTTCCTAAACCATTTACAAAGAAATGATTTAACACTATTCAAAATAGGTGAAAGTATAATAAATTGTCGTTGATGTTCCGTTAGTCAATAGAGTTAGAAACGATGGAGTTCTTCGATTTCTCTAGCACACAGTCGACTAACTCCAAAGTTCAGAGGAACTGTTTTCTACTTCGGCTCTAACATTGATTTCCTGAACACAGCAGTGGTGAAAAACTTCTTTTGAAAGGGATTAGGAAAGACTACCTGATTTAAGTACGGCCATTACTAAAATTTAAAAAAATAACGGCTACGTTAGATTTAATTAACTTTCCAAATTCAATTTGATGCAATAATAGAAAGAAGAATAGAAAAACTGCTTTGGTACACTACATCGAGTATAACAGAATGTCAAAAGAATGTAGCCTAACTTAATTGGAACCTTAAGTCACCTAAACATATTTCTTTGTCATAAATATATTAATGAAATAACTCTTCATAAAAAGCCTTTCATTCTCGATATTTATTTATAAAAATAAATGAATTAATTTAAATAATAATCCATCTGCTATATTGTTTGCTGATAATATTGTATTTACAAAACAATCCTACACTTCCGCTTTACAGCCCACATCAGTAACAAATTATTCATCTTCATGTACTTTGCCATAATTTGGGTGATCTTTAAATATTTAAATTATCGTTTAAAATATAATTAAGTAAAAAAATATTAGCATAACACTACGAATTTGTAAAGAAATCATCAAAAATAATATTGTATTAAAAAAAAATTACATAATTTAAAAAACATGATATTGCTGGGAATTAAGTTAATGAGCATTGCTGATCAGTGATCACTTTAAAAAAATGTGGTTACTTAAGTATGCCAGCCAGACAATCACGCATTTTAATTCATTCCCTAATGAAACTGTCTTATATCAATCATATTTATTAAAAAAATGTTGCAACAGACGATGCATTAAATTCAGGGAGTGTTTCGAATGAAACCCATTAATACTTCGAAGTTACAACCAACAGTCATCCCAAATTCTCTAGACCAGCAAACACCGGCAAACACTGTTAAAATTACCTACACATTCAATTCAATAAAGCTTTATTTTAAAACTTGTCTTCGTTGATCTTTTGTTTATTTAGTTTTTCAATGCAAGAATATATTTATTTCCTTGTAAGTGTATAAAACAGCATCCAATGAAGAACTTTGCTGTAAACATGCTACAGAAAAATATGAAAATGGTAAAAAGCTAGTTGTCACCTTGGCAACTATGTTTGGCTACACGTTTGCATGTGAATAACTTTTTTTGTAAAACAAATATATCGTTCACCTTGAAAACACTCTTCGCATAAGCTGTTCTCTGCTCAAATCAAAACTTAAAGAACTGGTTTAAGACCGCAGATGTAATTTTCGCTCATTAAAGGCAAACAAAAATTTTGAATTAGCAACTATGAATTTTTTTCTGGATCTCGACAAAAGCTCATTAACATTATCATGTCTTCACTTAAAATTACTTGCCGACCACTTTTCTAGACATTCAAATAAGACTATCAATCCAAATACATCGTGAGGTTAGATTTATTCCAGAACGTTTATTCATGCACGCGTACATACTCGTATGTAGCATTATCCGAACTCTGTTGCAATGTGTGTAGGCAACAGTCCTATAGTGTTATGTATTTTAAGTATAGTTGGCAACCAATCCAATAATGAATGTAATATATTAACTCTGTATACATACTTAAAATATAAAATAAAATCAATCATAGTTGACACATTAAACATAACACAACAAACTCCACTTACTACTACTACTACTACTACTACTACTTGCCGACCCCTTCTCTAGACATTCAATTGGACTATCAATCCAAGTACCTCATGACATAATTGAGATTAGATTTATTCCAGGAAGTGCACTCATGTACATTTGTACCATTATCCGGACTCTCCATTTAAAACTACTTGCCGACCCCTTCCCCATAGACATTCAAATGAGACTCGCAGAAACTTATAGTTTTAGTGACAACAGACAACTCAGCCTTGTTTCAACCGGAATTGATATTCTTTATCTTAAGTAATGATCTCATGGCAATGGGTATGCTACAGGTCTTTATTTACTCAACATGAAGTATGATTTTGTGCCCGGCTATTGAAGAGATCTTTTTCCGTTGTTATTTGGAATTTAGATAAACATAGTTTCTTTTTGTAACAGAAAGTAGGTCTCATACTTCATTCATTGTGTCATATATTGAGAGTTTTGTTTAAAACTGCAAAGAAATTATAATAAAAACCTCCACCTTATTAAGGTGGAGACTTTACTTATTGTCTGTCATGCAAGGAATTTATTTAAACAACTAAAAATTAATTAATTCTTCATTCCAAATCAATGAACATCAGTATAAAAATAACAAAGATCTTTCAAACTTTATTCCAAATCAAAATAACGGCAGACGGACAAACATCAAGTCTTTTTAAAAATAAAATCACGCTTGTGTGTCAAATTATTACCAGATAAAGATAATGGAAAATAAAGAACAAACACGATTGTAAATTGAAATCAAAGCAAAAAAAAAAACATTTTCAAAAATTAATCAAATTTATCAGTTGAAACGTGTAACGAGGCCAATACCGTTTTTATTTTCTTAAGTTTTTCTCCATTCTTAATAGTAAATGTTGTCATTATTTCTTAATGAAATCAAAGCAAAAAAAAAATTGAGAAAAGAAATAAATAAATTATTAAAAAACAGAAAAAGAAATTTTGTATTAGAATCTATAGAAAAACATAAGAGACCTTTAACAAATGAAAGTTGGCATTAAGAAATTGGAGTATGACTAATGGAAAACGTTAGTGAAAAAATATATAGAAAAACAGCCATTCAATATCGTACACAAAAAAAAAGCATAAAGGTGATTAATGAGGCGTTGAGAAAGAAAGACATGCATACATACATACATATTTATTTAAATTCAATATGTAATTTTGTTACAAATTGTAAAACAATAATAATATTGATTATATTATTTAAGATGGCTGGAAGATTCAAATGGAAGTCATTAATTTTATTTTTCTTTATGTTTTGTTATACTTCTTCTTTTAAAATTTTCGGCAGCTTAACTGACCAATGAAATCCAATTTCAATTCGAAATGAGAAAGTAAACTTAAGAAAAGCTTTAGATATTTAATAGATAAAAATTTCCAAACTTAAAAAAGTACAGGAAGTTATAAAAGTACAACTTAAGTTTATCTAATTAAGGTACCAGAAATAGACTAAAAAAAAACAAACAAAAAATACCGGTAGGTACACAGACACACACTGCAAAGCCATAATTGTATGTGTAAAAATGTACGAAGGATGCCAGATTGAATTACAAGCATTACATGTCATGTCAAAACAGTGTTGTTAATGTTAAATTAACAAAAACAAAAATAAAATAAAAACATGCAATTGATTTTGTAATTTAATGCAAAAGGAATCAATTACAAATTTGTGTACATTTTTTTATATGCTGCTGGCGATTTGCCTTAAATTTAATGAACATCCTGAAGTTATCGCCCACTCCCTTAAAAATAAAGTCAAATATTTCCTTAATCCAATTATGTGTGTATTTATGTACGTCTGTTTGTAATAGGATATCAAATTTATTAAAATGTTTTCACTTTAGTCGAAAGTTTTTTTTTGTACAACAGAGAATAACCGTTTTTAACGTGCAGCCGGTAGTTGGGTAAATCAGCTAACTTTAAGAACCGAAATAAGTAACAGTATTACATTCGCCAACACCGAATCTTATATACCATACACCATAAGAGATCTGTATGTATGTAACGGAAGTTGATGTTGATGATGATAACAAAAGACAGAAATATTGTGGGAATCAAATTTTTTTTATTATAATCTCGTGGATAATTTCATGACATTTACTATTTAAATATGATTTCCAGCATATGGCCGCTGCAGCTAAGAGTTACATGGTCCATTCGATCAGTCCAATTTTTGACTTCTTTTTCAATACATGCGTGAATAGTGTTTTGAATATTTGCTTTAAATGCTTCAAGAGTTACTGGTTTGTCGGCATAAGCCTATAAGTTCCCATAGCCCCGTAAAAAGTAATCGAATAATGAACGAGAGATCGGTAAACAGGACCACTTCTCGGAATAAAGCTGTAACAAACACAACCCGAAAAGCGATTAGCTTCTCTGCAGAAAACAACCAGTATCTATAGCCGGAATCGAACCGCCAACCTCCGGATTACTGGGTTAGCATTGTATCGGAAGTTGCGCCATCTTGTTGGAACCAAATGTCCTTGATGTTTAGCTGATTAATTTTTGGAAACAAAAATTTAGGCAGTATGGATCGAATGTGTTCACCATTCTGCGTGACGGCAGCTCCTTTCCCATTTCGCAAGAACCAAGGATTTGTTAATGGTTTGCGGAATGTTTTCGCTTCGTTTAGTGTTCTCTGAACTTTGCGAATAGATTTTTTTTTTTTTTTTCAAATTAATTTCCACAATTTGGAAGCGTTCTTCTGGCGTTAAACGATTCATGATGATGTCGATAGTTTTCATGCAACACAAAAAAACACCCGATATTTATGTGGGGTCGTGGTTTTTTCCTATTATTTGCATTATTTATGGACGGACTGATTTTGTTTATTTCGATTGCACTAATTCTGAAAAATTCGTAAGTTTTGATTAGATGAACATCGCTCATCTACTCACATTTTCCGGAATCTTTATACACCTGTGACAGACGTGTTATCCGGAAAGAGGAAAAAGAATATTTCGCCCTGCAAACCAAATAGAAATAGACAGGGGAATACCATTTCGTTTTTTATTTTTGTGGTTCTACTCTTTTGCATGCAACTTGGTTCCATTAATATGACCTGAAAATCGGGGGAAACTTGTACCTACATATATACGAGTATATCGATGGCTTAATATAGAAAGGTCGTATCTCAACTTTTAGTTACTTTATAGGAGAAGAAAAAAACTCAATAAAATCTGAAAAAATAATAAAAATATTTTTTTTTCTGAAACAGATTTTTATTAAAACATTTAAATTTAAATTTTGTCCGGGTAAAATGACAAGGAACCCCCCCCCCCCCCCCCCCCAAAACCCCTTTTTTAACTATGATATACAGACTATCGAAATTATCCGTTTTGTATGGACCAATTTGAAACTAAATTTTTAAGAAGGTACTTTATTGTCTTGTAGGAGTAAATTATAAACTAAATATAAATTAAAGTGGGTTTCAAGCTTAGCCTACCTGGTCAGGCTCACTGAGCTATTATACATATGATCTGATACCAACCGCGTGTGTGTAGGTTGGACGCCCTGCGAGTACGTAGTGCACTCCAAACTGTATCGGACGAGGCTGCTTTTGTAATCGCCAGCATGGTACTTATCTAGTTAGAGGTCGTATCGACAATACGGCTGGGGTGACAGAGTGACGCAAGTGGCAGAAAATATGGACAGAAACTGACAAGGGAAGATGGACTTTCTAACTTATACCTGACATGAGGGCATGCGTTTCAAAGCGGCACGATGAAATAAATCTCTATGCTACACAGGGTTTGAGTGAGTATGGCTGTTTAAAGTCTTAATTAAGCCGTTTCGAACATTAAAGTGTCGCATTTTGTTCGAGATGCGGTGAAAATGTTTAGGAAAATGTCGAACATGTGTTCTTCATCTGTCCATGTTTTGACAATTCAAGTACTTATTTAGGCGATGTTTTGGGCGGTTGCATTAAACCGGACAACATACATAATTCCAGTCATATTGGAATTTTTGCATGCATGTTTGTGACTTTGTGAAACTGATTCTATGGAAACTTCATAAACATGAAGAGATTCGTAGAAGAATCAATTTATCAAATAGAGCGTGTTAATTTCCCGCACTCTTTGGAAATACCATCACTGAATGATAGAATCTCTCGATTATTTTCATACCAGGAATGAAAAAAAAAACAATACTAACATCATCATAAAAATAGTTAGAATAGGACCTTTAAACGTCGAAATTTGATCTACATATCGCCAGCTAAAACACAAACGGCCCTAACTAACAAAAAATCCAAAATTGGTGTTTGGTAGATTCTGATACATTCCATCAAAATACACAACCACAAAAAAATTTAGAGTTGTCTGACCAAAATTAGCGGTTTTATTAACGAAAAACAAACGGCCTTATCACAAAAGCGTTTATTTAATAAACACAAAAAGACTTAAGTGATCGTTTGTATGGGCAACATTGAAAAATGACAAACAAAAAACTGATCGATTGACCGTTGAATTAATTTGTTTGTTAAAGGAATGTGAAATTAGCTACAGCTTAAGGCATTTTATTAAAAAAATTAATTATTTTAATTTACTTTTGGTGATGCAATATTAAAATAAATTAATATATAATAAAAATGTGTATAAATAATAAAACTATTTTGCATTAAAGTGTAGATAGGCCCTTTGGTTTCAGAAAATTAAGGTACAAAATAACTAATATAGCCATTCAAATATCACAAAATTTGATTTTATTCTGCCAGAAATCAATTTGTTATATCTTTTTTAATAATACTGGTGAAAATCATGCTGATTGAAACTACACTTTTTGTTTAAAACAGTATTTTGCTTCTCCTGTAAAATTTCAAAAGTGTTAGATAGGGCCGTTTGCGTTTTAGCTGACGATATACAAGATCTTCAAAAATCGTTATGATCTCATTTTTATATTAAATTAATTTTATTAAAACTCTTATTACATGATCTTATTACAAAAGATCCAACAGGTGTCGCAGTGCCGGTCCTTGGACCAGATCTATCTACTTATCTATCTACATGTATGATAGTTTATTACAATAACTCTCGATTGGTATATAAAATTTCTCCATTTTTAAAGAATTTTTCTTAACTAATTTAATTTTATTTTTTCATCTCGGTTTGAAAATAAGGTTTGACAATAATGGTGTGAATATCACTTTGATGACAAAAAAAAATCACAAATATTTCAATTAATATCTCAAACTTATATCCAATTTGTATTACAAAATATTTGAAATTGTATTATAAAACGTCTGACCTTGTTGTTGTTGTGAACCTTAACAGTATCGTTTGTGGTTTTTTCTTAAGCCACTAAATATTAGACACTAATGATGTTTCATAATTAGTAATTTATTTATGTACACACATACATATGAAGGTACGTATGTACTTTCTAATTCAGCTAATTTGTTTTTAAAGAAAAAAAGAAATAAACGCAAAAACTTACTTATTTAAACATTATCCAATTAAATATAATGTAAAAAATATCCTTTCACTTAATAATTAAACGCTGTGTTTGTTAGCTGATAAAGTGTTAAAACCAATCCGCTTTACGATATTGAAGATAACATACAGATGTTGGGGGAAAAACGGCAGCAATAAAGTGTTTTGGTATTGGTTCTCAGTTGTAGAGAGTTGTTAGTAGATCCACATAAAATGTATTCCATTATTCGAAATTCCTGGTTAGTAAATATTTGAAGTTAAGGAATAAACAAGGGAATTCATTAAGTAGAATATGCTGTCGATGTTATTAGAGAGAGAGTGAGAGCGAAGAATTTTTATCCGTTAAGAGAGAAGATATGTTAAGAAAAAAAAATCACCAACTTCAAATAAAATTCACTTTGTAGAGTAGTACCGGTTTGTAAGATCAAATATTTTCTTATATTAGATTGAAAAATATTTTAAAGAAACAATTTTCATTCATATTTTTTAAAAACTTTTACCGATTTAAAATAACTTTTTAGCACTATTTTTATAATTATCATGATTTTCAATTATATTTTTTAATATTGAATTTAAATACATATGTATCGCATTAATTTCACATAGATAATTCATTCACTTTGAAAAACTTCTTTTTCATATTAAGCACATTTTTTTCCTTCTTCTATACATTATCTTGTTTTATTATTTTACATTCTTTCTTTTATTCTTAATATTTTGTTTTCTTTTTTTTTTCTTGTTGTTACTTTCTTAGAATTGCCGAAAAAAAAACAGTAGGTATGTATATTTTTCTCAAGCCGCCGTTAAAAATACGTCTTATTTACTATTTGCACCTTTCATCTTAAAACGTTAAAAGTAACTAAATCCGACAATGGTTTATTACCTGTTTTGTGTTAAAATTGTTGTTACAAATTAGGATCAAACCTGCATTGGTTACAGCCACAGGTTTTAGCTTAGAGCAAATAAGAGTGCCATTAAACTAAGCAACCACCAACCAACATGTTTGATGTGATCAAACATCAACTCTCAATACTTGCAAGCAAAACAGTGATGGCAACTAAAAAAAAAGCAATTGTAAGATCGATAGAATAGAGATTTTGTTATTTAAGCATTTTTTTTTAATTCTATTAATAAATTTTAATCAAGTTCAATCCACTACGTTTCATAATATGATTGCCGGCATATGTATGTCCGCCGGCTTGTCATAATAAGCCAATGGCTTAACATTGTCACCAAAAAAAAAAGTAATCCAGAGGCTTTAAATTGAACAAACGAAGGGGCCAAGAACAGGACCACTTCTGGAAATAAAGTTGTTAAGCGCGTTGTATGGGCAACTGTTCCGTCTTGTTCGAACCAAATATCGTTAATGTTTAGCTGAATAATTTTTGGTCGATAGCGCTCGTTATCCACCGTAACACAGTTGTCAAGCAATAGTTATCGATACCGATAACTGTCTTGGAGGTTAATTAAAAATCTCGCGATTTTAATTTTAAAGTGTTAATAAAAGTCCATGTGGCCAACTTTACAAAAAAAAAAAATGTACGGGTCAAAACTGCTTTGTCTACATAAAGAAATCGGAAATCGCAGCGCAAAGAGTTTTCTTAGTTTGCAGCTAAATAATAAATACATATTCCTACTAAACATTTCACGGTCAGCTAATCAATTAATAGGATATGAATGAGATGATGATAAACCAAGGCGAGTTCATACCAGGTAGCCTTATGCCTACAACAATAAAATTCGCCGCTTAATTTTCCTCCAACTATCAAATCAAATGCAAAAATGTTCTTATAGAAATATACAAAGAAAACTAACATAACTTCTCAATAGATGCCATTTTTGAAAGTTCAAGATTCCACAGCTGATGATGACGTAGGATAACAAGGCCACCTGGTAATTAATTCGCCTTGGCCATAAACAATATATTTTCACATTTAATGATCATATATCCGAAACAACGTCTTTATTTTAGCACAACAATAGAGTTCATTAGCCCATCACCACAGTTAAGCACGTTTGTCCTCTCCTGTATGCAATTCACAAAAAAAATTAAAACCATTGACACCATTGTTTTTGTTTTCAAGACCCTAATTCTCTCTTTGTCTCGTTTTCTCTCGGCATTCTACTGAAAATACTCTCTCTGCAACAAGCAACGAACAAAATAAACTCCAACAAAAAGCGTTTCTTTTAAACTGTATTAAAAAAGAAACTGGTTAAAAATTCTTCTTCCCATGTAAGCTGATGTTGGTATTATTTATTTATTTTTTTTCTCTGCTTTAACAAGCCAGGCTTATACAGAAGAAGAAAACACAGTATTAAGCTTCTTCTTATTGTTAATGCAAAAGACGTTCAATTTTTTTTTTTTTTTTTAGTGTCGAATGCGTGTGTAATTTTTCGAATAGTCGTCCATCGTCTAAGCAGCATTTGAGGAGAAAAAGAACTCATTAAAATGTTTAAAGTAACCTTTTTTTTAGAAGCAAAATACATATAAAAATATTTTATTTTTTCCTCATCGTGTCGCCTACTTGTGTTGAACTTTTGTTAAAAAAAAAAACCAAATATTTCGTTGCCGCAGAAAATTTTAAAGTTGTCTTTTTCGGTTTTCGTTGTTGCTCTTTATAGGAATTTATGAACTTAACCCGATTTAAGACATTTTCCGAATTTATGACTTTAACATGTCTGACATTTTAATGTTACAAGCCAACCCAAAATATTAATAAAATATGAATGGAAAATATGTAAATGCTTAACACGAACCATCGAAATTGTTCAGCGTGCAGCAAAGTGTGTTAAATGTTAATTTTGAAATTTAAAATGTTAAAAGATATATGTAAGTAATAAAATGTGAAATTAAATTTTTATAAATTGAAAATCTTTCATGTTTGCGAAAGTTAAGAACAAAAGTTTAATTTGCAATTATTTTCTTAAATATTGTCAGCAATTGTAGTCTATTAGTTCAGAGATACACTCTGTGTACTTCGCATGACATTCGCAGATTATCTACTATGAGTTCTGACATTTCAGGTCATTGCAATATTGAGGGAAAATGAAGCCGCTGGTGAGCTGGAAAAAATTGGTTGAGCATTAAATGAAGAAATTAAAAACAGATCGGTT
Organism: Lypha dubia; assembly: GCA_947311025.1. Classification (NCBI taxonomy): domain Eukaryota; kingdom Metazoa; phylum Arthropoda; class Insecta; order Diptera; family Tachinidae; genus Lypha; species Lypha dubia. The sequence continues at coordinate 100,240,054 of OX371261.1, forward strand.
AAATTGCTAATCGGTTACTATTATAGAGAGCTCAGTAATTGATTGATTCCTGGAGGAGTGCAGAGGATTGTTGAGTCTCGAAGGACATATGGCCAAAACTTGACTCGGAGAAATTCACCTATTACTGGGAATGAATGGAAAGGTTTGAGAGTCTACCCATTCCTCGTTTAGAGAGAGCACCAGCAGATGGAAAAATAGCACTCCAACCAACCAGTTCACGTCCAGTGCAATTTAAGGCACTATTCTTTCAAAGCATTGTAGCAGCAGATTCCTCTTTGGCGAGTTCATCGATTTCTTTTCGTTAACTTTACGTTGAAGGGATAGATTTTTAGTGGCTCTTCGGGCATTCAATTGCCAATCAGTCGAACTAAATTGACAACTAGTCGTTCTAAATATTCCCGATGAAATGAGTTCCCGGGAAATTAATTTTTCCGGTGGAAAGGTTCTTCTATTCTAAAAAGCTGGGATATAATAAAGTATGGGAGAGGGGAGTATATGGATAAGCTGTTTCGTGTTTAAATTCTATTCTGTAGAAATTCAAGGATTCTGCAATGTAAATTTAATGCTCTTTTTTTTTTTGTGAGGGTTACAACCTATTTTTTTCTTAAATAAAATAGTAGAAAGCAAGTGGTTTATATTTTTGTATGGCCTGATTAAAAATTCCTTAAACAAGAGAGAAATGTCTCGGTTCAGTGTCCAACCGTCGTACGTCATTTTTTTCATTAGAATTTGAAATTTTAACTCTAGTTCGTTTTAAAATGTTTGGGGAAAAACTCGCATGAATTTTTCGCTCTCTCTCATATTTAGAATACCTACTTTTTTACGGTAAAAAAATTCCTCATATTTTAAGTTCGTTTTGAACAAGAGAAAAAGAGAGATATTTCCCACGGAGATTTTATGTCGCATAGGGGAAAAGGGAAAGAACTCTCCGGGAATAGTAGCGGATTGGGGTGGTTGTGTTCTCTCTATAACCAACGAAACCGATATATTTTTTTTGGTTTTATCTTCTGTCAAAATGGATAGGTTTACCTGATCGTTCCAAGATTTTAGCCGTTTTGACAACACAGAGTAGTTTGTCTTCCATATCTCATGATGATCGATTAGGGACTCTTCCTCTTTCACACTTGAGATGGCTCAGACTTTTAACTTATTTAACTTAAGTTATTTATTAGCTTTTCCATTTCGTACACTTGCTGGTCAATCTGATGAGCTGATTTAACATCTCGTCAGACATTCTTCTTGACTCTTTTATTGGTTTCTGTTTCGTCTCCTCATACTCCTCATAGTAGCAGGATTATATCTTATTTTCTACCATCATTATTCCTTGGCATCCCACGTGTGAATTTTGTCCACCCTACAGACTTTAGTCCAAATGTGATTTTTTGTTTCCCCCTTTTAGGGTTCAAGAGATCCCCGTGCTGCAAACTGTCTTGTCTTGTCCTGCCTTGTCTTTGAATGCCTTCATTAGCCTCTCTGCTCTCCCTTGTCAATCAGTCGAAGTGTACACCATAAGGCGGCCAAATGTCAATTTTTCATATTTCCTGAGTACCTGTCGGAATCCGTAAACCGGCTTCAGATATAAGAATATATGTATTTATCATCGGCATTTTTGAGTTTGTAATGGCTTCGAATATTTTAAATTTCTTTCGCTGTTCGTTGGATTAGGAGAATGGAAACATTTCACTGGTCCGTAGAATGATGATAGTAAAATTTATCGATCTATTCAAAGAGCTTAGCGGCCTTTTGAAAAAATGAGTACATGCATACATACACATGTGCTAATTTTTCGAAACACCAGCGGTAATAAATTTATGCAATAATAAATAAAGAAAATAAAAATCTTGTGAGATAATTTCTCAATATTAAAGAGAACAAAAACGTTGCAATTACTAGCCCATGTTTTTATTACCTTGAGCCATTAATTGTGTTGGCATTTGCTAGTTTTGTAGCGTTATAACAGCAATAAGAAAAATGGTTTATTAATATTTCCACGATACCACGAATACGAGTAATTGTTAAAAATATTTAGAACAAACATAAAGCAAGTATAAATGTTTGTATGTATTCGAGGTTTGCAAACCAACTACACACAGGTTATAAATATATGTGACTTTGTACATACAAATAATTTCTGGTGTCATTATTTTTTTTGCAACAAGAAAAATTTATAAAAGAAATTAGTTAATGGAAAAGCAAGAAGCCGGCTTTTAAACTACATACTAAGAGACAAGTCTTTTTTTTTTACACAAATCGTATTTTTTATGTGTGAACAACATTTGCACTGAAGTATGTACGACACACATACATACGTTCTCTAAGAAAGAGTTTACTTATAGCAACTGTACAAATTTTAGAAATCACCAGGCTTTCATGAAGCAAGCCGTAAAGCTGGAACAGTTTCCAGAAGAGACCCAAGTACTCCCTTCGGAAAATCCGATACATGTTTTTTGTTAGGACCAGCAGTCAGGGGTTGACCCCTACACATGCAATGCATTCTGCCGGAGTTTAGGGGAAATGAAAGATGGTGAAAATGTAAAAGAAGGCTTAACTCCTTCAAAACGCTGTTATAGAACGACTTGTTAAGTAGACGCATTAAATTTCTGAAGCTTTGTGAACGGGCATTTTATTAATTGTTTTTTATTTTGCCGACGATTATAATTACCGACGAAGGAGATCGCTGTGGTTTATATTACCTTGGAACAGTATCAATAAAATTTGGGAAATTATTTTACTTAATTTGATTTCAAAATGGTTGTCGTATGGCCTCAAAGCCATGCTAGGCTTATGTACAGACGTATGACCGGATATTCTGATCCATCTGTAATTATGAAAGGTATAAATATTGAGGAACCAGAAGCTCTTGATATTCTTGGCATGAAAATTTATTGTGGTGTTCGATGGAATGATCACATTTTTCATGTCTCAAAAGAAGCATTCAAGTGTCCCGGTTTCTTTTTAATGCGGTGAAAAACACACTTCACTCCTTTTGATCTCTTAAATATTTACACCACCTTTATATATATATATTTCTTCCTTTTACTCCTACAAGGAGCATAGGGCCGCCACCTTTATCTAACCAAAAAATTGGAATACAACTGTCATGTATGGGCCGGTGCTTTAAAGTCTATTCGATCGCGTACAAGACAGGGCGAAGAAGCTTATCGGTGACAGTGGGTTGGATAGCCAAGTATACAGACCCACTGGAGCATCGACGCAATGTAGGGTGTATTTCACTGTTATATCGCTACTTCGACGGAATGTGTTCTAATGAAACCCTTAATTTTTCACGTACAACACGTTCTTCACTAAGAGCACATCCCTTTGTGGTCGATATGCCACTGAACCGCACTACGCATTACAGAGAGAGCTGAACTGTTCGCAAGTGGAATAAACTTCCCCCCAGAATTCCTTCTTGCCACCTTCAGTATGTTAAAGCTCAAATCAAATGTCCAAAAACAACACTTTTTTTATTCTCCTTCCCATAACCAATTTCGTAGTTTCGGCACAATGCACTGCATACGTTGGGGTCATCCCCTGTGTGCTGGTCCCAATAGTTTTCTTCTATTGCCGTTTTTATACGCCGTTTTTTTTTTCTCAGAAATTCCATAAAATTTTCTGAATGTTAAGCAATAAAAACTTTGTCTTTTACAGAAAAATATTTATTAAAAACTGGTTCAGTGTTTGTCTAAATACATAATGAGTAAAAAATATCCAACGATAAGGATATCATCTACCGTTGCCTAGGAACAACATCTTCATATAATTGTATTGTGATGCAGATCCCTGCTATGTGGTGTGAGATCATGCTGAGTATATCTTACTGCCATGTTTTGCTGGTGTAGCTGGTTGAACGTCTTTTTTAATGTCAGGAGAGCTTTGGACCGTCCGGTGGCTTCTTCAGTTTCAAAAGGATGTTTTGTCTGGAGGGCATCTAATTGAAAACCTCTCAAACGCTGCGTTGCGAGTTGATATTCGTCTACCATAATTTGAAGCGGGGTCCCGTGGTTTTGTAGATTGACAATGTAAACACCATGCCAACTGCTAGATCATTACGTTAAAAATATATTACGTGAACTTTTGTCGTCGTGTGTAAAAACTAGGCAATGAGAGCTAACTAAGGCCACATAGAAGGCCTATTTAGGCCTCTTTTTCTATTGCACTACTGCCCAGCTAAGTACGATTATTTGTATACAATTAAAAATACACTCAATGCTTACTTATACATGCATGCACTAGTGTATAGAGTAAAAAAGAAGTCAAGTTAGGGGCTGTGCACATATTACGTAACGTTGTTTTCAGAGATTTTATAACTTCGGTGAATCCTTTTCGAACTATTAGGGGGAGTCCCCTGAGTGCGAAAGTACATTTGGAAGTGTCAGATTGGCTCCAGTTTTTGAGAAATCGTTATATATCCATTTTTTATGGATATACTTATGTGCACAGCGCCTTACTAATAATAAACTACCGTGCTTTAAGTCAGAAACAAACCGATTGTAAAACTACTTTTATTTAATTTCTTCAGACAATTTATTTTGCAGGGAATGACTGAATGGTCGATCGGTCTCTTGTTTGGCATAGCGCGTTCTAAAAACAAACTTGGTATGGATGCACACACGAACACACACACACACCAAATGGTACACATGCAAAATGCAGAATATATTCTTCTTGTTATAGGAAACAGAATGAAGCAACAAATCGTGTAGAAAAGTTGTTGTTGCTGAGATATTTACACATGACACGCACAAAAAAATTCTGCTATACTTTTCGAAAACTATGCTTGTGGCATTTTTTTGAAAATTAGAAAATATTTTTATATTATTAGGAATAAACGTAATTATTATTTGAACTTATATTAATATAAAAATATTAATTCAGCTTTGGCACGATCTATCCCCTAATAACAAGGGTCACAGTAATGTGAACTACCCTAATATAAAGTAAAAACAACAATTAACAGTTAAATTACATAGTAGAATACTTTGAAGATAACGGACTATGAGTTTGAGTTGATTATTAGTAATTTCCAGCCAGTAATGGGAAATTTCGTACAATCCAGAAATGTTTCAACATGTAAAAATAGAATAAAAATTAATTAAATTAATTCTCGTATTCTATTTCATTTGAAGACTTGGTTAAATAGTTGATATTCTCTCCCAATTAGTATCCACTTTACGAAAATTGTAAAAATGGACAAATGAATGCTGATGAGAAGTGTAACGGCCTTGAAATCGGTATACTGATACGTACTGCTAGCCTGATTGTACATACTAATGTTTTTCAACATAAAAAACTCTTAGTAATTTGAATTTTCATTAATTCAATAAAACTGAACTTGAGCCTGATAATATTAATTAAATTATTAGAAAATTTTGGATATAAATTATTTTTCGGCAGGCACAAAAGTAACGTTGTACACTACAGTTGATGCATTTAGTTATGGACACTGTCCAACCAATTAAATTTTTGTTTTTTTTTTTTTTTTTGTTGGCAACTTTAATTGTTCCACTTATGAAAAAAAATTTCGCGATAAAAATTTCTATTCAAAAAATTTTTGTTTCTTGCAATGCATTAAACACATTCACCGCAGCAGGCTACCGACTACCATCTGTCAAAAATAGAATACATGTGTGCATATGGGAATGATTATATTGACGACAGCAACGCAACACGGTGGATGTTGCAATAAACCACGTAAAATAAATGAATGTTTAAAAATATTTTATTCAGCAGAACGAAAACAGTTATTTATTAAAAGATCTAAGTGATTTTTATATAAATCACTTTATATATGAAGGCTTGTAGAGTTTTGGCACGTGCATATGAATTTCCAAGTATTTTTGAATTAAAATATTATTTTAATTGTGATGGCAAAAACATAGTTAAATATCAAAGAATTGTATAACTTGCAACTGTTTTTGTTGTTAGTATTTGCTGTTGTAGTGGCGAAGCAACTACATTTTATTTGGTGAGTCACACATTACTGCTATCGAGATAACTCCAATATATTTTAAATTTTAATGGTTACCGTAAACAAAATTGTTTTATAGTGCGTTTCCATCTACGAGATTTGCGCCAAATCATCTCATTTGGTCAAATGAGGTAATTTGCGAGATGATTTCCCATAATTTTTCATATGAGCAAATTATCTCAAATGACTTAATTTCCTCCAAATTAGTTCGAATTTTGTCTATGCAACACTGCGCCGCTGCTATTATTAGATATGCAACCTTGGGGCATCCATTATTAGTGACTTGCAAATCCGAAAAAGTGACATTTAAGTACCAATAAAAATGGCGCTTGGAAAAATATTTGTGATTGCCAAAGTTGAAAGTAATAGTTACATACTTTTGCCATTAAGTCATTGTTGTGTTGAATATAATTTAATAAAAACTCGGTATTATCTTCCATTTTTATAATTTTTTTTTTTTGTACTTAAAATTTTTTTTATGCTAACGTCAAATTGTTTTCGAAAATTCGAACACCAAATTACTTCAACATAATGGAAACACTTCTAGTTGATTTCCTCAAATTAACATAATTTGCTCATAGTGGAAATGTACTATTACTCTTCTAATAGCCTCTTGCACAATAATTAAAAGAGCTGATTCTTTTAAAAAAATGTTTAACTAAATTGAAAGTGACACCACTGATATAAAATAATAATATGATGCCGTTGCTACGTTGAAAAAATGTAAGTAGCTGGCTACAATACTAAAAAAAACAGTTTTACATACATAAATTCAACGAAATCCGGTTCTTGAATTAAATTCTTTGAAATTCAACGTATTATACGTTGTTTCAGTAAAATATTCCTTGAAATCAAAAGTAAAATTTTATGTATTTATGAACTCAACGTTGAAACGATTATTTGATTTTATTCGTTCAATTAAACAATGAACTTGTTTTTTTATTTAAAGTATAAAGCTTAGATCCCACTATCGGCACAATGTACCGATTTTCGTCGGTTCACTGAAATAAAGTTATAAATAATAAGCTAAATTTGCCGTAGTTGTAAACTAATTGAAATATAAGGACATAATTTCTCAACTCTGTATTGGTAATAAAGCCATATAGACTTACTCCAGAATTAATTGAGCTGACGAAAATCGGTACATTGCGCCGATAGTTGGATCTAAGTTTAATAAGTGTAATTTAAGAAACTCGTTGATTGATTTAAACACAATGAACAAATACTTTGATTCAAAGAACCTGTATCTTGATTTTAAGTATGTAATATATGTACGTTGATTTGAATGAATGGAGAAAATTATTTACTGTGATGTTTGTAACGTTTGTAAACTATTTTGCTTGTGCTTTGTAATTCGCACATTGTCTTTGCGAGTTTTTGTATGAGTAAATGAGTTTTGGAACTTTTTAATCATAAATGGTATATATCCACTGATGAGTTGGTATTTACCAACCCACGAAATGCATATAGATTTGCTAACCCACAACAAATAAATAAATTTTATTAAAAACATAAAATTCTTGAGTATTTGCTCGAATAAACGTCATATTTTATATAATTAATGTATATTTTTTTTAAAAAATTTGGGTTTAAATTCATATGTAGATAAAATTGGATCAAGGAATTGGTTTCTTAAATTTAAAGAACTATGTATTTCCTTAAATTCAAAGTATGAATACGTTGGATCAAGGAATAAATTCTTAAAAATCAACAAATAGGTTCATTGGACCAAGGAATAGATTACTTAAAGTCAAAGAATTATGTTCTTGATTCAAAGTATAGATACGTTGGGTCAAGGAATAAGTTCGTTGTATTCAAAATATAATTTCAATGAATTTACCTACGGTTTCAACGTAGGGTTTCTTAACTTCAACGAACTGGTACGTTGAATTCAACAAGCCAATGATTGCCATACGTTGAATTCATACAAACCTGTTCCTTGAATTTAATTGCTTTTTTGGTTGAGTGAAGGCAGCAAATGCAGCAAGCGGCATTATATGTCTTGTGGTCGTGTATCCTGCTGGTATAAATGTGTGTTTGTTTAATGCACAATGCCTTAAACACATTGCACACAGCAGGCTACACGACTTTATATGCCGGTAAATGCAATTGTCGCTTAGTAGCCAGCTACTTAATTATTTTGAAAGCAGCATCATAAACAACACAGATTTAATAAGAAAATTAATGTGTATACTTAACACTAGACGGGCTTTAAAATTGCTCTAAAAATTTAAAGCGCGCAATAGCACAGCGGAAAAAAAATTAAGCTTTGCACATTCCCTGAGTGCTGGTTCTACAAAAAAAAAAAATAATAAAAAAAAATTAATTAAAATTTCTTTGATTAAAAAAAAGATATTTTCAATTAATTCCATAATTGATACAATTAATCATGTGATGAACAACAAATTAATCTAACCATAATGTTAATCGTGTAGTCGTATGGCTGTATTGTTGCCAAAATAATCATCCTTCTCATATAAAAATGTATACTCGTACTCGTATGTCTATTATTTTGAACATATTTTTGTCGGTAGACAAACAAAACAGACAAAATTATCACTCTGGTCTTTTTGTGCTGCGCATAAGGAAAAATAAACTAAAGAAGAGGTAAAGTTAAGAATTGAACGTGCGTCGAGAGTTTGACTGCAGCCATGCTATACAAGCTGATTTAAGTCTATTGATTTTCATCTCCGCCACCTCAGTTCGAAATTCGAAAGCTTAGTTATCTCAATATATCTAGTGCAGGGCCTCAAAAAGAAAGAGAGAAAAGCATTCCCTTCTTTATCTTCTGCAACAATCGCATGACTTTAGTCCCAATATACTGGACATCATGGCAGAATTCACAGTATCTTGTCACCGTGGCGACAATATCCTTCACCTATATGTTTTAGAGTCACATAATATTCTTAGTAAGGATCGAGCCTAATTTGGGTTAAAATAGTCTGATATTCCTACAAGTAGATTCGTTCATCTACTGAACTTGATCGTCAACCTATGTAAACATTCTCGGCATTCGAAAAGTAATATTATCAGGCTCAAGTTCAGTTTTATTGAATTAATGAAAATTCAAAATCACTTTAGCGTGATTATGGATTTTCTTTTAGTCAATATTCTGATATTCTTGACAATTATCATCTATTCTGTAGCATCTTAGGTAGTATGACGTCTTTTGTAGATCCATTATTTCCTGTTCAAAAATTTCGCAACTTTCGATAAAGATAAAGTTTTAAGGACGCTTAAAGTATATATTTTACAATAGGTAGCATAGTTCTGGATGAATAAGAGAAATCTAATGTTTTTTTCCAATGTAAATTTTCTGTTTAATAGATTCTCTTTTAAACATAAGAAAAAAAAATTAATTACACACGATGGTCAATATTTTAAATTATTGACGAGGAAATTTCATTTTGCGTTAAAATCCAATATCCTTCTCGTATTCTATTTCCAGTCACGTCAAATAAGTATGTTATTTTATATCTAACTGAGTCAACTGACCACTAAAGAACGACATGGCTTTCGTAGCAGTCAGAGTACTGTTGCATACTGATGAGGGATGGTTGTAGCAACGTTTTTATGTACATCTGTGTAGGTTTCGGAATTAATTAATCCTTTCTACATAAAAATGTTACGAGCCTTAGCCTAACAAACCATCGTTCGGAAATTAAATTATTTACCATTTAAGGCCGTGCTTCACTATCCTACACAATCGTACGATTCATTCACAGGAAAATCTTGCAAAAATCTGACCGACTTTAAAAAATCTTTTCAAAATGGTGTTGTAGGTGCCACACTATCATACAAATCTGATGCCAAAACATCTGGTTGACAATAAATACTCCTCTGATCGCATGAAAACTATTATTTTATGAAAATTTTCATAAAATTTTACAAATCGCACGACTTGCCAAAAAATCTGTCACACAGTTGCATTTTTAGTCCACACTACCATACATTTTTAGCACACATGTCATATTTTACAAATCGCGCGACTGTGTAGGATAGTGCGGCACGGCCTTTAGTAGATTTCATGTGTTTAAAATAAAGTTTTAAAAGAATCTGAAAACTTGCTGCTATTCAAATGCGAATATAAAATAACAGACAATAAATACGATTTCACTCAAAACAATTTTCTTGTTCACTCAAAACTAAACAAATGTCCGAATTTTAAACGAACAGTTCTTTAGTTTGAAATTTTAGGAATTAAATTTTCTTATAAATCAAAGACTGTCTATCCATTGAAGCTTTAATTTATTTCAGTGTTATAATCATTTATTTATTCTGTTAAAAAAAATGGTCAGCAAAACAAACCGGTTCAAATCAGACGTATAGGGAATTTCGTTGTCCAAGCCGAGAAGAGTGGTTTGTTTATGTGTCTCCTCTTAAAGCTCGTACAATTACTTGGTAGCTGCATACATACCATTTAAAAACTACATATTTACACTATGAATTTGTTGCTGGACAAATCCAGAAAAAAAAAACAATTCGATTTTAAATTTTATTTAAAAAAAGTTTTGTTTTTGTTAATTTTTTTGTTGTACAGAAAAACAACATTAAATGTTGTACGTCACTTTTCCTGCTGAAATCAAGGAAACGAACACTAAGGTGCTGTTTCCACAATACAAGACATATGACTTGTGTAGAAATGTTGTATGGAAATCACTCAACAAACTGAGTGGTTTTCATACAAATTTTCTACTCCAACGAATTTTTTGTATTATAAAAACCGCACATAAGAGACAATATTCGAAATGTTGAATTCATGCGTGGGTAGAAAATTTAAAAATAATCAGGCTGCCTGCCTGTCTGTTTGTGAAAAGGTTTTCTTCCACTGATTTAGAGGCGTTATCGTAACAGACATACATACATATGTAACATAAATAAATTTGCAACTGAAAAAAAGGGTGTCTCAGTAAAGTTACGTTCACGTCTGTCAAATATTTGTCGAAAAAAACGTGACCAATAATTTTTTCCTTTAGTTTCAATTTTTTTTTAGTTTTGGTATCGCATTTTTTAAAAAACTATATAAAAATACTTTTTTTTAGAATAATTAATTTTATTTTGTAATAAAGGGTGATCGAAGTAGAGATACTTTTTTCAATAGCGTTTTTTGACACATCACGTGTGAGTCGTGTCATGCTGTCATGTTATTTTTGTTTAATGATGAAACAGAACTGGGGCTTGACGTTTTTCTTCATACAATTTGGCATATAAAAGACGCGGCTGAAAGCAGTCGTGAGATAGAATCTATTTTATTTTGCCAGCGACTTTGCTTATGCTCTCACTCTCAGAGTAAAATTCTCTCAACAATGCTACCACACTTTTATTATATTTCATACAATTTGTAAACAAAACCAAAGAAAAATAAGAACAAAAGAAAATCAAAAAAACATTTGAAAGAGCAATATAATTATAATTTTCTAAATTTTTAAATAATATGAGTAATATTGTCGAAAAATTGATTGCAGAAGTGCATAAACATGATTTCATATATAATTTGCAGTAATCAATGTACAAAAACAAGACTTGTGGATAAAAATTGGAAATGTGAGTGAAGATGAAGCCGACGCTTCAATTCTGGGCATTTTTTCTCTGAGAGTCGTTTTTGCTTCAAGTTGCGGACGTGTTCTGTTTCATCATTTAGTATTGTTTGGCATTTCATAATGGCAAGACTTACGTCTGAACAACGTTTACAAATCGTTCAACTTTATTACGAAAATTCACGTTCTGTGAGGAATGTGTTTCGAGGCAAATTTTGTTTAGCGATGAGGCCCATTTCTGTCTCAATGGGTATGTAAACAAACAAAATTGCCGCATTTGGGACAAAGATCAACCTGAAGAGATTCAAGAACTGCCACTTCATACAGAAAAAACAACGGTTTGGTGTGGTTTGTGGGCCGGTGGAATCATCGGTCCACATTTCTTTAAAAATGATGCCGGTGCGAACGTAACCGTCAATGGCGACCGTTATCGTGCCATGATAACCGGCTATTTGATGCCTGAAATTGACATTTGGTTTCAGCAAGACGGCGCCACTTCCCACACATCGCATCAATCAATGGATTTATTGAGAGAACATTTCTTTGAGCACATAACTTCACCTTTTGGGCCGGTCGATTGGCCACCAAGATCGTGTGATAGCACACCGTTAGACTTCTTCCTGTGGGGATATGTAAAGTCTAAAGTTTATGCGGACAAACTCGCTTCGATTCAGGCCTTGGAGGAAAACATCACACGTGTCATTCGCCAGTTACCAGTCGAAATGCTCGAACGAGTCATCGAAAATAGAACTCAACGGATGGACCATCTGCGCGATGTAGCAACGGCCAACATTTGATAGACATAATCTTCAAAAAATAAATGCCAAAGAATGTTCTTTCAAATGATAATAAACATTCTCCATTAAATTTGAATTTTCTGTGGTTTTTTCTTTAAAAAAGTAGGGAACCTCGAAATGGATCACCCCTTATAAACATCAAGTTAAATGACACAATCCTTAAGCAAAACTAGTGGTTACGTTTTTTGGACTAATATTTGATAAATGTGAACGTAGCTTAAGAATGTACTTTTTTAATTTTAAACTAAAATAAGTTATGATTGTCAACATAACGCGTTGTTCTTTTTCAAAGCGTTCTATTTTTAATAATCGTAAAAAACATATGTATGTGACAGCTGTCAAATTTTAGAGTTGCCAATTACACCAAAAAAATTACACTAAATTTAAAAAAGACATTCTTACTGGGACACAATTTATAAATTGTTTATTTTTCTTTAAGAAACACTTCTTTACCCTTTGACGACCACACATTTTCTGCGGTAGCGATTTAATTTTTAACCAACTTCATAAAATAGGGACATTTTTTATGTTTGAACCTCGATAATTCTATCATTTCTAAACCGATTTTCAAAATTTTTGTTTTTGGAACGAAGTTTTGGAACGAAGTTCCTTATCGCGCGTTGTGAAAGGGGGCTAGACGGAAAAAATTCTCACGAAAAGTTGTAACGACACTTTTTGCTATAGTAAGCTATTGTAAGCTGTGCGGCGTGCGCATGTTTCTCTGTCTGTCTCTCTCTCTCTCTCTCTCTCTTATAGAAAGCAAGCCAGACAGTGATGCCAACTATTTATAATCGAAATGCGCACAGGAGTGTAACAAAAAGCGCCAAGATGCGATAAATATTAATAAAACAAAAGGCGCTAAAAAGCGCTAAAAATATTAATTTAAATATAAGCTTTTTTATTAATTAAAAAAAAAGTTAGAGCTAATTTGTACCTTCGAGATCGGTTGTTATTATTATAACTTAAAAAAAAATAAAATTTTATTACAATTCCTTCACTAATTAATCGAAAGGAACTTCGTTCCATCCGGGTGTCCCTTGACACCTCTCAACTTTTTTTAAATAAATTGTCTGCAGTAGGGAATAAAAAGTTAAAAATCGGCTGCAAGTTGTTCGCCTAAAATAGTAACTATAGAATAAAACACTTCCATTTAATGAACCGTTTGAACTAGTGTTTTTGGCATACAGTATACTCTTTGGTGGGTAAAATGAGAAAATTTTGGTACTTTTTATGTATTCTATAAATATCGTATACATACACTCCGGTTCACTTATTTAGAGGCACTAAAAATTCCATATACAGCAGCCTGTATCTTTTGCAATTTTTAACCGATTGCAGAATTTTGAATGGAAATGGAAGCTAGACATCTTGAGATATAAAAAAAAAATCATGACAATAGTGGTTTTTTTAACTAAAGCACTTTTTTTGAAAAATTTATAAAAAAAAAGTAAAAAAATCTGCTATTTTTTTTTTGCCATAGAAAATGCATTCTTGGTATGCCTAAAAATGTACTAAAAAAAACTTGGCCTTGATTTAACCAACCCAAGGTGAATTCAAGTTGATTCAACCGTTTTAAATTTACCAAAAAAAATAAAAAAACAACAAAAATAAAACTTCTACTATTTGCTAAGCTCCTGTTGCATAGACATAAAAAGTTGTTATTGACTTTAAAAGCAACATTTCCACATTGATTATTTCTCAAATACCGGATATTTTTTTTACAATAATCACATTTGTTCCACTACAAAGTCCGTGTCTAAGAAAAAACAAACAATTAACAAAGAATTTTTTGCAATAGTTAAAAAAACATAATTTTTTTATGTACTCGTATTCACAAACAAACATTTTACGTCTGTCATAAAGCAGTGACCCAAATAGAAATGTGAGCGAAAAAAAAACACAGTAAAATTTATTAACAGAAAAATTGGATGGACAAGCAGCGAGACTATCAAAAAAAATTATATGTAATTTTTTGAATACAAAGTAAAAGAATGCAACAAATTAAGTTTAAGAAAAAATCAATATGTAAAGACAAAATTCAAAACGTGTTACAGACAAGAAAATACATATTATCAAAACGAGCCAACGAACATGTTACAAGCCAACATGTTGCAATCAAGTTTGTATAGAGATCATTCATTCATTCGCCCATGATCTTTTCTGAAGATATGAAAATGTCGATTTTATAATTTTGCAATCAAATAAGTAACAAGTAAATAGTTTTTCTATTAGGGCAGGCAGAAATTATAGAAAATTAACTACGTAAGAGATATTATAGCATCATTTTATAATGTAAATGTCCCTATATGTAATTTTGTATGCGACAACAGACCGTTGAAATGTTCGCTTGGATTTCGTATGGTGGCACCGATTTGCTAGTTTTAATTTTTAATGTATCGCATATTTCGAAAGATATGTAATTACATATGTATTAAAGATATCAGTCGATAGTCCACCGGAAACGAATCATACAATTTTCATAAGGTATTTATTTAAATTTCATTTTCTCTTGCTTCTTCTATCCATGCCCTTTTCTTTCTGTTCTTCCTACAGAGTATTACTATGGGCAGCATATTTGGACCCACCCAATTGAGCTAAAATCTTCTTGCTTTTCACACAGCACCCGGGGAACCGAACCTACGCTACTTAAATTCCATGAAAAATATTCCATTTTGAATAATAAAGGGTGGGCAAATTTGAGGTTAGAAAGTAAATCGGCTGTCAAATGATGAAATGTCAAGAACTGAGCTGTCATCCTTTGACATTAGTAAAAAGTTGGGAAATTTTAACCATGGAACGCTACACTCTTGAACAAAGAAAATTTACTATCGTGAACAAACCACAAACAACTCAAGCTCTGAAAGATGAAGTTCGGCGCTGTATTAACGAGATAAGCGAAGCTTTGTTGCAAATTTTGTGAAAAGAGCTTCCTAACCTCAAATTAGCCGCACGCTTTATTTGTAGGTGCAATACTGCGCCAACTCCAAACATTTTTGTTTCGACTAAAATACATAAAAGACCGTTTATATCGTTGTACTTCACTTGAAAGAAATTACGACGTATATGGTGACAACACTCACCAAAGTCGTCTTCAGAAAGGAATTGTTGCTGAATCATCACACCTGGGAAATATCGTCCATATAAAATGAAATGAATGTATTAAATATAAAAACTAAGCTTCAGCACTTTGTTGTTAGCTCGCTCAAGCTGTCCCATAACTATTTCTCGTTGGCATATCACAGATGCCACCAACACATTTTTCGTTTCAGAGACTGCTATGTCTGATCCTACCAAGAGGTGACAAAGTAAAATTTCAAAGCTGAATTATCACAAAGGGACCGAAATTGACGGACCGGCGTGCTTTACTTCTTAAGCTGTGTCAGCCTTCGAAACCTCGTTATCGGTTTTCCAGGTCTCCAGAAATCACTGATTACCATCATCACCAGTTTTTCCCCTTGACTTTAAGTGACTTCCAACCGTTTAAATTGATACGACATTCGTTCATCGTTTCCATAGTTGACTTTTGTATTTACTTTGGACTAAGGTTCCCCCTTAGCAGTCTGAACCACTAACTAACTGCAAGTTGCCCTGCTGCTGTATTATCTTGATCAAACGACTAACAGATCATTGCATAATGATCCGATAAATTTCTAAATAGAAACATGATTACATGCTAACATTTTAACCTTAAAAACACTTACACACATACTTACTTCCAGCATATACTTGTGCGTTAGAATTCCTATTAACTTTTTTTTTCTATTTTACTTTTGCAAACAAGCAACTTGATGTCTTACGGGTCATTTGTTTCAAAACGATCTTAGTTAGTATGCATCGACTATCTCTGATTTCATTTTTTTTATAGTCTGCATCTAGTGATGGCGGTTAGTTTTTTTGTACTTTTTTTTTTAAATGTTGTATAAATTTTCGTCCGTCCTTCTAAGAGCCGTAGAGATAATTTATTGTAACAACATTCATTTGTTTCTACTTTGGATTCTTTAGTTTCAAATATTCCACACAAATCAAAGAAACTAAGAAAGAATGTGTTTAACAGTACAGTGGGGATAAAAGTGTTAAAAATCATACAAACTTTTCTTTGTTCAAGAAACATTAGAGCTGGGAAAAGAAGGCTCTGTAAAAAGCAGATTTCCGATGCAACCAAAAAAGCAATACAAACAAGTTTACAATTTTATCCTTTTTCTAAGGCAGTTAGAAAAAGTCTCCACATGCTGGAATTTTATAGGAAAAAATTTGGTACAGTAAAAAGCTGACTTCACATATTATTTAACGTCTTTTCGAAAAATGTATAAAATTTTTTTTTTAATATTCCAAATTATCGCACAGTGCAGATGTAGCCAACAAATTGCTTCGCTTTTTCCTCAGTTTACTGATGATCTTTTGTGTTTTATTAAATGGTATTAAATTTTATTATTATTTATCTGGTATGAGTCTTTAGTATGTATGAACGGGTACTAAGATGTCTGTCAATACGATAAAAAGAAAAAAACAAGATAAAAATCATACTCTTAGTCAGTAGCAAGTAACCTTGTTGAACACCACACCACACCATACCACATCACTGCACTGCAAATAGATTTTTAGCTTTTTTCATCTCTCTTCTTTTATGAATTTATCATTCACCCAAGAATTGGTTATAACTTTAATTCAATTTGATTTGTTTTCTTTGCTTTTATAAAACTAAGCCGAAGTGTTGAAGCAAAAAAGAATGCATATTAATTTATTTAAAAATTTATAAAATTTTTTTACGCGATACGCATTTTGATTTCAAAAATAGTAAATGTGGTCTAAATCTAAAAAAAGAGTATTATGAAAGAAAATTACGTCAAATGATTTTAAACCTTATACTCGTCGTATGTATTAGCAAACATTTTACTCGTAAAGATGATCGTAAAACACATCTGTTATTTAGAATTTAATATTGAGGTTTTGAAATACTCGTAAGGGGCTGTGCACATATTACGTAACGCTCCAGGCGTTGGGTGGTTTAAGATTTGTTACAGATTGGAAATTTTGCACTGAAAAATTAGTAAAAAGCGTTACGAAGGGGGTATAAAATCTCTAAAAACAGCGTTACGTAATATGTGCACAGCCCCTAACTAAAATGTTTTTAACCTTTGATTGCTCATGAATTTTTGATGTGTTCCCTACCAATATCGATTTACATAATACATATTATGTACTATGAAAGTGATCACTCAGCATACTCGTTGTGCTAAATACGAGCATGTGACTCAGATTAAAATATAGAGTACATTTTACTGGGTAAAAAGGGACAAATTTGTAGTTTTAGTACTTTTTATTGTTGTACTAATATTTTATATTTTGTAACATACTTTCTAGGGACTGAAATTAAAAAAAAACTGCTACTTTTTAAGGGGTAAAAAAGCGATAAATTGGTAGTTTTGGTGCTATTTATTTTTGTACTAATATTTTAAAAACTTTTTTATATATTAACAAACTTTTTAGGGGTTGAAATAATAAACAAACTGGCACTTTTGGAACTTTTTTATCAATGGTACTTTTTTATTTTTGAGCATTTTGACTTTTGGTGCTTTTCCTTTTGAGAAATTCTAATAATGGATTTGGATAAAATTTAATAGACGGATAGCATGTGACTCAGATTAAAATATATAGTACTTTTTAAGGGATAAAAAATGGACAAATTGGTGGTTTAAGTAGTTTTTATTGTTGTACTAATATTTTATAAATTTTTTTATAAACTAACATACTTTCTGGGGACTGAAATGAAAAAAAAAACTGGTACTTATTAAGGAGTAAGAAAGTGAAAAATTTGTAGTTTTGGTACCTTTTTATTTATTTTTTACTAATATTTTGTAAGTTTTTTATAAATTTAAACACTTTCTAGTGGTTGGAATACAAAAAACTTGTACTTTTGGAACTTTTTTACTTATGGTACTATGTATTTTACTTACATATATTTTTTTGCTTTTGGTGCTTTTTGACTTTTGGTACTTTTCCTTTGAGAAATTCTCCTAATGGATTTGGACGAAATTTAATAGACGGATAGCATGTGACACAGATTAAAATATGCAGTACTTTTTAAGGGATAAAAAATGGACAAATTGCTAGTTTTAGTGCTTTTTATTGTTGTACTAATATTTTATAAATTTTTTTATAAACTAACATACTTTCTGGGGACTGAAATGAAAAAAAAAACTGGTACTTATTAAGGAGTAAGAAAGTGAAAAATTTGTAGTTTTGGTACTTTTTATTTATTTTTTTACTAATATTTTGTAAGTTTTTTATAAATTTAAACACTTTCTAGTGGTTGGAATACAAAAAACTTGTACTTTTGGAACTTTTTTACTTATCGTACTATGTATTTTACTTACATATATTTTTTTGCTTTTGGTGCTTTTTGACTTTTGGTACTTTTCCTTTGAGAAATTCTCCTAATGGATTTGGACGAAATTTAATAGACGGATAGCATGTGACTCAGATTAAAATATATAGTACTTTTTAAGGGATAAAAAATGGACAAATTGGTGGTTTAAGTAGTTTTTATTGTTGTACTAATATTTTATAAATTTTTTTATAAACTAACATACTTTCTGGGGACTGAAATGAAAAAAAAAACTGGTACTTATTAAGGAGTAAGAAAGTGAAAAATTTGTAGTTTTGGTACTTTTTATTTATTTTTTTTACTAATATTTTGTAAGTTTTTTATAAATTTAAACACTTTCTAGTGGTTGGAATACAAAAAACTTGTACTTTTGGAACTTTTTTACTTATGGTACTATGTATTTTACTTACATATATTTTTTTGCTTTTGGTGCTTTTTGACTTTTGGTACTTTTCCTTTGAGAAATTCTCCTAATGGATTTGGACGAAATTTAATAGACGGATAGCATGTGACTCAGATTAAAATATATAGTACTTTTTAAGGGATAAAAAATGGACAAATTGGTGGTTTAAGTAGTTTTTATTGTTGTACTAATATTTTATAAATTTTTTTATAAACTAACATACTTTCTGGGGACTGAAATGAAAAAAAAAACTGGTACTTATTAAGGAGTAAGAAAGTGAAAAATTTGTAGTTTTGGTACTTTTTATTTATTTTTTTTACTAATATTTTGTAAGTTTTTTATAAATTTAAACACTTTCTAGTGGTTGGAATACAAAAAACTTTTGCTTTTGACTTTTGGTACTTTTCCTTTGAGAAATTCTCCTAATGGATTTGGACGAAATTTAATAGACGGATAGCATGTGACTCAGATTAAAATATATAGTACTTTTTAAGGGATAAAAAATGGACAAATTGGTGGTTTAAGTAGTTTTTATTTTTGTACTAATATTTTATAAATTTTAATACTTTCTAGGGGTTGAAATACAAAAAAAAATGGTACGTTTAGAACTTTTTTACTTATGGTACTATTTTACTTATGGCACTTTTTTTTGCTTTTGGTGCTTTTTGACTTTTAGTTTTTTTCCTTTTGAGAAAATTCTAACAGTAATGGATTTGGATGAAATTTAGTAGAAAATATGGAGTACTTTTTAAGGAATAAAAAAACGATAAATTGGTAGTTTTGGTACTTTTTATTTTACTAATACTTTGTACTAATATTTTATAAATTTTTTTATAAACTAACATACATACTGTCTGGGTACTGAAATGAAAAAAAAAAACTGGTACTATTTAAGGGCTAAAAAGGCGAAAAATTTGTAGTTTTGGTACTTTTTATTTTTTTACTAATATTTTATTAGATTTTGTAAATTAATATAATAATATATGTTGAAATACGAAAAACTGGTACTTATGGTACTTTTATTTTCTTTTGGTAATTTTTGACTTTTGGTACTGTTTTTCACAAACTTAGTGTATTTTCTCTGATGTAATATGAACGAAGTTAAGGGTATAAAAACAAATATATGTGAATTCAATGAAAGGCAGAAGTGATCGTCGTCTCTTTTGACCACCACTGTATGCAATATGTAACTTTAAACTAATTGCGTTTATAAGTCTTTCACACTTGTTGTAATTTATTCGCATCTCTTGCCGGTTTATTATGTTTTATTCTTTCCTTCAGTTTGGTATCGTCTTTAAGCAACATGTTTTTGGAAAGCTTAAAACAGATGGTGGTATTATTACTGACTTAATTTCTGTGTATATATTTTTCAAAAACACTTGCTTGCATTCAAAATTTAACCCCTTTTTTCTTTATATCTTTTTAATTCCATTTGATTTAGACAACCTTTTAAGGTTTTAGATTTTTTTAAAGCATTTCTCATGAATTGTTCGTTTGATTAAAATGAAACAGTGTGGATGTGACCCTTTAACACATTTAAAATTGATTTATCTTTCAAGATATAAAAAGTTTATTGAGTTAAATTTCTGGAAATGAGAAATTTAAACTTTTTTAAATGTAACGGGAATTTGCATTTTTAAATACTGGACATTAAGGTTATGTTTCTTTTTTTAACTTATTGATTTTCCAGTGAATTAATTTTGTTTTTCTATTTAGATTTTCCGTATTTTATGAAAGATCTACATTTTGTTGAGAAATCAGGTAGGGACTATATCGCTTACCATTTGAAAGAAAAAGGTCAATTAGGGATCAGTATTTGTTTGCATATATTTTGGAGAATGGTTTTTCGGTAAGGAAATAAAAGCTATAAAATTGGTTTTTATAAATGTGCACGAGCTAAATTTTACGTGATTGTTTCGTGATACGCCTGTTCTAGAAAGTTTTATAATTCCCTATAGAGTTTCAAATGTTTATGTATGTGTTATTTTGAAAATCGAATAAGAAAGTTAGTAAATGAAAATGACAAACTTACCATCATGAATGTATCAATTAACTGAAGATGAAATTTAAATTATCTTGAAAACGTAGCTAGAGTCTTGATTTATAATTAAGAATTCACATTATTTCTTATATGTTCTTGTATTACCTTTAATCAAAATTAAAAAAAAAATGGAAACAATACAAAAACTAAACTTAGATTTATTTCCCAAACAAAAAGCTTACCTTCACCCTACTCGCCTGTCATGTCTCATAATTCACTATCGTTGCCAATTTCAATAGCGTTTTGTGTGCCCTTGCCACGGAAATCGTTTAAAAGAGCTGGATCAATTAAATTCAAATTTGCATAAACATATTGATAATCAAATTGAGGTATTTCTTTGGCATCCGATTTAATGGAACGTAGACCGATATGGGGTCTGAGAAAACTATCGGCCAGAGGAAACCATTTTAAAAGAATTTCAGGCTTTCCACCTTTTTCGGTTGCCTCTAAAATACGTTTTCTTTGCTGCATGTAAGTAATGCGAAATATTTTTATTTTCTTAGCTACGTAGGAAGCAGTCAATCCATAACCCATGCAGGCAGCAATATCTTCCATAGCCGCATTACGTAAAGGCCTCGAACGATAATCAGGATCTTTTAGGTCCCATAGACACCTGTGTACGCCATAAAGTCTCAGAAATTTTACGGAATGTGTTAAGGACCACTTGCCTTCTAGTAAATCATCCTCTAAGCCATGCCACACAAATTTACCTGAAATTGTTGATTCCGTTTCTTTAGGAAATGATGGCATTGTATTGGATTCTTGGGAAACGCTTTCAAAATCGGTTGTTGCGTGGAATAGAGATTCCATAGCTTCATTCATATTGGATAAAGGAGCCACAGATGGTATGGGATTTTGTAGAAATCTATTTTCATACTCCTCAGAGTCACTACTCTGTTGGTTTGAAGTTTCTTCTAAGTATATAGATTCAGTTGGCGAATCTTTATCTAGCGTAGCGGATGTAACGTTCTTGTTGGATTTCTGGAAAAGTTTTTCCGCTTCAGGCCACCACTTATATTTGGGTTTGTGTTGATTGTTTTCAAGTATTTTCTGCTTTTCTTCCTTACAAACTTTTTGAAGAATAAGCAAACGTTTTTCGATACTTTTGTAACTACGGTTCATTTTGGTCGCGATCGACTCTATCGTTAATTGAAGAAAGGCACAGGATTCTATAGAATTTTCTAATAAAACGGAATGATTTTCTAGTAATTTTAGAAACATAATAGTTTCTTTTAAAGTCCAGATCTTTTTAGCATAATTTTGATCCTGGTCATTTTGTTCAAATTCGATCAGACTATTTTCGGAAATGTTCAAAGTTTGCATTTTCTCCGTATCCCATGCTGCAGTATTGTACTGAGATTCATCAGAGTATATTTCAAATTCGGTTTGCAAAGAATTTCCGTCATTATCCTGATATTGCAGGAAATTCTCAGTTGAAAAATCTTGATCTAAGGGCATTAGGGATTCGGGATTTATTGTAAATACAATGGTATCTTCTAGATCGGAATCAGAATTTGAAGGATCCTTAAAATAAAATTAGACATTGTCAAGCTATTAGAAATTGTTTAATGATTCGAATTCTCAGAAATTCATATTATACGAAATGTGTGCAAATATATACATATGTACATACATACATACATCCATATTTATGTTGGTATGTACGATTATTGAATAAAAATATACAATATGTAGCAACAATTATAAATAGCGAGATGTAATTAATTCCAAATCATTTTCTTACCTCATCCTTTTGAACCTTTTTTGGGACATTTCTCAAAAAGGCGTCCGCCAAGGCAAACCATTTTAATTTGGTGCGTGCACCCAGACCACGGCGTATTCTTTGCTTAATACGTTTCTTTTCATAGCGATAGGTGTTCCTTAAAATGTTAATTTTGCGTACCACTTGCTCCTTAGTGACACCAGTATCCATAGCTGCGGTTATATCAGCAATAGCAGCCTGGCGCATTTTTCGATTACGATTGTTTTTGCACCCGACATCCCAAAGGCAACGATGGGCAGCATAAAATTTTAATAGACGCATTAAATGCATCACCGGCCACTTTTCCACATCATATTCACCATTGGACAAATAGGTGGGCTTAATATCAAGAGGAATTTTAACACCTGTCGGCTGTAACGAAATTTTTGTATTAGAATTATTTTTAGCGGTATAACGGTAAAAAAACGTTTTCGGCGCCATTACTTTTGATTGTTGGCTAAATATCTTCTCATTTTCTTCATCATCGCGGGCCGTCCACAACCGTTTATTGCCCTCAAATGAATAGGATACCATTTCTTTAATATTTTACTTCTATTTCTCTAAATATGTGTTATTTAATGTTAAAAATGTTAATAAAATTTTATCTGGTTAAATAAACAAATAACGCTACAACTAAACCAGCGCCGATTAGTTAAAAGTCTACTGTCATTTACATCAGACCGCGATTACAGGCCGCCGACAGTTAATTATTCTTTATAACCAGGTGGTAGCGCAAGTTAAACAATTGCAAGAAACTGGATCAATATGTACATTTGTTTGTGTGATTCAAATTTCGCTGTCAAAAATATTTTCTATAATATGCAAAAACCTATGTGAAATATTACCAGGTAATCTTATTGCCAAGGCGAATCCAGATATGGTGTCAATTTGTCGTCACGCTGAACGGGCTATTACTATTAAAACAACTATTATATTACAACAAAATTTGACATATCGACTCCTATGCTTGCAAATTTTGTGGAAATTTTGACATTTCGACCTCCTTTTACTTTATTTTGCAAGAAAAAAGTAGCTCGTCTGTTAGAATTTTATTATACGTACAATAATAAAATTCGCAGCAACAACTTCCTCCATCTCTCAACAAAAATCCAACAAAGTTTTTGATCTCCCTCAGGCAGCCATAGTTTAATACAAATAGGAGCGAGAGACCCTGTATCAATATGCCTTGAGTAGCAAGGCAATTTAAAATTTGCCTTGAGAGTAGATTAAATAATTAAAACCCGTTAAAACGGAATTAAATTCTTGAATCTGGCTACGGTAAACGGAGAACAAGAACTTAACGCCAAAAGAACTGTCAAAATTTTCTTGTTACAAGAGAAAACAAAAGATTTTTTTTACATCAAGTGAAAATTTTTTTGCAATATATTACTTTAAAACTTTTAAAATTATTTTATTTATTAATAGTTAAAATATAAAAAGCAATAAAAAAAAAATTATGAATAAGAATGCAAAGACAACTGTTAGAACAATGAACTAATGGCAACCGTAAGAAAAACCCAAAAAAGAAAAAGGCGTCGGACTGTGTGTGTATGAAACACCAAGAAAACAAAAAAAGTTGACGAGGAGGACAACCTTTAATATAGAAATAATAGGAAAAATCGCCGATGCATACTAGTGTTGAACAAAAGAAATTTTGTAAGAAAAAATTGCAATCATTTCAAAAGTTGAAATTAGTATGGAAAATATGGCAAAATTTTCTGAATCATCTGAGTCTAGCTGCAAACGAGATAAAATGTCTTTGGGTAGTACTGCAGGTGTGTCTGGTGCTCAAGATGGAGTAAGTGCTGCCGGTGTCAATACACCAGCTGTGTCTGCCCATACTTCGTCTTGGTTGGCCGCATTACATGTCAATAACAATAATAATTCGGAAAAATCTTCTCCAGACCACCATCAGCACAAACGCAATCCTGTAAATACCCTTAACATTAATTCAACAAATTCTTCGTGGCAGTTTGATAACTGTGATACCCATAAAAAAAATGTAACATCAAATGATTCGTGCACTTTGCCCAGAGTAGCCTTAAATGAAAAAGATGAAGGAGGTGGATCAGGACACTCAATTGACAAGGTAGCAGTTAGAGTACACGGTTGATTTTTATTTAATAGATTTGTCAAGTGCAATCAATGACTAACGAATTTTCATTTTGATTTAACTATGGAAACGACCTTCCAAAGGATATTTTATATAATTTCTCTTGAAAACAGAAAAAGTATTAAATTTTTAATTAGTTTAAACTCTAAACTATTGATTTTATTGAAAAAGTTAACTAAAAAAATATACATTTATTGTTCCGTTTGTATTACAAACTAATGTTTGAAAAACTCATCCTCACCAATCCTAATTTCAGCTTCCCATATCGTATAATGGTTGTGCTATAACTTCAGCTGCCAGTGAAATTAATACACAAGGAGTTACAGCTGCTGCAACTGCTTCCTTTCAACCAACTGAGACAGATTATGTTGCTTTTGATATGTGTGGCGCTGTTTCTTTATCTCCTCCTCTATTCGAAGATCATTTTGCTTTATCCGCAACTGGTGGTATCGGCGTTGGAGGCGCCCATTCCAATCGAACTTCCCTTAATAATTCCACCGAAAATCTAAGTTACATAAGTGATAATTTTTACGGTGATGATCTCATACTGCTAGCAGAAGACATTGATGTGGAAGCTGAGGAACTTTCGCTTAATTCCGATGACTGTATTTATGCTTACAGAGGTGAGGGGGCTGACTTTGATATACCGTTGCCACCTTTGGCAGGTGCAAGAGGTAATTTTGGTTTACCACACGGCAATAATGCAGCCGATGAAGAGACTGATTTCTTAGAAATGGACTATGAACCTGATCCTTTATCAGAATTAGAGTACAATCAAGCCCAGTCGGCCACAAATTATATGCAGGATCGAAGAAGTTGTGCTTCAGATGCCAATGATCAGTATCAAATGCAAAGAGATAACTGCCATCTTGTAACACCCACACAAAGGCATCAACTGTTTTCATCGCCCATAGATGATATGCCAGCCGCACCCACAGCTTTGCAGGCACAATCTTTATTAACGAAAAATTTTGCTCGTATTACTTTACATTTAGACCAAATACAAAAGGACTACAATGATGATACAAGTGACGAAGGCAGAGAACGTTTAAATTCTGCCTTGGAATCACGCCCGCTGGAAGAGGAATTTTCCAGTGACGTTTTATCGGCTGATACCAGTCATTCGCTGCCAAATACTTTACATGAACACTTTACCAATAGATGTAATTCAGAATCGGCTGTGCTTAAGTCTTCAAAAGATTCCACCACATTAGCTGCTCCCTTGCAAACTTTGCAACACAAATCACCCTCTAAAACAACCGGAGCAAAACCTAAACGTTTGTCAACATTCTCGTCGACTTCATCTACCTCTTCGAAAAATTCTTCGAAGTCACGCAATTCTTTAAGATCAGCTTTTCATGCTTCTACTTTGGGCACTACATACAGTTTCGATGAACGTAGTGTTAGTTGTTCAGAATTTCGAACCGAACGGGATTTAACTGCGAACACAACTATAAATAATCCTAAGCAGACTATGCTATCAGCAGCTCCGCACACTGCACCATCAACAGCGGCTGTTTTGAATGCCGATATTAATGCTTTTTCAGATGAAACATGCTTAGATTGCTTGGAAAAAGAGTTTCTAGCCAATACTATAGGCAAAGCTGTGGATCCACAGGGCTGTTTAAAGTGTCGCAAACGTTTAGGCCATCTGTCTTTGTACAGCACAACTCGTTCGTCAGCCGATCATTCAAAATATCGTAGAAGTGCTTCACCCACTACAACATTTTTTTTTAGTGATCAACCTTCTCCTACATCTAGACTGTTTTCTTGTGAATTTCTAAATTCTCAGGCACGTAAGAGACAGGAATGGGATAGTTATCTGCAGGAAAATAAAGAAAACGAAGTGATGCCAGATGCCACCAAGGCATCAACACCAATAGCAACAGCAACAAAAGCGCAAGCCACCAATGTGATGGTTGATATTAAAGATTCAAACCAAAGTTTAAAAAATTTAGACTCAAAGGTAATTTATTAAAATTTAATTACTCCTTTCTTTTTGCAAAAAAAAAAAAAAAAAACAACTATAATTAATAACGTCAGTATACATATTTCATAAATATACACAAATTTTAAAAAATACGCCAAATTAAGAAAATTTTTCTTTGTATCGTTTAATACTTCAACATGTTTATTTTTCTGTTTACTAGAGGACGGCTTTAAAGTTTGTTTGCACGCAAAGCTCGTATTAAACTTTTAAGATGTAGAGATTTGAGCAAAATCTTTGTTTATCTATCCTAAAAGTATGCATTGTTTTAATATCTAAATCAAAAGAATCTAATAGACTAAAATGTGGATTCCATTTAATATACATACATATATTTTAATTTCTTTGATTCCAAAAAAATGTTGTTGTTTAATGAGTTTTCGTTGTAAAATTTTAATCATGAAATAAATAAAATAAATATTTTATAATGTCTCTTCCATCATTAGCATTTAAAAAATGCCAAACCTCCTGATCCTTGTAGCTTAACCGTGTCCACACTTAACCTCACAGAAACTTGTATTGTGCAGGCACTGGTAAGTTCTTTTACTTTCTTATAATTGTTTTAAGCAGTTGTCCTCACTGTCCTTTGTGCGTTTCTTTCTTTACAGGACAAACTGAAAGTCACTTATAATAAAGAGCTTTTATCGAAATCTTTTGCACAATTCAATGACAGTTATTTTAACGGTTCCTCGAAAGATATCTCAAAAACTTTAAAAGAATTTAAAAATCTTAAAGATTTTCTTATGTATGTCTCCAAGAGACAGGGAAATTACTTAAAACTTCAGAGGATCATAGAGAAAGTAACACAAAAACAAGTTTTAGTGCAATTTGAAAAGGTAAGTTAAGTGTTATGGAACTAAATGAATGTCATAGAAAAATACCATTGCAGATCTAACTAGTCTAGGATATATTCCACAATCAACTTCGACTATTGTACTAGATTCAAGAAACATTCTATATTTTTCTTTAATTTTTTTCAGCATTCGAACTAGATTCGAGAGCCGTAATAAAGCTCAATACATAAGAAACTTCGATTTAAATTATTTTTTCATTATTATTATTATCTCTGTTTCTTTTCTCAACATTGGGATACCGCGGGAATATAACCCCTAGAATTTTTAGTTGGTCAACATTTTGTAGAGCGACTCCATCAGCTTGTATTTTTTGGATATCTGAATCACAATTTTGTTTCCTACATACATATATGAAGCTTTTTTGTTTTTTCAATGAGATTTTTGCTCCTGAGTATTCGGTGCATTTACCGAAATTGCACAGAGCCCTTGATAGGATGTTTGTCGATTCGATATTATTATTTTTCCACAGTTAAAATGTAAAGGTCATCTGCGCCTCAACAGTGATCAATGTGGGGGATGTTGTTTAGAATTTTGCTTATTTCATTAAAAGCAAGTTGAAATAATCAGGGGTGTCACAGAAACCAAATTCGTACGAAAGTGAAAACGTTTTTACCTTCTCCAAAAAACGTAAAACGCAAAAATTTTTGGTTTCTGTGACACCCCTGAATATCACTTTTAAGTTGGGGACATTTTATAATTTAAAAAAAAAACGAAAAATTAATATTGGTGCTGGTTACTAAAGAGGCCCTGCATGCCAAGCCACTTTTAAGGAAAAATTACCCAAAATTGTTCTATAGAAACTAACAAAAAAATATTTTTGGGACAATTTTAAATTTTTATTTTTCATTTTGGGACCACTTTTCATGAAGGCTTTATAACTCTTACAAGTAGTGGAATATCAATTTCCTTAATTCATGAATGTTAAATATTAGACAGTGGCTAAAGTTAATAAGTAAAGAACAAAGCTGAATTTCTTTTAATAAAAATTATTTCTACTAGAGATTTTGTAATTAAAATTAGCATTTGTAAAATAACAAATAATATTTCTAGGACCATTCTATAAAAGATCTGGAAATGGTTGCCGTCAGAGTCTCAGATATCTTGTACTATTGGTCGCAACATAAAAATTTGGAAATTCTAAAAGAAATGGACAAACGCTATCAAGATGCTAATATTTTAGGTAAAAACTAATTGCAAGCATACGAAAAAATTAAGTAAAATATTTTTTAAACTTTTACAGGAAAAATTGCAAATGTTATAAGACAGGCTCATCAACGTTCTTCATGTTCATCACGAAGGCCATTACCAGAATATATTTCCATACCACAGTATTACCCTAGTGGTTTTCTAAAAATAACACTTAACGATGTTAAATAAACATAAAAAAGAGCAAGTAAAACTAATAATAATTATTATAAAACTAAAATACTAATGTAATGGTAGCAGTAGTAGTAGTATTTAATACAGCTTAGAAGTTATTATTGTATTTATATATCGAAACATAATGATGAAACGAAAATTGCAAGACACTTTGTAGCACAATTTCAATAGGTGTGTTTATTTATAAATTAAGTGTTGTAGCAATAAAATCATAACAATTTAAAATATTGAAACAAAAATGGAACAAACCGTTCTGTTTGCAGTTAATATACTTACATTTAAAAAAAATAAAAATTAATAATGATAACAAACATACATACATACATACATCTTTTATATGGCTTATTCTTAAATATTACATATTTAATAATACTTTTAAGTAGCCTGGTACGCTTTAAACGAAACAATTCATATTAAATATATACATATATACAAAAATCGAAAACCACAAAGAGTTTCTTGAATTTATAATTTATTTTTTCTTTTAAGGTTATCGCTCACTCATAATCCTTTTTTAGTGTATGTATATTAAAAAAAACTGTATTTCGAATCGAAAGCAAATGCATTCGAATTTCAGTGTAAATAAAATACAAATTCGAACAGTTTTCTTTTCGAATCGAATTACAGAGTAAGCCACCCCCCTGGATAAATTTTATACTCGCCGATTTTGCAATATACAATGAACTATCTGTAAATCCATTCTATTCGTGAGCAATAGTTTTCCCTGCACTTAAATTAAAAATAGAGCCATTTCTGATAAGATTCGAAAATTATTTATGCACCACCATTTCTGCAACAAAAATTCACTAAATCACTACTAAGACCTTTTTCCTGATATACGCAGCCTGATTACGGTTGGCGTATTTACGACTACGTCTTTCTTGATCTAATCACGTAGTAAGCAATTAGTTTATTATGCCAAGAAGATCTAATACGGTCCACATTAGCAACACAACATATTTCACCATTACACGGTTTAAATAGATGCTGTATACTTTCCACAAAAATATTTAATAAATTTAAAAAGCATAGATATTCTATAACAGTTTATTTATTATACATTTAATTTTTTTTGTGTTATATATAAAAAACAAAATTATCTTAAATTAAGAATTGTTTTTATTCCTAATGAAGTGATATTTTTAAATACAACATGATTTTAACAAAGAGTCTTATGTGTGGCCTTAATAACGTTGCCTGCTTCCGCCAGAATAACTACCCGGTGGTATAGATTGATAGTAGCCACCACCACCCCTATTGGATGGTTGTAAATTGGGATCAACACCAGGTGGAGGTGGAGGTGGTATACCCCCACCACCACCACCCAGTGAAACGCCTGGTGGGATAGCAGGCACCGCATTGCTGTAATGAGATGGACCACCATAAGGCAGCAATGAGCTGTAGGGCATCATAGGCGGTGGTGGTAGTGGTGGAGGTACTACAGCAGAGCCAGAATTAGTACCAGGTACTGTAGGAGGATGCACATAGCCACCACCAACAGGTGGAGGAGGTGGCGCTACTGTTTGATACATTGCATGCATTGAATGGCTGGCTATGGGTTGAGGGGCAACATACATATGATGGGCCGAATGATGGTGGGCGTGATGATAGCTTGCTGTCGCAGTACTGCTATGAGTCGGAGCTGCATGTTCTATGACCGCGGGTGCCGGTACAGTTGTTGCAGTAGCCGGTCCTGACGAAATAGTTTTTATACTTTGTATATTATTGGGTTCACTATTAGCGACTATTGACGAATTTGTTGACGAACTTATTGTTGAAGAGGTTTTTGTCTTACCAGTAGCCGGCGAACTGGAGTGATTCGCTACAGGCAATGCTTTCATAGGCGTTGGACTATCAGCTCTACTAGGTGGTTTCTGAGGTGGACTATTACTTTCGGAATTATCTTTGGAATTCGTTTGATATAAATCTAACACCTGGTGGCATATGTCTTCTAAAATGTCCATGGTTACGTCGGAGACAAACATATCCCACCATCGCATATGTTGAGGTTGTCTGCCCACCCAATCCAACACAGTAAACTTGCTCAGTTTAGAGGCTAAGTAAATCAGAGCAACAGCTATAATTTCTGGTTCCCATTGCAGGCATACCACTGTGCTTAAAGAATCATTGACGAAATTCCAAGCCATTTGCACCATCTTTTGCAGCTTTTGCTGATCTCCCTTAAAACATTTCGCATAGCGTAAAAGGAACGAGTAGGGGTGTTCGACTTGTAAATCAAACTTTATGGTTTGCAATAAAATGCGTTCTAAGGTTATTACTTCCTGTAATATATATAACAGCATTGGTGTTCATTTAGTATCAAAATGATCATGTTTTGACGAACAAATAAAACTAAACATATTTTTTAATAGCTTACCTCTTTAGGTTCTTTGCCAAAAGAAAAAAAATGATTGTCTGTCAGCAATTGCCTTGCTATCATTATTATATCACGACATTTTTTTGGTGTCTCCTCCACTTTGCCCGCCAGCAACAAACAACAACATGCTGTCACATAACGTGGAAATTGCTTAAAAGACTGAAACATATAGAATCGATGAAAATAAACAACACCGGTGGCCATTGTATTGTGGCCCAACCCCATTTGGGTGCCACAAGTCATTATGAAGCGTGCACCCTCTTTACGATAGCGGCGTTCGGTTTCCAATGGTATGCCATCACGCACTGACGGTGTATCACGTAACTCATTTTTATCATAATACCAACACGGCATATTTGTGAAATAAAAACAAGCTTACAGGTAAAATTTGTAGAATTATGTATATCCTTCTATATTTGTTTGGTTTACAATCTTTGCCTTGATAGAAAATATTAGGAATGTATTTCAGTTCTTATTCAATTTTTGCTATTCTCTATTTCAACTTTTCATTAACGCGATTATTTTTATAAAATATTTTATTTGTTTGGAGTAGTTTCACTATATATTGTATATTTTCGTATAAAAATATTGCAAACACATAAAAATCACAAAATATAGTAAAAAATCTCTGTACTCCACTTTACACACAATGTGTAAAAATAAACTATTGTGAATGAAAGTACATGTCATTAATTGAACATATGATAAAGGGGTTCGGCTTTTCAGAGATAAGCAAGGCGAATTCACATACAAGGTGGTGTTACTATTCAAGACTAATTTATTATGGTAATGAATTTGCCCTTTTACTGTTAGTACATCAATAACATTACAATAACATTAGACATATTGACTCCTTTGCTCGCATGTGCAAATTTTGACATATAGTCCTCCATTTTGAAAGAAAAAGGTAGCTTAGCTGTGTTAGTGGCACCACCTGGACGACAATTTATCTTGGAGATAAGTAAATCAGCGTGGAAAAAGAAACTATGAGCAAGGCGTTTTTAATTTACCAGGTAGTTTATCTCACACAGTTGAGCTACTTTTTTATGCATAATGGAGGTCGATATTGCAAAATTTGTACATGCAAGCATAGGGGTCGATATGTCAAATGTTGTTGCACTTGTTGTAGAAGTAACACTAACTGGTAAAGGCCGTGCTTCACTATCCAACACAATCGTGCGATCTGCCAAATATGAAATGTGTACTGAAAAAGTATGGTAGTGTGGAGTAAAAATGCAACTGTGTGACAGATTTTTTGGCAATTCGTGCGATTTGTAAAATTTTATGAAAATTTTCATAAAATGATAGTTTTCATGCGATCAGAGGAGTATTTATTGTCAACCAGAAGTTTTGGCATCGGTTTTGTATGATAGTGTGGCACCTACAACACCATTTTGAAACGATTTTTAAAGTCGGTCAGATTTTTGCAAGATTTTCCTGTGAATGCATCTTACGATTATGTAGGATAGTGAAGCACGGCCTTAAGTGGATTCACCTTGACTAAGATTTAAATTAGGGAGCAACCGATACCGATATATCGGCGATATTATGGTTTTCCGATATATCGATATCGGCGATATTTTACTGTCGATAAGCCGATACTTCTTATACTACGTTCACACGGAACATGCTTCGCTCTCTATTCATGCTTCACACCCCAATCATGAGCGAAGCAACATGCTTTTCCATTATAGCTGCCAGATTTTTTTAGGTAATATCGTCATATTTTTGGGCAAAAATCGTCATTATCGTCAATATAGCTTATTGAAATCGGCATAAAAACGTCAAATGAAACAAACCGATTTTTTTCCAACAAAACATATGTTATTAGAGGCAAAACGTAACAAAACTCTTAAATAAACAAATCTGATTAATAAAACAGCATTCTTTTGAATACAGAGATCATATAATTCAATTAGAATTCACGATAAAATCACATGTAAATAGATTCCATGTTTTTCAATACTTTGAAAACATGCATGGAAAAAGTATTGTATGAAAAAAAATAAAAAAATCCAAATCCTTTAATTATTTTTACTTAAATTTAGTAAAATATGGTTTTAAAGTTCATTTTCGGAAACACATTTTCTAAAAATGTATAAAAACTAAAATATAATTTATACATTAAAAATATAATTGTGAAAGAAAAAAGGCTTGTATACATATACATACATATTTTACATATATTATTATTTCATCATTTGCTGGGGATAGTGGTAAAACTAGGTATTTTGTAATAAATTTAGTCAAAACCGGAAACAAAAGACTAGAATCCCTCGTTTGCATCTCTGATATTTTTTTCCAAAAATCCAATAGTTATATGTTTATATCACTGCAATAATTATAATTATCTGAGCTCAGTTTCTAGCTCTTGGCTTTCACTTTCTTCAACAAAATAGGAAAATTCGGTTATAATTTCAGAAAACCAAATTTTTTCTACATTAATAATATTAAATGGATTAATTTGGCCAAGAGCTTTATATATTTATTTTCAAAATCAAATCTGGATAATATCTGATCACAAAGCTCTACATAAATATTATCACAATTATTATTTTTCTTTTGCACTTATTTGTGTTTCTTCAATTTCATCTCTGGCAAATATTCCTAAATAAATGTCTTCAAAATTCAAAAAATTGTTTTTGTTTTTATAATCAGCTATCTGAGCGCCCGGCTTCGCACGGAAGCTATATACTTTTATAAATTTCGATTTACCTAATCAAAGCACATCACGACTTTCACAAAAGTCATAACTCACAAATGCGTCGACCGATTTCGATAAACCATCTACACTACCATACGAACAAATCCTTAAAATTTAATCGAATTCGGTTTGACCGTTCGTGAGTTATAAAGTCACAACACACTTGCAACAATTTTATATATACGAAACGAAAAATTAATATTGGTGTTGGTTACTAAAGAGGCTCTGCATGCCAAGCCACTTTTAAGGAAAAATTACCCAAAATTGTTCTATAGAAACTAACAAAAACATATTTTTGGGACAATTTTAATTTTTTTTTCATTTTGGAACCACTTTTCATGAAGGCTTTATAACTCTTACAAGTAGTGGAATATCAATTTCCTTAATTCATGAATGTTAAATATTAGACACTTTTCATGAAGGCTTTATAACTCTTACAAGTAGTGGAATATCAATTTCCTTAATTCATGAATGTTAAATATTAGACAGTGGCTAAAGTTAATAAGTAAAGAACAAAGCTGAATTTCTTTTAATAAAAATTATTTCTACTAGAGATTTTGTAATTAAAATTAGCATTTGTAAAATAACAAATAATATTTCTAGGACCATTCTATAAAAGATCTGGAAATGGTTGCCGTCAGAGTCTCAGATATCTTGTACTATTGGTCGCAACATAAAAATTTGGAAATTCTAAAAGAAATGGACAAACGCTATCAAGATGCTAATATTTTAGGTAAAAACTAATTGCAAGCATACGAAAAAATTAAGTAAAATATTTTTTAAACTTTTACAGGAAAAATTGCATATGTTATAAGATAGGCTCATCAACGTTCTTCATGTTCATCACGAAGGCCATTACCAGAATATATTTCCATACCACAGTATTACCCTAGTGGTTTTCTAAAAATAACACTTAACGATGTTAAATAAACATAAAAAAGAGCAAGTAAAACTAATAATAATTATTATAAAACTAAAATACTAATGTAATGGTAGCAGTAGTAGTAGTATTTAATACAGCTTAGAAATTATTATTGTATTTATATATCGAAACATAATGATGAAACGAAAATTGCAAGACACTTTGTAGCACAATTTCAATAGGTGTGTTTATTTATAAATTAAGTGTTGTAGCAATAAAATCATAACAATTTAAAATATTGAAACAAAAATGGAACAACCCGTTCTGTTTGCAGTTAATATACTTACATTTAAAAAAAATAAAAATTAATAATGATAACAAACATACATACATACATACATCTTTTATATGGCTTATTCTTCAATATTACATATTTAATAATACTTTTAAGTAGCCTGGTACGCTTTAAACGAAACAATTCATATTAAATATATACATATATACAAAAATCGAAAACCACAAAGAGTTTCTTGAATTTATAATTTATTTTTTCTTTTAAGGTTATCGCTCACTCATAATCCTTTTTTAGTGTATGTATATTAAAAAAAAACTGTATTTCGAATCGAAAGCAAATGCATTTGAATTTCAATTTAAATAAAATACAAATTCGAACAGTTTTCTTTTCGAATCGAATTACAGAGTAAGCCACCCCCTGGATAAATTTTATACTCGCCGATTTTGCAATATACAATGAAGTATATCCATTCTATTCGTGAGCAATAGTTTTCCCTGCACTTAAATTAAAAATAGAGCCATTTCTGATAAGATTCGAAAATTATTTATGCACCATCATTTCTGCAACAAAAATTCACTAAATCACTACTACGACCTTTTTCCTGATATACGCAGCCTGATTACGGTTGGCGTATTTACGACTACGAGTTTCTTGGTCTAATCAAGTAGTAAACAATTAGTTTATTATGTCAAGAAGATCTAATACGGTCCACATTAGCAACACAACATATTTCACCATTACACGGTTTAAATAGATGCTGTATACTTTCCACAAAAATATTTAATAAATTTAAAAAGCATAGATATTCTATAACAGTTTATTTATTATACATTTAATTTTTTTGTGTTATATATAAAAAACAAAATTATCTTAAATTAAGAATTGTTTTTATTCCTAATGAAGTGATATTTTTAAATACAACATGATTTTAACAAAGAGTCTTATGTGTGGCCTTAATAACGTTGCCTGCTTCCGCCAGAATAACTACCCGGTGGTATAGATTGATAGTAGCCACCACCACCCCTATTGGATGGTTGTAAATTGGGATCAACACCAGGTGGAGGTGGAGGTGGTATACCCCCACCACCACCACCCAGTGAAACGCCTGGTGGGATAGCAGGCACCGCATTGCTGTAATGAGAAGGACCACCATAAGGCAGCAATGACATCACGACTTTCACAAAAGTCATAACTCACAAATGCGTCGACCGATTTCGATAAACCATCTACACTACCATACGAACAAATCCTTAAAATTTAATCGAATTCGGTTTGACCGTTCGTGAGTTATAAAGTCACAACACACTTGCAACAATTCTATATATATACATATATAGATTAAATTAAAGTTTACAGTTTTAAGCAAACTAGTTTTTAAAAAGTTGCTCATTAAAATTTTCAGCAGTTCAGTTGCTTTAATAGTACAAATAAATGTTGCAAACTTGCATTATTTAAAATCGTCAAAATTAGGGTATAAATCGTCCCATCGTCAAATCTGGCAGCTATGTTCGCCATACAAAATTTTGAGAGCGAAGCATGAAAAATTTCTGTCTTCTCTTAATTTTATCGTAATTTATCGGAAGTTTATCGGCACTAGATGCAAAAAACCCAACAAAAACTTTAATTAAAAGTGAAAAATTGAATTAAAACTATAAAGATAAAACAACAATGGAAGCGAAATAAATGTTTGTGCATTTTTAAAAATGCATAATAGTTTTACCTTGTTTTTTTTTTTTGTCTATTTTAGATTTTATTTGTTATTAAAAAGAGAACTATCAAATCGAAGCAAGTACATGAGTCGTTGGAACAGCTAGTTTCATAAACATGCTTCAGAGAGCGAAGCAAGTGCTTCATCTTCTCGTGTGAACATAGTATTATATTTTTCTTTCTTGAACAATATATTCAATTTTCAACTCATTTTTTTTGCATGACAACTATGAGAAATAAGATATTAAAAGCAGAACATAAAATCAAAACAGAATACATAATGAAATTGTTTCTTCTATTTTGCTTTGCACCATAGTAATGAAATGTTCTCTCAATGCTAAATCTTGTATGTGTTGTATGTTTTAAGTTTTTTTCAAGGCGCATTAATACAAGTGGTGGTAATTCTACAACAATTACAACTTAAAATAACAACTGACATCTCAGCCCTTATGTCAACATGTACAAATTTTGACATACGAACCTCTAATTTGCGCAAAAAAAGAATAAACAGTACGACATTGAGTTTGAATTGACTCATTAATAATATCTTACACTGTTATTTTGTGAAAAACAATGATTTATTTTTTGTTAACATGAATTCAAATTCAATTCTTTTTTTTAAGTCTTATTAATATCAACTTTAAATCTTGAGCCAATCTAAACTGAATGCCAACGTTTATTTTGTAAAATCATAAATATTGCAGACGTTTTGTTGTTTGAAAATTTGAAGTTGAGAAACTGCAATGTATTGACAATTTTGATGATTTGAATGGCTCATTAATGAACACTGTTATTTTGTATAATAGAAGAATTAGTCTACTTGCGTTTTGTTAATTTTTACTTGAGCTCAATTTCAATATGCGTATCGGTATCGGCGATATTTATTTTTGAGTATCGGTATCGGATCGGCGAAATGGCGTATCGTTACGTCCCTAATTTATAACAGGTAGACTCACCACAGTTCCCATTGAAAATTCTCTAGTTCTCGCAAATGGATTAGAATAATCACCTGAGCTGTATATAAGTCCCAATTCACACTAGGAAAATGTTATTACAAAAGATTTAATTCAGCAGAGAAAGACAGAGAAATTTGTATTGCCTTCTCTGTTTTTCTCCCAGCTGAATTAAAGTTTTGCAATAAGAATAGTCTAGTGTGAATTGGGACTAATACTGCTAATGCTAATGCAATGAATTTGCCTTCTATAGATATATTGACACCTTTCACTGAAGCATGAATAGTCCAAGCCCTGACACTTGTGTTATTGTGAATTGATTCAATACAAAAAATGTCAGTTACTAAACTAATTTAAAATTCCTTTTATTTTGCCACCCCCACAAACTTTTCAAATATTCTTATATTATTTAAAGCTAATTTACCATGGAATTAAGTCGAGTTTATATCTGCTATCTATTAACAACGTTATTAATAAGCGTGTTTGTCTACACTCTCATCTCAACTAATCTACAAAATATGAAGAAAATGGAAAGAATACGGGAAGAAGTGGATGATATAGCCGTAAGTTTGGTTAAAATTTGTAAAAAATTGTAAACAACTAATCGAAATTTTTTTAGCATGTAATTTTACAAAATTCCTACAATGACAAAATTGAATCGAAATATTTGACCGATTTAATAGACAATTGTGTAAAAAAGCGCTTAGCTGGAATTTGGGATGATTTATATTCAATTAAGAAACATATAAAATCAAAAGATTTTACTTCAGCCGCTGCTGAAGTTTCCAAAACGCCGCCCGAAATATCAGTGCCAAAAATAAGCGAACGAGTAAATTATGCTGCCGAGGAACTGGGTACGAAGATTTTAAGTGTTACGGCGGTACCAATTTGTCAATCCAATATATTAAAATCGTGGCTAGGTATGGATTTTAACACAAATCCACCTGTTTTTATGCTTCGCTCTACCATGGAACCGGGTAGCTGTTTTGGCTTTAGAGATAATAAGGCTGATGTTACCATAAAAATGCCTAGAGAGGTAAAAATTTTTACTTTCAATATAAATTTTTCAAAAAGATAAAGCAGTTGGTTTTCTTAGGTTTTAATAGATCAAATCTTAATTCAACACATAACAAAAAGACAATCACCTACGGATGATATCTCTTCTGCTCCGAAGGACTTTCAAGTTTTTGTATGTTTTGAGTATTTTAATACTTTTTTTATAGTATGTAACTATATTAATTTTCTTGGTTAAGGGTTTGAAAAATAATCATGAATTCCATATTGGAACATTCAAATTTGATAACATCCAACCTCTACAATACTTCAATGTTCGAACTAATGAACGATTTCAAATATTACGATTCCAGTTCGAGTCGAATCATGGGCATGTTAATTTTACTTGTGTGTATAGGTAATTCAGAAAGTTTTTGAAAAATATTTGTATATACGTATAAATTTGATTTTATACAAACTAAACGCTAATATAATTTTTACAAAATGATAAATTTGTCTATTATTATACATATATTTCAAAAAAATATTTCACACTCAGTTTTTATAATATTTTCATTCATAATTTCATTGCAGAGTAGCAGTATATGGGAAACTATAAGAAAATTAACTTATATATTTTATACGAAAATATAATATAAGTATATTTTTATTTAGCTTATTACATGATTTTATTTATGATTTATGTAAAATATTTTCAATGAAATGATTTTTAATTGCTTTAATATTAAATCGAATATATATATCATTAATATTTTTACGTAATTTGAGTTTTCAATAGATTTATTTGCCCACTGTATTTGATAATGTGAATGCTTAAAATTTTCAATAACTTCCTTGTTGTTAAGCCATCTGGCAGCCTTGCATGTCAACAAAATTTTGTTTCATTTCTCTCCATATTTTGTTTTGCATCAGCTGCCAGACTGGACAATTTATTATAAATTTGACGATTTTGTAGAAGTTTTTTTACCTAAACTTACCGAAATGTTAAACAAAATTTTTTTTCTTTCTTAATCTAATTTACTTTTGACACAATATTTCTTTATTATGTTTATGATTGTGTTGTGAATATAGAAGTAAAATATAAATTGCTCTACACTGTGCGAAGAAAATTTTTTATTTAATAATTTCTTATTGCATATGTTATTTTTACGGTCATATATTACTATTAAAGCTTTTGAGCGCCGTTGTATACATTTAAGCCGCCGCCATGACATAATTACACATCGGCCTCGAGCTCTCTTATTTGCTTTTGCTAATTGTTTGTGTTTGGTTTATAGCAGCGATGGAAAATTCAGTACTTTTGTACTATTTTCAGTACTTTATCATAACAAAAATTCCACAGTACCCCCACGTCAGATTTAGTACTAGTTTTTTGTTTTGCTTTGTTCTCTGTTCAAAAATCTGCGTTATTTTTATAATCATTGACAACATTGGCTTCAAAACAAGAACAAGAACAAGAAGGGAGGCACAAATTCATTGTTAATGTTGTTGTTAGAATGTGTTTTTTGCAAAAGTTGTTAATGTTATTGGTCCAATTTACACGAGATTAATTTTTAGTTCGCACAACTTTTGTTCGTTAGAAAACACACGAGACTAAATAATCTGGAACACGAATGTATACATATACAGAGTTTTGTGTATTAGCGTATTTTGAACACATTTATTTTTTTTTTAATGTACATGTATTGGTTTTGTTCTGGTAATACGGGGTTGAACCTGGTTACAAAATTATGCCTACCAAAAACGACTCTCTTCACCGAAAATGCCATTCAAGCAACCAATTCTAATACTACGTTCACACGGAACGTGCTTCGCTCTCTATTCATGCTTCGCACCCCAATCATGAGCGAAGCAACATGCTTCGCCATACAAAATTTTGAGAGCGAAGCATGTAGATTCATATTGAATCTACTTGCGAAGCATGAAATATTGCTGTCTTCTCTAAATTTTATCGGCATTTATCGGAAGTTTATCTGAAATGGCTGCAAAAAAAGAACAAAAACTTAAATTAAAAGTGAAAAAATGAATTAAAACTATAAAGATATAACAACAATGGAAACAAAAAATATGTTTGTGCATTTTTAAAAATGCATAATAGTTTTACCTTGTTTTCTTTTACATTTTATTTGTAATTAAAAAGAGAACTGTCAAATTGAAGCAAGTACTTGAGTCGTATAAACAGCTATATTCATAAACATGCTTCAGAAAGCGAAGCAAGTGCTTCATCTTGTCGTGTGAACATAGTTCAATGTGTTTTAAATATGTACATAGTATCGATAACATGTTATTTTGTACATTAGTAGTCAATAACCATATATATTTTGCACACCACTAAGAAATAAAGCAGTTTTTGTCCTAGAATTTAAAATTAAAATAAAATAGTGATTTAAATCTTTCCAAAATATGGAGTCTGCTTAATATTATTTTTGAATAGAAATATATGTTTCATAAAAAGTACCACAATTTCTAACAAAGTACTCTTTTTGTTGACGGACAGTACCATTTGAATTTCTAATTTTTCCATCACTGGTTAATAGTGAAACAAAAATGAGTAAAAAAATGGATAGGAAATAATAAGAAAATACACTAATTATAATGTATAAAATATTTTATTATAATAGAAGTGTACCAAAGAAAGCCTTTCAGTTGAACAAAATTTTGTGTAGGCAAAATATTTACCTTAAAATAAATACAGAGAAAGATAATTCTAAAGAGCGCAGTTACATTTCAACTCTATTCGGTGATACGTCTGCACTACGGACGGGCTTAAAAAATTTTATTTTTATTTAAGAAAAGAAAGAAAATTTGTTATAAATTAATGTTCTAAGATTTTTTTGTGTATAATAAAGAAAGAAGATTCTTCGCAGTATGAAATTTTCTACAAAGTAAACTTAATTTTCACCGAAAAACGTAATTTGTAAAAAAAAATCACATTCTAAAGACTATGCAGTATAAACAACAACTTAAGCATACAAACAAACCTTAGTAGGGCACTAATTGTTTATGCTAAAGTAAAAGTGGGGGGTGGAATACACAGAAGTAACTGAAAAAATTAAAAAACTGCAACTACTGCCGTGCAAAAAAATGTATAACACTCCGTGTTAACAACGTCTGTATACCCGTGCTTTTAAGTTTCTTGTAGCTTTATACATATGTATGTACACGCATACATACATGCTTACCATCTACAAATTATCGATTGTATCTTAAAAAATTAATCCATAGTACAAATGGCAGAAAAATCTGAAATATTTTTAGTTAACAAGCATTAAATATAATAAACAGAACATAAAAAGGTATTCGCATATAAAATAAATTAAAAATTTTAAGAAAATAATTAAGTAAAATAAATACATAAGTAGTACATACAACCACATAATAATACATTTTTGTGAAATCCCAGAAACATGGTTCAGAAATTTCAATCGCCCGTAAGGGTTTATAAACATCCTTTCGAATTGGTGATGAAGGTAAGTGAAGGGCGATGCTGCATTTCAATTACTATCTATACCTATTTATTTTTAAAAAAAATAAGATTTCTGGTTTGTTGTTCAGCAAAAAACTAATTTTTATGTGGTAAACACCAACAGCACATGCACACATATGTATGTACATATGTGTATATGTGGTCAATTGTGTGTTTGAAGACTTATTTTCTTCCTCAATATTGGCACATTATAAATTGCCACTATTTAAATAAGAATTCCCTTGAAG
Source organism: Lypha dubia (assembly GCA_947311025.1). Taxonomy (NCBI): domain Eukaryota; kingdom Metazoa; phylum Arthropoda; class Insecta; order Diptera; family Tachinidae; genus Lypha; species Lypha dubia. Next base: position 100,282,910 of record OX371261.1, read on the forward strand.
AGTTTATAAACAAATTCAAATTAAAACACCTACTTAAAATTACAACTTTTTAGTGAAGAAATACGAAGGTACATATTAAGCGAAAAGGAATAATAGCGTAAATGTATTAATGTTTTATTGTAAATATTAATCATAATCCAGTTTTACAGTTTTAAACAGATGCGTTTGTCCAAAAAGGATATACCTACGAGTATGTGTTAGTGATGTTACGAATACAATTTTTAGTATTTGCGAATACGTATTCGAATATTTGAAACAATATTCGCGGAATACGAATATTACTTTTAAGGTTTAGAGCCTCATAATATTTAAAATTTAATTGGAAAAACACCCTCCCTTTGCGTCAGTAACAATAAATTGAAAAAAAAACTTTAGCTATTTAACATACATATGACATTGAGATGCCGAATTCGAAGACTACCACTGAGAGTTTTTAAATTACATACCTATTTTACTTACATTCTTTCGGATTTCGCTTTTCTTATTCTGTTTGCACTTTTAATCAGTAATTCAGTCCAGTTCAGGCATATGGCGCAGCCACCTATCTCGTAGACTTTCACATATTAAATTTTAGTTCTTCCATTTTTGAAGTCCAACATTCCTCTACTGAGACTTGATTACTAACTTAACATGATAGGAACACACATACATACATATACATATGTACATAAAAGTTAAACTTTAAAATGCTAGTCTGTTTTAAAAAAATGTTATTATTATTAGAGATGTGCGCTTGATTAAATTTACGCTCACTATTACGCACGATCACGAACCATAAATATTTTTCACGCACGCTCACGCACGGCATGATTTAAAACTTTCACGATCACGCACGCTCACGAACGCAATATGTTCAATCACGTACTTTAACGCACGACGGGGATAATTTTGCACGCACGCTCTCTATGAAATACAAATTTTCCAATAAAAGATTTAACATATGCTAAAAAATTTTATTTTATCAATAAGGAAAACACATAAAATCAAGAAGAAAAATTGTTATTCACAATTTTTTTTGCCTAATTTCCGTTATTTTTGGCACCAAAAAAAAAACAATCCATAGAGAAAAACTTTTTGATTCTATTAGGTTTTCATATGAATTGTATAAAAAAGGGATTTCTTCTTGATTTCATTAGGCCATCTTATTGTTTTTTTCAAAAAGGTATTTCTTATTGATTTCATTAGGTTACCAAATTGATTTTTTCAAAAAGGTTTTCCTTATAAAAACCCACACAAAAACATTAATGTGAAAATAAGGCCAAGTTCGTATCCAAAAAATTTCGGCCGTAAAAAGTACTGAGATTAAAGATAAAAATAAGGACTAAGTTCTTTATAGGTTCAATACCATCGCTCTTTTCTCCTGGTACGTATTCCAAATTATGCCAATATCATATGTACCAAATATCATCGACGTAGGTAAAAAAATGCCCAAAATATGGCGATTTAAACTTTTGGGTTATATGGGCGTTGTCACGCCTCTTTGTCCAATCAAAACTTCTTCTATTGTGAAAATTTAATGACAGTCGGTCCAGTAGTTAAGACTATATTACGATTTTTAATTTTCCTAAAAAGGGGCTTGGTCCCACCCATTTTTCTCCTGGGACGTATTCCTAATTATGCCAATATCATATGTACCAAATATCATCGACGTAGGTCAAAAAATGCCCAAAATATGGCGATTTAAACTTTTGGGTTATATGGGCGGTGCCACGCCCATTTGTGCAATCAAAACTTCATATAGCCTATTATTCCTTCCAGAGTCACAATAACATGCTGTGAAAAATTCAGGAAGATCGGTCCAAGGGTTTGGTTTTCCTAAAAAAGGGGCATGGTCCCACCCACTTTTCTCCTGGTACATATTCCAAATTATGCCAATACCATATGTACCAAATATCATCGACGTAGGTCAAAATCAGACTTCACAGTGTCACCCGCCTGAATATTCTGAACGGCCCAGCCGTTTAGGAGTCCATACGTTACATACATACATACACACATTCATTTATATATACATACTAGCTGATCCCGGTGTACTTCGCTACCCCCCTCGTTATAAAATAAAATGAAAAGTATTTATATATATGCTATTGTGACGATCGGTCCAGTAGTTAAGCCTATATTACGATTTTTAATTTTCCTAAAAAGGAGCGTGGTCCCATCCACTTTTCTCCCGGTACGTATTCCAATTTATGCCAATACCATATGTACCAAATATCATCGACATAGGTCAAAAAATGCCCAAAATATGGCGATTTAAATTTTTGGGTTATATGGGTGGTGCCACTCCTCTTTGTCCAATCCCGCCCATATTTGCAGCAGCACTAAAAAAAATGCACACCAAACCGATGTACCAAATTTTGTTCAAATACCGTTTTCAGGAGCAGAAATAATAGATTTTTAATTTGTGGTTTGTATGAGAGGTACCACGCCCCTTTGTCCAATCCCGCCCATATTTGCAGCAGCACATAAGAAATGCACACCAAACCGACATACCAAATTTTGTTCAAATACCATTATCAGGAGCAGAAATAATAGATTTTTAATTTGTGGTTTGTATGAGAGGTACCACGCCCCTTTGTCCCATCCCGCCTATATTTGCAGCAGCACTTAAGAAATGCACACCAAACCGACATACCAAATTTTGTTCAAATACCGTTATCAGGAGCAGAAATAATAGATTTTTAATTTGTGGTTTGTATGAGAGATACCACGCCCCTTTGTCCAATCCCGCCCATATTTTCAGCAGCACTTAAAAAATGCACACCAATCCGACGTACCAAATTTTGTTCAAATACCATTATCAGGAGCAGAAATAATAGATTTTTAATTTGTGGTTTGTATGAGAGGTACCACGCCCCTTTGTCCCATCCCGCCTATATTTGCAGCAGCACTTAAGAAATGCACACCAAACCGACATACCAAATTTTGTTCAAATACCATTATCAGGAGCAGAAATAATAGATTTTTAATTTGTGGTTTGTATGAGAGGTACCACGCCCCTTTGTCCAATCCCGCCCATATTTGCAGCAGCACATAAGAAATGCACACCAAACCGACATACCAAATTTTGTTCAAATACCGTTATCAGGAGCAGAAATAATAGATTTTTAATATGTCGTTTGTATGGGAGGTACCACGCCCCTTTGACCAATTGGACCGAATTGTAAATCTAAACCATCCAGGGACCAACTAAAATACACACAAAAAATTTCATCGAAATCGGCCCAGCCGTTAAGGAGGAGTTCAGTTACTAACACACTTTCAGAAGAATTATACCCTGTCGTCAAATGTGTAGCTATAGCTACAAGAAAAGCTAACTTTTAAATTGATTTTTCTAGACTAACTTAAAGCTAACTACATTACAATGCAGAATGTAACCAAAATCAATTAGTAGGTTGAGTATATATATATTATACTCTCATTTATAACTGAATTACTCATTTAGGAACTCTTAAAATTATTTCAAGTATCTCATAACTTCTTGCCGTCAATATTTAAGTGGTAACTTAGCTGAGTGGTATGCGCGTTGACTGTTAATCCAATGACCTGTGGTTCGAGTCCCAGCACAGCATCGGTTGGAAAATTAAATTCGAAAACAAATTTATTATTGCAATGTTAATATAAAACAACTGAATATAGAATTGAGAAAATAAAATAAATATGAAAAATATTTTTTTTTATATATGTATACTAACTAACTACCGGTTGACTTATTCCAACTAACTTAAAGTTAGCTACAAGTAGTGCAGAGTCGGGCAATTGACTACTTCCTAGGACATCGCAATGTTAAAATAGTTAGTTAATTACATATAAAGTAATCCAAGTGTCAGTCGCCACTAGTTGCGAAATAGTTAGCTTAAAGTTAGTTTAAAGTTAACTTAGTTTCCGACAGGGTATATATAAAGATATATATGTAGATTTATTAGGCACTGTTTTCTCTGTGCGTGCGACCAAATTGTTTCATAAAAATATCTAGAATATTTTATTTTGATTTCCGCGCCCCGTTAAAGGAAATTTTGTTTTATTTATTCCTGTTCTCAGAATTTCAATTTTTCAATATTTTTAATACTAAATGCGTCGGGCCACACACAGAATGTAGTCATTTCGCGATATCGACCCATGTACATATGTATGCATGTATTTATGTATATATTCATCCCTGATATTGAATAATGTAAATACTTTCTTTTCAAAAAAAGTCAATTGTTATTTTCAATCATGCATTATCGCAATGTGGTATTAATTATCCACGTGATAAATAAATAATTACAATTATCTAAATGATAACTCACACTACAAAAGCTTAGACCATAATAATCCATAGGCACATGCATCATGTGTAAAGATGTATGTACGAGTATGTATTAGTGATGTTACGAATACTCGTATTCGTATTCGACTATTCGCCTGTTTTAAGATATTCGTATTCGTATTCGCCAAATTCAAGCGAATATTTTTCGAATAATTTTCCCATACATTTTCCAAAAAAAAAAAATCATACAAAAGGTTAAAAAAAGTACATAAAATGTAAAAAATATATTAATTTTTATTAAAAAAACCCATTGTATTTCACGCAAAGTAATAAATAACCTTCTTAAAAAACAAACAAAAATATATATAAATTATAATTTAAGTTCTCTCAAATGTATTAATAAAATTAAAAATGCTTTCGCAGCAGTGAATTGAACAAAGTACATCATATATCGGCAATAAATTGGAATATACTCGTATAACTTAAATGCATGATATTTAAAGAAACTCGGTGAGATGTTTTGATTCTGTTTATATGTAAATGTATAAGGGTGGGAAGCTACAGGAATCAAACTAAAACTTTTTATATATGAAATTCCACTGACACAGGTGGATGCGCCTTCTGCAAAAATATGTTCGCTAAACAGCACTGAATTATTAATTAAAAACCCAAACAGAGTAAGAAAAACGAAATCTGAAAGTATGTAAGTAAAATAATTAAAAAATGTTCTGTAGAGGTTTTCAAATTCGGCATCTTAATGCAATAATAATGTTAAATCACTAAATTTTTTTTTTCATTTATAGTTACTAACGCTAAGGCAGGGATTTTTTCCAATTAAATTTGAAATATAAACCTCAAAAGAAATATTTATTCGCATTCGTAGTCGGCGAATACTGTTTTAAATATTCGTATTCGTATTCGCGAATACTAAAAATTGATATTCGTAACATCACTAGTATGTATGCATGTATATATGCATGCATATACGAGGGTTCCAATTTGAATGGCTCAAAAGCAAATGGGTAAACCGATTTTTTTAATAATTAATTCTTAAAAAGCTTAGTTTTTTCTAATAATTTTATACTTATTTCCATCGCTGTGCAATATAAAAATTTCTTTATACTTACAATCCTTATCCAAATATCGTTTGTATTGCTTTTGGAAAAGGCTTCCTGAGTATCGGTAAATAATTATTTAAGCGATTTTGGCAAAAATTTTACCAAATTAAAAATATTTATTCACAGCAGTGAACAAAGTAGTATGTGTTATTGTGGGTTCAGTATTTTGAAAACTACTGAGAGCTCCATAAACCAATTCATGCAAATATGTACATATGAAACTAAATAACTGTAGTTGTAGTTGTTGCATGACTGATATTGTAGAGATTTTTTATGAAAATTTCTCCATAAACAGAAAAAAAAAATTATTTACTTTCAGAATACCATCGATTATGTCGGTTTTTGGTTATACTTGTAGTGCATTATGTTTTATTAAATCGATTGTTCTGATTCTAGAAAACCTAAATATCTCGAGAATTTTGGACATATTTTATTATTTTCGATCACTGGTAGTAAATAGAAGTTCTGTGATGTATAAATAATATCTTAGTCATATGGCAATTGACCTTGACACATTTAAGTATACATATATGAGTCTGTGTAGACACATTGTCTATAAATCGTCGTTAGTACAATTGATAATTCGAATCGAAATTTAATTTGCTAATAAGATCGGCTAATCACCCTTATTCTATTACGCGTCGGCAACAACGTCGGCAATTTTAAGGCAACATCAATAGAACACAACATCAATACTAATTTTGTATTCGCTAACACCCGATTTACATGATGAATTTTGCGACGTCTCTTTTTGCTTGTTGGTGAGCGGTGTAGGGAAGAAAGAGGGGTAAACAAAAAGTCTTGATTTGTGTTTTTCAACACTTTTCTTCCATTTCTCTTTGTTACTTTTCATTATTTTTCTTACTTTTGTTATTTATCTTTGTTACTTTTCATTATTTCAAAACAAAAATGGGAAAAAAGACATGAAACTAAAAGACATCGTCTGAACACACAAAGATTTTGGTAACAACTTCAAAAGGGTAAAAACGACGTCGCAAAAGTCATCATTTGAATTGGGTGTAACAGTATTGTGACGATGTTGCCTGTTTATCGATACATACAACACACATATCTAATATTTGAGTCAGCTGACATTTATTTGACTATTTTCGGTAAAAGAGTCTTTGAATAAATAAAATTTTTGTGGACACATAAAGATAAAAATGATTTTTTCTTCTTGATTCGGACTCCAGTGACGAAGAAAATAAATAAATTGACAATGGAAAGAAGACTGCTTAGATAGAAGTCTTGTATTTTTAGTTTGCCCGATGAGAAGTAAGTAACAAATTTTAAGCAATAATTTCCCAAGTAATGGATTTTTTTGTCCTTTTTAAGATTTGGAAGTTATTTTCGGTTAAATAATTCATATTTTAAATATATACTAGTAGGTGCGATTCCTCTGCGAAATCCTCTGGCTAGTTATGGATCCTTTTCAAGTTCTTGCACAAGGTTCTCGAATTGGCATTTATTTCTTATTTAAATTTTTTCCATTAGTCTATTTAAACCAAAAACACAACACAAATATATAAAAAAACCAAAACCGAAGAATGAAAGACAACTTTAACCTTATTTTTTTTAAAGTTTTAAAACACAACACAAAGTAACGCAAGACAACACCAAAAATACCGATGACAAAATCAAAGGCAATTACAGACAACATCAACATTAATTTTGCTTACAAAATACCAAACATAAGTAAAAGTTATCGATAAATGGCAATGTTGCCACATAGAATACCGATTGGCAACAAAAGATAAAAAACGGTGTTGTCTTCTATTGCCGTCGTCATATGGAATAAGGGTGAATGCTTAAAGGGCTTGTCAGATACAACTTCGTCGCTTTGCGTGACGTTCCTAACTTTGATGAAAAAGGGTAAAGCAAAAGGTGTATGACACAATAAAAACTTTGACAACACTCACTTTACCTATAAAAAGTGTTGGTAGTTTTTACATTTAATTGTCAAAGCGCACAAAAAGATAAAAGTTGCCTAACTCTTGGCTTCGCGTTGCGTTAAAAGTGCTTTATGTGACATGTTTCATATAAGTACGTACATTGCATCTTGAGGGTGGTGTTGGCTGAAGTGGTTAGCGCGTTGACTACTAAGCAAACAATGACTTGGGGCCTGGGTTCAAACCCTGGCCACAGCAAATCAATCAAGATCATTATTAATTTCTCTAATGTACATTAGTGAGACGTTGTATTAATTGTTGTCGGACTATTTAAGTGATGAAGGAATAGCACTGGTCACTAAAAAACTGTTCCGACAGCGATTGATGCTATTCCAAGCTAATGTACACAACATCGCCCTCCTTCGTCGGTTAGCAGAAACATCGGCGAAGTAAAACAATTAATAAAATGCCTGCTAATACAGCTTAACAAAGTTAATGCGTCTACTTAACACCGGAGGCGCCTCAACACTGCCTTAAAAATTAACCTAACGCGCAAAGCAGAGTTGTGAAAGAGTTGTCTTCTAAATTTTCAACATCTATTTCTCTACCCTATCCCTCTCCCTGAGTTCCGGCACAGTGCACTGCATACGTAGAGGTCATCCCCTGAGTGCTGGTCCAATTAAAAAAAAAAAAAAAAGATGTCAAAGCGAATCTGCAAAGAAACGCGAAGCAAAACTTTTATCTGACACGGCCTTAACACATTTCACCTTGTTATAAAGATCACATGAAATAGTTGAATAACAAAGATACATAGGAAAAGTGTTAAGAATGTTTGTAGAATTTTTGCACAGGTGCAAGAGTTGGCATTGGATCAATATATTACATAGTAACCATCGCATTAATATTTGAAAAATTTTCCCAATTACATTGAAAAAATACCGTAGATTTTTTTCTTTGCAAATATTAATATTAATTGTTTCCTCACACTTACAAACATACACACATAGTATGTGCTCGTATTTATACATACATATGTATGTACGTTATCTCCCCAGCGGGAAAGGCCTTCTCGCTCCATTCTATACTCATATATTTTTTACACAAGATGTCATTGCGGTGAAATCTTTCCGCATTCGTTTATTTCGAGAGTGATTCTGAAAGACCTTATAATTAATGGCTTTCTTTTACTTTGGAATATGTCCCAGTGGGAAAAGGTAATGAATAGTAAACGAGAGAGTAATGTACAGCCTGTATAATTTTTCAATCCAGAATTCATTATTGTTAACACAGAACATGTCCTACGAAAGTAATGAATTCGTTTAATGTATACGGCGAATAAATCCTATAATTCATTTCTTTTTAACAATTTAAAAGGAAAAGGCAAACACTTCAGGACAAGCAAAAACAATACATTCCTTCATCGTAAGAAGTAGTAATATACGTGGTAATATGTGTGTGATCAAATTACCTTCTCGTTTCCAAAGGATTGCATTGTTTTGCCTTGGAAAATAATACATTATATATTCCATTACATATGTAATTAATGACCAGTTTTCCCGCTGGGGTGTTTGAAAAAAAAAATTAAACTGATTCAAAAACATTCCTAAGAAGGCGTTCAATAAGGCCTGAAGTTAGAAGGGTGTTTGAGTTTTCCCGCTGGGTCCTAATATGATTTTCATATACTTAAGTATCACCCAATTCACATGATGACTTTTGCGACGTCGTTTTTACTGAATTCCCTTTTGAAGTTGCTACCAAAATCTTTGTGTGTCCAGACGATGTCTTTTAAGGCCGTGCCGCACTATCCTACACAGTCCCGCGATTTGCAAAATATGACATGTGTGCTAAAAATGTATAGTAGTGTGGACTAAAAATGCAACTGTGTGACAGATTTTTTGGCAAGTCGTGCGATTTGTAAAATTTTATGAAAATTTTCATAAAATGATAGTTTTCATGCGATCAGAGGAGTATTTATTGTCAACCTGATGTTTTGGCATCAGATTTGTATGAAAGTGTGGCACCTACAACACCATTTTGAAACGATTTTTTAAAGTCGGTCAGATTTTTGCAAGATTTTCCTGTGAATGAATCGTACGATTGTGTAGGATAGTGAAGCACGGCCTTTAGTTTCATGTCTTTTTTCCATTTTTGTTTTGAAATAATGTAAGTAACAAAGATAAATAACAAAAGTAAGAAAAATAATGAAAAGTAACAAAGAGAAATGGAAGAAAAGTCTTGAAAAACACAAATCAAGACTTTTTGTTTACCCCTCTTTCTTCCCTACACCGCTCACCAACAAGCAAAAAGAGACGTCGAAAAAGCGACGTCGCAAAAAAGTCATCATGTAAATCGGGTTATGTATGTATTTACGTACATATGTATGTACATTTTGTACAAAAAGTTTTCTTTTTTCTCATTTTATCATTCGATACAAAAAATCCCACAATCACAAAATAAACCGATCTCGTTATGACGTTTTTATTTAGAAAACATATTGTGATCTCTGCTGCGCATTTTGTAAAAAAATAAATTGTATTTAGTATTTCTGTAGGGTGATCCTTAATGGGAAAAGTTTTGAATATTTTTTTTACCATCCCCCAAGAATATTCTTAAAATGTATTACATTTAAAGGGTTATGTTTTATCTAATTGATAAAAGAATAGGAAAAAAAATTACCCAAAACAGATGCTTATTTTCACACCACTATTTATTTACTCCCTAATGATGGCAATAAGAAGAGATAAACATTGAAAGTTTCAAATTAAAAGTGACGTCAACGCGACATCGCCGCGTTTGTTCGTTAGATAAGTTGATTTGCATACTGGAAATTCCATGATGCACTACAATATATGTAGATGGGTCAACTTGTATCGTCACTTATAATTTGTATCGTCGTCACAACAAAACTAGGATAGCATTTGAAAAGTATTCTAGAGGATCAATAATATGATACATCACCATAAAACAAAAGGGGAAATCACTCTTAGTATTGTAATCATTGCAGATATCGCAAGTTTGCAGCAATGCAATAACAAAATATGTAAATAAGCTATACCTGCAAAATCTGCAAGGTATGCAAGAGCAGTTTTCAACCAAGAGTGATTACCCTCAAAGTTTGGACAAACTATATGTGTAAATATGAAACCCTAGACACGAACCATGAATTCGACACAGCTCTGTTAACAGTTTAACATTGCCCTGTTGTCATATAAAAAAAAAAACAATGTGAATGCTTTTAAAGTTAATTTTTCTTAGGAAGGAGATTCATAGAAAAACATTGGAGTCAACGTGACTGGAAAAGAAATGATGGAATTTATGAACGAGATAATCCTCTACATGAGCTTAAGCTGCACCGGGTCAATAGAGTAGGTTACCTTACTGTCACCGATAATAGAGATAATAGAGTTTGAAGCACCGGCCCAAAAATAGGATTTATAATGCATTTTCGGTCAAATATTGGTGGTATTAATATTAATTAGATCAGATGGCGTGAAGTATGTCTTACAACGTCTTACGAAACAAAGGCACTTGAATGCTTCTTTTGCGACATGAAAAATGTAATCAGTCCAACGAACATCATGCTAAACTTTCATGCCAAGAACTTCAAGAACTTCTAATTCTACAATAATTACAGATGAAACTGCTTTTTCCGTCGTTCGCCTGTGCGTAAGCAAAACAAATTGAAATTTACGGACGTAAAAATCGCCCCTATTCGCACACTTGGATATTATTAAGAGGTCGCGATTCAGCGTATCATTGACCTCTTCAGACAGGTTTGGTCTGTCACTGAATAAATACGAATGAACAATGCTGCTGGCTGACATCTGCAAAAGAGTAGATTCGGTAGTAAGTTTCACTAGAACGTCAACAGAGCAATTTTAAATTGTTAACAGAGCTCTGTTAAATCTATAGATCGTGTCTATGATATTAAATTTTAAAATTTCTCTTCACACATACCGATTTTTATGAGATATCAATATTGATTTTCTAATGAAAATATCCGAAAATAGCAATAAGTAATATGTGAATAGCTTTTAATTGTTAAATTTTATACCAAATATTAGGTCTGTTCCAGTCCGAACTTACACAAAAGCGTTCCACATGACAATTTTTGTTAAATTTTGAGAGCGAATCAAAGAGTATTTATTTTTTTTTCATTTCCTTTACAAAGTCCGTACGACTTTTTCTTTTGATATGTTCGGACAAGAATTAAATAATCAGCTGTTTGTTTACATATGAAACAGAAAATATTAATTATAAAATTTGCAAACAAACAAAAATTAATTTTTATTTAAAAATTTATTAAAAAGCAAATGAAAGTTTTGTGTAAGAAATTTGAAGTTGTAAATACATTTGTGCATAAAAAAAAAATATTTTACAGATCAGTAAACAATTTATGGAGTCTCCTGAGTTTTTTTTTTGACAGCAGCTGCCAATGATGGAATTGTTTTTTATTTGTGCGTTTAAAAAGTACTAATTTAAAATTTTTTATTTACAAAATATATTTAAAATTTATAAGTTAGCACCATTGAAATGTTTGGATTTGAAATTGTGGTTTTTCGCGTTCCAGATGCTTTGAACAATTTTTGTAGCTTGAGGGAGTAAATTCCGAGTTTCCTGTCATTAGTCCGAACTTGTCCGGAATCACCTGGAACATACCTATTTATCTGTTAAACAAGAAAGAAGGTAGGGGATTAAAAATCTCTGAATTTTTCTTGTAAATATGTATATACTAGAGTTGTCAATTATTCGTCTTTCAACTTTGTTCGAATATTTAAAATAATTGTTTTTGTTCGTTCGATCAAACGATTAAAGTTGAAAAATTATTCGATTAATCGATGAGAGCAACGAATAAAAAATGATTTAACAAATTTATTGACAAAAAATAAACATTTCATCAAAAAACTTAAAAATAAAATAGTTGAAATTTTTATTAACAAAAAAATATATAAAACTGTTAATTCAAATAAACATGCTTCATTCAGTCAAAAAATATCAAATGATTTTTTTTTTTGTTAAATCCGACAATTTGGGTTGATCTTAAGAAATAATCTTTAACAAATAAAAGTTGATTAAATTTTTTTAGCTTTCAAATGATTTTTGGTTTTGGTTTTGGTTTTTATTAAATTAAATTTTGAACAAACTCTTTCGCTAATTGTCGAGGTAGGTGATATTGTGGGAAGGTCATAAAATAGTTTATCTAATTTTTCTGTTCTTTTTTTAGATTTTTCCAAATATACCATATCGTCTAATATACCGCTGAAGTCTTTTTATATTTTGAATTTTTAATACTTTTAATATAATTATTTAATTCGCATAAAAGATTGTTATTTTCATTATTAGTAACATCTTCTATATCACTACCTTCATCTGAATTATTGTGGTTCAACATAAAATAATCTGGAGTATAATTCATTTGGATATTCTTTAGTTTCACTTTTTGAAGAATATTTTAAAAAACTTTCATTGCTCGGAAAATTTCCAGAATTTAAAAAATATTATTAACGTATTTAAAAATTTTACGTCTCTCATTTATTCTTATTTTAATACGATTTCGTAAATCTGCTGCAAAAGAATTATTAATTTTTTTTGTTGTTCATCCAACAATTTTGTATACTTAATGACACTTGTTACATGTGACTTTGTTTTTTTTTTTCATTTTTGTTCTTGGTAATTTACTTCCAAACTGAGCACAATTTTTTGGCTTTAGGGTATTTCTAACTTATTCACCTGAGAGTGAAAAAACCCCTTCTTGAATATTTTTTAACGTTTCATTCAAAACATAGCACGACTAGTACTACAAACATCCAAAATTACAAATTTAAAAAATTTTTACGTATGCATTTCAAACTGAAAAAAATTTGTTCGATTAATTGACATTAATTAATCGATTTATTCGTTATAAAATTATTCGAACAAGAGTTTCGTTCTGTTTGATCGATTAATCGAATTATTCTTAATCGGTTGCCAACTCTAGTATGTACATATGTAAATCGTGTCAATAACTTTATATTTCTTTCTTTCGCAATTTTTGTAACGCCATAACGCCAAATTCGATTTTAGCGACCTATAAACCTCTTCCGAAAAATTTAAAAAAAATCACCAAAATACTTTACCCTATAAGCTTTAAAAAAATGCTGGGCTACCTATAAAAATCGAAAAAAACTTTTTTTTTTTGGTACCCACTAATGTTTTTATATGTACTAACTACTGTATTAATTTTAAGTTCAAAGACATTTTTCGTAAAGAAATATTGAAACAATTTTACATCAGTTTCTGGTTATTCGTCATGCTTTTGCACTTGAAAAAATATATTGTAGTATTTTGAAATTTTAAAAAGTCAAATGCATGTACATATGTACATACATACATACGTACACATACACATTTCTGCAAGACAAATTAAATTTGCTTTCAAAATATATAATTTTTGTTTTACAATACGTTGTCTTCAAAGTTCATTCATCGTGATAATAAGGCTTCCACATACATATGCATACGTACATATGTATGTACATATATATGTACATTTTAAACAAATAATCAGCTTTCAAGAATACAATTGTAGCTTTCATTAAACCATAATAAAGTGATAAAAGAGTTTGAACATCAAACGCAATATCAAATGAATATAATACACACATGCATACATACATACATACATAGGAATAGAATCATTCGTTATTTCGTTGGTTTTTTTTTCAATCCATTTAGTTTTTAAGTCAATTTTATTTTTCATAAATTTGTTTTCGAAACGGAAAAGAGTGTGGGTAGTGATTGTAAATCTTTCTGGCTTTTTTTTCTAAGTTACCTGTTGTAGGTATGACATTTAATTATGAAATGACTCAGAGCATGACACTGCAATTTCTTTAAGTTCATATGCTATGTAGTATGTTTGAATAGTACGCGTAGATCACACACACACATGCTAAATATGCAAAAATATGCTAAAAAAGCAAAATATGCAAATGTATGCATTACAAAATGTATGCAAGAAGTCTTAAAAAGTTCTAAAACCTATAAATATAATGTGTGTGAAGATAAATTTAAATTTAACTAGCAAAGATTTCAACCAAAAATTTTAGTCAAGCCAATTTTGCAGTTAACAGAGCACTGTTAAGCACTTAACAGTTGCTGTAAAAGTTGATGAAACTCATTTCGGATGAATATAAGTGGTCATTATGGAAAAATGGTGATGTATAGGAATATCACACTATACACAAATGGTAGTCCAAGGGGTCAACTATCATGCAGAAAAGGTGAGATATCTGTAATAATCTTGGGACTTTAAAAAAATGCGGATTTAAAAAAAAAATTCTGGACAAGATTAGTGGTTTTTATGGAAAAATGGTGATGTATAGGAATATCACACTATACACAAATAGTCGACCCCCTGGACTACCATTTGTGTATAGTGTGATATTCCTATACATCACCATTTTTCCATAAAATCCACTAATCTCCTCCAGAAATTTTTTTCATATGAAAATTTAAATTTGCATTTTTTTAAAGTCCCAAGATTATTACAGATATCTCACCTTTTCTGCATGATAGTCGACCCCCTGGACTACCATTTGTGTATAGTGTGATATTCCTATACATCACCATTTTTCCATAAAATCCACTAATCTCCTCCAGAAATTTTTTTCATATGAAAATTTAAATTTCCATTTTTTTAAAGTCCCAAGATTATTACAGATATCTCACCTTTTCTGCATGATAGTCGACCCCCTGGACTACCATTTGTGTATAGTGTGATATTCCTATACATCACCATTTTTCCATAAAATCCACTAATCTCCTCCAGAAATTTTTTTCATATGAAAATTTAAATTTGCATTTTTTTAAAGTCCCAAGATTATTACAGATATCTCACCTTTTCTGCATGATAGTTGACCCCCTGGACTACCATTTGTGTATAGTGTGATATTCCTATACATCACCATTTTTCCATAATGACCACTTATATTCATCCGAAATGAGTTTCATCAACTTTTACAGCAACTGTTAAGTGCTTAACAGTGCTCTGTTAACTGCAAAATTGGCTTGACTAAAATTTTTGGTTGAAATCTTTGCTAGTTAAATTTAAATTTATCTTCACACACATATAAATATATTATTTGTAGGGTTCCGATCAAATGAAAAGTGTTCTTTATTTATTCAAAAAAATTTTAATTTGTCAGGCTTAATTTTTTTATAAATTAAACTATGTATTAGGGGCTGTGCACATATTACGTAAAGCTGTTTTCAGAGATTTTATACCTCCCGCCCCCCCTCCGTTGCGCTTTTTAATAATTTTTCAGTGCAAAATCCGTAACAAATCTTTAACAACCCTTCCCCCCCTGGGGCGTTACGTAATATGTGCACAGCCCCTTACTCGTATCTTTATTAGAAATGAAAATCTAGTAGTTCGTAATAATTGATTTTCCTTTTTAATAAAAATAATAATTCTAATTTAAAAACATGTTATAATGCTATATTCGGCTGTGCCGAATCTTATATAACCTTCACCAATGCATAAATATGTGATTCACTGAATATAATACAGGCTTTCCTTTCTCTTATAAATATAGCATTTCAAACAATATAAAAAATATGTTTAAACTGCATACTTGAACACACTTTCATAAGCAGGCGGTTTAAAATATTTTGCAATTTTCCATCCACCAGTGAACAAAAAGGAGGTTTGTACGAAAAAATACATAAAGTTATTATTAAGTTAATATGTATACACATAACACTAACAAGCCTCATTAGCACGATGGTTCGTGCTTTGAATTGCAATCGAAAGGGGGCACCTCATGTGTTTATAAATTTATTTCTCAAAGGGTTATATATACACATATACATATATCTTCATTTATTTGTATATATACTAATTCAATATCAGAACCAATATTTTATTTTTGCTGATTTTCAATACGAAGTATCTTAAGAAATATTCTTACATTTCAGTCCAAGACCCAAGTCTCTAGCTCTTCTAGTGTCTTCGGAAAATCGATTTCACGTACAGACAGACGGATAGACGGACAGACGGACATGGCTCATTCAACTTTCCTATCCATAAGGATTCAGAACTTATATATACTATATGGACCTCATATAAATATTGTGGAAAATACACATGTAATGACAAACCATTTTTGGTGAAGGATATAAAAAATGAAATTTAAGAAAACGAACTTAAGCCTGACAAATTAAAATTTCTTTGATTAAACATCATTATGCACTTATACTTATACATACATATATTAAAAAAGTACCGCCAAACAAATCACCCTCAATATGTATACTTGTACTCGTATGTACAATGTACATATATAAATTAACATCTATATGAACAATTTATGAATTAATGGGAGGAAACAAAGAAATGATGATATGAACACAAATGTTTTTTAGTAGAATTGTGTACATCAACAATCAAAATATTTGCAGAATAAAAAAAATAATTAAATAGAAAAGCCAATTATTTTTTTGCAATAAATTTTTATATTTATTTCCAACGAAATTTTACGAAAAAAAAGTCTTTTAACACCTCGTTTAGAAATATATGTATAATAGAATACAGACGTATTAATGTATGTTTGTGTGCATAAGTATCCATTGAGAAACATTGTGAGCTGCGATCTTTTCAAAATATACTTTGTTATTTAAATAATTTGAAACAATTTTAATGAAAAACATTCAAGACTTCGTGGTAGCTAAACTCACAATGACGTGAAAATCGCTAAATGTTCTGTGACGGATACCATAAGACTCGGAAAAATTTATATGGGGAACTTTTTAAGCAGAATACAATTGGTTCTTTATTAATGGGACAAAATTGGTACATTTGGTACTTTTTATGTGCTTGGACAATTTTTTTACGTAACTTTAGTTTATAGCATAGAATTTAGGCTATGCCCTAGATTAATATACACCGTGTTCTTTCATGTGGGGGTAAAATGAAAAAAACCAGCTACTTTTTCTCTCTGCGATAAATTTGGTATACCGCTATACCAAAAAAAAAAAAATTACTTCGTTAAAAAAATTAAGTAAAGCGTCTGCCAACAGCGAGTTCCGAACTTTGACGGTGAATAACAGCCATCTGATAAATTAGTTGTAATTTATTTAGTCTGTTTTGCCAAATAACCAGGAACTGAATGCAAACGACCATTTACAGCGACGTGTGTTCGCTGAATACGCTGTGGAACAGTTGGTAACTCACCCTAATTTTCACTAATTTCTGGACGAGTATGTATGCGAACGAACAAAATTGTCGAATTTGGGACGATAAAAATCCTCATGAGATCCAAGAGCGCCTAATGCATCCCGCTAATGTCACTGTTTAAGTGTGGATTTTGGGCTGGCAGTGTCATTAGTCCATATCCCTTTGAGAACGACAATGGCCAGGCCATCATTGTCAACGGCGCGCACTAAACGCCGATTATTACCATCTTCTTTTCGTCTGACCATGTGGTTTTAACAGAACGTCAAAATGTTCCAAATAGCTCACGTAACATTAGATGTTCTGCACCAGCGATTTAAGGCCGTGGTCATCTCAAGTGCAGGTGATGTGAACTGGCCACCAAGATCGTGCGATTACAACCCGTTAGACTTTTTCTTGTGGTGTTTTCTTACGTCGTAGTTGTATGCGAATAAAATACATTAAACCACCACAGCGGAGAACCTTAGACCATGCCATCGGTCAAATTCAGCCTGATTTATGCGCCTGAGTCATGGAAGATTGGACATTTCAGATGTGTTTGTTTTAATTAAATTTAAAGATATTAAGCACTTAATGAAAGACACTTTATAATAGACAATTTGTAATTGAGTTTATTCTTTAAATACATATGTACATATATTAATTGCTGCTTTGTTAAATCGAGTGCAATAGTGCAGTAATTCTCGTATTAAAATTTCATTAACAAGTTGTATATATAAGGATAACAATCACCTAAGTAGTAGTGAAAGCATTCTAAACATGAATATTGGCGATGCTTAAGTAGCTTCTTCCGAAAATAACGTTGTTCTATTCTGACGGGTTTCAACATAATTGATGTTGAATGTTAAATTTTGCCTTTATTGACGCTACGAACTTTTAGTCTATCAAAAATCACCATAAATTAATAAGCAGCTCGAAGTAATTTACATGACTATATAATTAAAGCTACGTTCACACTTGCCAATTATTTATCAAAAAAAAAGAAAAAAAAAAAAAACACGGAACCAGTAATTTTGCTTAGGATTAGTGCCAATTAACTTTGTTTTAATTTTACAAAATAAAATTAATTGTGCTACAAAAAACTATTTTTATATAGTTTTTAATAGTTTTGAATTAATATACGAGTATGAAAAAATATTAGAATTAAAGGATACACAATTTTTGCTGCTCTGTTGGTCACGTTATTATATTTGATAGATATAAAAATTTTTAAATTCGAAAAAGTTAGGGTATGTACTTTAACAAATATATTGGAAGCAATCCGCAGTTTAAGTTTTAGATTTTTTACCATTTATTCTGTGAAAGTCCCCACTGTGCGGTGTTAGATTTAAGAAAACTTTCTAGGTACCTATGATACAATATTTGATGAATAACTATTCTGAACAAAAAATACATATAAGTACACAAACATATGTATGTACATACTTACGTACTTAAATATTTCTTAACATACAGTGTAACCTCGGTTAAAGCAATCGTCAATAATGGCAACTTCTCGATAATCGCAACATCAAAATTCTTAACAAATACCTAATATTAACATTAAATTTTGTTTATTATACCCTTCACAAAAAATGGTAAGGGTATTTATAGGTTTGTCATTACGTGTGTAATTTCCACAATGTTTATATGAGGTCCATATAGTACATATAGTATATTTATTCTGAATCCTTATAGATAGGGAAGTTGAATGAGCCATGTCCGTCTATCTGTACGTGAAATCGATTTTCCGAAGACACTAGAAGGAGCTAGAGACTTGGGTCTTGGACTGCAATGTAAAGATGTTTCGTATTGAAAATAAGCAAAAATAAAATATCGGTTCTGATGGATGGAAAATTGTAAAATATTTTAAACAGTCAGTTTTATTTCGTACATATTTATTTATTGAAAATTGTAAAATATTTTAAACATTCTATATATGAAAGTGTGTTCAATTATGCAGTTTAAACTTACTTTTTATATTGTTTGAAATGTTATATTTATAAGAGAAAAGAAAGCCTGTATTATATTCATTGAATCACATATTTATGCATTGGTGAAGGGTATATAAGATTCGGCACAGCCGAATATAGCACTCTTAATTGTGTTTCTTTTTTTATTTAAATGTATTGTTCTCTTTTTTATTGTTTGTTTTTTTATTAATTTTAACTTTAAAGCTATAAACACATAGACCACAGCGAGCAGCAAGCAGCAATGTGTCAAAAATAAAATACACGAGCCTATATGAAGTTGATTATTTTGACGACAGCAAGGCAGGTTGTTGTCTATGCTACTTTTGCTGTTGCTGGCAAATTAGACTAATTTCTATTTTCATAGGCAGCAATAAGCTGATACAAAGCTGCCAATATAATACAAATGTTACGGCAATGAGAACTTAAAATATTTTGTGTCATTGAAACGAAAATAACATAACAAAATTAAAATAAATAAATAAATTGATGTGCTTTCATATTTTTACTCGATATTATAACGTTTTTAGCTGGTAATTTCATTTTTATTATTGTAAAATATTTATGTGGCAGCTCTGAAGTATGTAGTAAAACAAATATTGAAAAAATAATATCAAATCTTCAAATTCATTTGTCAGCTGCTGTCGTTCTCAAAATAATTCAGTAGCCAACTAGATGGCAGCAATTGAAACCAACTGCATTTGAATTCTGCTGTTGTGAAGTCTGCTGTGGGCTATGTGTTTATAGCTTAAAAGTTGAAATAAACATTTTTTTTTGGTTTATCATAATCTTTTTAATATAAAAAAAAAAAAAAAAAAAATAGCATACTCGTATACATGTTTGACTCAGTTTTTGCAGTCCCTACACCGCTCACCTACAAGCAAAAAGAGACATCGAAAAAGCGACGTCGCAAAAGTCATCGTGTGAATTGGGTGTAAGTTATCCCAACAGCCTGAAATTTCTATTGGTTGCATAAAGCGAGGTTACACTGTATTTATATATAAAATAAAAATTTCGTATGTATATATGTATTTAGAATAAGATTTTAATTTTACTGCTAACACTACAAAATTTATGTGTCATTTGAAATAACATTCTGAAATTTATTCATACCATTTTGTAACTTGAAATATTTGAATAGTGTGTGATGTGATGTGATGTGATCGCGTATAAGTTTTTGCTTTCTATCGTTCATGTTCACGGGCGGAAATATTGTAGTTGTTTTAATGTTATAGTTAAGACATTTCTTTAGCGAAAGTTTTGTGAAATTAAATTTGATTTAAAATTTAGCGCAAGGATATTTAAAATCGTATATCCTTTCGGATATAAATTAAAATAAATAAAAAATATTTTTAATATTTATCAATCACGCAAACAACTTCTTACTCCTTCGCCATCTTCACTGTTATGAAAGTTCACGTTATTGAATTCGTCGTTCAAACACGTGACCGTCAACCATCTCTATATTGTATTAAGAATTGTGAGTGTTTTTTGTGGCGGTGTTGGTTTTCAATTCGAGGTAACTAAATTTTTTTTTTGTTTTTAAGTTGTACTTATATGTTTACCTTTTTGTTTCGCTACATATTTACAGTTAATAGTTAAGAAAAGAGGTAGAAAAACAGAAATAGATAATAGACAAAAGAAATAATTAGGTAGGTATGAATGTAAGAACGTCATGGTTTGGCTGGCATTTGAATTATATGTGTGTAGGTATGTGTTTAAATAGAAAACCATAAAAAATGCACAACCTTTAGAAAAATAACCTTTAGTTGAAAGCTGAGTTTAAAAAAAAACTGAACAAAAAAATCTGATATTGGTTTCGAAATAAAACGTTAGAAAAGAAAGAAACTAGATTTTTATCTTTTTAAAATAATCTAAGTGTGATACTAAAAGCTTTAACATTTTTCAAATTAAAAAATAAAAAACTTACTGCATACAACATTCAGGGTATTCACTGATTCTTTAATCACTAGTCTACTATCGCAGTAGGCGGTGATTCTACTCGATACAACATTTAGGGATGTGTTTAAAGATAAATTGAAATTTAATTAGTAAAGATAGAAACCAACAGTTTTAGTCAAGCTAATTTTGCAGTTAACAGACCACTGTTAAATAGTTAAGTAGGAAAAGTTGATGAAACTCATTGCGGATGAATATTAAGGTAATGCTACACGTTCAATATATGTATATTGAACGTGATCCAGTGTCGCGATATTTATTGATCGCAGGCTCTTTTTTTTGGTTTGCTCTCACATCCAATCCATTGAAATGGATTGTGATCCACGTATCACAATATAAATTGAAATGTAGCATTGCCCTAAGTGGTTATTATGGAAAAATATTGATCGACTACGAAGAAATTTCGCACGAATCCACTGTATTCTTTATTTTGTACATAAGGGTACATAATTGCTTAATAGAATGTTTATGTATTTATAAGTTTATAAATTAGAATACATATTTGTTTTGTTTTTTTTTTTTTTTTGTTATTTTCTCAAGGTATTCACACATGAATCATGTTTGATTGATTAATAGAAATATTTGAATCCAATTATTATTCGAGCTAACTAAAATGCTCGATTTCGAGTAGAGATTTTTGTCGAATAATTCGATTATTTTTGAAAGTTTTTGGTTTTATTTCATATATTTTAATAAAAAGCTTAAAATTATATTAATTTAAATTTTATTTGATTTTCTATAGTGCCATTTCACAGACATACTTTCGCTTATATAAAAACAATTAAGAGTGTTTTCTTTTCTACGAAAAAATGGTACATCTCCATGCAGAAAGTGTACTTTGGTGTTCGTTTCTTAAAATTGTTTTGCACTCTAAAAGGGCAGTGTGTTTGTTTCTAAAAAAATCGCCCTCACTAATGGTGGAAGGCATTGCATTTTATGCCCCGTAAAAATCGACAGTGTTGATAGTGCCCTGTAAAACTTAGCTGTCACCTGTTAAAAACAGGACGTTCCACTTTTTCATAATTTGTGTTTTGTTCTTGTGAAATAACAAGTTGCATTATTAGAGGGTTGGCAAAACATTTTATATATGTATGTACCTTTCAACAAGGTGCCATTTTGTATGTAAAAAAGAAAACACCAGAAGAGTGTTATGTGCGGCTGTGTCGAATCTTATATACCCTTGAGCAAATCGTACATGAGTAGTATTATAATTATTTATAAAACATAGGGGCAGTCATACATTCCGATCGGACGGTTTAAATTTTGCAATTCTATTCCGATCGTTTTTGATTTATAGTGTTCAGATTCCGTTTATTTTGATTTTAAAATGGCGTATTTATATATTGTTTTTACTTGCAAATTAGTTTTAGTTTTTTTTTATTGCCATGCAAAGCTCAATTTACTGAAGCTCCTAAAAGTATGCATGTTTTTTTATCGTTGCTATAGTCAATGTCACAATTCCGCTTAAGGCCACGTGGGAGGGTAATGGTCCTTCTGTGGTTTCCAGAAGTTTATTTTGGTATACGGATGGATCCAAAAGTTTAGATGGAGTAGGCGCTGCAGTCTGTGGACCCAACGTGAAAATCTCAGTGCCAATGGGCAAATGGCCCACGGTATTTCAGGCGGAAATACAGGCAATCACCAAATGTGTTCACATTAATTTGAGCAGAGGCATTAAAGGCGCGCATATAGTTATCTTTTCCGATAGTCAGGCAGCCCTTTAGTCCCTAGTTTCATGGGAATTCCGTTCTAAGATTGTTTCAGAGTGCTTTGATTCACTACAGAAGCTATCGATACGGAACAAGGTTTCCATTTACAGGATACCTGGCCATAGCGGTCATCCGGGTAACGAGATAGCGGATGGATTGGCCAAGAGGGCCTCTGCCGTTCCTTTTATAGGCCCAGAGCCCTTTTGTGGCGTAAATTGGTCGACTGTAACGACTCTAATTAGAGTGAATGACATGTCTACCGCAAAGAATGTTAGGGTGGCTTCTCCCGGTTTAAGGCAGGCCAAATCATTGATACAGCCATTCTCATACAGTGGCATGAGTTACTGGTTTCCTCTCCGGTAACTTTGGACTGAACTACCATATTTGGAAAAGTAACCTAGTTCGCTTACCCTTGTGCCGTTTATGCCTGGAAGAGAATGAGACAACGGCACACATTCTCTGTGAATGTATAGTCTTATGTAATAATAGAAGGCGTGTTTTTCTTTCTGAATTTGTGTGTTCGGAGCTTCTCCAAGCTCTGTGCTGACTTTCGTAAGGAGAGTCATTCAGAGCTTGGTCTAATTTAAAGATCCATGGCACAAAAGATCCAATAGATGTCGCAGTGCCGGTCCTTGGACCAGATTTATCCACTTTTCTATTCTATTCTATCGTTTACTACAAATAAAGTTCGTAGAAAAATTTGATTAAAAACTAAATTTTCGTTTTTCGATTTCTTTGGACTCAGATTTCGGAATTGAAACCACTTGTGATCGGAATTGATATCTGGACATTGGCTGTTAAAATATGATCATATATTTTTATTTAATTTTTGGCGTCCCAAGTCTGCAACTGTTCTGGTGGCTGCGGAAAACCGATTTCACGTACAGACGGACGGACAGACGAAGATGGCTCATAATGATTGCTTAAAACTTGCTGTAGAACAAATTGACATTTCTATTTCTTCTCAATCTTGCTGTACTATAAACTTAGAACTGTGTAAAGAAAACTTGCTAAACAAGTGAAATACTTACAGCTTAAAGTGTTTTTATTAAAACAAAAAACCTAAATAAATAAATATTACAGCACGATGTAGAAGCTTTTTGTGTCATAATAAATGTATGTAATTACACCTAATTTGTTATTATTTATCACTAGTAGAAACATTTTTCCGTCAATCTACTGATTTAATTTTCTTTGCGTTTGGCAATAAATTATAAATAATTTTAATAAAATCAAACACAAACGACTATTTATGGTGTACGTATTATAGTGTGTATTTTGGCTAGTGATGGCAAGAAATATTAATCTATTAATTAATTAAGAAATTAATTAATTGCATATAAATAGTTGAATAATTTAGGCGAGTTGGAACTATTTTCATACCTCTGCAGCGCCAAAGAAATGCTCTTGATAACTATTTAACAGTGGAACTATTGAAAGCATTTCCACACCAGACCTTTTAAAAGGCGTGAGTGAATATAAATATGATGCTTTAAATATGGGCCTGTTCGGAAATGCATTACTGCGCCGCATTTGATGCGCATGTGTGATTAGTTTGCTCAGCTTATACAAAACAGCATGTTTAGTGTTACCAGCCGTTGATTTTCAGAACGTACAACGCATCAGATGCGCCGCAGAGATGCATTTCCGAACAGGCCCTATGTTTTGCAGTTTGTCTTTAAGTTATTATACATTTGGGAATATATTTGAAATATGCTTTCGCTTTTTTTTTTTGGGAAATAGAGTATTCGACAAATATTTAAATACTCCTTAAGAACTCCTACGCGCGATTTTTACTATGGGCTCAAATTTAAATATTTTATATCGATCTTCATGAGCTGCCCCTTGGCATTTTCACTTGTTATTCTAAGTCTTCTCAGGTTAACGGGGATTTACCCCCGTCGAAAACTATAAGTGTGAAGTTAAATATTAAAATATAAAACCCTAGACATGAACCACAGAATTTAACAGAGCTCTCTTAACAGCTTAACATTGCTTGTTGACATATAAAAGCATAATTAATCCACTAAAAACTAATTTTTTGGAAGGAGTTAAAGTGGGCGTTATTATTAGCGGCTTATGACCAAGTGGAAGTAAAAAGAAATTTTAAATTCTATTAAAATTATTTTTTTTCTGTAGGACCATCACTCAGGGGATGACCCCTATACATGCCATGCATTGTGACAGAACTATAGAGAGAAAGGGATAGGATAGAGAAGTAAGTTGGCGAAAATATAGAAGATGTCTTAATTCTTATACAACTCTCCTATTGCAAGTTTTCTTAATTTTTAGAGCATTGTTGCAGTGCCTCTGGTACTAAGTGAGCCTACTTCGCCGACGATTCTGCTAACCGGCGAAGAAGGGCGATGTTGTGTACATTAGCTTGGAACAGCATTAATCGCTGTCGGAAGAGTTTTTATTATGATATGCCTTCATCACTTTAAACAGT
Organism: Lypha dubia; assembly: GCA_947311025.1. Lineage (NCBI taxonomy): Eukaryota > Metazoa > Arthropoda > Insecta > Diptera > Tachinidae > Lypha > Lypha dubia. The sequence continues at coordinate 100,308,445 of OX371261.1, forward strand.
CCAAAAACAATTAATACAATTCCTCACGAATGTACATCAGAGGAATTTATAATGTTATTTGACATGCTCTGACCACGGTTTGAACCCAGGTACTATGTTGTAAAGGGTTGGCCAATTTGAGGTTAAGAAATAAATTTTCTGTCAAATGATGAAATGTCAAGAATTGAGCTGTCATCCTTTGACATTTATTTAGTAAAAAGTTGAGAAGATTTAGCCCTGGAACGCTACACTCTTGAACAAAGAATTTTAATTGTGAAAATTGACTCTTATGAGCAATTTCCCGGTCGCGTAACTTCTCGATTTGGCGATGTCAATTGGCCGCCTTGTTATTGTGATTTACCGCCGCTGGATTATTTTTTATGGCGACATTTGAAAGACCGGGCCTACGTGAACAAACCACAAACAACTGACGCTCTGATTAGGAGATAAGCGAAGCTTTGTTGCAAGACGTGCTAGAAATGGTCATTTGCCCGACATCATATTCCATTATTATTTCCCATATTTCTACTTTACATTGGTATCAATAAAAGTGAATTTGTCAAAAATAAATCAGTTTTTAAGCAAATTTACTTCCTAACCTCAAATTTGCCCACCCGTTATTTTTTCTTTGTAGTTAACGCTTCACACTTTGCCCAGTTTATTTATTTTTTTTAACTAATTGCATACATATGTATGGATTAGCAATTTTAATTGGGAATCTTTTATATCCACAAAACAGACACACAGTGGAACGATAAGAAAAATAAATTTTCAAAACAATTCAATCGCTTAAAATTAAATTTATTTTAAAAATTTTAATGCTGAAATATTTACGATGCTCTCAGATATTTATGTATGTATGTTGATGGATTCTACTTGCTACAATCTGCTGAAAAAGCTCAATATGTATTTGTGAATGTATGTACATACCTGCATATGTATGTAGATGTGTTTCGATTCCTTAACTTGAATTCATGGTTACTAAAACCTTGCTACTTTTGTGGTTTTTCTTTGAAATATTGGTTAGTTTTTTTACATTATTTGGCAAAATGCCAATAACACAAATAGTAGCAGTATGCCTGAATGTATGCAAACAATTTATTGAAAATAAAATATAACGGCATATACTAACACAACATAACTACCATAAGCATTTTAAAAGAAAATAGTAAATAGTTCTCCCCATAAAATCAATACAAATATAAAAACTCTACAAAACACACATGTTCAACTAAGTGAGAAAGAGGCGTGAATTAACCCATTAACCAGCAAAATAAAACCAGAAGTGATAATTAACAAAAAAGTTTACGTTTTTATTCATATGAGGTTATGAAAAAATTTGTGAGTGGAGTAACATGGGTGTACTCAACTGAGCACAGTGGCGGGATACAGGTGAAAATGTTCAAATCATTTTTTTCAATGCATAATGTTTTCAAACATTTCTGGCATTGTCAGCGAACTCTTGCATGACATAAAACACTTCTTAATTATATTTCTAACTTTTTGGAGTAGTGACCTACACCATCTTGAGGTAACCCCATCACCAACGAGAATGAAAGTCCAGCCTTATTTTGCGTGTTTCGGCGTAAATAGTACCTTGCAATCGATCGCCGGAATAAAATTTGATCCACCACCATTTCTTACAACGAATGGCAATTCTGTAATGTGAAATTGACTGGTCCATTTCATCTACTCCTCCCATATGTTTGTTGTAAGACTGAAAGACCTTTGAAGTAATGACATCAATTTTTTGTCGTTTAATAGAAGACCATCATAATGCGTTGCTACTGTATAGACGCTATTTTCTTTCCATTTTACCAATAGAAATTCATTTTGCTTGTCAAACTGTATAGCCTTATGATGCTCGGTCTTCTTTTTTCATATCTTTAGTACTTCTCAATTGACACTTTTTTGTTCTGTTCGTTCTTATTGTTCCAGTCGCACGAAATGCATTTTTCTGAGATCTTCCAAGAGATTATAGATAGTAAAAAAGTTATTGCAAAATACTTCGTGCGATGCGTAGTCAGTCTCGGTACTGGTTTTCCACGTATAAACTGCTTAGCAGGGTGATGCCCCAAATATTTTACCATCGACTCATCTATTGAAATGTGCTCGTGAAACTCTCCCCACTGAAGGAATTTTTTTTTTATAACCACAACATCACTTAACGATGATTACTTTCAACACTTAATTAATTTAATCAAACCAAGCACAAAAACTAGAGTTGATACTTTCATATTTTGGGAATCCTTTTCTTACATATTTTTTTTTTTTTTTTTTTTTTTTTAATTAGGACCAGCACTCAGGGGATGACCCCTACGTATGCAGTGCACTGTGCCGGAACTCAGGGAGAGGGATAGGGTAGAGAAGATAGATGTTGCAAATTTTGAAGACTTAACTCTTTCACAACTCTGCTTTGCGCGTTATGTTAATTTTTAAGGCAGTGTTGAGGCGCCTCCGGTGTTAAGTAGACGCATTAACTTTGTTAAGCTGTATTAGCATGCATTTTATTAATTGTTTTACTTCGCCGATGTTTCTGCTAACCGACGAAGGAGGGCGGTGTTGTGTACATTAGCTTGGAACAGCATCAATCGCTGTCGGAACCGTTTTTTAGTGACCAGTGCTATGCCTTCATCACTTAAATAGTCTGACAACAATTAATACAATGTCTCACTAATGAACATTCGAGAAATTAATGATGTTGATTGACTTGCTCTGGCCAGGGTTTGAACCAAGGCCCCAAGTCATTGTTTGCTTAGTAGTAGTCAACGCGCTAACCACTTCAGCCAACACCACCCTTAGATAAACAAGGCACAATTTTATTTTATTGATTCCGCCGCTGTACTCAATTGAGTGCAGTGGTATTTAAAATTGAAAAACTTTGTAAACGTTACTTGTAGATAATTTTTTTTTTTCATGTATTTAATCAATAGAAATGCATGCTTTAAAAATATAAAATAAAATATAACTTTTCAATATAGTAAAGGCTGAAAAAGAGCAAAATTCTATGCTTATCTCGCCTTACTAATTTTGTAACAGTTTAAAAGTTCATTGCAGGATTTTCTTATTTTTCTCACATGGATAAGGTTTCTTTTAATATAAAAACACAAAAAAATCACGAAAAATTTTAAAAAATATTGAAATTTTGGCTAATATTTAGCTGTACTCATTTAAGTACAGCGGCGGTTAATGGGTTAAGTAACAACATGACGCTGAACTGCAACTGGCTTGTAATTATTGCTAATCTTCTGCTTGCATGTTTTTAAACTGTTGTTAAATTAAAAATATACACCGTCATTGTTAACTAAATAAAAATAAACTTTAAATATTTTATTGTTTTTATTTAAGACATTTATTTATTCAACAATGACTACTAGTTATATTTTTATTTAAATTGACTAACTAATGGAAAACCATTTTTAATTACATGCATTGTATGTATTTACATATTTAAAAATACATGAATGTACGTGTATGTATGTCATTATTATCGTTAGCACTTACATACTATGTATGTATGTATGTGTAATTACAACTAAAGTAGCCGGCAGTGAAAACAAAAAACTTTTTCAACATGACATGAAGAAGAAGAAAAAACAACAAACAAAAAAACGATCAAATCTGTTGAATATTTATTGTCGTCTTTTACAATTATTTGGCAACAAAAAAAATAAATTTAGAAAAAAATTTTAACCTTGAACTTTTCTATAAATCTATAAATAATTTTACATACGAAATATTATTTTTCTCGTTGGCATAAACAGAACAAATAAGCAAAAATCGTCAAGAAAATTCATGTTATTAACGTTTTTCTTTTCATACACAGAAATAAAAAAATTATCCAAAAAGTACTAAAATCCATGCCAAACTGTGTTTTTTGAATAAAGTACAAAAATATTGATTCAAGTACGAATTATTCAATCCCAAAAAAAAAAAAAAAAAAAAATTTGGTTACGGCTTTACTTATGGCGAAAATTAACAGCTTTTGGTTGAATTTATGAATCCACTTCCAAACAACATCATCATTATTTTACCTAAAATCAATTCCCTCGGATATTTGAAAAATATCAAATTATGTATACATACATACGAGTACATTATAATTACACTAAAAAAAAGAACTAAAATTTTGGAAATTTTACTTAATTTGAGTTCAAGTTGGCTGTCGCCATCTGCTACACAAAACAGCATTGACATTAAAATGTCATCAGAGCGCTGTAACGTATACGGAATGATTATTTGAAACATGTTGTTGTATTATCTGGAGTGGGGTGATTAAAACATTTTTATAAAAGTAACGTATTTTGGGACTTCAACCAAGGAGCTTCGGTTTAGTATATGGGCACTCTAACCACCTCACTACCTGCAAATTTGGGAATTGTAGGATATAATTCGCTGGCAACACTTTAGTGAAAAGTCGCGTATTTTATTTGAATGCAATAGTGTATAAATGGAATATATAATCACGTTCAACAGAGCTACCTAACAAGTAGTGCAAACATTTGCACATGAATACTGACGAGGTTTAGTGGCTTCTAACGGCTTCTGACGAAAACAAGGTTTGTTCTATTCGGCCAATGTAGTTGAAATCTAAAGGGATGTTTATATATTGAATTTTTCCTTTGTTGCTCGAAATATGTTAACAATGGGCGTGTTAAGCAGAAATACCTGCTACTAAACAGTTTGAATGTAGCAGCTTTTGATTTGATTAATTTTTCTGAACGATCTGCTCACTTTTTTGTCAAAAATATCAAAAAATTTGACTTTTCAATTAAAATTATTGAATTTTATTTTGTAAAAAGATTTTATAATATTTATTTGTGAATTTAAATGAATTAAATTTCGAAATTATATTAGCCGTATTCACAATCTTGTGCATTTGATATTGCAAATTTATGCAATTGCACATTTATTCTATCGATTGTGAATGATATCTTTGGGTTAGGTTGCATTGCTTGATGCAAAACACAAAATTCACAGCTGACTGATAAATAAAAAAATTTTTTTCCACTGAAGTTTTGGCCAAAAAATTCATATCAGAAATTACTCAAGTATTAAAACATTCAAATATTTCTAATTTTTATTATAAAAATAAGGATTAATTTGTTAGTTTGTCAGGATTTTAAATAATATGTAAATTTAAATAATTGAATAATTTGATTTGAGATGTTTTGCGTTTTGCTAATTTTTGCTTTTTGTTATTAAAATTTTTTATTTCAATAATTAAGTTATACATTTTTTTTTATTTCATTAATTTTTGTTTGTCTGGTTAATTTCCTTATGATTGAAATATTTGAATAAGCAAAATCGGCTTAGCTCACTGCGTATCAGCTGTCGTTTTGCAATTAAGTGTTGCATAAGTAGAGTAAATATATGCTATTGGTTTTTGGTGTTGCTTATTTGCAAAGATGTAGCGTGTGCATTTCTCTGTATTTTGTTAGTGTAGAGTAAAAATATCCTACACCATTTTGCAAATGCAATGATGCAAGACCATTTGCACAAGATTGTGAATAGGGCTATTATGAAATTTGTTTCAAAAGTCAAACTGAACTAAAATATCGTAATTTGATGATATGTATCGTACTTTTTCTTTGCTACTAAAAACAGTCAGCGCTCACTCAATATTTTCACTCATCGCTCAGTAATCAAAGCGTTCAGCAGATTGTTGAGCAAGATTTGTGTAGCAAACTGTGTCTGCTGAATGCACCCAATGTCTATTTATTATTTCTCTGCTGATTTTCTTTAAATTTTTAAAACATTTCCAATATGAACTAAAATTGAGGATAACCGTTTTCAATTTTTATGAACTATTCAGGAGTAAATCACTTCCTAAATTATTTTTTTACAAATAATTTGATTTGTATGACAAAATGTACCTCTTGTAGAAGGCTAAATCGTCCAAAAAATTCAATTATTATTTTCCGGCCACGTTGAGTTTTTCCTGAAAAAAAAATACTTACGTTTTTAGTGCACCCAATTTAAAGGGCGTTTTTTATAGAGTGTCACAACTTTGAGTTGGCATCACTGCTTTATTTGAGAATCCATTTAACAGCTGATATTTGCTTTTTGTTTAGATTGCTTTGAAATTTCATTATAAATCGACTTACACCAAAATAATTGTTCTATTCGCCAAACTCATCGTGCAGCGGGCGCTACAATTGATTTACACAAAAAAACTTTTGATGAAAAAATAATTTCACGTAACGCCCCAATTAATTGCCCACCAAGATCGTGTGCTTTAACCACATTAGATAATTTTCTTTGGGATTATGTTAAGTCACTTGTCGACGTCGATAAACCACAAACAATTGAACACCTGGAAATCAACATTCGAAGAGTTATCGGCGAACAACAGCCTTTGCTGCGAAAAGTTGTTGAAAATTGGTGTTCCAGACTGCATGGCAGAAATCATATTTAAAAATTAATTTTATAAAATTTTCTTTCCAATAAAGCCCGTTTCATTGATATTAAAAGAATATATTTGCTTGTTTTATTATGATTTAAACTTGCGTCACTCTATAAAAAAACAACCGTTATATTTTATTTGTTAACAGAGCTCTGTTAAATTCTATGGTTCGTGTCTAGATATATATATATACATATGTATATATATATGTATCTTTATATATATAATTCTACTGTACGTGCGTTGTAACTGAACTCCTCCTAAACGCTGGACCGATTTCCATAAATTTTTTTGTATGCGTTTGGGTGGCGCCCCGGGTGGTTTAGATTTACAATTCGGTCCAATTGGACAAAGGGGCGTGGTACCTCCCATACAAACCACATATTAAAAATTTATTATTTCTGCTCCTGATAACGGTATTTGAACAAAATTTGGTAAGTCGGTTTGGTGTGCATTTCTTAAGTGCTGCTGCAAATATGGGCGGGATTGGACAAAGGGGCGTGGTAACTCTCATACAAACCACAAATTAAAAATCTATTATTTCTGCTCCTGATAACGGTATTTGAACAAAATTTGGTACGTCGGTTTGGTGTGCATTTTTTAAGTGCTGCTGCAAATATGGGCGGGATAGGACAAAGGGGCGTGGTACCTCTAATACAAACCACAAATTAAAAATCTATTATTTCTGCTCCTGATAACGGTATTTGAACAAAATTTGGTATGTCGGTTTGGTGTGCATTTTTTTAGTGCTGCTGCAAATATAGGCGGGATAGGACAAAGGGGCGTGGTACCTCTCATACAAACCACAAATTAAAAATCTATTATTTCTGCTCCTGATAACGGTATTTGAACAAAATTTGGTATGTCGGTTTGGTGTGCATTTCTTAAGTGCTGCTGCAAATATGGGCGGGATTGCACAAAGAGGCGTGGCACCGCCCATATAACCCAAAAATTTAAATCGCCATATTTTGGGCATTTTTTTTACCTACGTCGATGATATTTGGTACATATGGTATTAGCATAATTTGGAATACGTACCAGGAGAAAAGTGGGTGGGACCACGCCCCTTTTTTAGGAAAACCAAACCCTTGGACCGATCTTCCTGAAATTTTCACAGCATGTTACTGTGACTCTGGAAGGAATAATAGCCTATATGAAGTTTTGATTGGACAAAGAGGCGTGGCACTGCCCATATAGCCCAAAAATTTAAATGGCCATATTTTGGGCATTTTTTGACCTACATACGTCGATGATATTTGGTACATATGGTATTGGCATAATTTGGAATACGTACCAGGAAAAAATTGGGTGGGACCATGCCCCTTTTTAGGAAAATCAAAAATCGTAATATACCGATCGTCATTAAATATTCACAATATGATATATAAATACTTTTAATTTTATTTTATACCGAGGCGGGTAGCGAAGCACACCGGGATAAGCTAGTTTATAATAAAATTTAGCCACACATCAATTAATTTATTTATAGTCATTTAAGTACATCTTTCTAAAATTTCTCTAGTAAAATGCAATTTAATTTTTTCAAAATTACTATTGACAAAAAAAGGAACTTTAAGCTGGAAATACACTCATGGAACAGTTCAAGCGTCATACTAAAAAAAAAGTAGTTAAATAAACAAGTACTCGTAGTAATAAAACTTAACTATTTATGTACAGTACAACCTCCCTAATCCGGACAGTCGCTAATTCGGACTCTAGTAATCCGGACATTTAAATTTTTCGGACAGATTATGCAACCTATAAAATTATCTTAATTTATATTTTTGAAAGTATTTAAAAAAGACACAAATAAAATTTATCAAATAATCAAAACACCTATTGACTAATTTTGAAATTCACAGATAAATTTTTGGAAACGAACAAATTCTTTTTTTTCAAAATTAATATTTTTGGACACTTTTAGTAATTTTCTTTATGTTTTCTGTAAATTAACCAAATGGAATTTAATTCTTATGAGTACTTATATTTCTGTTCGGTTATAAAAACAAATTATATGCGTTTAATAATTTATTTTAACTGTAGTCCGGAGGATCCACTTATCCGGACAATAGCTGAAACTATATCTGTCCGGATTAGCTAGGTTGTACTGTACTTTAAATGTTCAAAAAACAAAAAAAAAAAATACTAACATAAACCAATTAAATTTCGCATAAACTAGATACCAGTAGCTGTTATGTAGCTGCATACATATGTACATATGTATTTACTCGTATGTACTCATATGTACATATGTATGTATGAGCTTTAAATATGCATTGCAATCATCCATTTGCACGTTTACTTCACATTAAATCCAATTAATGTAATTCATATCTCTCAATTTATTTGTAAATAATGCATTTTATGTGGGTGGCACATGCATACATACATACATACATACATGCTCGTACATACATACATACCATACATACATACGTATACTAAATTAATATCATTTACTTTTCATATTGTTGCTTACAATCGTCGTACATGATTTCGTATTTTATAAAATTATATTTTTTGTCATATGTGTGCGTGCATGAACATGTCGTTAATAACACTTTAGTTATGAGAAAAATGCGTGGGAGCTTTGCACTGTTTTCAGTTGGGAAAAATAATTTCCTTTTCCGTTTAACAAATCAACACACCAGAAGCTCACAAATACTAGCATTATAACTTGTTTATATTAGTTTTGTTGTACATTCTTTTATTGCAACTTGAATACGAAATAACCTTCCCACCCCTTAACAAAAATTGTGTGTCGTCCTTGGGGCTAATAAACATTGTTTTTAATCCTTGTTGTTTGGCTTTCTATACTAAGATTTGTTGTATGCACATACATACATACATACTTATGTGTCATGGTTTTTTACTTAAAAGATTTTAAAATATTTGGTCAATATTTGTAAAAATAGTATCTGTTGGCAGAGCAAAACTCTTAAAATAAATAACAACTGTTTGGACAAAGATATTCTGTAACGATGTTACATATTTCTCTGAGAATGTTGAATAATAATTGTGATAATATTTATAGCAAAAAAAAAAATTACATACACAAATTAATATAAATAAATACATACGTAGGTATGTATGTATGTATGTATGTATGTATTTATTTTAATAATTATATTTTTAGCATTTACCACAAGTGATGAGAGTATAATGGAATAAAATAAATAAAAATTTAAAAAAATACTTTCACTATTCTAATAACCAGGAAAACATTATGGGCAAGTGAGTGAGAAAAGAAACTAGTAGGCGTGGCAGTTAGCTAATAGAGAAACCTTTTTTTTATGATGTTTATAAAGCAAAAATTGCTTTTAACGAAAAATTATTAAAGAGTGGGAAAAGTGGGCGTGTGGCTTCTCCTACATAGTAATTTTGATATATCTTCGGAACTAATGAAGTAATTTATGTGAGATTTTTTACGAGTGAGCTCTAGAAAAATAGTCAGAGTAATATAAGTGTGCGTGGCACCTGCTACAAAGTGGAAATATTTAGTTATTAGTTGTCAGTGATGGAAAAATAAAAAATTGAAATGGTACTGTCCGTCGACAAAAAGAGTACTTTTTTCAACATTGTGGTACTTTTTATGAAACATATAATTTTATTCAAAAATAAAACTAAAAATTCATTTATATAATAAAAAAAATTAAACATAACATAACATGGCAGCTTGTAGGTATTTTCGGTGAAGAGAGTCGTTTTTAGTTGGCATAATTTTTCAACCAGGTTCAACCCCGCATTAGCAGAACAAAACCAATACATGTACATTAAAAAAAAAAAAACAAATGTGTACAAAATAGACTAATACACACAAAGCTCTATATATGTATACAATTTTATGTCAGATTAATTAGTCTCGTGTGTTTTCGAAAGAACAAAAGTTGTGCGAACTAAAAATTAATCTCGTGTAAATTGGACCAATAACATTAACAACTTTTGCAAAAAACACACACTAACAACAACATGAATAACGAATTTGCAAAAGAAAAAACTAGTACTAAATATGACGTGGGGGTACTGTGGTATTTTTGTTGTGAAAAAGTACTTTAAATAGTACAAAAGTACTGCATTTTCCATCACTGTTAGTTGTATTGGCATGCTCCTGGAGAAAAATCAAAGAATATAATATTTCTTATTATTTCAAGTTTTACCCATTATTGTGCTACTATTATTGCCACAACTATATATTTGTTTTCGATTGTGTACCAAAGTAAAATTTTTTTTTACGTTAAGTTCAAGGAAAAATTTCAATTTCAAGGAAAAATACAATTCTTCACAAGTAAATTTGCCAGAAATAGTAGATTAAATTATCCTAAAAGAAATATGTAAGTACATTAGGGTAATAACCAAATTTCCGCTCCACGAAAAAAAATTTTTAGGGTAATTTTGTAATAAAAAGCTGAACCAAAAAAAAAAAAAAACGGTTTAAAACAAAAACGATTAAAAAAAGAATTCAAATAACAATTTTCAAAAAAAAAAACGATTTAAAAAAAAAAAACGGCCAAAAAAGTACATTCGTTTTAAGTGAAGAATTTTAAATATTTTATTAATAAAGTAAAACACTTAAGTGTTGTGATATCTTTAAATTGGGAAAACTGAATTTTGGCGATAACAGAACCCAACATTTTATTGAATCTTTAAAATTCGAATTGCTTTTATTAATACTCGTATTTTAAAATATTTTATTTTTTGAGTCGCATTTTTTTTCCATTCTTGGGTATTCAGCATTCTTTAAAGTGCAACTTTCTTAAATCGTTAATTTTTGAGAAATAATTGGCTTTAAAATAATACCGAAAAAGTACCGAAGCGCACAGTAATTTAAGAGGCTCCTCTGAAGAAGATAAAGAAGATTTTTTTTAAAAATGCCAAGAACATATTGATCAGGTTTATTAGGAACGGGCATATTACAAAAAAATTGTTCAAGACACTATTAAAAATTTCAAGCAAGATCTTATAAAGTATGCTGAAAACGGCAAAGGAGTTCAAAAATGGCAGGGTTGCGTAAAATTTCCAAACGAAATCAAAATAAACACATCGGCACTTCATAGGGCAGCCAAAATCCTAAAAAACACGTTCAAAAACATAGTCAAACTTTAACCTCAATTATTTGAAATTTTTGCATGATTTTGGTGTCATTTTGTTCAGAATTTTGTCCTTTATCTATTGGTATCAAAAACTCGATTTTGACCCCTGGCAAGATAAGGTCCCTTTCGTCATGTCGCGTCACATATGTTGAATTTTTCCCATATTAAGAGATGTAATTACACAACAAATGACACGAATAAACTGATAAAATTGAAGTTCAAAATCATCCAAAAAGGTTAATATACCGAAAGACGGGGATTTTCCTTTTTTTTTTTGGGTCATATACTTTCTAATTAAATTAAAAAAAAAACAGATAAAAGTCGCGATTATAGAAGCCGTTTTGCATAAACTGTCGCGATTATAGAATCTGCGATATTAATAACTAAGCCGTTGCGATAACCTCGCCGTCGCGATAATGGGTAGTCGCGAATACCGAGCTTGTACTGTATTTATAAAACAAAAACTCTTTAAGTTTTCAATAACCAAAAATATAAAATCGGCCCATAAATAGCGGTTTGATTTATTAAAGAATATTTCAGGGGTCCGCTTATAGTTCTATGGGACCAATATTTCGAGACGATAAATTATCTCGCCGATAAAAAAAAAATATAGGACCCAACTGCACGAAACCACTGCAACAAAAAAAAAATTATAATAATCGGTCAATAAATTAAGGAAATCTAAAATAAAATTTTGGTATGAGGTGGGAACAACTTATAGAAAATTATAGCTAAAAACTTCAAGCCCACTAGTTCAACAAATTGAAAAGATATTGATAATCAAGGTTGTAGAGGGCGACATTTTGCCCCGACTTTTATGGGACCAAACTGCAAGTAAAATTATGAAAACAAAAAAAAATTTTGTCGAAAATCAATATTTTAGGGAAATAAATTTCCCCCGATTTCAGGAAAACTTTTATGGGGCCCAAACTGCATGCAAATCCAAACCAACAAAAAAAATCGGTCATTAAATAGCGGATTTGTGCGATAAATAATATATTTACGAAATTTGTAAAGATGGACAATTGAACGCTGATGAGAGGTGTAGCGGCCTTGAAATCAGTACTGATACGTTCTGCTAAAAACTGATTGGATATAAATAATAATATTTTCCAACATAAAAAACTCTTAGTAATTTTGAATTTTCAATATTACTTTTCATATATACGTAATATATTTAAGGCGGAGGGATTAAAAAAAAATTTATGGGAAAAAAATTCAATCCTTAAATAAAATACCTCTTGAATTGACAAACTCCTTCTTTTTTGGAAGTCTGTTAAAAAAAAAATAAATAAAAAAAACTTTATAGCGTTTTTTTGGTTGAACTTTTTTGGCAACACCATTTTTTACAAAAATTTTCAATGACCTATTCGACTATCCGGGGCCATTTTGATATTTAAAAAAAATAAAATAAAAAAAAAGTTATCACTCTAATGTACAAGTACAAGTATACATATTCATATATTGCTGACAAAAGAAGAAAAATTACTAACAAATATAAAAGAAAGTGATGGAAGACATATTTTTTTCTGCATTCTATTTGAAATGGCTTTCAAAGTTTTTTTTTTTTTTAGTTATTTTTCCAATGAAATTTTATTCATTTTCCCATAAATTTTAAAATTTATTTATAAATTTGACTCGTTGCTCGAGTGTAATTCTAACCATTTGTTTAGAGGGCACACGCATTTCTTTGAGGTCATTTGTTGCACTGAACAAGGACATGTATATTTTAAATAAAAAAAAGAACTCTCATTTTAATTAATTATTTACTTTTACATTTGTAAGAATATGTTATTTATCAAATTTATGGTAGATAAGGCATTATGTTAAAGTGAATAAATATCATGGGGTTGGAGTAGCAGCAGCAACAAACAGCCTTGACTTTTCGTTAAAAGGGGTGTTAGTGAAAAACAAATTAAAATAAATTGTTAATAAACAACAAGAAACTAACTAGAGTTTTATAAAGGTAAAATTAAAAACACAAAAAAAAAATTATGGCCGAGTTGAAGGTTAACTACTTATTTATTGCTTCAATTAAATTAAATATTGAAAAGTGAAAATTTTGAATAAGTAAATGTTAAAACAGCTGGTAGAGTTTACATTCACACGTTACTATTTATATGTATGTATGTATATAATTAAATTTAATAAATCTATCACTGGGAAGAGTCTTAATATCTCCTCTTTTTTTTAATTATTTTCAGTTTAACTTTTTAAAATTTTCAAGGATTATTTCAATTTTCAATGCCGTTTTTGTTTAAAGAAATTCTTTTAAAATTTACTTGTTGTTAGAAAATACAGATTTTTTCGTTGTAAAAAATATTTACTAAAAACTGGTTCGGTGTTAGAATACAAAGTAGAATACTTTGATGATAACGGACTATGAGTTTGTGTTGATTATTAGTTCCAAACAGTAATGAGGGAATTTCGTACTAACCAGCACTGTTTCATTGTAGAATAAAAATTGAATTAAAAATCAATTCTCATATTCTATTTCTGTTGAAAACTGGTTAAATAGTTGATATTCTTCTCAATTAGTATCCACTTTACGAAAATTGTAAGGATGGACAATTGAACGCTGATGAGAGGTGTAGCGGCCTTGAAATCAGTACTGATACGTTCTGCTAAAAACTGATTGGATATAAATAATAATATTTTCCAACACAAAAAAACTCTTAGTAATTTTGAATTTTCATTAATTCAATAAAACTGAACTTGAGCCTGATAATATTACTTTTCATATGTATGTAAATCAATATAAGTTCAAATAATAGTTACGTTTATTCGTAATAATAATAATATAAAAATATAATTCTTTTTTTTAATTGTTGAAAAATTTTCCAATATGAGAAAAAAATACCTAGGCCCAAATCGTTACATCCGTGAACATACAACTCGTCACGTAATTTCCCATCCAATTAAACAGTTATTACGTGACGAGTCTTACGTTCACAGATGTAACGATTTGGGCCCTGAATTTAAATTTTTTATAAACTACACCAATACCACGGTTTGCATCGCTAATTGGGACCGCAGAAACACGACGCATACCGAAACGTCCCAAACTGAAGCACGATTTTCCATTCGTTTGTATTGAGTTTTATTTAATTGGTTCCGATATTCATAATTTTAGGTGCGAAAATGGATTTTAATAAAAAATACCAGTAGTTTTTTATGAAAAACAGTTTTTATTAACATGAAACTTTGTGATAAAAACAAAAAAAAATATTAAAATCAACGGCCTTCCCAAAGATGTCGAACTATATCGATCGCTGGAATTTTAGACCTAAAAAACTAACTTGCATTTCACTAATAGATACGGTGACCATATTTTTCGACAAAAAAAAAAACGACACTCAAAATTAAATAAAAATAATTGGTATTAACTTAATTACATAGATATATTTTATATCAATAAAATAAAAATATAATTCAAACAATGTAATATTAGTGACTAGTACAAGTAGTTACATATGTATGCATGTTTGTACTTATTTTAATGTTTAAAACAGAAATTAAATATGCCTAGAAGTTCACACGTCGTTAAAACAAAAAATTAATTAATTAATCAAAATTGACAAAGAAATTAAATTTAGCCAATAATACAAAAATAATAAAATTCAATAAATAAAAATAACTAAAAACAATAGTTTAAGGATTATAATCCTCATAGATAATTATCTATTATTGATATGTATTTTTCTGAAGAATATTTTTTTTTTATTATATCAATGTTATTTGATAAAAACAATATAAATTCTGCACAGTCCATTTGAAAGCCGACAGAAAATTAGACACATTGAACATACACTTTTCAGTGTTGCCAGGCAATTCCTGTCTTGGGTGGTTAAAAATTTATATTCTATTGAGTTTAAAATTTCGGTATTTTGAGAAAATAAAACTTTTAATTTTGGAAACTAAAGAAGAACATTAGCCATCAAAAAGAAAGAAAGAAAAAGAACAATTTATTTTGTTTTAATTCAAAAGGACCTTCTGTCAAAAAAAAAAGGACGGATGGTCACCGTACTAATAGACGATTTCATTTATCTTATTATTCGTTTGCTGGTACAAAAGCTAAACAAATAAATAAAATGGATGGTTAGAAGATCGCAAATCAGTTGTTTTTCGTTTACATTTTTAGCATTATCGATCGATCGACATAACAACAGTCTACAAACCACACAGAGAAAACAGATTAGTTGTGGCAACTTCATTGAATTTTAAATGGAAGCTTATCGGGATTATTTATGCTCATTTTTATCCTGGAATACAAATGAATTAATATTTTTAATAAACATACATATATATTAATTGTTTTACTTACTCATTTGAATTTAAAATTTATTTTTGTCCATTATTGGGGTATTGAACATAGAACTCACATGTTTGAAACACATCGCCTTAGACAACTCAGCCACGTGAGTTTTTTAAAATCAATAAGTATTCAGTAAGTGCTTATTTTACTATAATTGCTCATGCCAACCGAATAATCGGCTAGGAATATCAACCAAACCATATTCATTACCAATTATTCAGTTTTACTCGCCATTTTGGCTTTTAGAGCAGCAATAGAATGCATTCGGTTGACCCAACCAATTTAAGTGTTGTTACAACCGTATGTTCGTTACACTTTTGGTATTATAGTTATAATCATGGAATGTTAGTTGGAACCATAGAATATTGGTATCGGTAACCGATAGTATAGTTTATGCAATTGATATTCCATTGGCACAAACGTTCTACAACCAATTTGTTTTCTGGGTGCAGCAAACAACTGTCACATACTAAAGCAAAAACGGGAAATCCCCTTTTTCTGGTTTAAATTCGTTCAAAACTTTTCATAACGACGCAAATCGAAGCACTAAAGCTACGTTCAAATTTGTCAAATATTTGTCGAAAAACACTTTTGTCCTTATGAAAATCGCAATTAATAATAGACAGAATGGAAATTATTTCTCATAATAATGCTGTTAAATGTGTTTCTTTTAAATTAAAATAAATATCGTAACTATTTTCTTTACAGGCATATGAAAAACGTTTCCCCACCTGCCCGCAAATGCCAATAGTGGTCGACTGTGAAATTACCAAAGATGAGATTTTAGAAAACGGCGCTAAACGCAATACCAGCAGACGTTGCAAATTGGCCGTCGAAGCTCCATATATTTTTAAGAAACTTATCGGTGTAGATTATGTCTATTTTATACAAAATAATTTTCTAGATTTATCCAATCGTACTTTGAATATTGAAGCAACCAATGAAAGTTTTTCCTCTAGAATTGAAATATTTGAAAGATGCCGATATTATGCTCATCCTGACAATCCGGATTGGACATGTTTCGATCAGACAGCAAAATTGGATATAAAAAACTTTTTCGGATTCGAACATTCTATGGAGAAAATGGGCATGAAACAATACACCCAAACCACCTTAAAGGGCAAAGAGATAATAGAGTGTTTTATCGAGGAGTTGAAAGAAGAGGGTATAACAGAAATTGAAAGATGGCAACCACCACCCAATGCTCCTCTGTCACCAAAGTCAAGAGAAGAAGAAGAAGCAGAAATTGCCAATACACATGATATATTATTGGATGGTGACTTTATAGCTAAAAATTTGGGCCAACTAACGCCTATGCAAGAATCCAAATTATTAGAGTTGAGAAAATTACTTGACGATGTAGAGGATCTGGAAAAAATGCCAGATTATCAAACCATTTTAAGATTTCTGCGAGCACGTGATTGGCATGTTAGCCAAGCTCTTAATATGTTAAAAGATTCGTTAAATTGGCGCCAACAAAATGACATCGATGCCATATTAACGGAATATAAAACACCTTCGGT
The DNA here is from genome assembly GCA_947311025.1 of Lypha dubia. Lineage (NCBI taxonomy): Eukaryota > Metazoa > Arthropoda > Insecta > Diptera > Tachinidae > Lypha > Lypha dubia. Next base: position 100,325,758 of record OX371261.1, read on the forward strand.
GGTAACGCAACACTTTCCTGGTGGCTGGCATCACTATGACAAAGATGGCCGACCTATTTATATTTTGCGATTGGGTCATATGGATGTTAAGGGATTGCTAAAGGTTATCGGCACAGAAGGTTTTTTGAAATTGGTAAGTATGTACAGCATATTTTAATTTTATTGAAATTGTCCATAACTAATTTAAATCTCATCCCTCTTTAAGGCTTTACACATCTGTGAGGAAGGCATTAGTAAAATTAATGAATCTGCTGAAAACTTGGGTACACCTGTCTTGAACTGGTGTTTATTAGTAGACTTGGAGGGTCTCTCTATGCGACATTTATGGCGTCCTGGTATTAAAGCTTTACTAAATATTATAGAAAATGTTGAACGTAACTATCCCGAGACAATGGGTCGTGTGCTGGTAGTTAGAGCTCCTAGGGTATTTCCTATAGCCTGGACTATAGTATCGGCATTTATAGGTAAGAATACTTTATATTTTTTACTAAAATCGGAAACACAAATTTTGATTATACCATAACTACCATGAACCCACCCATTCATTCATTTTCGCTGATTCGAAGACGTGTTTTTACGGGGTTAAAAATTAATTTGTTACATTTGCGAGATATTTTCCCCATTTTTCAAGCCTTTTTACTGTAGATTTTCATTACTTCAATAATGACGCATTTAGGAATGGGTTCAACTTTAAAGTTCCAGATAACAATTTTTGTTAAATTTTGAGAGCGAATGAGAGAGTAATTTTCTTGTACAAAGTTGCACTGACTTTTTCTTTGGGTAAATAATCAGCTGTTTTTTGTTTACATATGAAACAGAAAATTTGCAAACAAAGCAAATAAAAGTAATTTTTATTTAAAAATTTATTAAAAAGCAAATGGAAGTTTTAAGTATATTTGTGCATATATCTCCCTTTCTTCAATGTAAAAAAAAAATATTTTACAGATCAGTGAAAAATTTATGGAGTCTGACGAATTTTTTTTTGCAGCTGCTGCCAATGATGGAATGTTTTATTTTTTTTTTTTTTTTGTTATGCGTTTTAGGGATTTAAAATCACTAATATAAAAATTTTATTTACAAATTTCGCGTTCCAGAGATGTTTTGTACATTTTTTATAGTTTAAGAGAATAAATTTTGAGTTTCCTCTCATTAGTCCGAACTTGTCCGGAGTTACCTGGGACAGACCTTTTGTTCATGTAATAATTATCAAGGTGTGAAAATTACAAACTCTTGTTTTTTTGCAGGGTATTTCATTTAAAGAATAACCCAAGGCGAATTCATACCAGGTAGCCTTAGGTTAGGTTAGGTTAGGTTAGCAGGTTGCTGGTAAAGTGAAGATTAGATTCCAGCTCACTTGGGTCCTTACATGGTCCCATTGTGCTACCTGTAATGAAGGAGAGTACTAGAGGGAGTAGTAAAGGGAGATTAGAAGTCGGAAGAAGAAAAGGCAAAGAGAGGGACAGAGAAGAGCAGGAGAAGAACAGGTGGGAAAAAGTCGAGGCAAAGGGTGAATTCTGCAGTGTAACAGGCAGGATGTCAGCCTACTATTGGGCGAACCATCCACTGCTCCTGATAAAGGAGCTAAGACAGCCAAGTTCCGTAACTGAAAGCTCGGAGAGGGTACTGAAGGATCTGTTGCCTAGAAAGCGAAGGCGGTAATCCTCCATAGCTGGGCAGCGGCATAGGAGGTGTGTTATGCTTTCATCTTCCTCCTCGTCGTTGCAGCTGAAGCAGTATTCGTTGTATGGTAAACCCATGCGTCTGGCATGGGTTCCGAAGGCGCAGTGTCCCGTGATCGTGGCCACAAGATTGCGCAATTGTTTTTTGGGAAAGTTCAGCAGATTTTTGGTTCTGTTGACGTCTATGCAAGGCCATAGTGTCCTCGCTGTGGTGCAGGTTGGCTCATTAAACCATCTGGTTTGTGCCAACTGCAAAAGTGTTTTATCAATTCGCTTCCAGCAGGCCAGGAGCGGAAGGCCGCAGAAATTGTCAATATCAGCAGCCTCTAGCTCTGTGCCTCTCCTGGCCAGATTGTCAGCGATGAAATTGCCTATATTTTCCCCGTGTCCCCGTATCCATATAAGGGTAACACTAGAATAATTAGCCAAATTGTTGAGTAATTTCCTGCATTCCAGGGTAAGAAGGGATGTTGTGTACACACCCGAGAGTGCAATTATTGCAGGTTTGCTGTCGGTTATGATTTGAATAACTCTGTTTGTTATTCGATAGTACCGCAGCCAGGTAGCCTTATCCCTATAGAAATTATATTCGCTGCTAAATTTTCCTCCAACTGTCAAAGCAAATGCAACAATGTTTTTTATAGAAATATATGAAGAAAACTAGTGTGCACTAACCTGCACATCTGATGATATATATATATATATATATATATATATATATATATATATATATATATATATATATATATATATATATATATATATATATATATATATATATGTCCTTTATTTAATTAAATATAATATAAATACAAATTGTAGCATAAAATATTTAAATAGAATGTTCACGAAGAACATAGGGCGTCATCTGATGATGACGTAGGTTAATAAGGCCACCTGGTAATGAATTCGCCTTGAAATAACCGATTTATACATATGATGAGTTAGCACCGAATAAAATGTAAACACAAAACAGCTGATCCATGTTTTCGCTCTCTCTATATCTTATTTTCATATATCCCACCTTTCTAGAATAGGAGAATGGTTTTTTCTTGGCAAAAATTAATTCCCAAGAAAATAATTTAACCCAAAAAAATATTATATTTTGAAAGGTTTTTTAGTTTATAAATTGCTGGGTATTTATTTGGACTAAATACATTAATATTAATCCGAACTATTGTAGAGTTAAAAACGAATTAGGATCTTGTAACATTTTCTCCAACTATCTTCTTTAGCCCATATACTTATGTTACAAAGAAACTAACACGTTTAGTTAAAGATAGTAATTGTCTGAATAATACTTTTTTATGTAAACCAAAATATGTAAATGTACATTTATTGTAATATTTTTTAAATTACTACGATCTGATTATTATTAATATTTTATATATTATTTTATACCGGCTAAAGTTCGTAAATGTTTATAATCAGAGAAATATTAGGTAGACATTGTTAACATATTTCGAGCAACAAAGGAAAAATTTAATATTTATACATCCCTTTTGTAGATTTTTCAACATCACATGCTGAATAGAACAAACGTTGTTATGTAACTGTAACTGTAAATATGTAACTTAAATTTTTTTTTTTTTTTAGATGAAAATACTCGCTCTAAGTTTCTTTTCTATGGCGGTCACGATTGTCTTCACATGCAAGATGGTGGCCTAGAATTATATATAGATAATGAAATTATACCCGATTTTCTAGGAGGCTCTTGTAAGGTAAGATATTTTAACTGATTAAATATAAATATAATTCCAATTTTGTAAATATTTTTTGTAATTATTTGTTAATCAACTTCTTTTATTCCCTTACATTGTGGACACAATTATCCAAAAAAAAAAAAAGTCAACTCTGTTTTCCATATTGTATGTGGATCAGATAAATATTAAATATTTTCAATATTGCTATTTACCTAAATGCGATTGTGTAAGAGCTATAAGACATCATTATATCTTTCTGTAAATTAAATGTTAGTTTCAGTTGAAACAAATTCAAATTCACAAGATTTTATAAGAGTTCCATGTTGCACAAATTTTGTTGTTAATTTCGGTTGTAATCATTTGTTTGCAAACATGTTTTGTCATCGAAGATATGGCGTCATTGTACTGGTCGAATATTTTAAGTCTGTTTAGTTTTTAACATATTTTTTTTTTTTTTTGTTATTTTGTTCATCATTTCGTATTTAAAAGTCTAATGTGTGTCTTAGCATGCGTATATTAAATGCTAAGAAACGAATATAAATATGTTTGGCTATACATTCTTGATTTTAAGTTTTGTAAAAGCTTGTTTCTAACAAAACTTCTATATTATTTTTAATGTTGAAGAATTTCAACCTTCAATCTAAAATGATTTATTTAACTGTCTTCTAAAACTGTCCTACACCTAGTGTACGAGCTCGTTATTAGCAAAAGCTTACTAAGGTCACATGCGTCACATTTCTATAAAAGAAACTATAATTTTTTTTAAACTACACACATATGTATGTGCATATCTTCTATTATCTAGACTCTCATCCATGAAGGTGGTTTGGTACCCAAAAGCCTGTATAAATCAAACTCTATGGAAGAAGAGGATCACAACGAACAACAGACAAAAACTGAAGCCAACAATGGTGGTTATCTTGCCAAACAGCATCAACTACATCAAAATCTTTATAAAACTGTGGAATTGAAAATCGGCTACACGCACGAAGTGGTTATAAAAAATACCGATCCAAAAAGTGTTTTAACCTGGGATTTCGATGTGTTGCGTAATGATCTACATTTTACTTTGTATAGAGTAACTAAGGATTTGCCGGAAAAACATGGTAAGAAGAGAAGCAAAAAAAGAGATTTATTTTTTTTAATTTATTAATTTATAAATATTTTGGATTTTGTTACAGACTTAGCGGTATCTTTTTTTGATTCGGACGAATTTCAAGAGGGTGTCAACTATTTCAAAGAAGAACCCAGTTTGATTTGTCACAGCAAAGAAAGTGTTCAGGTAGGGAGAGCTCTTAAAGCAAGCTTCTATTTGAAAAATTAAAGTTATAAAAACTTTTTTTTTTTTACTTAAAAATTTCCAAATGTTTTCTTAAATAAATTTTTTTACGATTTTAACATATACAGGGATCCCATGTAATGAATCACAAAAACTGTTATGTCTTACACTGGTTCAGCCCCTGCTGTGGCTCTGAAGGATCAGCTCAATTAAATTATTTCTATGAAGTTTTAAGTTCCGCCAATTATCGTGGCTCCATGACCAGTTTACAATCTGGTTTTTCTTCAAATTCAGCCGCAAGCTCTTGTCAAAGTCGATGATATGAGGCCAATAATGACAATCACAAAGATGGCGCCATAGATTCAACACAAGTGCCAGAACATCATTTAAATGTAGAGGGGACTTTAATGGAGAAAAGTTTAAACTAAATTTATTATATTAATAGCCTATAAATATGTTTAAAGAAAAATAGCTTCATAAAAAAAAACGTCTTAAGCGAAAAGGTTTAAATAGGTTGACAATGCCAACTATCATTTTGTTTCTTAAAAACCAAAAGCTACTCTCACAAATAAAAGTTAATTTAAAAGTCAAAATTAAAAAAAAAAAACATTGTTAAAAATAAGAAATTCCATTATAAAATGGTTGTAAATTTAATAAAGCGAAAATTAAGAGCCATATTAAAGGATATCTTTTGTTTTCCCAAATGTCTGTTCATAACAAAAAAAAAGATTTTGAAAATTAAAAAAAAAAAAAACAAAAGTATTTCTTAGAAACTTTCTTTAAAATAATTTTATAAAAAAATTAAATTGTTCTCAATCAATAAAGTAATTCAATTCATTTAAGTAATAAAACAAAATTATAATTACCCATATCGGGAATGAAAGTTCATGTGAAATGTGTTTAGTTACCGTAAAATTGTGATCGCCACTTTTTTTTTTGTTTTTGTTGTATCAGTATACTATTTTCTAATTTTGGTCAACATTTTTATGTTCATGGGAAATTTTTCGCCACTTATTCCCGATAAGGGTGAATATTCACTGTAAACAGAAACAATTAAAGTGACTATCAATTAATTGAGTAATTGAATAAATACTAATGCTCTTATGTGGAACTTATACAAATAATAATATCTTCAGTTTTAGTATTTGAAATTGTACTTTACTTTTTTCTGTGTAGAAAAAATTAAAACTAGTTTCAAGTAATCAGCGTAAAATGTCCCACGAATTTTAATTATTTGTAAATTTTAATTTTAACGAATTGTATTGGACTTCAACAATAAAATTAATTGAATCGGCAGGTTTTGTAATTGGAATCGTATATTAGTTTGTTTTCTGTATTGTAAAAGTTTTAATTTGCGTTCACTTAATTTGGTAAATAAATCAATTAGTCATGTTATCAACAATTAAATTTCGAAACTTTTTAAAATTAAATTAATGTTTATATGTTGCCGTTTCCAAATAAAATTAATACAATTTCGTCAAAATTATTGTCTGAAACGATCTTTATCTAATATTTATGTATCTTTATTTATTTTCTTTAATATGGCTGTAAAGTTTGATATTTTTTTTAATGTCAATTTTTAAATGCTAAAAGAAAACTTGCTTAGAAAAATAGCTAAAACATATTTATACAAAATTGTAAAAACCCGGAAAAAGTCGTTTATAAATAAATATAAGAAACAAATTTTTTGCATGGCCATTTTAGGAATTTCTTTTATATGCTTTTTTATATAAAATTTAAGGCAAAATCTAAAAAAAACGAAAACACAAATAAAATATACTGCATAATTATCCATAAGTTGCTATTATTACATTGTAAATTGTTAAAGGCAAAATAAAAACTACGCAAATCTTAATACATGTACGAGCATGCATATACAAACATATATATGTACATGCAGACATATGTTATGTACATATTTATTTTAATTATATTTTAAATCTATTGGGATGTGCATTAAATTTTATTTGTGGAAAAATATATATTTATTAAAAATTGATTACTACTTTCTCTATTATGATTTAAATTATGTTTATTATATTTATATAAATACCAAATTTTAGCAAAAGAATTTAAATTTACTGTAGCAAATTGATGAAAACACAATAACGTTTAAGAATTTTAATCCAATGTTCATGTTAATTAAGTGTATAAGTAAAAAAGTAAAAATATAATAAAAGCTAAAAATTGCCTACACTTAGCAATAAAGTAGTGTATTTTAAAGATAAAACTTTATTATTTCCAGCAACTAAAGGAGGAAATCCCGTTTGATTTACATCGATTTCATGGAGTTTTCAAAATTATTCAAAAGTTACCGAAATATAGCAAATAATACCGGTAATAAGCAAAAAAAACATATTTGTAATTTATTATTAATTTCTCAAATAACCTTAAATAAAACTATTTTACTGATGATTTAATTTTTCAAAAAAAAAGTTTCAGTAAAAATATGTATGTATGTGTGATGAAAAACCGATCAAACTTTAAAAATGCAAAGAATTTGACAAAAAAAAAATCAAGCCTCTCGTGAAAATGTAACAATTTCGCAAGAACACCCATATTCAAATCAAACGCTAAAAGCTCTCGGCAAAAATTGCGAAAATTTTGAAAGTTTGTAAATACTTGCTAAAACTTTGATTAGGTTTTTTTAATAATTCCATATATTTTAACAAGCCATAATTTTGATTAAAAATCGGGAAAAAATTTGGGAAAAAACATTGTTGACAGTTTAGATATTTCCTCGCTTTTGGGTTCTTTTATTCCTAAATCCAAAAGGCAATTTTTCTACGATCGGTACATCTCGGTACAACATCCAAAGGCTGGCATGTTTTTTTTTTGTTGTTATAGCTGAATAAAATATGAAAGCTGGTTACCAAGAACCATGACCCAATACGGCGAGCCCAGCCGGTGCATACGTCATAATGCCAGTGCGACTAACAGTTTTCGAGAACATCTTCAACTATTCAACAATACCTATCTGCAGCTATGCTACAATAAAAATGGACACACTGACATATTTATGTATAATTTATTTGTGAACATTTTAGTTTTTGTTAAAAACAAGCAATAAATAATTTCGCATATTATTGTATGTAATTAACACAAAACCGCAAGTATTCAAATTGAATTGAATTTTTTTTCTATAGTTTGGTCCAAAATGTTTAATTGTGGGGGAAAAGTTGCTTGTAAAGTGTGGCAGCTCCAAATTGTTGAGTATAAATAAAGAATACAGGAAAGCAACAAAACAAACTCAACAGCTGTTCCAAGAACAGCAATTGAAAACGAAAATAAAAAAGAAAAAGCTATGAGAAAAAGTATTTAACAAGTTTTATTGATATTGTGCGTATTTATAGTAAAAAACATAAAGTATATGTTTATGTACTTTGTCGCAAGAACAACAATCGATTGTAAACAGAAAAACAAATCGGGATATATGTACAAATGTTAAGTGTGTTATTTTAATTGGAAACTTATTTGACAAAATTGCACTTGAGTACATATGTATGTACGTGTGAATATGTGTACTTGGACTATCGAATTGCAGATTAATTAACTGATTAGATTTTCGTTTAAACATATGCATAAAAAAACATCAATTAGGTATTGAACTTTGAAACTAATACCTACTTACATACTTAGTTAATAGAAAGTAGCATATTGCTTTAATTCGTACAACGAGACGGTAATTCAATACAATTGTGCAGATTAAAGTACAACAACAAGAAATTAAATTAAAAAATGGTACAATCGAATGAAATTGATATGTAAGTATTGTTGTAACGCAATTGCGAAGTGAATTTAGACAACTATTTCGAGAAATGAACCTATGTAGTAAAAATTTTAATTATGTTGAATAAAGGACTTTATCGTCTGAAAAACGCAAAAGATATTAAAACAAATTTACTGAAAATGTCCACTATGAATAATTTTTTTTCTTGGTATCAAAATTACAAATCTGTCAGTGATAGCGCAGATGTGGTCGAATCGAAAGAGCCTAAAAATATATTGGAAGACAAAAATATCTTTCCCGATTTTAAATCGGGACCACTGAAAGTATATCGGGATAAGTCATCCTTCTGCCACAAACGTATGAACCTAATATTGGAAGGTGAGGAACATATACGCCTTAAGGTAAGTGCTAATATTTAATAAAATTAAATGTGTAACCAGCCCAAAGTCCAGAATTGCAGTTCCAAACATAAATATCGTTCTCATCCGGCAGAGTGCACGTTTGAAAAAAATAATGCAATGTTTGGAACAAATGAACTTTAGTGAATTGAAGTTGGCCCAAACAAAATAAAAATTAGCCTATGTGATAGAAAATTGAAAAATAAGAAGAAAATATAAAATAAAAAAGTTGGCGGCAACCCATATTTTCCGAGTTATGGGTCTTTGAAGTTTTCATATAAAAGGGAATAACTAATACATTTCTAAATGAATTCGGTCAAAAACAAAAACAATATTGTAAAAACTTATAAATAAGAAGAAAGTATTAAACAAAAAAATTGTGTGGCGATCCTTATTTAAAAAAGTTTGCTGTTGCTCTAGCAGTGTAGCCAGGTGTTGGGATTTCTCCCCGAATTGGGGATTTTAGCGGGTTTTTGTGGACAGATTTTCGGGGGGAGGGATTTGGGGATTTTTCATTTTCAGTATATGTACTAGTGATGTTACGAATACTCGTATTCGTATTCGACTATTGGACTATTCGCCTGTTTTAAGATATTCGTATTCGTATTCGCAAAATTCAAGCGAATATTTTTCGAATAATTTTCCAAAAAAAAATCATACAAAAGTTAAAAAAAAGTACATAAAATGTAAAAAAATATATTAATTTTTATTAAAAAAATCCATTGTATTTCACGCAAAGTAATAACCTTCTTAAAAAACAAACAAAAATATATATGTATTTTGCAACTAGTATTCAAAAATTAAAGTTTTATATCACGTTAAATTAGTAATCAAACCTCAGTAGAGGAATGTTGAATTTCAAAAATAGAAGTTTTGAAGCCTGTTCTCCATCAAGCCTATCACTAAACATTCGCTCGCTTGGAACACTCGTTGGTGGTGTCACTAAATATTGCCTGACTATAGGTAAAAGAAGCTCGTATTTTTCCTTATTTACTTTCCACCATATCAGTGGGTTAACGTCATTTGCCGCCCGTTTTTCCGATATATATTCCGCGATAGTTTTTCTAAGTAAATGATGAATGGAATCTGGGAAACTAAGTTGAGAAATTTCATCTCCATTTTCACAGTCACTGTCACTTGTATCCATGAATAAAGTCATCATGTCTCTCATTTATAGTTACTAACGCAAAGGCAGGGATTTTTTCCAATTAAATTTGAAATATAAACCTCAAAAGAAATATTCGTATTCGGCGAATACTGTTTTAAATATTCGTATTCGTATTCGCGAATACTAAAAATTGATATTCGTAACATCACTAATATGTACCTATTATCAATTTTGCTTTATTTTACCATTTTCTTTCATACATATATTTAAATATACATATGTTTATTATATATCTTGGCGTTTTTCTTCCCCATATATCGGTTAATTTAAGGCGATGGTATTGAGGATGTTGGTTTTTATAACAATTTGTTCAAAATTTATAAAACCAGAATTTATTGAATTCGATATTGCCAAAATGGATGTACTAATCGACAATTAGGAAAGTAATTTGGTTGTTGCTAAAATTGATGTTGGCATAGAATGTTCAAAGGAATTAGAAGCAAAAGGAGTTCAAACAATTTTTTTTTAGATTATTTAACTGTACTAGCAAAATAAATGCTTAGAATATTCACTGAGAGTATGGAACATTTGAGTTATTTATAAATTTACAACTCGAAAGCATAGAAAAAAGAATACATTTTATTCCGTGTATGGAATTTTAAAATATTCTATGGATTCAAAAGTTCCATTGAGCACATACCCATGCATTAACTTAAATAAATGTATGTAATAAAATTAATAAAAAAAATTTGTTTTTTATGTTGCTTAATATACATTTCTTTACTGGGGACAAAATTGGGGATTTCCAGTTTTAAAATGGGGATTTTTGGGACATTAGACAATATTTACCTGGCTACACTGTGCTCTAGTAGGATGATTTTAGCTCTATTATCAACAGTCGGATTCGGTTAAGCGGAAATATAAAATTACAAGTGAAAAACGTTTCAGTTAAACGAATAATTGTTCTGTAAAACGAAAATATAGCATTAGAAATAAAAAAATATGAGATTTGTTTTTCATTTCAGATTCGTTTTAAAAATTTTAATATAAGCTTGCTACTATATATGAAAATATTAAATAGTTAAATATTTTTAATTGAAATGAGCAGTCGCTAAAAAGTATTTTGTCACCAGAAATCAATAATTTTTCCTTTTATGTGATGTTTGTTTTATATAAATTAGATAGATTATTTCTAAACAAAATATAATTCAATCAGCAGGTTTTCTTTTAAGCGAATGCAACCAAGTACTTTGAGATTGATCAAAAATAATAAATAAGAATTTTCATTTTCAATTAAGCGATTTTTACATTTAAACAGTGCGTTCTTATCTGAATTCGACTTTATATGTATTTATTTACCGTGTAGTACCTACACCTGTATCTAGGGTTTCCATCTTTTTTTTTTTGTAATTAAAGTACATTGGTTGTTAAAGGTTAAAAAAAAAGTACACAGTATAAAAATAAAGTACAATTTATTTTTCTTTATTGTTATATTTGAAAACGTATTTTTTATTGCTTTTCGCAAGTTTTATCAAATAATTGTCATATTTAAATTAAAGTAATTAATTCATTTTTTATCAGATTCAGAGACGCTTTGTTTCTCTTGTCTCGCCATTTGCTCTTCATTACAGAAAAAACTCTCTCTGTGAATGCTGACGTGGCAGGAATAGAAACTAAAAATGAAATTACTTTATACAAATTTGATAAATTAGCATCAGTCTTATTAAATAATAGCTGCCATTTACTTGCTGTAGATAATTCCGCAAAACCTTCAGAACTGTATATCTGATCATAAATTTTGTTTAAAGACGCAATTTCTCCATAAAGATCATCCATATTTATATTAAGTTTTTGCAGATTTAAATTTTCGTTTATGCTAACAATATTATCAAATTCAACTTTGCTCTTTAAATTTTTATTGCTAATTATAAATAACCTGTTTGTATTTTTAAAATCAAACTATTTATTCAGGTACTCACTCTAAGGCTTTATCGATAAAAAATAAAAAATTCATGTGAATTTCCCTGGTTAGTTCCGGTGCAGACAAAAGGTTAATTTTTTTGCTTGTTTGATATCCAAATATCCAAATTGCCATGACATAGTCTTTTTGGAGCCTGTTTAACATAATAAATACATGCATAAATTAAAAAGTTTTTCATTGGTATTATTTAGGGGTTATGCTTTTTTGGGCAAATGTTTGTCAGATGTGACCGTACCTTAAGGGTGGAAGGCATTGCACTTTTTGCCAAGTAAAAATCGACAGTGTTGATAGAGCCCTGTAAAACTTAGCTGTCAGCTGTTGAAAACAGGGCGTTCCACTCTTTCATAAGTTGTGTTCGGTTCTAGTAAAATAACATGCTGCATTATCACAGGGTTGGCAAGACATTTTATATATGTACTTTTCAATAAGGTGCCATTTTGTGTGTAGAAAAGAAAACCCCATAAGAAATAAAGCACTTTTTGTCCTAGAATTCAAAATTAAAATAACATAGTGATTTAAAACTTTCCAAAATATGGAGTCTGCTTAATTGTATTTTTGAATAAAAATATATAAAAACTACCACAATAAAAAAAGTACTCTTTTTGTTGACGGACAGTACCATTTCAATTTTTCCATCACTGGCACTCTTACTTGTTTTGCTCCATTTTGTTGCCTTTTGAAATTTCAAAGTTGACAATGCTGCTCCCGTTTTGCTTTTGAATAATTGTTGACATCATTGCCAAAAGTTTTGTTGAAAGAAAATTTCTAATTTAATCGTCCTGCGTTATTGGCGTGCTTGAAAAAAATTAATTTTAACAGACCACTTTAAAACCACTCAAACTTTAAGTGCCCTGGAGACGATAAAAAAAACACGTCAATCAGTGCATATGTGTGAGTTTTTTTTTTGTCGTTTAAAAGGAGACGTACAAATAAAATCGTCAATCATCATTTTTATTGTGACTTCGCGGCGTTCGTTACATGCGTTTGACACTGTTTATACACAAAAATACCAGAGATAAAAATTAACAAGTATCCCTGTGCTGCAATCTTTCTACTCATTACACTTCGATTACAAAACAACTGACATTTGTTATCGTCAATCACAATTGGAGACCATCAAAATAATTATGTCAAAATATAATATCAAAAGTTTTTGATTTTCATTAATCAGAGCCGACAACGTACTACCCGAAAAAGCACGACTGCACGCACACACTTAGAACCAGCGTTACCATATATTTTTTTTAAAAAACTTCATATATCTGAAAAAAAAACTTTTTTTTCTTCAAAAGTACCAAAATTTTAAAAGAAAACACAAAAATGTATTTGGAATTCATTTTATTTAAAAATATAAAAATTTGATTTATTTTATAAATCATATAATTTAAAAACGATTAATATCAAAAGCATAACATATAATAATTTCTTTTGCACCACAAACACTAACTGCCAAAAATTAGCTACAAATTGTCAATGTATAAAAACGGCATAGTTGTACTTAAGAGGGCGTAAACACAATTAGACACTGTTGCATTAATCATGGTGGAATAATAAGGTGCGCGTAAGAATACAACAATAAAAAACGACATGCATTTTGTTTGTGTAAAATTAATTCAAAATTGTCAAAACAAAGCTGTATACAAAACAAAACAAAAGTTGTTTTGTATGTATTTATTGGTTATGCAAAAACAAAAAGCATAACGTAAACAAAAATATTCATGATGGCGGCCAAAAATGTAAACAACTTTTGACAAGAAAAGCATACTTTTCCATTTTTTTAACGGTCAAAACACAACCCTACAAAAAACCATATTCCTTCTTGCGCACACCTGATTATTCCACCATGGCAGTAATAAGGGAGTGAGAAAATATATGATCGTTTCATTGCATACAAACATCACAGTTAAATTACATATGTATTGTATTTTCAAAAAACTTGTTCTTTTCCCAATAAATTATTTAAAACTTTGGTATCTCAATAAACTTGTATTAAATGGGGAAACTTGACAAATGGTAACGCTGCATAGAACGTTGGTGTGTTTCTTTTTATCGTCTCCAGGGCATTTCTTAAAGGGCTAACTATAATGTGCTTAAGCTAGCTTAAGCAAATGTGCGAATACACACAACCAAATGTTGACAACTATAATGTACTTAAGAACTTTTCGTCAAATTTCATTTGCTTAAGCAAACATCAAAACCAATCGTACCTTGCTTAAGCAAACAGCTGCTTATACGTTTATTTATTGAAAATAGTTTTAACTGTTGCATTTGTTGGTACTTTTTTATTTGTGAATGTTTTCATTTCATTTCTAACATAACAAAAATTTAAATAAATTGGTTGTTTATGGTTTTAGATTAATTAGACGTAGACTTAAAATCATTTTTTGGAAAAATAAGAAGAAAATAGTTTTTGAATAGTACATATATTTGCAACTCAGCGAAGAAGATCTTTAAGTTAAATAAGTACAATATAGCCACACAAAAGTCGTCAATAATTTGCTTAAGCATTTGACATGCTTTTCGTTGACTTCTGACAGTAGCTTAAGCTAGCTTAAGCAACTGTGCGAATACACACAACCAAATGTTGACAACTATAATGTACTTAAGAACTTTTCGTCAAGTTTCATTTGCTTAAGCAAACACCGAAACCAATCGTACCTTGCTTAAGCAAACAACTGCTTGTACGTTTATTTATTGAAAATAGTTGAAACAGTTGCATTTGTTAGTACTTTTTTATTTGTGAATGTTTTCATTTCATTTCTAACATAACAAATATTTAAATAAATTGCTTGTTTATGGTTTTAGATTAATTAGACGTAGACATAAAATCAATGTTTGGAAAAAAAAGAAGAAAATAGATTTTGAATAGTACATATATTTGCAACTCAGCGAAGAAGATCTTTAAGTCAAATAAGTACAATATAGCCACACAAAAGTCGTCAATAATTTGGTTAAGCATTTGACATGCTTTTCGTTGATTTCTGGCAGTAGCTTAAGCTAGTAGAGCTGTGTCGGTCCGGAACGAACGGGTACAAAGGAACGAATCACTGAAGTGAACGAAGGGAGCCGGTTACTTTACGGAGCGCTTTTGGCTCAGTGAGCGGTTTAGTTTGGTGTTTTGGTTTCATCGTTCATTTCGTACATTTGTTCGCTCATATGGTATTTTGTTATGATTAGCTTTTGCTTTTCAGTGTGACCAACACGAAATTACATTATTAGCGTAACAATTTGTTAGTTTTTTCTTATTTTTTGATTCTCCATCGGATTTTATAAAATTTTGAGCAATGTATCTAAACGAGATTTAAGCCAACAATTTTATTTATAATTTATTTATTAATTACATTATTTCGTTCCACCGCTCCTTTCGTATCAAATGCAACACTATTCAAACTAAAGTATTGTTTTGTTTACAATATTTACATACACACACACTTACATATATCCAAAGAAATGATAAAAATAAAAAAGTTGTGTATTATTGAGAAAGTTTGCAATATTTGCAATAAATTGTTTTAAATCCGTAGCTTATCAGTAATAAAGTTAAAGTTGAACCTACTTTGTATGTGAAATTGTATTATATTAACAAAATTGTATTATAAGTATATTTGTACATAACAACACCATGATACAATGACAATTAATGTAATTAATAAATAAATTATAAATAAAATTGTTGGCTTAAATCTCGTTTAGCTACATTGCTCAAAATTTTATAAAATCCGATGGAGAAATCATGGTGTTGTTATGTACAAATATACTTACATATGTATAATACAATTTTGTTAACTTAATAAATGTTACATACAAAACAGGCTTGTTTCGTTATGTACAAAAACAGAATACAATTTTGTTAATTTAATACAATTTCACATACAAAGTAGGTTCAACTTTAACTTTATTACTGATAGCTACGGATTTAAAACAATTTATGCAAATATTGCAAACTTTCTCAATAATACACAACTTTTTTATTTTTATCATTTCTTTGGATATATGTAAGTGTGTGTGTATGTAAATATTGTAAACAAAACAATACTTTAGTTTGAATAGTGTTGCATTTGATACGAAAGGAGCGGTGGAACGAAATGAACGAACGGGTCCGGTCCTCTGAATTGAACGAAAAGGAGCGCTCATCAAAAGGAACGATTTGGCACAGCTCTTTAAGCTAGCTTAAGCTCATTATAGTTAGCCCTTGATATTTATTATTAATTGCCCAAGTCCCAAATGGGATTTAGGCTTGTCAAAAATTTATTATAGACTCATTAGAGTGCTCCTCTCCACGGAAATCTTTAGTAAAAGGCGAAAGATTTATTCGACAACTGAAGAGAAGCCAGAGTAAATTTGTAGAGGTAAACGACCATTTCTTATACAATAGTACACACAAACTACCTGAGAGTTATAATGTTGTTAAATATAAAACATGCAAATTTCCAAATAGCCAATACCAAAATATATGTAGGGTTTTCAGAGTTAATAGTATGTGTAGATTAATAAAGAGCGAATACATATTCCGGTATTATATTCTTCAATAAAATTATTTGTTTAACTATACACGATGTTGCTTACAAAACGTCAGGATGAAAATGAAGAACGAGAGAAAAAATCGACAACACACGTACCAATTTGATGGCTAAATTGATCGTCAATTGAATGAAAATCAAATGTTTGGATATTTTACTCAACCGATTACCAACCGTTAAGGTAGAATTAGCCGAACGTCCACGTCCCCTAACGAAACAGCTGATCCGTTTTACTATTTGAAAACAATGCAAATACTTACCGAATTTAAATGTCACGTTGATGGAACGTCTCAATCTGTATAAAATAGAATTTCATTTGAACGTTACGTGACATTTGTAAGCCAGTGATGGGCTGTTATTTTGTTTTATACTAAGGGGGTATTTTCGCTCTTCTCTTTGGTACTTTTTAATAATGATATCTGTAAACTATGATTGAAAAACTGAAAATAATATGTGTACATATCCATGTAACTGCATAAACATGTATGTACATATATGTATATATATGTACATGCTTAGATGTATAAAATAAACCAATAAATAATTCAACGGCTGCAGAAACATTTTTTATGTATGCACATATCGAGTCTTTGCTGCAATAGAGTCATAACTCAAAAAAAGTAGCTATGCAGAAGGCGAGTTTAAAGTTGCGCATTCGCTAGCAACTTAATGGTACACGAAAATGTAACATTTGTCTCAAAAGTTTAGTATGCAAAATATTTCATATATACATACATACATGTATGTACATTTTTATACCATTCATATATCTTAGGTACTTTTTCTTCACAACAGTAACAATTTGAAAATTTTTAATGCCCATCACTGTGCTGTAAACAGCTGTTAATTTTTCATAAATTATTTATTTATTTTATATATACTACCCAGCAAACCATTTCATAAGCAGAATGTAACTCGTATAATTAACTTATAACAGATTTACTACAACTTTTAATAAGCATGATATTTATAAACTTTTTATATACAAAATGCAGTTTTCAAATACTTTACAATTTTTATACACTTAATTGTTTATATAACAATTTAACACATATATTCGCAAATGAGTCATGCCATAGTTTTGTGTTTTTTTTTTTTTTTTTGTTACCGGAAAGAGTTAATAGTTCAAAAGTTATTTAAAAAAGAAAAAGAGTGTGCGTAGCCTGAGTGCAAATGGAGCTATAGAAGTAAAATATGTTTTTCATATAATATGCATATCAAATGGCATAACTATTTCATTTTAAAATTTTTTAGATGTTTTAAATTCAATTGGAGTAGGAGAAAACCAACTTAAGTTCGCCAAAAATTTGAAAAGAATACCGCAGGAAACAAGTTTGTAACACTAGAATAAATTTACTTAATTAAATAAAGAAAAGTAAATTATATATGTCTATTGTAATTATGTTATTTTTAAATAAACCAAATGACAAATCCTGATGAAAATTATTTTTTATCTAAGCTTACAAAATTATTAGGAATCTAAGTTTATTTTAGTGACCCATTATTACTTATCTATTTTTCTCTAAGCTTATTAGATAAGCAATATTATCTAAAGGGGTGCTGTTCATTACTAAAAAATTGTTAATAAAATTTTTAGAATAGTATTCACAACACTTTTTTAAGCTTAGAACTCAGTTGGTAAGCATGGCTGCATTCCTAAACGCATATTGCTTTGCAGTGCAACAATGTCAGGTATTCTCAATCGCAACTGCGTAAACTCTGACAAAGTATGGCATTCCTAAACTCATCTGTTTCGCATCTGATATGCAAATAATCGCAACTAGCGCACTATGAAAATCGTGTATGTTTTTTATAAACAACAATGGTGGAAAAGGATAGGTGCAAGATGATTTCGTTTTAAAACAAAAAAGCTATTAATTATATTGCTCGTGGAGTGTTTTCCAAAAGTTTTAAAAATAATTTGTCTCGGTGTCATTGTAATTTTAAGTATGCAAAGCAAAGAAGTGTTTCTAACGATAATGTATTTGATTTAGATACAGAGCTGTAAAATAAAATTGCTTGATCTTAACACTGCTTTGACGTTGCATAAAGACGTTTAGGAAGGCCGCCCTTGTTACAAGGGATTTCTAAATCGTTTTGGTTTGTGGGGTAATTCTGTTTTGTTTATGTATAGTCAAAGACGTTTTTAAATATTCTATAAGTACACCAACGGGCTAACAGTACGGTACAGTACGGGTACGGTAGAGCAGCGCTCGGCTAACGGAGCCTTTAGACAACCAGAACTCTAACGTAACAGTTGGTTGGTTGTACAAAGTTGGCTGATCAAATTGTAAAACAAGTCGCAACGTGTAGGGGATGCATAATATATTTTATATGTAGATGCGACGGATTTTATCAATTGATCCGCAACATCACGACACGATTTTACGAATTCTACCTTTTGCCCTAAACAGCCGGTTAATAATAATTATCTGTGTACAGAAACCCTGTAATACAAGCATTTTCCCTGTGCAACTAGCAACAAACAACCAACTGCAATACGCCACGTAATAAAAACCAAGAATAATAACAAAATTTATTAAATCTCAGAAATGGAAAGTCGAAATTTTTAAATAGTGCAGGCCATAAGAGAAATATGGAGTATATTTTATATAATTATATAGACAATACACTATATACAAACATATATATGTACATATTATATGTTAATAAAATAAAATTATATACAAAAGCGCTTAATCACATATAATATTGTCACTGTAAAATGTCGTTCTTGCAAAATGTGTTAAAAATTACAATACTACTAAACTCTCCATTCCTGATACACATGCACGAATTGGGGGTAAATAAAAACATATACATAGCTGCCAGATGAAGTTGATAAAAAAATCGTCAGACCGATATTTTTCTGTTTAAAAAATGTTGAGTTTTCAATGTTTATATCGTCTTAATATATTTCTTTTTGCCCCATTTTATTAAAAAAGAGGTTATAAAAATTAAAATAGATTCCTAATTTTTTTTCCTAGATTTTTTTTTTCAACATAAAAACTCTTAGTAATTTGAATTTTCATTAATTTAATAAAACTGAACTTGAGCCTGATACATATCAATTTTCATATGTACATCAATATAAGTTCAAATAATAATTACATTTATTCGTAATAATACAAAAAAAATGAAAAATTTAGATTCCTAATATTAAATTTGTTGTTGATTTAAAAGTTAAATTATGCGAACTTGAGCCAAAAGAAAACAAATTGTTTTATTTAGACGTCTGTATTTCTTCAAGCAAAAAATCCACTTATTTTGAATTTTTTATAAAAAATTATTAATTAACAAATTATTATGTTTTCCAATATTTCGCTACCAACAATGGGTAGCTTCTTCAGGGATATATTTATAATGTAACAATAATGATTAAAATTATGAAATTATTTTTATCGTTCTTGTTACATTAGAAATACATAAACTACCCATTGTTGGTAGCGAAATATTGCAATAAATAAAAATTTGTTAATTAATAATTTTTTATAAAAAAAAATCAAAATAAGTGGGTCTTTTGCTTGAAGAAATACAGATAGATATAACAATTGAAAGATCGAAGAAATTAAAATAAAATATTTAATTAAAGACTAAAACTTCATAGCTTTATTGTACATACATATGTACATAAATACGTAACACGGAAAAATATAAAACATACATATGTATGTTTTTAACATTACATATTTGTATATAAATCATAGCTTGGGAATAATGATTAGTAATCCTAATGATTAGCAATTGGATTAGAAATTTTAATTGTGCTGAAAAATTGATTAATTATGATTAGTTAGCCATTTTAGACGATTACTAATTGATTAGATTAGAAGTAATCAAAAATCTAATCACAATTAGTGACGATTAGCATTTCTAATCAAATCTAATCAAAACTAATCAAAAAAATAATTGATTAGATTTCTTGATTATTTTTGATTAGATCCACTATTTTTAACTATTTTTGTGATAAGAAAATATATATTTATCACATTTGTTGCTATATTTACATAATGTAACAGTTTTTGAATATTGCAAAAAATTGCATACGGTGCATGTGTGCTGATTCTGCTTATATATAATTCAAAAAAAATCTAATCACAATTAGTGACGATTAGCATTTGTAATCAAATCTAATCAAATCTAATAAAAAATAATCAAGAAATCTAATCAATTATTTTTTTGATTAGTTTTGATTAGATTTGATTAAAAATGCTAATCGTCACTAATTGTGATTAGATTTTTGATTATTTCTAATCTAATCAATTAGTAATCTGAAATTTTTATCAAAATTCAATTCTAATGATTAGATTATTTTATTTCTCTAATCGTAAATTTATGTATTTACATATATACGTATATATAATTGGGAAAGCTATGTATAGCTGTATATAAAATAATGCTTAAAAGTTGGTTTATGTATACATATAGGCAGTGATGCCAATTCTTGCAACATGAAAAGCACTGTGAGCGCATGGAAATAGTGTAAATATGAAAAAAATTTCGGGTACAAAAGCACTACCCTAATTTTGTTTTGGGTCTGGTGGATCAGAAGACAGCATTGGCTGCACTGAAAAACTTGCATTTGGAATATATTGCTTTTTCATGTTTTGTTGTGCGACTTTGTCGGAGTAAATCGCTTTATCGTGAATTTATTTCACAATTACAACAAATGCAATATTCTTTTTGTTTATTTTTTTGCTGATCTAAGCCACCTTTTAAAAGCTGGATCATTCTCCCAAGATTTTCTATATTTAAGATGATGAACTTTAACAATAACTGTTCCGCTTTATAATAACCAAGGCACTTTCTTGCTTAAATTTGCACAACAAACAAATAAACATATCGTTTATGAAAAGTAACATCAATGCTAAACAAATAAATCATAAAAATTAAAAAAAAAAAATTGCTTGAGAAATTCTAGAATTCAAACTCTTTTTAACAGTTTGCGAGTACTACTTAAAATATAGATGCAAATAATACGCAGTTGGTGAAACAAGTATTAGTGTCAAAAGTGTTGATTATTTAAAACGCACTTAAAAGCACTGTGAGAAATTGTTAAAAGCACTATAAATACCAGATTTTCAAAAACGGGTATTTAACAAAATTTCGGGTATTGCTTAAGTACAAAAGCACCAAAAAATACCCCAAAAGCACCAAAATGGAAATGCTGCATATAGGATAGAATATAAAAATCGTCTAAAGTTTATATAAATTATTATAAATCATAAGTCTGGTATCCCTAAAAATAAATCTACATTAATATAAAGCAAAAAAATCAATACTCTCCCAACAAACACAACATTTAGCTTTTTGGAATGTTGACATGATACAATAATCATATTACTTTGACCTATGTCAAAAGCATAACATGAGATATCCTAAAAGGGCTATTAGACACGCATACTTGTCTGCAGACATGTACGATGGCATACTTTACGTTTTACTATTACACTATCGAACGCTGATGGCATACTTCAGTACACATATATGCTGTGTGTATGTTGGTGTACGACAGACATCAGAAAATCAAAAATTTTTGAAAACTCACATACATGTCTGACGTAGTCGACATACATGCTATTAGACAGTGAGTTTTGGTATGCCATCGTACATGTCTGCAGACAAGTATGCGTGTCTAATAGCCCTTTAACGTAAATCAATAATATTATATTAAATACCGTTGAGATTAATAAAAATAATGTTATAATATATCAAATACATATAAATTCGTAATATATAAATCTATCAGAGAATTCGTCACGCATGACGAAATTCGTCGGTGTTGTATTCACTTTAACATGCATACATGTGTTCTATTTTTGACGACGAATATTTGCAGCGAAAAATTTGTTGTTCCTCCCCACTGTGTGCCAACCATAAGTCAAAAGTCCACATACATATGGATATGTAAGTACATTTAAATGATACTATATGTATTAAATGTATGTATGGATTTTGCATAATGCAACGTATCTTTATGCAAAACAAATTTTCTTTATGTTTCTACATATCTGTTGACTTTTGACAAAAGCACTTAAGTCGAGTTATGAAAATTCGCCAGATTTTTTTTATCATATACATATGTAACTTTTCAATACGCATCTTTTGGTCTTATCGGCATGGTTCTACGATATGTAGTTCCAGAAATATTTGATATGAAAAATCAACTTAACTTCAGATTTCACTAGTTTGCATTTGACAAAATATATCTTCTTAAATATATTGAAAAAGTAAAAAAAAAAAAAAAAATTAAAAAAAATATTTAACTACCTTTTAACTAAACATCTTATTTTATCTTAATACTCTGTGTTTTTTTCTAAAATGCTTTTCACAAAACAACATATTTCGAAATAAGTGCCTTTACGAAAAGCAAAGTTTGAACAACGGTGTACTCATACCGAACTAAGTTTATTTGTTGTATCATTATTCATTGGACAAAAGAACATAAGTACAAATAAATGGTAAGAAATATATATTTTTCTCTTAACAAAGTATCTTATTACGAGAAAAGTTGAATTCTGTTGTAAAAGTTCGCATGACAAAACAACATATTTTATAAATCAATTTTTTTCTTGTAGAAAATAAATTTATAGAAATTTTTTTAATAAATCCGAAATTGCAAAAAAAAATTATAATAAAACAAAATATTTGTTTTTCTTTAAATGTTAAGGCAAAAAGTTTTGGTCAGCATTTTAACAGTATTTTTGCTCTCCTGAAAAATATGAATAATAGACATAAGTGCTTTTGTCAAAAGTCCACAGATATGTATATATGTAGATATTTTTCGCTTAATATATATTAAGTAAGACTAGGTAGTGCTATAGCAATTCTTGAGTTTAATATCAAAACTGTATGTTTGCTGGGGTTTTATAAAATAAAAATAGACACAAAAGTGGTGGTTTGTTGAGTAATTGTACACAAAAAGCTTTTAATTCTCAATTGGTTAAACTTTTATTTTGTATAAGTAGTTATGGTTTTGTTATATATAGTTATCGCTTCTCGGCCTTATGGCTAAGATCAAAGTGTAGTATCTGTTCTTATCAGCTTAACATCTGATAGATCCTCCATCGGAGGACAACAAATGTTAAACTGATTTTTGGAAATAGACGGAGTGTCTAGGGGCTTGCTCCACCTCTGTCACGGGTTGGCCCGGTATTGCAGTACCGCCGGGATTTCGGCCCAAATTTAAAATTAATTTCATTATGTGCATTGGTTTTTGGGAAATTGTTAGTAGCGTAATGTGTCAGCTGTTCGTCTATAGCATGGGAAAAGCCATAAAAAGCTTACCGAATTTATAACTAACGTACCCGTAATGTATGGGTTTTAAGGCTGCTTTAGCCGACCGTAACTCTAGAAATGTAAATGCTGATGTGTCAGCTGATTGCTTCTGTTATATGCAAAAGCTATGAAAATACTTACTTGACTGAAATGAAATGTTGCCGTAACGTACCAACCTGCAGAAAATAGAATTTCATTACGAGGTTACGTGACAATTGTAGACAGTGATGGGATGGTTGTATTTTGAATTGCAATGGGGCACAGAAGTCCTTTGTTAGTACTTTTTTTTTGTTTTGACTAGTTTTAGTTGTTAAATATGTACACATGCATGCTTTATTGAGTAAAGAAAGTTTTCTAAATAATTTTTTTTTCAATATCTAGCAAGAGACTGTACCGATCGTTTGTGCTTATATATTTTATTGTAATGAATTTGATAATTGTTTAAATTATAGTTTAACATTCATATCTATGTATGTATGTACATCATAGTTTTGATTATTAGTGTTACTTATTATTTAAAAGATTTTTTTTGTATACTTGAATGTATGTATGTATGCACATATGTATGTATGTACATAGGTACAATATATGAAATTACAAAGTGAGCATATCAATTTATGTACATACATACGTACATACATACATCCAAGTATACAAAAAAAAACCTTTTATATAATAACTGCCTTGCACATGATGTCGAACGAATTTTTCTTTCGTACAAATTACATTTAAAACAAAAACAAAATTTTCAAAATTGTATGTACATATGTACATACATAAATTTATATGCTTACTTTGTAATTTCATGTATAGTGTACTTATGTACATACATACATATATACATACATACATACATTCAAGTATACATAAAGAAATCCTTTAAATAATAAGTAACACTAATAATCAAAACAATGATGTACATACATACATATATAGATATGAATGTTAAACTATAATTTAACCAATTATCAAATTCATTACAATAAAATGTGTAATAATATGATTCGGTACCTTTTAAATAATATCGTACTATTTCCGAACAATCACAATTATTGTAAACATTTGGAACTTCCATCAACGTTTGGAACAGCTGTTTTGTATTTTATTTATAATTTTCAAAGTGATAAAAAGTTGCAATGGACGACAAGAAATTAATACTACTGGTGAAGGAAAATGAACAATAACAATTCTCCGGGGCACAAGATTTCGGAGAAGAACAGAAAAATATGATTTAATATGTTTAATAAGAATTTTTGTTCTTTTTATGTATGTATGTACATCCATATGCATGTCTGCACATTCATGTGTCACGTGACACGTTTTTAAGCATTCTATAACTACAAAAATGTTGGCTCTTACATTACATCAACATTTAGCTTACATCTACGATTTCAACCGTCGGCTAAATAGGCCTTTAATAAAATAGAATTTCATACGGCCGTTAAGTGACATTTGTAAGCCAGTGATGGGCTGTTAGTTTGTTTTATGCTAAGGGGTTATTTCCGCTCTTTTTTTTGGTACTATTCTATAATGATGATAAACTATGAATAAACAAACAACTTAAAATAATCCAAACATGTAAATATACATATAATTGCATATATATATGTAAATGTACACACATATTCATGCTTAGATGTATAAAATAAACAAATAAAATAAACAATGGCTGCAAAAACATTTTTTATATATGCACATGTAAAAAGAATTTTATATACATATACATACATAATGCATAAATTTTATATGTACATACATATACATATATTATATATTATAGTTCTATGATATTATTGGGATCATTGTGTAATAAAAATATTTAATTTTTTAGAACAAAAATTGCTTTTGATATATTGATTCATTGAAATTCGTGAAGCAAAAAATTATCACATGGCTTGGCGATGCCACTTGGTTTAATAAACTTTGATTTGGATATAAATTATTTTTATATGAACACAAATATACTGAACATTTTTATACCAAATATGTATATATAAATATATATCTTAGGTACTTTTTCTTCACAACAGTAACAATTTGAAAATTTTTAATGCCCATCACTGTGTTGTAAACAGCTGTTAATTTTTCATAAATTATTTATTTTTTTTATATATACTACCCAGCAAACCATTTCATAAGCAAAATGTAACTCGTATAATAAACTTATAACAGATTTACTAGAACTTTTAATAAGCATGATATTTATAAACTTTTTATATACAAAATGCAGTTTTCAAATACTTTACAATTTTTATATATTCGCAAATGAGTCATGCTATAGTTTTGTGTTTGTTGTAGAGGTGTGTAGCTCCTGAACGAACTAGTTCAACTGAACGATTCACACAAGTGAGCTAAATGAGCCGCTCACCTTACTGAGCGTTTTTAGCTCAGTAAGTGAGCGCTCTTTACAATCAATCAATTCAATTTCATGTATTATGACAATTGGATTTTACGTACCCTAAAGAGCTTTTATTTCGTATGGAATATGACATTTGGCACAATACAATACTTTTGCGATAGTATCTACAGTATTGTATTAAATAAGGGTTGATTTTGATAGCCAGCGTTGCCAAATAAGCTAATTTATCTTTACTTTATAGTTTTTCTAAGCATTGATCAATTTTGAAATAATTTATTTAAAACATTAAATATATAAATACAGCAGACTGCAGGATTTATATTTCACCGTATTGGTATGAATTTTGTTATATTAATTCCAATTTCTGAACCTATAATTCCTGCCCCATTTTCCTTATATCACAGTGCTAAGGTTTAAACTTACTTCTTTATACCTGCTAATATTGGGAAGAATAACAACCAAAGTATTTTTGAATTAAATCATTTAACGCCAAACGTAAATCATGAAACAGATGATGATGACTGATACTCATTAGGTTTAACGAATTATTAAAAAAAAAAAATTATTGATAAGTTTTGGGAACAGAATTATTGGAATACCAATTATACTAACAACTTTAAATTTAGTATCATTATTCTCAAATAATAGAAACTTAAAAATATGTTTGGGGCAAAGGAAAATATATAAGCAAGTTTCCGAAAAATCACTCATTTTTAAAACTTTTTGATGCATGCATATTTTTTCACAATTTTTTTACATAAATTAATTATTTTGAATTTTTCTTATATTTGTTTTTTTACATGGGTGTCACTCGATTAAGATTTGTTTCAATTTACTAAACAGTCACACATTTAAAAATTGACTATCAATTTTATATAAATTTTGCTTTCAAGTTTTGTTTCAATTTTTCATTCAAGTAACACTGCAGTCAGACGTTCAAGTTTTTTTTCAATTCTCTTTCAAGAAATTTACACAAACTGCTGGTCAAAATTCACAAAAATTGAAGGCTGTGACGTAGGCTTCACGCAATTTCAAAGCAATTGGCTTTCAAGAACACAAAAAATTATGGCGGCAGAATATATGTACTTATGTATGTATATGAAAACTAACGCGAGTTTATAATCAAAATGGCAATCATCTGCTTTCTTGAAAGCAATTTGAAACACTAAATTGAACGAAAATTTGAAAGCAAATTCTCAGCAAATTTTAAAAGTGTGAGTGTATTGGTAAAAAATGAGAGAGGATTGAATCTTGAAAAAAAATGAAATGAAAACATGATCGTGTGACACCTATGTTAGGCTATGTCTTAATAAAAAAAATGAAATTAGCTGTATATTGTAGCTTATTTTTATATAATTAAAACTAAGTTGTTTCCAAATTAGTAGTTTAAAAATAAAAATGTTATGGTAACGCTGATATAGCAGAAACATTTTTTGTTTTCGCTTTGTTTATTTTCGTAACAAAGCTGAAACCAATGGAGCTAATGTATTTTACTGAACTAAAGTGAGCTATTGAACTAAAGTGAGCTATTGAACTAAAAGAGCGAACTAGTTCAGTTAACTGAGCTGAGCGGAAGAGAGCGCTCACTCAACTGAGCTGAAAAACCCAACTCTAGTTTGTTGTTTTGTTACCGGAAAGAGCAAATAGTTGAAAAGTTATTTAAAAAAGAAAAAGAGTGTGCGTAGCCTGAGTGCAAATGGAGCTACAGAAATAAAGTATGTTTTTCATAAAATATGCATATCAAATGGCATAACCATTTCCTTTTAAAATTTTTCAGATGTTTTAAATTCAATTGGAGTAGGAGAAAACGAACTTAAGTTAAAAAGAATACCGCATGAAACAAGTTTGTAACACAAGAATAAATTTACTTAATTAAATAAAGAAAAGTAAATTATATATGTTTATTGTAATTATGTTATTTTTAAATAAACCAAATGACAAATCCTGATGAAAATTATTTTTTATCTAAGCTTACAAAATTATTAGGAATCTAATGAAAATCGTATATGTTTTTTATAAACAACAATGTTGGAAAAGGATAGGTGCAAGATGATCTCGTTTTAAAACAAAAAAGCTATTAATTATATTGCTCGTGGAGTGTTTTCCAAAAGTTTTAAAAATAATTTGTCTCGGTGTCATTGTAATTTTAAGTATGCAAAGCAAAGAAGTGTTTCTAATGATAATGTATTTGATTTACAGAGCTGTAAAATAAAATTGCTTGATTTTAACACTGCTTTAATGTCGCATAAAGACGTTTAGGAAGGCAGCCCTTGTTACAAGGGATTTCTAAATCGTTTTGGTTTGTTGGGTAATTCTGTTTTGTTTATGTATAGTCAAACACGTTTTTAAATATTCTATAAGTACACCAACGGGGTAACAGTACGGTGCAGTACGGGTACGGTAGAGCAGCGCTCGGCTAACGGAGCCTTAAGGGAACCTAGGTCGTTCATTTCGTTCATCGTTCCTGTTGCTTACTTTGGACCTATATATAATAAACAATGTATATGCACCAATACAACACTAAAAAACCAACAAGGATGCTGTCAAAAATAATAAACCAACAGAACATGATATAATAAATAGATTTTATTTAATAAAACCTGACAAAATACATACATAGGTAAATGAAATACATTAAATTAAATGTGCCATTAATTAAAGTGCGTCGTATGTATAAGAAAAATGTATAATAGTGTTGTGAACTTTTTTGTATGTTGTAGATTTTGACGTTTACCAAAAACAAATAATAGCTCCGCAAGACGGTTTGCAATTATGGAACGAGGAACGATAAAATTTGAATGGCTGGATCAGACCGAACCGTTCCAATAAGGGAATCGTTCCAAGGAACTAGGTCGTTCCGGAACGACACAACTCTAATTGTATCCTCATTCCGTACGGACGAAATTAGCTATTATGTTTATATAATATTCTCTCTATTCTCTCTATTTTTGATTCTCTTTCTGATGTTGCCATAAGCTATAAACACATAGACCACAGCAGACTTCACAACAGCAGACATCAAATGCAGTTGGCTTCAAATGCTGCCATGTAGATAGCTACTGAATTATTTTGAGAACTACAGCAGCTGACAAATGAACTTGAAGTATCGATATTATTTTTAAATTTTTTGTTTTACTACATATTTCAGAGCTGCCACATAAATATTTCACAAGAATAAAAATGAAATTACCAGCTCAAAACGTTATAAAATCGAGTAAAAATATAAAGGCACATCAATATATTTATTTATTTTAATTTTGTTATGTTATTTTCGGTTAAATAATACAAAATATTTTTAGCTCTCATTGCTGTAACATTTATTAACATTTATATCATATTGGCAGCTTTGTATCAGCTTATTGCTGCTTATGGAAATAGAAATTAAGGCCGTGTCAGATACAACTTCGTCGCTTTGCGTGGCGTTTCTAACTTTAATGAAAAAGCGTAAAGCAAAAGCTGTATGACACAATAAAAACTTTGACAACACTCACTTTACCTATAAAAAGTGTTGGTAGTTTTTACATATAATTGTCAAAGCGCACAAAAAGTTGAGAGTTGCCTAACTTTTGGCTTCGCGTTGCGTCAAAAGTGCTTTATGTGACATGTTTCATATAAGTACCTACATTTTATCTTAGATGTCAAAGCGAATTCACAACGCAACGCGAAGCAAAAGTTTTATCTGACATGGCCTTTAGAGTTGTGCGCGTGAGTAATATTACGCTCACGAAATATTTTTCACGCATGCTCACGAACGCAATATGTTTAATCACGTACTTTCACAGACGACGGGAATAATTTTGCACGCACGCTCACGGTGAAATACAAATTTTGCAAAAAAAGGTTTAGCATATGCTAAAAAATTTTATTTTGTAATTAATTTCTTTATTTACTTCAAGATCTCAATTAAATAAAAAAAAATTAATGAAAAGCTCGCAAAATTAGCAATACGAAGGATAAACTTCATATAAAAAATCTAGCACTGTCTGCCAAGGCAGGTTATTTAAATTTATTACTTATATGTAAAGGAATTCAAAAGGAGTACTAGTGTTGTTAGGTTTAGGTTAAAGTAAGATTTCCAAAGGTGTGTGTATGTATGTATGTAGATACTAGTGATGTTACGAATACTCGTATTCGTATTCGACTATTCCCCTGTTTTAAGATATTCGTATTCGTATTCGCCAAATTCAAGCGAATATTTTTCGAATAATTTTCCCATACATTTTCCAAAAAAAAATCATACAAAAGTTTAAAAAAAGTACATAAAATGTAAAAAAATATATTAATTTTTATTAAAAAAACCCATTTTATTCCACGCAAAGTAATAACCTTCTTAAAAAACAAACAAAAATATATATAAATTATAATTTAAGTTCTCTCAAATGTATTAATAAAATTAAAAATGCTTTCGCAGCAGTGAATTGAACAAAGTACATCATCTATCGGCAATAAATTGGAATATACTCGTATAACTTAAATGCATGATATTTAAAGAAACTCGGTGAGATGTTTTGATTCTGTTTATATGTAAATGTATAAGGGTGGGAAGCTACAGGAATCAAACTAAAACTTTTTATATAAGAAATTCCACTGACACAGGTGGATGCGCCTTCTGCAAAAATATGTTCGCTAAACAGCACTGAATTATTAATTAAAAACCCAAACAGAGTAAGAAAAACGAAATCTGAAAGTATGTAAGTAAAATAATTAAAAAATGTTCTGTAGAGGTTTTCAAATTCGGCATCTTAATGCAATAATAATGTTAAATCACTAAATTTTTTTTTTCATTTATAGTTACTAACGCAAAGGCAGGGATTTTTTCCAATTAAATTTGAAATATAAACCTCAAAAGAAATATTCGTATTCGGCGAATACTGTTTTAAATATTCGTATTCGCGAATACTGAAAATTGATATTCGTAACATCACTAGTAGATATACATACTACGGTTCAAGATAGTGTTTTATTGATATGTACATAAATACATTTTATAACACCAATGAGATAAAATGTCACATTACATATTTTCATTATCTGGTTAAACATACAGAAAACAAAATGGACTTTCATATCTACATATGTATGTACGTACATGAATATGTATGTATGTATGTAGATGAATGTCTGCATTTGTAACGGAAATTTTAACATATAGAACTGTTTTGAGTGCGTGAAAATTGTAATAAAAAATCACGCATGGTCACGCACTGTATTATATTTTTGAATCACGATCACGCACACACGCGTGATTTTATCAATTTGTAATCACGAATCACGTGATTCACGCGTGAGTCACGCGTCACACGAAAAATTCACGACACTTGCACATCTCTAGTTTGAATGTATACACATACATATAAATTAATAAAAATGTAAATTTATTGCCGTCGCCGTCTTCCGTTGTATTATACATATTTACTTCTCTCTCCCGAAACGAGAAATCGGCCCGCACCGCAAACATTGTGTTTATACACTAAATCTGACTTTCGTATATTTTATTTAACATACTTATTTTACATACATACACCCAATTCACTTCACATGATGACTTTTGCGACGTCGTTTTTACTAGAACTAGTTCAACCAGCGTTGCCATTTTGGTGCTTTTCGGGTATTTTTTGGTGCTTTTTTACTTAAGCAATACCCGAAATTTCGTTAAATACCCGTTTTTGAAAAGCGGGTATTTATAGTGCTTTTAACAATTTCTCACAGTGCTTTTTGGTGCGTTTTAAATAATCAAAATCATTTTCCTACTACTCTTTAAGCACACCTAATACTTTTTTAACCAACTGCGTATTATTTGCATCTATATTTTGAGTAGTACTCGCAAACTGTTAAAAGAGTTTGAATTCAGTAATTACTCAAGCATCTTTTTTTTTAAATTCGTGCAGAAAATTTTATGATTTATTTGTTTAGTAATGATTTTACTTTTAATATACATAGGTACATATCCGTTGATTTGTTGGCTGTGCAAATTTAGGCTAGAAAGTGCCTTGTTTATTATAAAGCTGAACGGTAATTAAAAGTAAGTTCTTCATTGATTTTATATGTGTTAAAGTTCATCATCTAACAATGGCTTTCCTTAGGATGGAAAAACAAATACCTATATAGAAAACCTTGGGGAATGGTCCAGCTTTTAAAATGTGGCTTAGATTAACAAAAGATGAACTAAAAGCATATTGCATTTGTTGTAAATGTGAAATAGATTCACGATAAGCTATTTACTCCGACAAAGTCGCACAAAAAAAACATGAAAAAGCAAAAGATCCAAATGAAAGTTTTTCATTGCAGCCAAGGCTGTCTTTTGATCCACCAGACCCAAAACAAAATTAGGTTAGTGCTTCTGTACCCGAAATTTTTTTAATTTTTACCCTTTTTACCCTATTTCCATGGGCTCACAGTGCTTTTGATGTTGCAAGAGTTGGCATCACTGAGTTCAACTGAACGATTCAAGGTATAAACACATTCGCCACAGCAGACTACACGAACACAAATGCTGCTAGCTACCGTTGTAGCCGTTTAGCCAGCTACTTAATTATTTTGGAAACGACAGATACACAGTAAACAGCTGATCCTGAATTGTTGCAACGATTCATTTATGTATATTACAGTCGTGCATATTCAGCGCTTTTACTTTTTTAAAGTTCGCTGGGGCGAATTGAATTCGCCACTCACATCACTTTGTATGGATTCGCTTTGACCGAAAAAAATTTATCTCATGGATCTCTTTTGGCTCCGGAGTTACGGGTTCAAAACTTATTTTTTATTGGCCATAACTCCTAGAATATGGAACAGATATAAGGGATGTGGATATCAATCTTCTCCAAAATACCTTTATACTGGTATACAAATTACCCATTGCGAGTGAAATTCAATTTTAAAATTTTTTTATCTGACTTTTCACTTTTACAGAGAACTGACCATGCTTTTATTTGGTGTAGACTTGAAATCTGTCACCGATGAAATACGTAAGTTATGCTTCTTTAATGATGATTTTAAGAATTAAATGAGTTATTTAGAGCATTTTGAAGTGATACCTATGTCGTTTATATTCGTTCTATATTGTAGGACTTATGATCAATAATATATTGAAGTTTTGAAACCCGTAACTGCGGAATCAAGAGAGAGCGCCGAAAAAATTACAAAAAATTTTTTGTACATATGAAAAGTAATATTATCAGGCTCAAGTTCAGTTTTATTGAATTAATGAAAATTCAAAATTCCTAAGAGTTTTTTTATGTTGAAAAATATTATTATTTATATCCAATCAGTTTTTAGCACAACGTATCAGTACTGATTTCAAGGCCGCTACACCTCTCATCAGCGTTCAATTATCCATCTTTACAATTTTCGTAAAGTGGATACTAATTGAGAAGAATATCAAGTATTTAACCAGTTTTCAACAGAAATATAATACGAGAAAAAAATACGAGAGCTAAAAACTGACTGGATATAAATAATAATATATTTCAACATAAAAAAACTCTTAGGAATTTTGAATTTTCATTAATTCAATAAAACTGAACTTGAGCCTGATAATATTACTTTTCATATATACATCAATATAAGTTCAAATAATAATTACGTTTATTCGTAATAATAATAATATAAAAATGATAATGTTTTTCATTAATAAAACATCATTGCCCACCTCATGGTACTATGCGCGAAATTTGGTTATAACCTAATATACATATGTATGTATGTACTAGTGATGTTACGAATACTCGTATTCGTATTCGACTATTCACCTGTTGCAAGATATTCGTATTCGCCAAATTCAAGCGAATATTTTTCGAATAATTTTCCCATACATTTTCCAAAAAAAAAAAATCATACAAAAGTTTAAAAAAAGTACATAAAATGTAAAAAAATATATTAATTTTTATTAAAAAAACCCATTGTATTTCACGCAGAGTAAGAAAAACGAAATCTGAAAGTACATATGTAATGTAATTAAAAAATGTTCTGTAGAGTTTTTCAAATTCGGCATCTTAATGCAATAATAATGTTAAATCACTAATTTTTTTTTTCATTTATAGTTACTAACGCAAAGGCAGGGATTTTTTCCAATTAAATTTGAAATATAAACCTCAAAAGAATTATTCGTATTCGTATTCGTATTCGGCGAATACTGTTTTAAATATTCGTACTCGTATTCGTATTCGCGAATACTAAAAATTGATATTCGTAACATCACTAGTATGTACTTATTACATACATTCATACCTATCTAGTATATATAAGTTTTCAACCTTGGCCTTAAAGAATCACGATGTTAACCCCATACCGCGGAAATAATGTATCGGACACGCTTTTGTAATAACGATGTTATTGCATAATTTCCAAAAAGCTACAATGAAATTTGAAGGTAAAACAGATGCTGGAAAACGTAGAAGCCTTAGATTTTATTATGTGGATTGAGTGCCATATACTTACATACATTAGAGTTGTCAATTATTCGCCTTTCAACTTTGTTCGAATAATTCAAATAATTGATTTTGTTCGTTCGATCAAAGGATTAAAGCTGAAAAATTTTTCGATTAATCGATGAGAACAACGAATAAAAAATGATTTAAAAAATTTATTGACAAAAAATAAACATTTCATACAAAAAACTTAAAAATAAAATAGTTAATCAACCCAATTACGAATATTCCCTAGGAATTATTATTCGTAATTGGGCTGAATATTTTTATTAACAAAAAAATACATAAAACTATTAATTCAAATAAATATGCTTCATTCATTCAAAAAATATCAAATGTTTTTTTTTTTTTTTGCGAAATCAGACAATTTCGGTTGTTCTTAAGAAATAATCTTTTACAAATAAAAGTTGACTAAATTTTTTAGCTTTCAAACGATTTTTGGTTTTGGTTTTTGAAATAAATCTTTCGCTAATTGTCGAGGTAGGTGATATTGTGAGAAGAGCATAAAATACGAGTAGTTTATCTAATTTTTCTGTTCTTTTTTTACACTTTTTCAAATATACCATATCGTCTAATATATCGCTGAAGTCTTTTTATATTTTGAATTTTTAATACTTTTAATATAATTATTTAATTCGTATAAAAGATTGTTAATTTCATTACTGTAACATCTTCTATATCATTACTTTCATCTGAATTATTGTGGTTACTTTCAACATAAAATAATCTGGAGTATAATTTATTCTTTAGTTTCACTTTTTTAAAAATATTTTAAAAAACTTTCATTGCTGGGAAAATTTCCAGAATTTAAAAAATATTATTAACGTATTTAAACATTTTATACGACTATCATTTATTCTTATTTTAATACGTTTTCATAAATCTGTTGCAAAAGAATTATTAATTTTTTTGTTGTTGATCCAATAATTTTGTATACTTTAGGACACTTGTTACATGTGACTTTGTTTTTTTTCATTTTTGTGCTTGGTGTTGTGTATTTTGGTCTTCGTGGTTAGCACGTTGGTTTAAAACAATTTACACGTGTTGATTCAATATTAATATTTATTAATATATATTTATATTTAATATAATTCAATTAAATCTTATGTTAATAACTATACGTGTTTAAATATCAAGAGGTAGAAAAAGAATGAATAATGAATATGGTGGCAAGCGGCAAGTGTCAAAAACGATTGAAAAACGATGTTGCTAACATTGTATGAATTTTTACATATATGACACTTGGTAAAATACTTCCAAAACGAGCTCAATTTTTTGACTTTAGTGTATTTCTAATTTATTCACCTGAGATCGAAAAAACCCCATTCTTGAAAATTGTTTAACGTTTTATTCAAAACATAGCACGACTACTATGTAGGTATGCGCAGTTCGACAACAACTGCAAACATCCAAAATAATATGTATTTGGTTGTAGCAGTACTCGCTTTGTTTCATATCATACTAACAAATTTAACATATTTTTTACGTATGCAAAAATTTGTTCGATTAATTGACATTAATTAATCGATTTATTCGTTATTCGAAATTCGGCATTTTAAAATTATTCGAACAAGAGTTTGGTTTTCTTTGATCGATTAATCGAATTATTCTTAATCGGTTGACAACTCTAACATACATACATATGTATGTATGTATGTATGTATTTAACTGCTTCATTCATATTTTTCGCAGTGTCTTATTTTTTGTTTGTAAGAATACATATGGCAAGTTGTTATTTCTCATATTTATCTTCGTAAATATTTTGCAAAACCTGAAAATAAAAATTTCTTTGATTAAACATCAGTTAGCTCGACAAAAATTCATAACTTAATTATTAAATACTAGATATACACGGTGCGCTTCGCTACTCCCTCGTTATAAAATAAAATTCCTATTGTGAAAATTTAATGACGATCGGTTCAGTAGTTAAGACTATA
This sequence comes from Lypha dubia, assembly GCA_947311025.1. NCBI lineage: Eukaryota > Metazoa > Arthropoda > Insecta > Diptera > Tachinidae > Lypha > Lypha dubia. Next base: position 100,362,156 of record OX371261.1, read on the forward strand.
TTACGATTTTTCAATTTCCTAAAAAGGGGCGTGGTCCCACCCAGTTTTTTCCAGGTACGTATTCCAAATTATGCCAATACCATATGAACCAAATACCATCGACGTAGGTCAAAAAATGCCCAAAATATGGCGATTTAAATTTTTGGGTTATATGGGCGGTGCCACGCCTCTTTGTCCAATCAAAACTTCATAAAGCCTATTATTCCTTCCAGAGTCACAGTAACATGCAGTGAAAATTTCAGGAAGATCGGTCCAAGGGTTTGGTTTTCCTAAAAAGAGGCGTGGTCCCACCCACTTCTCCCCTGGTACGTATTCCAAATTCTGCCAATACCATATGAACCAAATATCATCGACGTAGGTCAAAAAATGCGCAAAATATGGCGATTTAAATTTTTGGGTTATATGGGCGGTGCCACGCCTCTTTGTCCAATAAAAAAATTCATAAAGCCTATTATACCTTCCAGATTCACAGTATATAGCATGTTTTGAAAATTTCAGGAAGATCGGTCCAAGGGTTTGGTTTTCCTAAAAGGGGCGTGGTGCCACCCACATTTCTCCTGGTAAGTATTCCAAATTATGCCAATACCATATGTACCAAATATCATCGTTATATCATGTTATAAATGCCCAAAATATGGCGATTTAAATTTTTGGGTTATATGGGCGGTGCCACGCCTCTTTGTCCAATCAAAACTTCATATAGCCTATGTCACCCGCCTGAATATTCTGAAGATTCCCTGAAAATTTCATCAAAATCGGTCCAGTAGTTTCGGAGCCTATTCATTTCAAACAAACAAACAAAAAATCAAACCTTTCCTCTTTATAATATTAGTATAGATAATTATACTAAAATCAATTTATTATTCTAACGTTAGTTTTCTATTTTTTCACAAAATATGTTTCATACCTCTTCTGAAGTTATTTTGTATTTGACTATTTTATTTTCAATATTTAAAACTGCTAAATTTGAAAATCGTTTCTGAAGCATTGCACTACGTAACCATGTTTTTATTCTACGCATAGCTGAGAAACTTCTTTCACAACTAGCAGAACTAATAGGAAGGCTTATTGCCACTTGTAAAATTTATAATATTAGTATAGACATATGTACATATACATATGTATGTAATACGAAAATATTTCTGAAATCATGCTTTTGAACATTCTTATTTTTTGCAAAAGTATGTTCTTTTATGACTCAATTCCCTTTGAAATATAAAACCTGTCCTCTGCAAAATGATTCACTAGACAATTCGACGTGAAGGCTGCTTTAGCCGACCGTAACTCTAGAAATGTAAATGCTGATGTGTCAGCTGATTGCTTCTGTTATATGCAAAAGCTATGAAAATACTTACTTGACTGAAATGAAATGTTGCCGTAACGTACCAACCTGCAGAAAATAGAATTTCATTACGAGGTTACGTGACAATTGTACACAGTAAACAGTAAACAAAACCAAAGAAAAATAAGAACAAAAGAAAATCAAAAAAACATTTGAAAGAGCAATATAATTATAATTTTCTAAATTTGTAAATAATATGAGTAATATTGTCGAAAAATTGATTGCAGAAGTGCATAAACATGATTTCATATATAATTTGCAGTAATCAATGTACAAAAACAAGACTTGTGGATAAAAATTGGAAATGTGAATGAAGTTGAAGCCGACGCTTCAATTCTGGGTATTTTTTCTCTGAGAGTCGTTTTTGCTTCAAGTTGCGGACGTGTTCTGTTTCATCATTTATTGAAGGAAAATTTTGAACAAGAAATTATACACTATTTTTTCCAGCGACATTTTGACCCACTTTTTGGAAGTAGAATTTGACGAAATTTTTACCAGGCATAAAATCAATGATGGAGATTCTAAATATGCAATAAAAAAATAATAGCGTATGAGCACATACGCTATTGTTATATTGAGGGGACGATATGAAATAAATATATGAAATATATTTCTTGTGTTTTCTTTGTATGTATTTGTTTTTACAACACAAAATATTGAATAAAAATTATTTTTTCTTTAAATGTATTGGTGTCTGCTCTTCCATAAGGAACTTGCGGGCACCGCGGATTTAAATACTTAACAACACAAAAGACTTAAGAAACAAACTTAGTGCCAGGTTTTTTCCTTTCAAAACAAATGAAAGATTTTTGACAGATTTTTTCCAGGTTTTTTTTGTTTCAAAAACAAAAGACTTAAGAAACAAACGTTTAAAAATTTCTTGATTCGGTCGCCACAAATCCCGCGATAGAAGCTATGCAATAGCTTTAAAAATTTTTTTTGTGTTAAAATAAAGCTTACATACATACATAATTAGTTTTATTATAAGTTTATAATTTTCTGTAAAAAAACAAGTCCAGAAATTCGAACTTTTCAGAAATTTGAAGTGCCAATTTAAGACGTTCTCAACAATTGGGACTGTCTCAAACCTCAACCTGGCGAATTTTGAGAAAGGATTTGGGTTTGCATCCGTATAAAATTGATCTTGACAACATTTGGTTCCAACAAGACGGGGCTACGTGCCACACAGCAAATGCAACAATTGAATTATTGCGAGAAAAGTTTGAAGATTCGATTATTTCGAGAAATTGTGATATTGAATGGCCTCCAAGAAGTTGTGATTTAACACCATTAGGGTATTTCTTGTGGGGCTGTTTGAAGTCAAGTCAATATTGAACGTGCCATTTATGACATTCGACTTGATTTAGTGGAAAAAGTGCTCGAAAAGTAGGTTCATCGAATTCGTTCCTGCAGAAGAAGTCGTGGAGAAGTCGTTGAATGACGTGTTATTTAGAACTTAATTGTATCGATTATTCTTCACATTAAATAAAAAACTTTTGAATTTAAATCATATCACTTTTTTTTGGAAAACCTTTTTGTACTATTTACTTACATACATTTCTAATTACATACATATTTAAATTAGTAAAATAATGTACATATGTATGTATATACGTATTAATTATTTGTTTTATTTTCCTTGTTTTTTTAATTTTTAGCATCGCATTTGGAATTTCATGGAAAAACATGCTGATTTTCAACATGAACCGGAAACTCTCTCCATGGAACGACAACGCCAGTTGGCCAATAAACGTCAGCATGTACTCTATAGTAAACATTTTTACGGTTTAAACGAATATCTAGCAACACCTCATCTGTCACTGGCATTTGCTCAAGCCTTGTTTAGCTATGAACCTAGTTTTGCCATTAAGTTCTCTCTATCGAATGGCATGTTTCCCAGCATAATTTTGACAATGGGTACTGAACGTTTAAGTAAATATATTGGCAAAATTACCAGGGGTGAAATTGTTGGCGCTTTTGCTCTAACAGAAATATCTCATGGTACTAATGCTCGTGGTATGCGCACAAGAGCAATTTATGACAAAAAAACTGAAGAATTTATTATTCATACACCGGACTTTGAGGCGGCCAAGTGCTGGGTGGGTAATTTGGGTAAAACTTGTACGCATGCTGTGGTCTATGCTCAATTGTATGTGCCAGACGATACTTATGTTGGTTTAAGTGCCTTTTTGGTACCCATAAGAGATGATCGCACACTGTTGGCATATCCCGGAGTTACAGTCGGTGATTTGGGAGAAAAAGTTGGACTCAATGGTATTGATAATGGGTATGAATTTGAAGATTTAATTATCAGCATACATACATACATACATATGTACATATATATGTAATTAATTCTATTTCGTTTATAGTTTTGTAATGTTTAATAATTATCGCATTCCGAAGGAGAATCTCTTGTCTAAGAATGGTGATATTGATGAACAGGGCAACTTCTCTAGTTCTATAAAAGATAGCCGCAAACGCTTAGGTGCGTCGTTGGGGGCCTTATCAGGTGGTCGTGTTAACATTTGCTCTATCGGTTATTTTGCCCTCAGTAAAGCAATGGTTATAGCCATTCGTTATTCCGCAGCTCGCAAACAGTTTGGACCTGATGAGACTGCCGACGAATGGCCCGTTATTGAATATCAATCTCAACAATATCGTCTATTCCCACATTTGGCCAATACCTACGCTTTGCGAACTTTTAGCATGTGGTTGGCTATTCAAAATGTCGACATGACAACGCGGTCTATGATGGGAGAAGATATGTCCACCGTTGGCATGGAATTACATGCTTTATCTTCAGCCGCTAAGCCCGTTTGTAGCTGGGCGGCACGTGACGGCATCCAGGAGTGTCGCGAAGCTTGTGGTGGTCACGGTTATTTGAAATCTACTGGCATTGGAGATTTGCGTAATGACAATGATGCCAACTGCACTTATGAGGGTGAAAATAATACCTTAATTCAGCAGGCCTCTAACTGGTTGGTCAGCCTGCGACGTGCTCGTGCAAACTTTGATGAGATTTCTCCCATGGACTCAGTGACTTTCCTAAAAGATATGGATGAAATTTTGAAGCATAAGGGTGTTGAGAGAACAGCACAAGACGCTACCTGCCCGCATAGTAAATAAAAAAAAAGTTTCTTTTGCAGCCTAAACAATTTTCTCTCTAAATTTCTTTTACTTGTTGCATCTTTTAGGTTTACTTAAGGCACTTAACTGGTTAACGGCCTATCAATTGGATGTGACTGTGAAACATGTGGACACTCTTAAACGTCAAGGACTAAATGCCTTTGAGACGCGCAACAATATGCAAGTGTTCAATGCACAACCCTTAGCCATTGTTTATGGCCAACGTACAATTTATTTTGTTTTCTACAAGTTTGTCATGAATCTGCCAGAATCTAACGAAAAAAATGTCCTGCTCAAACTCTTAATTATGTACGGAGCTAATTTGATAACTAAACATGTTGGTATTTTTTATCGGGGTGGATATTTCCACAACAATGCCCAAATCGATTTGTACCACGAGGCTATATTGGGCTTGTTGCCGGTACTGAAGAATGAAGCGATCAGCTTAGTTGATGCCATAGCACCAACGGATTTTATACTTAATTCTCCTCTGGGCATGAGTGATGGCAATGTAAGTGCTATATATGTAATTTGATTTTCGAAAACTTTGTTTTAATTTGAAATTTTGTTTTTTTATTCAATTCCTTAGATCTATTTACATTTACAACGTTCTATTTTATCCGCTCCCGGGGTATTTGAACGTCCTGATTGGTGGCGTGAAGTTACTTACAAGGAATACATACCAAAGGCTAAACTGTAAATGTACAATTTGCTTTTTTAACTTCACTACACGATCACTCACATCAAAGGGCGAAAAGTTTTAAAGGTTAAACTCAAAAAAAGAAGTTACAAAAAAAATTTTAAAAACAATTTAAACTGCTTAAAAACTGGAATTTGTGTACCAAGTACTAAAAGAAATTTTAAATATCCGTTAGGTTTTATTCGTTTAAAACTGAAATACTCGAACTGCAGCATGGCTGCAACTAGTTTTTGTTTTAATTAAAATTTAAGCATGTTAACTAAAAGGTGATAGTGCGATGTGTCTTAAGCGCAGTATTCACGTTCCCTCTATAATAATAAATTTATTTCGGCCGTGAATACTTTGCTCTTTATCTATTATTATTTTTAAGAATTTTTTATACATATATACGTGTACATACATATATGTACATGCACAGATCTTTCACAGAGTTGTGCAAAATAGAAAATATTCATATCAGCAATTTTTTGTTTTTGCTTCTTTAGTTTTTTTTTTAAATTTTCATGAAAAAATTCTAACACTAAAAATATATGTACATACTTATTACACATGTATGTATACATCCACAAAGGCGATACTTTCAACGTTCTTTAAAATAGGAAAACATATTATGATCAACATATTTTCATATATGCCGATCCTAATAGTATTCAATACTTTGACTCTCTGTTATTCGCACTTAGTGTCAATGTATCAAATTTATATTACTATGTCGCGGTTCACACATTTCAACAATTTTGCTGCTCAACTTTTGATTTTGTTGGACAGAGGCTAACGAGGAGTGGTATTTGGTACGGAGCTGCTTGTACTGAGAAGCTCGTTTGCTTGTGCCATTTCTTTTCATTCTGTGCTTCGCTGTAAAAAATTTGCAATAATAAATTCTTTTTACATAAACTAAATAAAATGAACTGTCAAAAATTTAAGAAATTAGTAGCAAAAGAAAACGAAAATAAGTTGAAACAGATTTCTCTGTATGAACATTAAGGCAACTTTAAAGGAGAATTGAAAAGAATTTGAGCAGCAGTTGAAGTGTGTGAAGGGTCTAAAAAATTATAAAGAAAACGTTGATTTCAGAAATATCTTCACTTTTTTTCTTATCACATTTAAAAAAATAATAAAAATAAAATTGCAGTAAAAATTATATATATATTTTTTTATAAGAAATGGCTTAAAATTCTACAGCAAAAAGAAATTGGGAATATTAAAGAAACATGCTTGTATGAAATGAATGTTCAGTTCATTTTTTTTTCTTAAATGGTCAGTGTGTCAAACGAATAACGACCGGGCGATGAGTAAATCTCCCAATGGTTATTTCGCCTTTTACACCTTCCTGGCAGCACTGTACAAAGATTAACGAATATTAAACCTTCATTAAAATTAAATCTGAAAAGTTGTACCATTTATTGGCCAGATCTCACATTGAAAAAATTTGTTAGCAGATGCAAGAAAAACTCCAACATAAAAAATTAACAAAAATTTTTTCAGTTTAAACTTATTTTTTTATGTTTAAAATTTTATTTATTTGTTGCGGGTTAGCAATATCTAGATATATATTTCGTTGGTAGCTATACCAATTCATCAGTAGATGTTTTACCCTTTATGTTTAAAAAAGCTCATCTATTTATACAAAAACTCACAAACATATTTTTGTGAATTACAAAGCATACAATTTTTATTTTTTTATTTTATTTTTTTTATTAAAAAATTACTATTAAATATTATTTTTAATTGTAGAAACATGTTCCTGTACTTTGATACGGTACATTACAATCTATCAAAAAGTAAAATTTAGAATTTTTTTGGAACTATATTTTTTGCTTCTGTAAATCTCATTAAAAAATGTTCTTACAATTGCCAACTAATTTGAAAGAACGTTTAAAATGGTATAGTTTTTCTTATATGCATTTGTATCCCTTTGTTAATCTTTCTTAATGTGGTAAACAACTCTTGTTTTTTCCATGAAAATTAAATTTGAAAAGAACTAAAACTGAAAGAAACGTTTTCTCATTAAAAACCTACACTCGAATTATTATGAACTTTTAATAAGGTAGCTTTGTTTATATGAGTTTTTTTTTCTTATTCAAGGATAGATTTTGATGATTTCGCAGGCAATAATTTCTCTTGCTTTTTCATACTGCCATGGTAAAGTGTGAGACCAACTTTCTTTCATCTGTATTATTTTTTGTTGTTGTACGGCAATTCTGCCACTTTTAAATAATCAAACCTTTAATTTCAGTACTCAATACTTTTATTGCTAATAAATAAAAGGGTACTTATGTATTCATTCCTCTAACGCATTGGTGCCCAGGCGCTATGCTCTTCATGCTCATTTGTTTTTGTAATAATCTTAGCTATAAACCTCAATGCGAAATACACAAACAACTTTGTCTTATTAGTTTTTTTTTTGCGTTTTTCACTGTATACACGCAAGAGCAAATCAACAACACTTTCGTATGCTTTGCTGGTAAACATTGACGACAGCGATCATCAATGTACATTTTGTTTTTGTTTAACGTATGATATGAAATAAATATATTTTGTGTTTTCTTTGCATGTATTTGTTTTTACAACAAAAAATTTTGAATAAAAATTTGTTTTTCTTTAAATGTATTGGTGTTTGCTCTTCTTTAAGGAACTTGTGGGCACCGCCGCTCTAACGTATACTTTTCTGAACCATATTTAGTACAGTACAGACATATTAATTTTGATTATTGTCTGTGCTATAAACATATTTTCATCTGGCAATGCCATAGCGTGTTATTAAAATTTAACATCAGTTTATTCTCGTTTTTTTCCCAATCGGTAGTGTGTTTCTATTGAAACTTTACTCAACATTTAAATACTAATAAAAGTGTGTTTTACTAAATATTAGTTTATAAAAATATTAACAAAGTGTCAAATAATTGAAATATGATAAAAGTTTAAGACAATAAAAGTTTTCAGATGATTAAAATTGACTATAAAATGTTGCTAAAATTCAACAAGAATGCAGTGAAAATGGCGACGCTTTAATAAGTTTTTCTTATTCATTGTTTGGTGTCGTTATTCTGTGTGTGTGTCAGCAACTGTTATTTTTGTGTGTCAGCGACTGTTATTTTTGAAGAGAGAAAGTGTTGGCATCAGTGAGTAATTTTATAGGTTATTTTCTAAACATAATTGAAGTATGTATGGTGTTTTTGTGATTTTAAAAATATTATTAACAGGGCAAGTTTAACGCCCATGTTCTGACACTCGCATGAATATGAAATCGCATGCGTTTTGAAAATCGCCAAACGTATACGTGTTCTGTCCAGTGGCGAATTCGGGCGAATTGTAATCATAGCTGCCAGATTTTTTTTGGTAGTATCGTCATATTTTTGGTCAAAAATCGTCATTATCGTCAATATAGCTTATTGAAATCGTCATAAAAACGTCAAATGAAAAAACCGCCTTTTTACCAACAAAACATTTTTTTATTAGAGGCAAAACATAACAAAACTCTTAAATCAACAAATCTTATTAAAAAATAGCGTTATTTAAAATACAGAGATCAAATACTTCACTTAGAATTCACAATAAATTCACATGAATAAAATCAAATGGATTGCATATTTTTCAATACTTTGAAATATATTTATACATTGTATGGATCAAATCCTTTAGTTAATTTTTTCAATTTAGTAAAATATGCATTTTAAATTTGATTTTTAGAAACACTTTTTCTAAAAATTAATCAAAACTACAATAAAATTTATACAATAAAAATATAATTTTTCAAGAAAAGACATACGTATATGTATAATGTATTTTACAAATATATATTGCAATTTAACATATTGATTAATTCAGTTACAACTGTCAGATCATAGCAGGTACATTTGCTTAGCTTTAAATAGTCTTTTGAATATAATATTGCCTCCAAAGACGACTTTTTCAATTTCTTATTTTAGTCTTATTTACGTTTAGCTGACTAAATATTCTTTCCATATTTGCTGAATAAGGTGGTAAAACAAGGATTTTTGTAATAAATTTAGTAAAAATCTCTGCATGTCTGATAGTTTTTTTCCAAAAATCCAATAGTTATATGTTATAATGTTATCTACAATAATTTCAATTGTCTGAACTCTGTTTCTAGCTCTTGGATTTCAGTTTCTTCAACAAAATAGGAAAATTATTTTATAATTTCAGAGCAAAAACTTGTTTTCTTCATTAATAATATTAAATGGTTTAATTTGGCTTTATATTTATTTTTAAAATCAAATCTTGATATTATCTGATCACAAAGCTCTATATAAAAATTTACAAAATTATTACTAATATCATATTTTTATTTTGCATTTATTTGTGATTCTTCCAATACGTCTCTGGCATATATTCCTAAATAAATGTCTTCAAAATTTAAAAAATTATTTTTGTTTTTATAATCATTTAAATAAAAGTTTTCAGTTTTAAGCAAACTAGTTTTTAAAAAGTCTCTAATTACAACTTTCAGCAGTTCAAGGTTGCTCTAATAGTACAAATATATGTTGCAAACTTGAATTATTTAAAATCGTCAAAATTAGGGTATAAATCGTCCCATCGTCACTATGTCATTTTTAGGACCCAAAATCGTCAAAATGACGATAAATCGTCAAATCTGGCAGCTATGATTGTAATCAAGGCGAATTAACCTTCAATGTCAAATATTGTTTAAATTTTCTTGCGCCATTTAAAATTCTATGAGTTCTTGTGCATGATTTACGATTTTTTTAATTGTTCAGAGAAATATAATATTATTTTATATTAAAAGACATTTTAAAAGTAAAAAACTAAAAAAATAAGAGTGTGAAATGTTTTAAGGGAAATGGAACTTTGTTCTGTGTTCCCAAAGACGATGAATTTCGCAACAAATGGAGTGAAATCTGTGGAAATGCGATTGACAGAACATGCCTGTAAATATGTATGCATAATATTAAAGAAAAAAAGCAAGCAAAAAAGCACAAAATAAACGCAAAATAAGCCCAAGAATAAGCAAAAAAAGCTTTAATATGCTTCCAAAAATTAAACAATGTAACTACTTTTCATTTATTTTATTAAATAATTTTTTATTGCAATGTACAATCATATGTTTTTTTTTTAGATTTTCAAAAAGAAAAGATCGATTATGGCATAAAACTGTAGAATCAATTGAAAAAATTCATTCAACATCATTGGATGTAGTAGAAGCGAACTTAAACAATAATAATTCGCTGGGATATAGCGAATCAATGTATTCATCAGCTTCACTTTTGTTTAAAAAAATATTACAGTACAATACGCATATAAGAAACTCGTTTATAAGAAAAACTCGGCTATAAGAAACACTTTTCCAGACACCATGTACATTTCCATATAACTACGTGCTAAATAATCCTTATATAAGAAACTCGCTTATAAGAAAAACTCTGCTATAAGAAACAAATTTTTATGAAAAACTATATTTCTTCCATAGAAAATTGTACGTGTATAAGAAAGTATTCTCACAATGAAATTTTTTTCAATTTAAGGAAAAATATAAATATTTTGATTATATTTTACAATTTACATCTGTGAACACTGGTCCAAATGTCAAATGAAGTCGTTGGTTTTTTCTGAAATCAGCCGGCTTCGTTGTTTTTTTTTTTGTACAAAATAATGTGTATTAATTTTATTTCAAATATGGGCATTTCCACAGAAATGTCAACCGCAGCCAAAAAATTCAAAGTCATTAAAAGTATGTTTTTTTAACATAATTTTTATAAAGAATCTATCAAATTTAACTAGTGTAAACAAATTTTACATTTGTTTATAACACATTCTGAAATATTCGAATGCAAAGTCGAACAAGTGCAAAAGTTATGTTCTAAGGATTTCTATTACATATTTTGTTTTGATTAATGATCTTAATGGGAGACATTATGCATTGACATTTGCTCTTTTAAATCTCGGTTTATATTTAAAGAATATAAGAAAAATGTAAAAGGAACGATGCGATTACCAATTACGGTAAATTTTTTCATTGCTTTACCGTATATTTCGATGTTGCGTGCGACATTAAAAAAGAACATTTGTTATTACTGAGTCGAAGGTTTTTGTACAATACGCATCAAATATTAGTAGCAAACAGATATTTTTATTTCAAATTAAATTTAAAAAATTTGCTGGAAAATAATCAGCGGTTACTTAAAGTTTGTAGCGTGCGACATCGTAAGTGCAATTTCAAAACAATTTTTTTCTAAAATATCTCTATTTGTGTACGTAAATACAAAATGTAAAATTTTTTAATGTAGATGAGTAAAAACGGCGGGGAGAAAAATAAAGCCAACTGCAAACGGTGGAGAGAAAGGTTAAAAGATGATGAAACAAAATTGAAAAACTATAAATTAAAAAAAAGGAAAGAATGCAGAAAGCTAGACAGACGTGGAAAGCACTGGCTGAAGGTAAAGAACATATAATTGAAGAGAAACGGAAATATAATCGCATACGACAACGAGAGAGGCGCAAAAAACTCTTAGAAAATGAAATTTCATACGCACGTCAAAGCCAAAATGCACCTTACGAATGTAGACAAACCTTGGCGAAAGCAGGGGCCAAATCACCGCATACGATATCGAACAAAATTTATCGAAATTTTTCATTTTGATATTATCGCATACGATATCGCATGAATTGTATCGTAATTTGACACATCGTATGCCATAATTTGCTTATTCGACACGTATCGTAATGTTATTCGATACGATAGTTAATTCGATATCGTATGCGGTGATTTGGCCCCAGTTAAAAAAGTGGAGAATGCAATGCCAAATGACATGCACAAAATGCTAAAAGTTCTTGACGTCCTGGTCAAAAAATATAAGCAGATTGAAGAAAAGGAGAACGTAAACCAATCCAGCAGAACAGTATTAAAAAGGCTAGTTAATGCCATCAATGATTTTTATCAGAATGATAATATTAGTGTGCAAGCTTCGGGAAAGAAAGACACCATTATAATTGGAGGCACATTAGAAGCTAAGCGCTTTATGTTAATGACGGTGTCTGAATCATATGAGTTGTTTAAAAAAGATTTTCCAAGCGAAGTGGTAGGAAAATCAACTTTTTTTAAAATGCGAAGTATGATGGAAGAAAATGTAGCATGCGACATGTCGCATGCGAAAGTGATTAAAATTAAATAAAAATTAAACTACATAATATTTTTTAATAAAATAAGTCCCATTACTAAGATACATCACTGCATAACATTTTAAAATTAGTCGCATTAAAATATTCCTTCAGGTTTCGCTGAAATCAGTGTTTGATTTGTATGCTTTGAAAGCTACTTCTGTTTTTGTATCATGCGAATGTCTTGGTTTTTTGTAATTATTTTGAAAACGAACAACTGGCCAAAATCAACCTTACCACCAATTATAGTGATAATCAAGACCTATAAGTTTCGGCTATTGTCGAAATAAAACATTGTCTTAGCATATGTTTTTTTTTACTTTGAATGCGTACGAATGTCGCAATCGACATTAGAGAAATGCCCATATATTTTTTTATAAGAAATGGCTTAAAATTCTACAGCAAAAAGAAATTGGGAATATTAAAGAAACATGCTTGTATGAAATGAATGTTCAGTTCATTTTTTTTTCTGAAATGGTCAGTGTGTCAAACGAATAACGACCGGGCGATGAGTAAATGTCCCAATGGTTATTTCGCCTTTTACACCTTCCTGGCAGCACTGTACAAAGATTAACGAATATTAAACCTTCATTAAAATTAAATCTGAAAAGTTGTACCATTTATTGGCCAGATCTCACATTGAAAAAATTTGTTAGCAGATGCAAGAAAAACTCCAACATAAAAAATTAACAAAAATTTTTTCAGTTTAAACTTATTTTTTTATGTTTAAAATTTTATTTATTTGTTGCGGGTTAGCAATATCTAGATATATATTTCGTTGGTAGCTATACCAATTCATCAGTAGATGTTTTACCCTTTATGTTTAAAAAAGCTCATCTATTTATACAAAAACTCACAAACATATTTTTGTGAATTACAAAGCATAAAATTTTTATTTTTTTATTTTATTTTTTTATTAAAAAATTACTATTAAATATTATTTTTAATTGTAGAAACATGTTCCTGTACTTTGATACGGTACATTACAATCTATCAAAAAGTAAAATTTAGAATTTTTTTGGAACTATATTTTTTGCTTCTGTAAATCTCATTAAAAAATGTTCTTACAATTGCCAACTAATTTGAAAGAACGTTTAAAATGGTATAGTTTTTCTTATATGCATTTGTATCCCTTTGTTAATCTTTCTTAATGTGGTAAACAACTCTTGTTTTTTCCATGAAAATTAAATTTGAAAAGAACTAAAACTGAAAGAAACGTTTTCTCATTAAAAACCTACACTCGAATTATTATGAACTTTTAATAAGGTAGCTTTGTTTATATGAGTTTTTTTTTCTTATTCAAGGATAGATTTTGATGATTTCGCAGGCAATAATTTCTCTTGCTTTTTCATACTGCCATGGTAAAGTGTGAGACCAACTTTCTTTCATCTGTATTATTTTTTGTTGTTGTACGGCAATTCTGCCACTTTTAAATAATCAAACCTTTAATTTCAGTACTCAATACTTTTATTGCTAATAAATAAAAGGGTACTTATGTATTCATTCCTCTAACGCATTGGTGCCCAGGCCCTATGCTCTTCATGCTCATTTGTTTTTGTAATACTCTTAGCTATAAACCTCAATGCGAAATACACAAACAACTTTGTCTTATTAGTTTTTTTTGTCGTTTTTCACTGAATACACGCAAGAGCAAATCAACAACACTTTCGTATGCTTTGCTGGTAAACATTGACGACAGCGATCATCAATGTACATTTTGTTTTTGTTTAACGTATGATATGAAATTAATATATTTTGTGTTTTCTTTGCATGTATGTATTTGTTTTTACAACAAAAAATTTTGAATAAAAATTTGTTTTTCTTTAAATGTATTGGTGTTTGCTCTTTTATAAGGAACTTGTGGGCACCGCCGCTCTAACGTATACTTTTCTGAACCATATTTAGTACAGTACAGACATATTAATTTTGATTATTGTCTGTGCTATAAACATATTTTCATCTGGCAATGCCAAAGCGTGTTATTAAAATTTAACATCAGTTTATTCTCGTTTATTTCCCAATCGGTAGTGTGTTTCTATTGAAACTTTACTCAACATTTAAATACTAATAAAAGTGTGTTTTACTAAATATTATTTTATAAAAATATTAACAAAGTGTCAAATAATTGAAATATGATAAAAGTTTAAGACAATAAAAGTTTTCAGATGATTAAAATTGACTATAAAATGTTGCTAAAATTCAACAAGAATGCAGTGAAAATGGCGACGCTTTAATAAGTTTTTCTTATTCATTGTTTGGTGTCGTTATTCTGTGTGTGTGTCAGCAACTGTTATTTTTGTGTGTCAGCAACTGTTATTTTTGAAGAGAGAAAGTGTTGCCATCAGTGAGTAATTTTATAGGTTATTTTCTAAACATAATTGAAGTATGGTGTTTTTGTGATTTTAAAAATATTATTAACAGGGCAAGTTTTAACGCCCATGTTCTGACACTCGCATGAATATGAAATCGCATGCGTTTTGAAAATCGCCAAACTTATTTCTACGTGTTCTGTCCAGTGGCGAATTCGGGCGAATTGTAATCAAGGCGAATTAACCTTCAATGTCAATTATTGTTTAAATTTTCTTGCGCCATTTAAAATTCTATGAGTTCTTGTGCATGATTTACGATTTTTGTAATTGTTCAGAGAAATATAATATTATTTTATATTAAAAGACATTTTAAAAGTGAAAAACTAAAAAAATAAGAGTGTGAAATGTTTTAAGGGAAATGGAACTTTGTTCTGTGTTCCCAAAGACGATGAATTTCGCAACAAATGGAGTGAAATCTGTGAAAATGCGATTGACAGAAAATGCCTGTAAATATGTATGCATAATATTAAAGAAAAAAAGCAAGCAAAAAAGCACAAAATAATCGCAAAATAAGCCCAAGAATGAGCAAAAAAGCTCAAATATGCTTCCAAAAATTAAACAATGTAACTACTTTTCATTTATTTTATTAAATAATTTTTTATTGCAATGTACAATCATATGTTTTTTTAGATTTTCAAAAAGAAAAGATCGATTATGGCATAAAACTGTAGAATAAATTGAAAAAATTCATTCAACATCATTGGATGTAGTAGAAGCGAAATTAAACAATAATAATTCGCTTGGAGATAGCGAATCAATGAATTCATCAGCTTCACTTTTGTTTAAAAAAATATTATTTTTAATTTTAACTAATGTTTGAATTTCAAAGTTTCGATTCATAACTTTTTTGAACTTTTCAAAAAATATTTTTCTATAATAGACAAATTTTCTTTTAAATAAAGTCCTCTCCTTTCTAGTTTAACTATACTTTGACAAATACACTCGAAATTATCTTTTATGTACGGGAGATCAGATTTTAAAGATGCAATTTTAAATAGAGCTTTTGCTTTATATGTTGATGCCACATCATCATCGGAAAGTGCATTTAACACATTGCAAATTTCTGTATAGTTGTCACAATAATAAATAACACCTTTAAGCCAATCTAGTTTGCAATGTCAAGAGTTAAAGAAAAGAAAATTGCATGTGTGAAAAAGGACAAACTTTTGCTTTTTATTTGCAACAGCAAGATTCAAAAACTATTTTCAAGGGCTGCCAAAATAAGCAAATTCAAGCAGAGTATATCAAATAAAGCAATTTTGCAAAAAAAAGGTACAAAATAAGCGAAATCAAGCTTTTCCAAAAAAAAGCTTAAAACACTTGCCCTGGTTATTAACTAAAATAGTGTTTACATAGTTGTTTTTTTTTATTAAATCGGCATCGAAGTAAATTAATAAAAATGTACCTATTCAAGAGACATGATGGAAATGTTGGCGAGTACAGCTAATTAAAAACAACTCAACATGAGATTTATTGTATTTTAAAATGGATTAAAAACTGTATTTTATTATCGTAAATTAAAAATTGCTTTGGACTTTCAAACTTTTATTAGTGGGGATGAATATATTTAAGCTGGGGCATGTCTAACAAGTTATATATTCGAATTTTTCACATTATTTGTCATTATGCTTAATTTTTTCAAGAGCTTTTCACAGATGTAAGTCATAATCAGTTTTTATGCAATTAAGAGTCTCTGGGCCTGTTCGTAACTGCAAAACTGCGCTGCATATTATGCGCAGTACGTTCATATATGCAAACTGTTAAAAAATAAATTATAATATGGCAACTCTGCAAAAGGTATGCGTTCAAAAATGCATCGCTACCTGATAATTAAGACGAAGCGCCGTTTTAAATTTGTGAATACCACCGCCGCCGCCGCGATGATGAAACTTTATATTTTTCTTAATTGACCTAACCAAAGTCTCAGAGAAAAATTTCAACATTCTACGAGCACTCCTTATAGTTTTTTCCAAGCTTGTATGAACAAATCCCCACCGTGCGCCGCCGATAATATACATATCGCACCCGTTCAACAATACTGTATTAACTCAAAATTTTAAAATTTTCAGTAGACGCAAAAAACTTTTTTTTTTATACTATTCTTCTATCACAAAGAGAGATACAACTGTATTTTTTTGGGTGAAAGAGTGGAGAAAATGGTGTAAAATTTTTACAGTGGGTAGATATGATCACTGTTCATCGATTTCTTGCAAAAAAAGAAATTTTAAAAATTTTGAGTTAATACAGTATTGTTGAACGAGTGCGATATGTGTATTTGGCTGTGTATATTCTGCAAGTAACAGCTGATACGTTTTTACAGAACTTCTAACTAAAAAAATTTAACAACAGAATGGCACAGAACAGAGCAGAAAGTAAATGTCAAGACTAATGAGGCCTTTAATGCGAATGCAGGGCTTGTTATTTTTAATTAAATGCGAAAAAAAGTTGTTACAATTGTGACACACAAACAATCAAATCATTTTCTAAATATAATTTATTCCTTTTTTTTGTTTTAATGTTCACCATTTGTGAAAAAGTCATTTCGCAAAGATAAGATGTTGTAAATTGAATTAATATAAGGTTTCCCAATAAGAGTGATATGATTTAAAAAAAAAACACACTTATTGTTAAAGAAATACAAAATTTTTTTTATTAAATGTGAAGTACAATCGATGCAATTCAGTTCTAAATAAAACGTCATTCAAATGCCCTCCACGACTTCTTCTGCAGGAACGAATTCGATGAACCCAATTTTCGAGCACTTTTTCCACTAAATCAAGTCGCATGTCATGAATGGCACGTTCAATACTGACTTGTAATGCTTGAAGAGAGTCTGGTTTATTTCGACAAAGACCAATGAGCTCAAATAACTCCACAAGAAATAGTCGAATGGTGTTAAATCTCAACTTCTTGGAGGCCATTCAATATCACAATTTCTTGAAATAATCGAATCTTCAAACTTTTCTCGCAATAATTCAATTGTTGCATTTTCTGTGTGGCACGTAGCCCCCACTTTTTCTAATTTCGGCCATAAAAAGTTGGTTATTATCGATCTATACCAGTCCCAATTGTTGAGAACGCGTTGGAATCGACAAATTGCGGTCTTCAGCAGCAATATTTGCATTACTTCGAGCGTTTCTTTGGCTTATTGGCACTTGAACATCATGTAACGAAAATGTAAGCTCAAAATTTTCAACAATTCGTCAAAATAGCGAGCACACTTGGACGATTATTACGACCTTAAACTGGCAAAAGCGCGCGAAAAGTTGAAATTGGAGAACGATTATTTTGATAATAAAACTGAATAATTTGTAAACGTTGTTCTTGCGTACATCTCTCCATGATGAAATTGTAAACACTACTGAATATAATGAAAAACAAATGCCAGATCATGACATATTTCAAATGGCCGAAACGTCTCTTCAAAATCATATCATCCCTATTGGAAAACTTTTTATTTGAAGTGCTTTTTAGCTAGCTCACGGTATTCTGCCTTTTGCTTTAACCAAAATGTAGAATTATTTTGAGATAAATATTCGATTTTGAGCACACTGTCCGCTGCCAGCTCACATAAATTTTGCTTAAAATTATTGGCAAGATCGGCGAACTGAACGCAGTTAGTTATGAGTGGATTTAATAACTAGCAATCACCATTATCTTCTTTTAGCTCTTTTGGAAAATTGCGGTATATTTCCTTTTATAAATTTTGCAGCGCTTCTATCATGGTAGGAATAAAGTCGCTCACCAATTCATCGGATGAAATTTCTGTTGCAATACTTTCAAAGCTTGTGAAAGAATCAAATTGTAGTTGTTTTAAAGATGTTGACCACATTACAATTTTTAAAATAAATGCTTTGATTTTATCTTTGACTGATATAATAGGTGTGTTTGTTTACGTGATATTTTGTACAAATTGTTACAAAATGTTACTGGATCCTGTTCGTTTACTTTCTCCAGCAAGTAAATTTATTTAAAGAGAGAGAAAGAGAGTCAGCAATTGACATTTGAATGTCTGAGAACTTGCAAATTCTTGCTGGATAAATTTTGTTCAGTAAAATTTTGCAAGATAAAACAGATGTTTTTACTGCTTCTTCTTACCAATTAAAAATTAAACAAAAAAGTTTTATTTGTGAAATATTATGTAGAAAGTTTTCGAAGTAATGAAAAACTAAACAAAAGTTTATTTGTATTTGTTGAACTATGTTAAATTTAAACAAAAATTGGTGTTATCTTTATTTAAACAATGGAAGAATGTGAATATAAGTACTGCTAATGCATCGTTTTTAAATCATAAAAACTTTGTATAAACATATGCATGTGTACTACGAGTAATTAGAAAGTCAATGAATTATATAAGTAAAATTTTAATTTTTAACTAATTGTAAATTATTAACTAATAATTGTATAAATCATAAAAAATAGGCAACAAATTACTTCGAAATTTTATTTAAATCGTTAATCGCAAACAGCGACCAATTTTTTCCTTTTGAATTAGCATTACTTATCAGCTGTTCAGCAAAACAACATGCAAAATCTTGCAAAATGCTGTTCGCGTACTTTTTTGCAAATTTTTATAATTAAGAGTAATTGAGAGTAAATTTGGTTTTTTTCTCTATCACAAAGCTGCTGGATAAATATTACTGGAAAAGTAAACAAACACACCTAATGTTTTCGTCTACTCGCGTTTAAGATGTTCTAATGACTAAAAATGTCTGCAATACGAGTATATGCTAATTTCAAAAGCCACTTAGGAAACAAACTTTCATATTCGGTTTCTCCTTCTTGAAAAAACATATTCAATTCCGATCTGAATTCAATTACGCTTGTCAGCATATTTCCTTTGGATAACCTCTTCACTTCTATGTGATAAAGAAGATTTTAATAGAGAGCACCTATGCCTTCACATACTGTTCGAAATAATCTTGACTGTAGAGATATTTTAATGTAATTTAAAACTTTGATGAAAGTATTAAGTACATCGCTTAAATTTGACGGTAAGAATTTGGCTGCCAAGGCTTGACGATGGAGAAAACAGTGCGTCCACTTCGCATTTGACATCATTGTTTTAAGTCCTGCTACGAATCCACTTTTATTGCCAGTAATTGCCCTAGCACCGTCAGTGCAAATATCAACACAAAGTTCCCAGTCAAAGTTGAAATCTTTGGTGCCTTCCAAAAACATTTCATACAAACACTCGCCAGTTATATTTTTCGGTAAAAATTCGGCAAAGCTGCGTAGACGTATAATCTTTATGCCAGATGAATTAATCCCGTGTGTTTGAGAAAGAACAATGGGTGGTGTTGGCTGAAGTGGTTAGCGCGTTGACTACTAAGCAAACAATGGTGTGGGGCCTGGGTTCAAACCCTGGCCAGAGCAAGTCAATCAACATCATTATTAATTTCTCTAATGTACATTAGTGAGACATTGTATTAAATGTTGTCGGACTATTTAAGTGATGAAGGCATAACACTGGTCACTAAAAAAACTGTTCCGACAGCGATTGATGATGTTCCAAGCTAATGTACAAAACATCGCCCTCCTTCGTCGGTTAGCAAAAAAATCGGCGAAGTAAAACAATTAATAAAATGCCTGCCAATACAGCTTAACAAAGTTAATGCGTCTACCTAACACCGGAGGCGCCTCAACCCTGCTATAAAAATTAACATAACGCGCAAAGCAGAGTTGTAAAAGAGTTAAGCCTTCTACATTTTCAACATCTATCTTCTCTACTCTATCCCTCTCTCTGAGTTCCGGCACAATGCACTGCATACGTAGGGGTCATCCCCTGAGTGCTGGTCCTAATTAAAAAAAAAAAAAAAAAAAATGTTAAGCGGACTAAAAATTAATCTCGTGTAAATTACCTCAATGAATAGGAAGCAAGCAGTGTCATGTTTTTGCTTTATTTTCTTTGAATTTTCTTTTTTTTATAATAATATTTTCAAACTTTGAGAGCAAAAACGTCAAGGGATCGCCAGATTTTTTGAAAATAATTTTGGGGCCGAGGCTTCAAAAAGGTTGAAAACCACTGGTATAGACTATTCTAAATGTTTTCGTTAACAATTTTAGTTGTTTAACACTATTTAAGTTGGTAATTTTATCCGCACAAAAACATAAATGTGAAAATAACGCCAAGTTCGTATCCAAAATATTTCGGCCGTAAAAAGTACTGAGATCAAAATAAGGACCAAGTTCTTGATGGGTACAATTCCATCTCATTTCTAGGCAACCTATAAGCTTGGCAATATTTTTCCAAGATTCTTTCCCATATTATAAAGGCAAAAAAATTTTGCCAAGCTTACAGGTTGCCTAGAAATGAGATGGAATTGTACCTATCAAGAACTTGCTCCTTATTTTGATCTCAGTACTTTTTACGGCCGAAATATTTTGGATAAAAACTTGGCCTTATTTTCACATTTGTGTTTTTGTGCGGCTTTCACTTCTTTTTGCTAAGTTGTTTTTGTATAAATGTTTATATGTATTGCTTATCTGGGCCTAGCTGTGTAGAAAATTTCACCTTTCTAGCTATACTAGAAGTGCCCTATACAAAGAAGAGGCATGATTGTCCCCCAGATGAAAAGTGCCCGTTAAAAAATAATTTTCGGTAATTTCTCATCACTACCTACCTGTGTACGAAATGTCAGCTTTCTAGATATACTGGAAAGGCCCCATGCAAATAAAGGAACTCTAGTCCCCCCAGGTGAAAATTGCCCGTTTAAAAGTTATTTTTGTTAATTTCTCATCAGGACCTACCTGTGTACGAAATTTCAGCTTTCTAGCTATACTAGAAGTGCCCCATAAAAAGAAGGGGAACCCTAGTCCCCCGGGTGGAAAGTGCCCGTTTTCAGATTTTTCTGGTTATTTTCTCACCAAGACCTACCTTTGTACTAAGTTTCAGCTCTCTAGCTTTACTGGAAGTGCCCAATAATATTGATGAGTCAGTGAATATGTACTAAAATATGGACTTTCACACCTTAATATCTCGGGAAGCTTTTATGGTAGAACTTTCAAATTTAACCTGTGAGGTCACCTCTGTGGGGAGACCTTATGTTTCAAGTTTCATTATATTATGATCAAGAGGAGCAAAGTTATGAGGGGGGTAAACACAGCTCGAACTGTTTCGTGTAAATATACACACTGTGTGACCGAACTTGGCCTGGCGCACAGTAGTGCGATTAATTTTTTCTTGTTATTTATATTTATCTATTCAACTAAAAATCATATTAACAAATTATAAAAATTTTCCTCTGCAGACACTCAAATTAAAAAATGCAACTGTAAACCAAAATGCAAACTTGTCAAACATCAAATATAACTTCAGACATAATACCTAAATGTATTAAAGAATTCGTAGCATCAAGGCTGACTTCAGACATACTACCGAAATATCTTAACGAATTCGATACGATAAATCTGACTTTCGAAAAAGTCGAAACCTTTTGTTTGGTGGGCTATTAAGTATATGTATGTATATTCCAATTCTATTCTTCCATCATACTTTAAAATTTATATGTATGTATGTATGTATGTATGTAGGTATGTCGCATCTATCCCTGTCGGGCTTCTATGAACTAGTTCTGAGTTAAGTTGACTTTTTGCTAACTATTTTCTACTGACTTCAAATTAACTCTGAACTGATGCAGAGATGGGTAGTCATTTGGTTTTTAATACATCTGACTTCTTCCTGATAAGTATTAAACTAACTTTTTGCTCACTCGAAACTGATGCACATATAAGCAAACATTGAACAACTAAAAATTAAAAGCAAAAAAAAAAGAAGAAAAAGAAACAAAAAAAAAAAAAAAAAAGAAATAACTATCAATACGACTGTGATTTAGTTTTCAGTTTGATTTGTGGTTTCACAATTAATTTTCAGAAAAATTAATTATTTAAAAATTCAGACCATTGACGGTTTGGAAGAAATTAATAGCAAAATAAAAGAATCAAATCGTGCTGGTTATGTAAGTATTTTGTTACTCTGTTTTGATTGGGTTAACATCGATTAAAAACAAATTAAATTAATTGAAATAAATCTTTTCAGACTCGTTGTATGTCATCTTTACTAAGAGGACAACTTCATAAATCTCTGACAGAGACTTTCTCCGTGGACCTAATTGTCGCCTGTAACGTGGATGGAATCCACGGAAAACTATCGCTGAAAAATTTTAAAAGATTTTTTGATGCTTTAATGGGTAAAGTAACATACATTTATTTTTCTTTCGAACGTGTAATCACAAATTAGTTTTCGTATCATTAATATATGCTATTCATGCTAACCAGGAAGATAATCCAGAAAAAGCTATAAGAAATGCACTTAAGTTGATAAAGAAGCGACATTTCCAAGCAATTTGCATTACCAAAAAGAAAGAATCCAAAGGAAATAATGACCATCATGAATGAAAAATTTAATTTTAAAATAAATATAATATATAAATTTATAAAAAGATATACATACATATAAAATATGTAAAAAACTGAAGTTCCTTTTATTTTATGTTCCTATTTTATGCCTATGACTGTTGGAATATCATTAATTTTTTTATAATAAAATCATTTTTACTGTAAAATTAATTAAATAATCTTAGTATTATATTGTTAATTAATTAATTAATAAATAAATATATATAAAATCATAAAATATAAGAAAAAAAATTCTTTTTTTAAATTTTAGCAATTTTACTCAAAGCTAACTTATAAAACCCAATCATTAGTTAGTTAGTTCATAGCTAACTCATAGCGCCCTCCTGATTTATGCGCCACAAACTAACTTATAAACCCCAATCATTAGCTAGTTAGTTCATAGCTAACTCATAGTGACCACTTACTTTATGCGCCACAAACTAACTAATAATAAGCTAACATATGGTTAGCTGAAACTTATGCAGAGTAAGTGAGTACTGACTCGCTCTGATGACATCAAATGTAAAACCTGAATAGCGTTTAACAAAGCAAATGAACTAGTTTTTTAGTCACCTGTGACTCAAATCTGATTGACTATAAGTATGCTTTAAGTTTACTCAAAGCCCGACAGGGATAGCATACTAACAAATACTCCTTAATGTAAGCCCGCAAATCTACTCACATACCTTCACTCGAACACTTATAAACACTGTATCCAATTCACGTCTGTGTGGCAGTGATGGATTTTGATTTTTTTGTTTTGGGCCAAATTGACAATTTAAAAGGGCCAAAATATACAGTATACATACATATGTGTTTTATTTTAAATAAATTTAAACAAATTCCATTACTCAAAAGCAACACGAAATTTTATTTCTAATAAAAATTTTATTCATCAAGACTTTTTTTTACCGTTAGACAGTCTACTTAGTTTTTTTTGTGTTTACTTGATATTGGTACTAGCCAAGGCGAATTCATAACAGGTGATCGCACTAATAAAACAAATACAACATGTAACAAAACCACAAGAATTTTGTTGTTTGTAAAATGATTGTACAATGTCAAACTCAAGAAGCAAATAGTGTATTTTGACATCCGAAAATGATGAAAATGCCAAAAAAAAGTTAACAGCTGTACTTACTAATTCACCTGTAATGAATTCGCCTTGGGTACTAGCACAAGACAGGTTTGCAAATAAAAGTAAGAAGTTTTTTCTTGACAAACAAAACAATGTTGTAAACAAAAGTAGGTTTCGAAACAAGGAGAAAATTACATTGAAAATGTACTGAACGCTTTCAGTATATTTTAAACCGTTCGAACGATTTGAAGCAGTTAGTTGAATTTTGAGCTGAAAGGGCCAAAATAGATTAGAAAGTACCACAGGGCCATCAAACATTCAAAAGTGCAACAAATGGCCCAATTGTGCCACATTTTCCATCACTGCTGTGTGGTCTGTTTAGTTATCCACTCTATACGTAAATGATAATAAAAAGAAAACAGACACTTAACCTCAATTGTTCATGTCACTTGACTAACAAGAACCCACTAACTTGGTACCATTGCTACTATAGCGACAACAGCAACAACAACAACAATCAAGAATAATAACGACAACTATAAACAAATTGAAAGTTTTTTTATTTCCATGTAAAATCATGTCATTTTCCCAAAATCATTTCATGCAAATTCCTTTTTATTTATTTAGAAATTCATTTAACATGAATTTGATTTTGGTTTTTTACTCTGATGTTTGTATCAAATTGCACAGGGCCAATGAACTTTAGCCGATTAACTTACAACAACAAAAATAAACTAATCATTTTTATTTTAAATACAACAAATAAAAGTAGTACTAAATTTAAGTATTTTAGAATTATGTACTTTGAATAAGAGTTTTGTTAAAAATTCTAATCCGAAAAGTAATTGAATTAATCCCAAAAGGGATTAAGCTGCATCTGTTCAATACTAAAAATGGCGAAAAATAAATATGAAATTGAAATGTGTGAGTGAAAATAAATTTAATTTAAATAAATATTTAAAATATTTATTCAATAGTGTTGCAGAATAAAACTGAGCGTAAATAGTCCCGATTAAGGATTAATTCAAGCATACGTTGGATTTTAGGGGGGCTATTCTGCAATTCGAATCGAAAGAAAAGTCGAACTGTTTTGTATTCGAATTGAAATACAGAGTAACTCCCCAGTAATTTCAGCTTTAAATCAAGCCGGACGCTTTTATGGACTAAAAGTTTTTTGGGTATTAATTAAACTAATTTGGGATTGAATTGTAGTCTATACTTGAATCAATGTTTTTATACTTGATTCAAACAAATCCTTACTAACCATATTTTTTTACAACGCCTGTGAGTGATTTAAGTACGTATAGTTTTTTGCAGACGAGCTAATCGGTGGGCTTGGTTAATAAAAAATTAAATTTCTCTGTATGTGTATTGAATATTGCTGTTATCATTGTAATATTTGAAAGTTATTGTTGTTGGTTTTTGTACTCATCCATAAACTTTTTATTAGTGAATTTTCACGAGCATGGATGAGGAGAATTTGCCTGGCTTTAAGTATACAGGGAAAATAATTTTATTAACAATTTATTCGTATATTATAAGTTGAAGCTGGTATACTTTGAGGTCATTGCAATGTCCAGAAAAAAAAAATTTAAATCCCACAAAATAAATAAAATTTCGGATTTTGAAAACCAGCAAGAACTTTTAAGAAAACTTAGTGCCAAATTCAGAATAATTAGTGAACTAAATTATTCAATGAAATATTATTAGTTAATCTGTTGCTATTAGCTAATTAGTGACTAGGTATACAGTTGAGACTTAATCTGTTATGGCAAATATGGGTAGACCAGAAATCGTGTGACTTTTTAAGTATAAAGAACCAATAGATATGTAGATTTGGCTAGACCCCTTTTTTCTTGCATAGTAGAGATAGAATTTATTTCGAGGAAATATTAAAATTTCTATATGTATATACGAGATATGTCAATTAGTATTGTTATGTTGTACTTGTTGTAGAATTAACACCACTTGAAAAGAAAATTCGCTCTTGTATATATAAATTAACATGAGTACATCAAAACTACTGTGGTAAGTAGCGACAAAAACGATTCGTGATCCTTGATCTCTGATTCTAACCTTAAAATTTACGCAATATGTAAAACCAAGCATATTATGGCCAATCTTTATTCGTCTTTCTTGTTCTATTTATAATTTGATTATATTTAAGTTTTTCTTTGCCTAAATATTATCAACAAAATCTTAATGTAATGAGATTGTGGCATGTACGAGTATGTATACAAAAAGCTTATGCATGCAAGTTAATCACTTTTTTACTGAGAGTTCTTTTTGTTTTTTTTTTTCTTTTTTTAAACAAGTGTATAAAATTGAAATTTATTTCTACATTTATGACAATGTCCTTTACTTGCACGTAAACATTTTTATATTCTAAAGCCCAGCAAACACATCTCATGTACAGGATGATTTAATATCGAATTCTAGTTGAAATGATAAAATTTCTTAAATTTTTTAAAGGAAAAAATTTAACTTCAACTTAAATAATAATTAAAAAAAAAAACTACGGGTAGCACTCCGGGAGTGCCGACAGAAGTGAAAACGTTTTGCGATTACAACAATACACGTGCTATTGCCAAAAAAATTATGCGTAGATATACAAATTAAACAATTATATAAATACATGCAACAAATTTAACAACTTATCAAGGCGCATGCAACAGGTGAGCTTACTAGCACAGCTGACTGAGCTCGCTTTATAGCAAATTTTCATACAAACTGATATGAAGAGAGTACATAAAAAATGCTTACAGTTTGGTACTCATAGGTCTTCCGCACACGAGTCTAATTATGCTGGCATAACATGAGAGTTTTTAGGCGAGAGGGGTGAAGAGAGCGGTTTTTCGTTGGAACAATTTTTCAACCAGCTCATACCCGCACAAGCAGCACAAAACTAATACATACACACTTACAAACATCAAATGAATACAAAAAACACTAACACACACAAAGCTGAGTACACGTATACATTTTATGCCAGATGAATTAGTCTTGTGTGTAAAAAAAAGAACAAAAATTGTGCGGCTTAAAAATTTATCTCGTGTGCGGAAGACCATACGTATTAAAACGCTTTAAATTTGTTTGTGTGTTTTGATTTGAAGCGAGTGCTTTATACCAACAAAATACATGTTGTTTTTGGATTGTTGTACCTGTTGTTGCATACCTGCTAGTTTTGCCATGCCACTTATTGTAAACGCAAATGCAACTGCAACCGAGAAGTTAACAACCTAAAAATGAAGAGAGCGCCATCTTTGTGTACTCTTCTTAATCAGTTTCGTTCAAATTGAAGAGTGCACCCTCTTTGGTACACCAAAAAATGAGTGTTTACTCATATATGGCAACATCACCCACAAGAGATGGCGCTCTCTTCATTTTGAGCGAAAAAAATTTAGGTGTTATCACTAACATCTGTAGGTTGTTAACTATACTACAAGTGTCAAATAGCGTGACGGTGTCGCGAGTTCTGTGATTTTAGCCCACCCAAAACCTCCGTACCGCGCCAATAGAAGTTTTCACTTCAAAAAAAAAAAAAAAAAAATGGAAATTCTTTAACAAATTGCGATATAAAGCTTTTCTTTCGAACTACTCGAAATGAAATTAACAGCTGGAGTTTATTAAAAGTATTTTAAAGCTTTTCTCAACGTTAACAATACGAAATCGTAATCGGCCGTTAATCGCAACCCTTAATTGCTGTCTAACTTCTTAATCGCTCAATTACTTGGAAAATTTGATACAGTGGCAAGCAAAGAATTTTTGTAAATTGTCTGCATTCATGTCTTTTTTCTAACAATAACTTCAATGAGAGCTTATCGCATCGAGAGCTTTTAAAACACAATAGTATTAGAAATAACTTTGTCTGTAAGTCAGGAAAACGTTACGTTTGAAAATGTAATACAAGATCGATTAACCTTCGGAACATACAAGGCGCTAGAAATATTATCCTACCTTGACTAAGTAGCGGCAATTTCTGCGGCGGCAGTCGAACTAAAATTATCGTCTTACAGTCGGTTATACTAAATATGATATACATATAAAGTGTTAAGTGTTTTTTTTATAAGTGAAATACATGGTGGGCTCTTTATTCGCGCTCCAAAATTTTGTCTTAAAAAAAAAAATAATTGAGCAGTGGCTCGTTCCATCGTACTGAAACCACATATCAGGTCTTGTTTCAAGAGAAGGATGTAAAAAATGTCACAACACACTGTACACCTAATAGGATGCAGTTGGCCGTTCAAATAAAAATGAGCTTCATCTTTCATTATGAGATTTTCTATAATTCTTTAATAATAAAATTATATTACTCTTGTTCTTTGTTTTTCATTCTCCAGATGTTATTTATATAATCCTAAAAAATAAATAAAACAAGTAAGAGTACACGAGTATGATCATGTTTTAACATGTTTTGTAACGTTTTGTAACATGTTTTAACCTCTTCTATCTATTTTATAAATTTAAAATAAAGTCAGCTATTTTTCATCTATAAAACTTTTATGACACAAAAATAAGATTTTCTTTTACCATTAAGTTCACATTAAATAATGCCTCTCAATCAATCAATACTACATAGATATTACTGATTCGGTAGCATTGTTATTATTTATCTAATAAAAAAAAAAAAAACATATGTTGTGTGGTAAGCAAATCTTTTCATTGGCGCTTATGCCAAATCATCAGTAGGCTTAAACCGAATTTTTAAAAATTTACAAAACCTCTTCACTTTTGCACAAACTTTTGAAAAATCATTTGAGGATTTAAAAAGATTAAAAATGCCAGGATTGGAAACTTGTCAAACATAACAAACAAATTTGTATGCGATACAAATCCGTTCTAATATTAACAGCAAACTTTTATACATCTATTCCAAGTTCAAAAATTATTATTAAATATATGGATAACTTAATACACGAATTTTGTTAACTTTAGCAATCGCTTATGAATATGAAAAACTATTAATTTTGTCACTTCCCAAAATATGGTTAAAGTCAAAAGACATACTCAGCAAAGAACAAATAAAAATAATTCTCCCATTTCTTGTACTTGCTTTGCACGCGCCTCTAGTATCAGCAATTAAAGTCGATATGTTTTATATTATAATCGATTAATTATCTATTTTAATTATTTCATTTTTAAGTTGTGAATAATTTTTACAACTATTTATTTATTCAACAGTCGTACCACTACAATTGAAGTAATTCATGTTTAAACTACACAACGTTTCTCCTCTTCATGTCGATTGCAGTTGTAAGATTAGAATAAAAAAATATCAAAATTTTTATATAAAAACTAAAGATTCTATATGGCAGAATTAGTGAATTTTAAAATGAAGTTCAAAGTGTTTTTCAACGCAGCCGTAATAAGTGGAATATTTTTTATAACTGCAGCAGCCTATAAATATGATGCTGTAACGAGAGATGAAAATATGTTTTCTCCTTGCGATTTAAAAAAGATTCACAAAAACGTTAAATCTATCCAGAATTATGGGGATTTGTCTAACTTGAAATTTGAGATGTTTATGAATGGATCGGTTCATTTTCATGGATATGCTGAAGCATTAGTTGATATTGGAGTGCAGAATAATCCTTTAAGAATTGAGATTTTTAAAAAAGGTCGTGGTAATTGGATTGACACAACAATATGAGACGTGCCGATTTCTGTAAAAGTGCTTTTGATCCAACCGAGTTTTGGCATATTTATCTGAAGAAGGTTCCCAAAGAGGATCAAAAATGCCCAATAACTGCAGGAACCAAGTTTCATTATGATACTCTGTCCGATATGGATGTGAGTCTTCCGGATCCCTTTTTGGCTGGTGATTATAAAGTACAATTTATGATTACGGACCCTGAACGACATGAAGTTGCATGTGGAAGCAACTTTATCGAACTTTATAGGAGTTAGAATGCGGTGCCATTAAAGAGTGTAAATTTTGGACAAAATTTTGTGTAATTTGTAATGCATAAAAAAAGTGAAATTGGTTCAAAAACATATAATTTAATGAAATGGGTGAAAAAGTGTTGTTATTTTTAAAAAAATTGGCTAAATAAATTATAATAATTGGAAAAGGAAACAAGTGTTGTTTTTTTTTTTGATATTTTCTTATTATTTATTATAAATAATTATTTATTGATCCTTCAGTTGTAAGTATTCAATTCTAAAATTTAAAAAAATGTCAGTATGAAAAAATATTAGTTTCAACGAATGATTTTTTGGTTGCCTTACGGCTGAGAGTAAATTGTATTTCTTCTTCTCAGACGATTGTGGGCTCTATAATTAAAAATATTGCAAACGGATTTGGGGAATAAGTACACAATTTACTACTAATCTCAAGTAAATTCAATCATCCCTTTATGAGGATGTAATCATTTTGTTGGACAAACAGCACATTTCTAGCTTTTGTGCGAAGTATATGCGGTTATAATCCTATAGATCCTGTAGTTTCTAACCTATAAGTCAATAAGAAAGTAGAAAACAATTTTAGTAAATCGGAGATGATTGAGTGATTCGTTTGAATAGATGAGAGGGTAAACGAATTTGAAGTTTTAGGTTCAGGCTGTCTTCACTCTGATCCATAATAAAGCAGATCACAATTTGGGGGTTCCAGTACCGATCGAACATTCCATGAACTATATGACATCGATTCTTTAAAACTGAAGATCAGCTTTCATTAAGCTCTAAACACGACGACAGCAGCAAAATATGAACAGCTGTATGTGCAAGAAACAAGTAATGCCAATTCAGCTTTTTTAAAATACAAGTGCCGGAAAAATCACATTTTAAAAGTATGTTCGATAATGTTAATTTTTAATTTTTTATTAAATTTTAGTCATCATATGGAACAATTTTTTACGTTTGTGTGCATAAACAAGACTTACTACAGGCATGTTCTGAAAATCACAAGATTCAAATCACACGTAATTTTCAAATCACATCTTAACAATAAAAAATATCCATGTTAACGGTATAGTTTTTGAAGTTATTTAATGATCTTGTTTATACATTAAGAATGTAAATGTGCTATTAGATTTTGTGATTTTCACTAGTTTATTTCAGGAATTTTTTGTTGTGTCAACACTGCTTTTGGTTTTGTAGCCATCAAAAATAGAAATTAAGCTAATTGTGGCTACAGCTACAACGGTAGTCGTGTAGCCTTCAAAATATTCGTGCTCATTTGAATGTGTGTATTTTATATTTGACATATTGTGGCTCTTAGCCTGATGACGTCTAAGGGTTTAGAGAATAAGGCTGCCAGTACGCCTCCAGAAGTGCAGCTTGAGATAAACATTTCTTTTAAAAATCAAGAGAGGGTTATACCGATCGTGATCGGTCCTCAAACTCCCATTAGTTCATCTTAAAGTGACACACAAATTTAGCAGATTCTTATTATAATAGAAAAAAGTAGTGAAATCATCGGTAGACTTCAACCGAATTTTAAAAAGTTACAAAACTTCTTAACTTCTGCACAAACTTTTGAAAAACCATTTGAGAATTTAAAAAATAAAAAGTGACCAGATTGGATAGTTATCAAAATACACAACAAACAAGTTTTGCATTTTTCTGATCATGTTCTAAATTTCCCATCAAACCTTTATACAACCATTCAAAGTTCATAAATGATTATTAAAATTATTGTTGGCTTAATGCACGAATTTTGGTTTTACTGAGTACTGATAATTTAGCACAAGCATACATTCAGACTAGAGGTATGCAAATGTCGTGAATTGTTCGTGTCACGCGTGACTCACACGTGAATCACGTGATTCGTGATTACAAATTGATAAAATCACGCGTGCGTGCGTGATCGTGATTCAAAAATATAATACCGTGCGTGATCGTGCGTGATTTTTTAATACAATTTTCACGCACTCTTTTTCTTCTTTTGAATTTTTGATCTTTGCTAAAATTACATCCATTGATTTAGTCATTTAGTCACATGATTGTGGATTCATACATTAAAATCTCCGATATAAATGCAGACATTCGTGTGTAGATGAATACATATCCATGTACGTTGTGCATACATACACCTTTGGAAATCTTGCGTTAACCTAAACCTAATAACACTAGTACTCCTTTTGACTTCCTTTACATAAGTATAAGTAATAAATTTAAATAACCTGCCTTGGCAGACAGTGCTAGATTTTTTATATTAAGGTTATCCTTTCTAATGCTAATTTTTCAAGCATTTCCTGAATTTTTTTGTTTAATTGATAATCTTGAAGTAAATCAAGAAATTAATTACAAAATTAAATTTTTTAGCATCTGCTAAATCTTTTATTGCAAAATTTGTATTTCACCGTGCGCGTGCGTGCAAAATTATTCCCTTCGTGCGTGAAAATACTCGATTAAATATATTGTGTTCGTGAGCGTGCGTGATCGCGAAAGTTGCAAATCATGCCGTGCGTGAGCGTGCGTGAAAAATATTTATGTTTCGTGATCGTGAGCGTACTTTTACTCACGCGCACACCTTTAATTCAGACACACACAGCAAATAAAAAATAAAAATAACTCTCCCATTTCTTGTATTTGCTCTGCACGCGCCTCTAATATAAGCAATTTAAGTTGATATTTTTTATTTTATAATCGATTAATTATCTATTTTAATTATTTAATTTTTAAGTTGTGAATAATTTTTACAACTATTTATTTATTCAACAGTCGTACCACTACAATTGAAGTAATTCATGTTTAAACTATACAACGTTTCTGCTCTTCATGTCGATTGCAGTTGTAAGATTAGAAAGAAAAAATATCAAAATTTTTATATAAAAACTAAAGATTCTATATGGCAGCTTTAGTGAATTATAAAATGAAGTTCAAGGTGTTTTTCAACGCAGCCGTAATAAGTGGAATATTTTTTATAACTGCAGCAGCCTATAAATATGATGCTGTAATGAAAGATGAAAATATGTTTTCTCCTTGCGATTTAAAAAAGATTCACAAAAACGTTAAATCTATCCAGGCATATGGGGATTTGTCTAACTTGAAATTTGAGATGTTTATGAATGGATCGGTTCATTTTCATGAATTTGCTGAATTAGTTGATATTGGAGTGCAGAATAATCCTTTAAGAATTGAGATTTTTAAAAAAAGTCGTGGTAATTGGATTGACACAACAATATGAGACGTGCTGATTTCTGTAAAAGTATGTTTGATCCAACTGAGTTTTGGCATATTTATCTGAAGGAGGTTCCCAAAGAGGATCAAAAATTTCCAATAACTACAGGAACAAAGTTTCATTTTGATACTCTGTCCGATATGGATGTGAATCTTCCGGATCCCTTTTTGGCTGGTGATTATAAAGTACAATTTATGATTACGGACCCTGAACGACATGAAGTTGCATGTGGAAGCAACTTTATCGAACTTTATAGGAGTTAAAATGCGGTGCCATTAAAGAGTGTAAATTTTGGACAAAATTTTGTGTAAATTTAAATTTAAAAGTGAAATTGGACCAAAAACATATAATTTAATGAAATGGGTTAAAAAGTGTTGTTGTTTTTAAAAAATTGGCTAAATAAATTAAAATAATTGGAAAAGGAAAAATGTGTTTTTTCTTTTTTATTTTCTTACGTTTGTTATTGATTGTTCCTTTAATGGTAGATCGACAATAAGAATTAAAATTTTTAAATTAAAAAAAAATATCAGTAGAAAAAACTATTGGTTGATTTACGACTGAGAGTAAATTGTTTTTCTCCTTCATAGACGATTGTGGCCTCTATTTATCTTTCTAGGATGTGTTTAATTAATTTGAGAATGAATTTTCTAAAAGAAAGATTTTCTTAAGGACTTTTTGTCATACCAATGATATTATTTTATTAGATTTAGAAAAGCTTTTTATATATTTATATTTTTTTATAGTTTAGGTCATAATTCTTTTTAAGTTTTGAGAGGCTGTTGTTTGGGGGTACCCGTCACTTTCGTTTGTTACCCATATCATAAGAACCCCAACAACGTATATAATTTCGCCCGGTAGGGACGCATAAAATATAATCTAATTAAATTAAGCCATCGGTTGGAGTAAAAGAGATTAAAACAAAAACAATATGAAAGAGTCTTCATAACTAAGTATGTGATTTATTTCCTTACGCATGGAATTTTATTAAATATAATTTTATTACATATAAGTGTTATATTTTTGTCTTTTTCACATACATATAATAATAAATGTTTTAAGTAAACAAAAATATGTACAAATAGCCTTTATTTCCTTTTGCCAACTGATCGCTCAATTATACTATTTAAACTATTTTCCCATACTTCATTTCATATTCCGAATAAAATTTTAAATTTTACATTTTCCATACCTGGTCCCTTCTATCCCTGAATAAAAAGCGGATTTGATCTAAAAATATTAATATTAAATGCCATTAAGTAAGTAAGTATATTCAATATATTAACAAGGCTTTGTAGCTCGAAGGGTAGCGTGTTGAAATCTAATATAAGATTCCACATTCAATACTGAGGCAGCGTCATGTGTTTATAAATTTATATTTGCGAGCGTAATATATATCACATACATACGTACATGCATATGTATGTGAATATTTATTAAAATATCGAAACCGATATTTTTTGTTGCTGATTTTCAATACGAATCGTCTTAAGGCAAAACCTTCCACATCTGTCCAAGACCCAAGTCTTCAACTCATCTGGTGGCTTCGGAAAAAGGCATTTCATGTACAGACATACGGACACGACTCATTTAACTTCCCTATCTATAAGGAAATGTGCAAATTATACACGGAATGACCAACCTAAAAATATTTATAACATATTTAGTGAAGGGTATAAAAATATTTTTATATTATTATTACGAATAAACGAAATTATTATTTGAACTGTAATAATGTATAAATGAGAAATTATTATTGTTAAGCTACGTTCACATTTATCAAATATTTGTCGAAAAAAACGTAACCAAAAAAAAAAAAATAATAAATTATTTTCTTTAATTCCAATATTTTTTTAATTTTGGGTTCGAATTTTTTAAAAACTGTATAAAAATACTCTTTTGGAGAAGGATTAATTTTATTTTATAAAATAAAAACCATGTTAAATGACACTATCCCTAAGCAAAACTATTGGTTACGTTTTTTTAGACAAATATTTGATAAATGTGAACGTAGCTTTAGGCTTAAGTTCAGTTAAGTATAACGGACTATGAGAGTTTGTTGAATATTAGTAGTAAGCAATCAGAAATGGGGAATTTCGTACCGACCAAAGTTGTTTCAATATGTAAAAATAGAATAAAAATGAATTAAATTAATTATCGTATTCTATTTCTGTTGAAAACTTTAATTAGTATCCACTTTACGAAAATTGTAAAGATGGACAATTGAACGCTGATGAGAGGTGTAGCGGCCTTGAAATCGGTGTAATGATACGTTCTGCTAATCTGATTGCACATGCTAATGTTTTTCAAATATAAAAAAAGTCATAGTAATTTGAATTTTCATTAATTCAATAAAACTGAACTTAAGCCGGGCATAGTGATTAAATTTTTAAGTCCCTATTAAATAACAATTTGTCAAATAATGAATTGTTGAGACTTCTGAAATAAATTTAATCAGTTTTATTGTTTTCAAAGACAATTAGGGCCAATAATTGACTTCATGTTTAAGTACTCATTCAGTTAATTTTCATTTGAATTTATGTTGCATTTAAGTGCTACTTTTGTTTTCCAGTCGTATGTAATTGTACTTATTTACTTGTGTTGAAAACTTGGTAGCACAACGTAATAAAAAAAAAATTCCCACAAAATTTCCCTACAGAACAGCTGACTAGAACAAATAAAGAAAAATCCAAAAAAAATATATTTTTATTTTTAATCAAAGAAATTTTTAATTTTTCAGGCTTTCAGCCGAAGGCTGCCACCTGGAAATGAAATAAGAGACACTAGAATAAAGCTCAACTTGAACAAGATAGACTTTGAAAAAAGTATAGTAAAGTTCCAACCCATTAAAAATGATAAAAAAAGCTGTAGTGTAAAACTTACATGTAATTCAGCAGATTCAATTAATGTAGAGGATCTTTAACCGGTGTGATTGCAGCTGCCGTGGTGGCAGTGAGGTCTAAGCGGTAGAAAACTCTGATGATGAGACTGTTGTTAGCCGCGAAACATCGATGTCAGTTCAACCCTCCACGCAGTCAAAAAAACTTTTTCTTTGTCTGTTTCAAGTATTAAGAGCCACTAGATTTTTCTTTCTTTCTAATTTAAATAATAATTTAATTTATAATAAAATTAAATTTAGAGAAAACCAACTTAAGCCTGAAAAATTAAAAATTTCTTTGATTAAACATCACTCAGATCGAATAAAAACTTCACAAATTTTTTTATTTTTTTTCGAATAAAAAAATTCACAACTTAATTATATTAAGAACTGCTGAATTGTTTTAAGAGAATAAAAGCAAACTCCAGAACGATTAAAAGGATAATAACGACAAAACAAGCCAAAATTGTATGCAACTTGTCAGCAACCACAAATTTTTTTAATGGCTTTGTTTTAAATAAGAAGAACAAGCAGTAAAAAAACATATAGAAATTCGTAAAACTTACGCAGTATTTAAATGCACAATGTTGGCTATTTAATGTTGACTTAATTTTGCAGTGAAAAACTTAATTTTCTATATAAATAGCATTTAAAAATAAATGACCTATAAATCTGCACTGAATTATTGGCCCATATATTATAAGAACAAATTCAGACATTTATCATGATCATTAATGGATAAATTATGACTTTATTGGACATTAAAATTTTTTTCACTCACTCTCAAACGATTTCTCATTTAGAAAAATGTTCTTTTGTAAAATTATAAATGAATTTGAAATCAAATCTATTTGTCTGCTGGGATGCTTCACTAGCAAAACAATTACACATGAGAGCGTATGAGTGATGTTGATGTTGCCATGTTTGTCAAATAATAATAATAATAATCGTAATAGTACGTCGTGTATGTTAAATATGGCTGTTTTATAAAATGAATGGGTGTTTTGCAGCAGCGTGCTGGTGGTGTATGTGTATGTCTATGTACATACATACACCCCCATTATTATGTGAGTATAAAAAAATAACTTAACTCATTTGCGTGTTTCACTGCCAAATAAAGAGTTTAAAGTTTGTATCATAAAAAACAGATAATAAATGTATATAAAGTATCACGTAATAAAATAATAATAATAATAATAATATTTACTTTGTATTATGAGGTAATTTCGGGGTTAGTGTGTATATTTTTTATAGCAGACATCATTGCGACAATTACGTATACATACATACGTATTTAATTATACAACAAACTTTCAGATTTTTCAACAGAAAAAGAAAATAATAAAAAAAGAAATTAGCTGAAATTAAATTTATAATATTTATTGTAGAGTGAAAAGTAATTTGAAAATGGCAAATTGCGTGAAATTAATATAAAGTACATGACAAACACATACCTATTTTAAGAATCAATTAAAATTCGAAAAATATTTATGCAGAAATAAAATCATAAATTTGCGAGTGCAAAAAAAAAAGGAATGATTAATTGTAAAACTTAACTTAAAAATTCTCTGCAATGTTGTTCGGGAAAATATCCAAATTGGCTGGAACAATGATCAGTTTATACTGCTAAGCACATACATAGCTCATCGTTAACTTCAGTGTAGACATTTCAATGAGAAAGTCTTCCAGGACAGTCGACTACTGTTAACACATTTCTTAAAACGGTTGATAAAATTCTTAATCATAATGGCTGTGAAAAAGCTGAATTGTAATGGAAGTATTGACGCTACTTTTGCAGCATCAATGAGAGGAGATTGCTGACACTTATAGAAGCAATAAATAGGGATGGTCATGCAAACATTTGACCATATTAGGGTACAGATGTGTTACAAATTATTGTGGAAACGTGCCTTAAGGCTTAAGCCTACAGTGCTCTTAACAGCCTCATATGAATATACCTGTTTACAAGCACACCCGGCAATACCGTAATATATACTTACTACATAAGTAAAACTGTTTGCTTAAATTATCATGATACCGCATGTTTTCATAACTATTTTACAGCTTTTATTGGCCTCAACTAAACCGATTCACACAGTTAAAACCGAACATTAAACTTTAAACGAAAAGTAACCAAGTATGAAAAGGTTTTAGTTTAATTTCTAAAATGTTAAATTAAATTTTTCCCAAAACATTTAACAACATGTTGACCATAAAAAAACGTCTTGCAACGTGAATGATAAAATTAATTTTTAGTTATTAAACATCAAATCGTTCATATGCTTTTTAATGCTGCAGCTAAAAATTTTAGCTCAAATGAATTTTTTGAAGAGATCAGCGTTGTCAACTTTGAAATTTCAAAACGCACCAAAATGGAGAAGAAAACGCGCCATTTAACAAAAACCGCTCCAAGTTCAGAATTTTTTTTTTTATTGAAAAATTTTTATTGAATTAATTTTGCGTTTTACAACATTAACTTTAGTCCAAAATTCTAATGTTGAATCAATATTCTTCCATTGCATGAAGTGCATCATTCTCCACAACTTTCAATACTAGATAATCACCCCCATCGTTAATGAGAAGTAAAATTTTTGTTCACGTGAAATTTTAATTCCACTCGTAGGGACAAATGGTATCGTGAATCTCCCGTGAAAAATTATTCCCGCTATCAGTTCTTAGTGAATGTAAAAAAAGGGAGGAAGATTAAAAAAAATAAATAAATTATAGAACTTTTTGTTCAAAAATATAGACGAACATATTTATTTTAAAGAAAACTTCAAAAATCAAAGTTAAATATTCAGTGTTGGAGCTTTAGTTTGGTTGCTCCGTTTGTTTATTGCATTCTAACTTTTATGTGGTAAAATAATTCGGCTACTTTTTGGAAAGCCAACAAAACGAAAAAATGCCAACAAATTAAAGTTCTGCAGGCAATCGGTCTGTTTATTTGCATTTTGTTGAGGAATACATCAGATTGCGCCTTATTATCAGAACTTTTCATTAAAATAAACTTTTTAAGCTTTAATATTCGAATTATAAGAAGAAATACATATAATTTCTGTTCTATTCCCCATCAAAAATAAAGTGAACAAATTAAAGGGAAAAGTGAAAAAATTCGCGGGAGAAAAATCATTCACGATAAGGGGAATTTTATTTTAGCGTGAAATAATTCACGATGAATTTTTTGGAAAAATTATTCATGATAGGGGTGAATATTTCGACATTGTATTGCTAATGGCATGATATCATATTTGTAAGGGGATAAAAAATTTTGTGCAATGTTTTGGTTGTTGATGTCGTTTGTAGCTAATTGGGCTCAAAGCTGCAATGTGTTTCCGTGTTCCGGCATGCCCAACAAGGGTGGATATTTAGGAGTGATGTCAAATTAGCAATGAAAGCGTCTTGCTTTTGTGTTATTATTTGGTCAAGGCCGAATCCGTTGCATAAACTCACATTGTGATTTCCAAATCTTTTTGTATTTCGCTTATGATCTCCTTTTTTAGACTCCATTATTGACACTAAATTTAAATATTTCTTTTGGTAAATAGAAATTTTATTAATTTTAGTGTTACAACAATTTATATAAACTGTTATGCATTTTATAAAAAACGAACAGTGATCGCTAGTCTCGAGAATACTTTGTTTTTGCTAAGCTCTTTAAAGGACCATGAAAATCTAAAAGGGACTGCAAATTTCTTATAATGAAATTTTTCATAATACAAATTATCTACAACAAGACAGTTTTACTTTGTGCATATGTTTTGATATGTCTTAAACATCATTACTGGTTGATCTTATTGTGGCCAGTAAAATTCATTGTGAAAATTTTACACTTTTGAATGAAATGGTATTGCAACAGTTGTATCTTTTTGTACAACATTTTTTTTCTCATACTGAAACAAATAATTGTGGTGAATTTTCTTTGGTGCCACCCAAAATTAAAAAAAACGCACCGAAATTTAAAAATAAAAGCGCACCACGCACGAAATGAGAAATTTTTCGCACAAAACATTTATGGGTCGATTATGGATGGCAACCGAACCACAATTGCGTTGCCAGTTGCTGAGAATTGTATTACGGATGGCAACTGGCAACTGAGAGGTGCGAGTTCCAGTTGCTATATAGTGTTTTTCTGGCAACCACAAATTTTCAGTTGCCGGCTGGTAACGCAACTAAAGTTCGGTTGCCATCCATAATTGAGCCATTAATTTTGATTTTTAACCGTTTTGTATTTCATTCAGTATTTCAATCAGTTATGAAGCGATTTGTAAGGTTTCTATTTGAAAAGGTTTGCTTGCAGTTGGATTTCACAAATTGAAAATCGGGCGCAAGTACAGGGTGTTTTTTTTAGAGTGTCACAACTTTAAGTTGGCACCACTGCTTTATTTGAGCACCCATTTCACAGTTGATAGTTGCTTTTTGTTTAGTTTGCTTTGAAATTTCATTATGAATCGACTTACACCAGAGCAATGCGTGTAAATTGTTGAAATTTTTAATCAAAATAATTGTTCTATTCGTCAAACTCATCGTGCAGCAGGCGCTACAATTGATTTACTCAAAGAAACTTTTGATGAAAAAATTATTTCACGTAATGTCCCAATTAATTGGCCACCAAGATCGTGTGATTTAACTCCATCAGATTATTTCCTTTGGGATTATCTTAAGACACTTGTCTACGTCGATAAACCATCTTTTGCAGCAATTGAACAGCTGGAAATCAACATTTGAAGCGTTATCGGCGTAATACGGCCGCAAATGCTGCGAAAAGTTGTTGAAAATTGGTGTTCCAGATTGGTGTTGTACGCGCCAGCCGTCTCGGCCACATGGCAGAAATCATAATTAAACATTAATTTCATAAAATTTTCTTTCCCATAAAGCCCGTTTCATTGATATTAAAAGAATATATTTACTTGTTTTATTATGATTTAGTGCCTGTTCGCCGATATCGAAGAAGTTCTTTCTTTCGAGCAATTACATTTGAAACAAAAACAAATTCAAAAATTTTGTTTTTGTTTCAAATGTAATTGTTCGAAAGAAAGAACTTCTTTGATTTCGGCGAACAGGCAGTTAAACTCTATAAAAACCCCTTTTAGTTACCCCCAAAATATAGATTAAATAAAAAAACTTTGCTATTTATTAACCGATTTCGAAAATTTCTTGTTTCTTGTTTGATCAGGCTCGCAAACAATCTGGGTGTATCCAATCGGTGGGAAATTTGTTTTCCTAAATTATTGTTTTTTAAAAAACTCCCCGATTTTTAGACCGACTTTCATCATAATTTTTTTTTTTTTAATTGGGACCAGCACTCAGGGTATGACCCCTACGTATGCAGTGCACTGTGCGGGAACTCAGGGAGAGGGATAGAGTAGAGAAGATAGATGTTGAAAATGTAGAAGGCTTAACTCTTTTACAACTCTGCTTTGCGCGTTATGTTAATTTTTATATCAGTTTTGAGGCGCCTCCGGTGTTAAGTAGACGCATTTACTTTGTTAAGCTGTATTTTATTGTTTTACTTCGCCGATGTTTCAGCTAACCGACGAAGGAGGGCAATGTTGTTTACATTAGCTTCGAACAGCATCAATCGCTGTCGGAACAGTTTTTTATTGACCAGTAGTGATATGCATTCATCACTTAAATATTCCGACAACAATTAATACAAAACGTTAGAGAAATTAATAATGTTGATTGACTTGCTCTGGCCAGGGATTGAACCCAGGCCCCACCAATTCATTTTTTGCTTAGTAGTCAACGCGATAACCACTTCAGCCGACTTCACCCTCTACTATGAACTAGTATGCTTGAAGCTTGGTGCAAGTTGTTATTATGACGATGTTTTTGAATTGAATTTTTTTTATAGAATTTTTTTTTTGACAAAATTACGGTATATTACAAATTTTTATTGCATAAATGTAGTTAAAGTTGTATTAAAAGTATAACAACGAAGTGTAAAATATACAAAATATATACAAAAAATTAATTAAAAATTATGTCAAACGATTTAATGTTTGTAATTCTTTTGTTAAACAGCATGCAGATTCTGCAGAAGCATGCATACGACTACATTCATATTTACATACATATGTAAGTAAAAATCAATTTAATGAAACATATTTTAATTAAGCCCGAAGTTTAATTTTACCACATGTAAGAGGGGTTAATAGTAAAAGATCTTAAAACTATACTTAACAATAGCGCGTTATAGTTCTTATGTAAAAGAAACGCATATGAGAAATAATCAGCCGATCGAAAATAATTTCAATTCCGAAAGTAGAGTTTCTAGAAAACGTAAAATTTTAATCTGTGAACAGCACAGAAAAAAATATATAATTTTTTTCACCAATTAACTCTTTACTTAAAAGTATAAAAAAATTTGATTAAATATTTAATTTCTTTAATTAAATATTTAATTGTAATAAATAATTTTTATTTATTACAATTAAAAATTTAATTAAATAAATTAAATATTTAATCAAATTTTTTTATACTTTTAAGTAAAGAGTTAATTGGTGAAAAATTTTTTTCTGTGAGGTGTATGAAATAAAAAGCATTTTGAAAAATATCGAGTTGTACCGGCTCATGATTTAGTGTGCGATATATACAGCAAAACATTTGTAAAAACTAGTTTGTTTCTGAGTTTGGAAAAAATATTTTTTTTTTAACAATATGAAAACTAATGAAATTTTTGTTGTATGATTAATTTGTTGTTGAAAATCTAAAGTGATTTTATTATGCAAAAGATCGCGCCCCGATCAATGTCGTAAAGAATACGAGAAAATGAACAGTTCTGCTGTGTAGTATGATGCATATTTGCGTTATAAAATCACTTAACAATTTCTTTCCGATTTATTTATCAATTATCCCTCGTATAAAATTTTTTAAATTTATTTGCAGCATTATGAATGTTTGTGTTTTTTTTTTTAACATCACAATTTATTACTTTATGTTGATAAATTTATTAAATATTTTTACAATCATCTCTTTACTTTTCCTTTATTTCTGCTTTTGTTATTTTAATGTAGACATTCATGGAATTTTATATTTACCTCCTGATCATAGTTTTTATATCCTTGAGCAAAAATGTTAAGGATATTTTTAAGTTTATCATTCGGTGTGTAATTTTTCACAATATTCATATGAGACCCATAAATGATATATAGTCTGGATCTTTATAGATAGGGAAGCTGAATGAGCCATGTCCGTCTGTCAGTCTGTAGGTCTGTCTGTTCGTGAAATCGGTTTTCAGCAGCCATTTGACATTTGTGCAACATATATGAACAACTACAGCAGTGTTGACAATACTAACTGGGTCCTGTTCGGAAATGCATCACTGCGCCCCATCTGATGCGTTGTACGTTCTGAAAATCAACGGATGGTAATACTGCATATGCTGTTTTGTATCAGCTGAGCAAACTAATCACACATGCGCATCAGATGCGGCGCAGTGATGTATTTCCGAATAGGCCCAGTTTATTATACCATGATGCAAACCAGCTTTTGAATTGGAAGTTGGCAGGAATGGAAATTTGTTTTTAGAAAATAAAATGAAAAATGTGGAAAAATATCAAAAAGTATAATTTTATTAAAGTATTAGAGCTAAATATTTTTTTGGTCATCCTAAATTTTCCAGTTCATTCATTTTGATGCGTCCCTATAATATCTTGGTGAAGGGTATATAAAATTCGGAATAGCCGAATATAAGCACTCTTATTTGTTTGTCATATATTTTTGTTTGTTCATATTTAATTTTCATAAAAACTTTTTGTCTTGGCCATTATTAACACCACAAATTGGCACATGGCTGCCACTGGGGATATTGTAATCATATAACAATGGTAGTTTGTCAAACACAGAATGTCTGCTTATTAGTATTCTTTTTTTTATCGAAAATAATATTAAATGGAAAGATATTTATTAAAGTTTAAAAAAATTGATTAGAGCTTAACGAATACAA
Source organism: Lypha dubia (assembly GCA_947311025.1). Lineage (NCBI taxonomy): Eukaryota > Metazoa > Arthropoda > Insecta > Diptera > Tachinidae > Lypha > Lypha dubia. Next base: position 100,406,255 of record OX371261.1, read on the forward strand.
GTTAAACCGAAGTACTAAAATTTTGTAAGATAAATTTTTAAAAGATAATAGATAAAAAAAATTCTTAGGCGCCTTTTACATATTTTGCTAAGTTTGATCAAAGTTTTATACAAAAATCATCAAAACTAAACAAAGAATAAATATTTTTATTACTGCAACTAAATTTTTTAGAGAAAATTATTTGATTGAATATCAATTATAATTGATATTCTACTACTTTACACCGAAAATTTACATTTGATAAGAGATAGATTTCCTAATGTACTTTCATCCGCTGAATTCAAAAACCAAAGTTAAATTTTTTTTTTTAATGGAACAGTTTTTGAATTATTGTATTTTTTTTATTTTTTCGACCTTTTTTCACTTGACAAATCATATCTCAAGCTAGAAATGTCCGAACAAATATGTATAATCAGATCTTTGATTGGTAAAGCGGTTCAAAATATATCGATGAAAATAGAGCACATTTTCAAAAAAATCATAGTTTACAGTGCTTTTGTGACGACGGAAAAGTACAAATCGCTTAAAAGACGTCTGATATCTCTTCATGTATGTAAAGATGATACTTCTACGTAAGAAATAAGACCAACCAGAAGAAAATCGACCTAAAAATGAAAAAGTTATAAGTAATTGAGTGAATAAATCTAAATCCCATATTTTCGGAATATATTATTTTTTTTCGATAATTTCTTTTGTTACTTTTGCCTGAGCACATCCACTGGTTTTGTTCGTCATCTCAATACCTTGCTTTGGGTACTAAGAACGACCTAATCGGACATTTCTAGCTCGAGATATGATTTGTCAAGTGAAAAAAGATCGAAAAATTACAATAATTCAAAATTTGTTCCATAAAAAAAATTTAACCTTGATTTTTTAATTCAGCGGAGGAAAATACATAAAGAAATCTATCTCTTATCAAATGTACATGAAAAAAAATTTCATTTTGTAAACTAGTGTTATTTTTCTATTATAAATTATTCGATTGATGTTTAAACAGTTATCTAATAGAAAATCAGAGAGTTATTCTACTTATTGAAAGTAGAAACCAAAAAAATTTCTGTTGAAATTTCTTCGATTAATTATAGATTAATTTTCTTTTGATTCGATGTCGAGAAGTTTTTTTTTTTTGTAGAAATTGAAAATAATGCGTTTGAAAATTATATTATCGATTGGGAATCAGAAACTTATTCTATTGAATATCACAAATTTTCTATTCAAAATTATTCGATATCCAATCGATTGGATATCACCCAGTTTTCTATAGAAAATTATTCGATTGGAAATCGGAAAATGTTTCTATTTTTATATCGGCAAATTTTCTATAGAAAATTATTCCATTTGATTCGAAAAAAAAAAATTTTTTTTAAAATTATTCGATGATTATCGATAATCTTTCTGTAGAAAATTAAAAATTATTTTTTTGAAAATCAATTTAAAAAATTTTTATATAAAATTATTCGATTAGACATAGAAAATTTTTCTAATGAAAATTATTTGATTGGGTATCGACAAGTTTTCTGCACAAAATTATTCTATTGAATATTGAATTTTTTTTTTTTTTTAAAATTACATATTCAGTTAATTATTGATTAATTTTTTATAGAAAATTATTCGCGTTGATATCGACAAATTTTCTATAGAAAATCAGAAAATTATTTTATTAAAGAACACAAATTTTCTATTTAAAATTATTCGATTGGATATTGAAAAATTTTTTAATGAAAATTAATCGATTGGTTATCACCCAGTTTTCTATAGAAAATTATTCGATTGAAAATCGGAAAATGTTTCTCTTTTATATCGACAATTTTTTTTATAGAAAAGTATTCTATTGGATATCGGCAAATTTTCTATAGAAAATTATTCGATTTGATATCGGGAAAAAATTGGAAATTATTTCTGTAGAAAATTAAAAATGATTTTTTTGAATAGTATCTATTCGAAAAAATTTTTATGAAAAATTATTCGATTTGATATCGAAAATGAAACTATTCGATTGGGTATCGACAAGTTTCCTAGAGAAAATTATTCTATTTAATATTAAAAATTTTTTTGGAAACTACATATTCGATTAATTATTGATTAATTTTTTATAGAAAATTATTTTCTTTAGAAAATTATTCGATGTAATATATAAATAATTTCCTTTTGAAATTAATCGATACGACAAGTTTTCTGCACAAAATTATTCTATTGAATATTGAATTTTTTTTTTTTTTTAAATTACATATTCAGTTAATTATTGATTAATTTTTTATAGAAAATTATTCGCGTTGATATCGACAAATTTTCTATAGAAAATCAAAAAATTATTTTATTAAAGAACACAAATTTTCTATTTAAAATTATTCGATTGGATATTGAAAAATTTTTTTATGAAAATTAATCGATTGGGTATCACCCAGTTTTCTATAGAAAACTATTCGATTGGAAATCGGAAAATGTTTCTTTTTTATATCGACAATTTTTTTTATAGAAAATTATTCTATTGGATATCGGCAAATTTTCTATAGAAAATTAATCGATTTGATATCGGGAAAAAATTGGAAATTATTTCTGTAGAAAATTAAAAATGATTTTTTTTAATATTATCTATTCGAAAAAAATTTTATGAAAAATTATTCGATTTGATATCGAAAATGAAACTATTCGATTGGGTATCGACAAGTTTCCTAGAGAAAATTATTCTATTTAATATTAAAAATTTTTTTGGAAACTACATATTCGATTAATTATTGATTAATTTTTTATAGAAAATTATTTTCTTTAGAAAATTATTCGATGTAATATATAAATAATTTCCTTTTGAAATTAATCGATACGACAAGTTTTCTGCACAAAATTATTCTATTGAATATTGAATTTTTTTTTTTTTTTAAATTACATATTCAGTTAATTATTGATTAATTTTTTATAGAAAATTATTCGCGTTGATATCGACAAATTTTCTATAGAAAATCAGAAAATTATTTTATTAAAGAACACAAATTTTCTATTTAAAATTATTCGATTGGATATTGAAAAATTTTTTAATGAAAATTAATCGATTGGTTATCACCCAGTTTTCTCTAGAAAATTATTCGATTGGAAATCGGAAAATGTTTCTCTTTTATATCGACAATTTTTTTTATAGAAAAGTATTCTATTGGATATCGGCAAATTTTCTATAGAAAATTATTCGATTTGATATCGGGAAAAAATTGGAAATTATTTCTGTAGAAAATTAAGAATGATTTTTTTGAATATTATCTATTCGAAAAAATTTTTATGAAAAATTATTCGATTTGATATCGAAAATGAAACTATTCGATTGGGTATCGACAAGTTTCCTAGAGAAAATTATTCTATTTAATATTAAAAAATTTTTTTGGAAACTACATATTCGATTAATTATTGATTAATTTTTTATAGAAAATTATTTTCTTTAGAAAATTATTCAATTTAGAGTATAAATAATTTCCTTTTGAAATTAATCGATTAATAATCGATTAATTTTCTATTGCTGTAATACATCGATTTTACAAAAACCATACGTAAAAAATATTCGATATTAAATATTTCTTCATTAAAAACTTTTCATCTCACATATTTTTGTGAAAAAATATATTTATGTATCAAATATTTTTGAGCTTAAACTTATTTTTTTCAAGCAAAAAAATTATAATATTTAATTGTATAGTTTATAATCATTTATACTACTTGAGCTGTTTTTGAAGTAAATGTTGATTCTATATTTGTCTGCTGGTTCATAAAATAAATAAAATCAGACATGTCTTTTGAAAAGAATTAAATAAATAAACAACTTTGTCTGTAAGCTCCTACAAAAGTAGCTTAACTTTTTGCAATCAATTGCACCTTGTCATTATTTCGATATCAAGTTAATAAATAGTTGGAAAAAGTTTCTTTCAATTAAATTTTCTTTTCTTGTATTAAATACTGAAAATTGATGGGAGAAGAAAAGAGTAAAATTGTTGAGGAAGATTGTTTGCTTTGAAAAAATTTATGAATGTGTGCAAAAAAAGGAGTTTTTTCTATATTTTATAGAAATAATTTTCAAAAGATAAGTTTATAGTTACCGACTGCAGTCGAATGGCAATAAAAAAATAATTTTCTTTCACGTTTCGCTGAGAAATCATTTGCGAGCGTGTGATAATTTACTGCATGACTTTCAATTTATTTTTAATAGTTTTCTTAGCCATCATTTTTCCACCGTGTTTTTTTTTTATCTCTTTCACATATCCTTTCTTATATTTTTCTTTGCATTGTGACTTACATAGAAGATGGTGTGTGTGCAAGTTTGATTTGGAAAAAGTTTAAAAAAGAATTAAATATTTGTATTGCTTTCAAGCTCTTAAGAAAGACCTATAAAAATTACTACGAATTTTAAAGTGAAGTTTGTTTTAAAATGAAATAAAGAAATGGTAGAACAAAGTTTATAATTTAATTAAGAGAAGTGGCAGATATGCTGGCAGCTTCGTTAGCAAAAGAAGTAAGAGATTCATTTACATTTAATTTTGCAATAGAACTATTATGCCGAATATTTTCTTAACTCTGCCAGAAACTCCTAGAAATTGTTTCAGAAAAATCGAAAAATTTCCGGAGAGTATTTGAAATCACATGTGATTTGAATCTTGTGATATTAAGAGTTTGCATAAAAATTTTCATTTAGTGTTCTCAGCTTAAGTGACTTGTCCCCAAATCGGCGATTTATTTTCGTTGTGGTTGATTTGGGAATCAGGGGATTTTTCCTTTCTTTTTGGGATAAAATGATATGGAATTTTTTTGTTTTTGGAAAAGAAAATGTAAATTCGTGTGAAAAATTAAAGTTAAAGCAAAAACTATATTTTCGTATTTCATTTTTGTTTTCTACATAAATTTTAATAAGACACTCTCGTTTCGTTTTATAAAAACATGCAGTAAAAACAAAATTTTTGTTCGTTGCGAAAATCTAATCAAACCCATTTAAAAATTCAAAAAGAAATTGACAATGAAATTTTCTACAAGCTCCATTTGTAGAAAGTAATAAAAAAATTGCATACTTTTAGTAGCGTTAGTAAAATGAACTTTGTATGTTATTAAAAAAAGCTTAGTATGAGCTTTGCTAATAAAATTAGTTTAAACAAACATCAAGTGTAAAAAATATCCTGGTAAAAAGATGTAAATTTCCATTTAACATTTTTGTAAAACACCGTCCATATCAAATGAATGTAATTTTTTTTACATTTTTCCAAACTCTGAAGTGAATACCCTTGATATTTTACTTAAAAAAACCAATGATTTCTTATTCATTCGGATATTGAATTTTTAAATCAATATCGATCTGAGAGCAATAACAAATGGAATAAATTTTCGATATAAATGATAAATACCCATAATTTTCATTTATCATCATGATATTCAAGGCTTTGCTGAATTAATGTTATGGCTCAGGTGTATTCAAACACTCAGACATTAAAAATCTATTGTTAATATCATTGAACTTAACCAATCTATAGGAATGACAAACTAATAATAATATATTAAAGTTTATCTATATTATGGAACAAAAGTTATTCATGCACAAAGAGACACTTCTCTTCCCCACCGAAATTAATTTAAACATGTATAATGAAATTTTAATAAATAAGAAAAATATTGGGGCGAGAAGAGGACTTTAACAAATCTAAAAGAACTATTCAAACATAAATTCCATACAAACTTTATTTGCACCCCAAAAAACAGGTAAATTTATTTTATTTTATTTTCGTCCTTTTATTTTTCATTAATCATTTCCGACTTTTGTTCACTCTTTAAGTGCCCAGACTGTTGTTTTTAGCATTTTTACATTAGTTTGTTATGGTTTTTCATTTATTCGATCAAGTCTGCAAATAAGTATCAAGTTGAATAAAATCATCAACAAACTGCAACTAATTTTGTTAAAGAAATATCTAATAGAAAAATATTTCCTCGGACAAGTTGTTAAACACATCCTTTAAGGAAACATTTAGACATTTAAAAAAGATTTATATGTATAAACTAATTCAGCAATATGTTAAGAGAAAGGAAAATTAGCGGAAGAAATTATGTTTTTATGTACGGTATGAAATATGTGCGTACAAGAGATCTGTAATGAATAGTTTTTTCACATAATCACAACAAATTTAATTTATAAGTCAGACATCTGCAATAAGTATGATCGAGCCTACTTATTACCTAACGTTGAATTTTAAGAACAACACAAACATGTCTCATGTCTCAAAGGAAGCATTCAAGTGCCTCGGCTTTTTACGACGCTGTAGGACATACTTCACTCCATCTGATCTCCTTAATATTTATACGACCGTTATCCGACCTAAAATGGAATACAACTCTCATGTATGGGCCGGTGCTTCAAAATCTATTTTGAAGTTACTCGACTGCGTACAGGATAGGGCGAAGAAGCTTATCGGTGATAGTACGGTAGCCAACTCTATTGACTCACTGGAGCATCGACGCAATGTTGGGTGTGTTTCATTGTTCTATCGCTACTACAACGGAATGTGTTCTAATGAAATCAGGGAACTTGTTCCTGAAACCCACCACTTTTCACGTACAACACGCTCTTCATCAAGGGCAGATCCCTTTGTGGTCGATATGTCAGTGAACCGCACCACGCATTACAGGGGGAATTCGTACTTTATCCGAACTGTTCGTATGTGGAATAAACTCCCCGCAGAAGTCTTTGCTGCCACTTTCAGTGTGTTAGGGTGCAAATCGAATGTCCGCAAACACCACTCCCTTTATCCTCCTTCCCAAAACCTATTTTCCTAGTTCCGGCATAATGCCATGCATACGTAGGGGTCATCCCCTGAGTGGTCGTCCTAATTAAAAAAAAAAAAAAAACTAACAACACTTTGCCTTCGATGCAAAATCAGTTTAATACACTCAACGACACAGTCAGAACATTCATGTTCGCACAAAACAACAATTGAGTAAAAGTGAATGTTTGAAACGAACGGTTGCATAAACAAGTGTTTTTTGTTTTTGAACGAAAACGATTTTATCATAAAAATCAATGTGCATATTAAGTATGCCGGAATATTAAGAACTTGTTGCAGATGTCTGTTATAAGTATAGGTTGCAATACGAACCGATTTAACTCTATTTTATTTGTAGGAGCAGCACTCAGGGTATGATTCCAACTTATGTGAAATGAATTGTGCCAGAACTTAAGGAAAGAGATTGGGTAGAGAAAATAGATTTTAAAAATGTAAAAGACTTAATTCTTTTACAACTCTGCTATTACGTTTTTGGTTAATCTTTATAGCAGTATTAATTAAGTTGGCTCATTAATTTTCTAAAGCTGTATAAATGAGCACGCATTTTATTAATTGTTTTTATTTCGCCGCGTTTCTGCCCACTTAAACAGTCCAACAATATGTAATACAATGCCACTCTAATGCAGATTAGAAAATTTTATCATGTTGATTGACTTCCTCTGACCAGGTAATAAAACTACGTGCTTTTAATAAAAATTTTACACTCAAAACCTGCGCTTGCCTTGTGGAAACAGCACCTTAATTCTACTCACTCATCTCGTCTAAATATATATTGTTCTTTCTTTGTTAAACGTTAGCAATAAGTGGTTTAAAGTCTTACTATTTAGTTCTTTATGACGTCTAGCCAAGTTTTGAACCCAAAATAAAATTATTTACATCCAGAAACGGATGATTGCGTCGTTCTTTTGCTAGACTAGTTGTTATTTATTTAGTAATAAAATTTAACTAGAAAATATATTTAATACTATAAAAATGATCACTTAATTATGAAATGAATTCTTAATGAAATTTTAATTACTCTCAAAAGGTTTTCATTCAAAGTGTTTTGTGTTTTTAAAAGCCAGGGCCCAAATCGTTACATCCGTGAACGTACAACTCGTCACGTAATTTCCCATACAATTATACAGTTATTACGTGATGAGACCTACGTTCACGGATGTAACGATTTGGGCCCAGGCTTTTTATACTTTGTTGTGTCATTTGTCAAGAGATTTTACTGAAGGCGTTAAATTACAGTTTTAAAATTTAAAAACCAAGGTTTTATTCTTAGAATAACAAAACAAATCTATCAATTTAGAACATAATGACATCCGTATTCTATAACTATTACAAGGAATGGCAGTAGAAGAATAAAACTACAACAGATTATAATCTAATTTCCTAGAAACATTAATTTAATTTAATTTGATGATGAAATACTAAACACAGCAGTGCTCTATTGAGTTTAATTTGCAAGTCAAGAAGAAAAAAAAAAGCAAACAAACAAAGAAATATTTAATGAACTAAAATCAAAGCACATGAATATATTTCCGATGAAACATCAATAAAATTAGCTGAAATGAGAGGGTGGATCTTTTGTCTGCATTTTCTGGGAATTTGCGTTTTTTTTTTGCTGTTTATGAATGAACTGATGACATTTTAATAAAAGAACACAATCGTTTCGATTAATTCATTTTAATTAAGTCTCTTCTAAAATTTATTGCATTTAAAGTTAAACTTTTTCGCCAAGACAAAAGGAAATTAAAGTAAACAAAAAATAAACAACACAACAACAGTTTTCTGCAAATTCTTTTTAAAAACATAAAAAAATTGTACTTGTTTCTATGGAAAAGTCAGTAAAAGATTTGGAATGTTAAATATTTAGCTTTTGAAGAGTTGACTAAAAGGTTTGAGGTTGACAGTGCGCGCCAATGTTTATTGTAGACACATTTTCTTACAAAATACCCGCCACCGCCAAATGATTGACATTTCAACAAATAACAAAAAAAAAAAAAACTTAGCTAATGAAATGCTTTTATGATGATTTTCTGAAAATTGTGTTGATAGAAGCAAAAAAATAAATTTATTTATAAAAATGTTGTCACTATTTGATATTTGTTAGATGGCTGACAATTGAGTTGATGATGGCTGATGCTGTCATTAGAGTTAAATGAATTGGTTGTATTAAAGTAAATGGCACGATTAATTGTGTATAATATGCAAACATTTTGTAAGAATAAAATAAAAACTCCAAAAAATCAGACCCAGGGAGAAAAATCCTATTTACCAGCGAGATTGCTAAAATTCTAAAAAGTTTTGGTCAAAGTGTCTTTAAAAAAAAAACAATAAAAGGAATACAATTTTAAGTTGATATTGAACTGCACATTGAACCTGCTTAGTTCTTTTTAATTTGGCATCAGTGAGGTGAAATAAATTTACTGAAAGCGTAGAGTTTTTAGTAGTGATCACAGACATCGGCCTAAAAAAACATCCCCATAAACCGACCATCAACAAAATAATTTTAATATTTGTTAATATTTATACAGGCTAAAGTTCGTAAATGTTTATAATCAGAGAAATATTAGGTAGACATTGTTAACATATTTCGAGCAGCAAAGGAAAAATTTAGATACCATCCAACACCAGGAGTTATTTGGTGAAATTTAAATAAAAAATCGAGCCATAACTTGCGTAACATCATGTTGTAGTGCATATACAGTAAACCTCCCTAAGGTATGCTTTGATATTTTTGTCAAACATATATAATATAACGGGAAAAATGCCGCTATATTACGTATTACAGTTTTTGCCGCCTACAATTTGGGGGCGAATGTTTAAAAGAGGAATCCTATAGAAAATAAAAAAAAATATTCTCAAAAAGGTCGCAATCAAAGTCCAAAGTACTTTCATAAAATAATATGTTTTGCAAAAAGTACCTTTTGAAAAGATGTCCTTTTCAAGTATACATTTCCAACAATATCGTTTAAGAAAGTACATATCCCTTTTAAAAAGCCAGCTTTTGAAAATATATCTTTGAAGAGACAATTTTCCAGAATATATCCTTTAAAAGGTAACATTTGAAAAAATACGTTTTAATAATTAAATTGTTTAAAATTAAATACTTTTTGAGAAACACCATGAAAAATCTTCTTTAAAAAATTTTCATTATATGTATTAACTAAAGTACCTTTAAAAAAGTACCAGCATTTAAGGGATGATGCCTACTTTTGCAATACCTTGTGCCAGAAGTAAAAGATTATCTTCCTTACAAAAAGAAAAAAAATCTCTTTAAGAAAAACTTTAAAAAAGTACCTTAACAAAAAAGTACCTTATAAAAAAAAGGAATAAAAAAATGTCTTGTAAATTAAAATATAAATATATTTTTATATTTCTAATTTAAAAAGAAGCTCATTCTGAAACAGTATTTTTTTTTTTCATAAAAAATACATTCTTTGTACATTTAAAAAAAATTACATTAAGAAGAACTTTTTTTAGAAAGTAGCCTTTTAAAATAATGTTGAGCCACTGCTAACTCTTATAAAATAAAAGACTTCTGTCTTGGTTAAAGTTTCAGCAATGACTGCCTTGCTTTATTCTTATATTCTTATTATATATCTTATGTATAATACTTATTACCTAGTTGTATCATATAGTAGTTAAAGCTAGGGTTGTACTAATAAGTAAGGTATATTTATATTAATGCAGGGCTGGCACTACAATAATGTAGTTTTAAATAAAAGTACTTTTTTGAAAAAAATATATATAGAAAGTAGCTGATATAAAAGCACCCTTTTTTAAAAAAGTACCTTCTTAAGAAAATAACCTTGATAAAAAAAGTAATTTTGTACATTTTTTTTAAAGTATAATTTTTAAAAGTAAGTACTTAATAAATAACTTTATAAAAAAATATTTTTATTAAAAATATAAATTTTTTAAAAAAGTAAAAAAAACCTTTTTTAAAAACAGGACCATTTAAAAAATTTTTTCAATGAAGTACTGTTTAAAAATAGTTCTGTTTTAAAAAAAGTACCTATTTAAAGAAATACATTTTTATAAAAGGATCGCTTTAAGAAAAATAATTAAAAAACACATATTTCATGGGGTAACTTATTAAATAAAATAAGCATTTTTTTAAAATAAGTGTTTTTATAATAAAATATCCTTTTAGTAGAAGTATGGCTTTGACTTTATTTCTTTTAAAGAAGTCCCTATTTAAGAAATTAACTTAAAAAAAGTACGTTTTTAAGAAAAAGCTTTTCAAAGATATAAAATTTTTTTAAAAAAGATGTGTTTTTAATACAATGAGTTTCTGAAACAAACAATGCTCTTAAGAAATACATCTAATAAAATGTTGGTTTTGAATAATCTCTGAAAATTTTATTTTTTTACATAAATTACTTGATTATAAACCAAATAAGAAAGTAATGTAAAATTTTAATGAAAATAGCACATTTTGAAACAATATTTTTAAGAAAACAGAAGCAGCGAAAAAGTTTCATTATGTAAAATGTATAAAAAAGTGCATTTAGAAAATCATATTTTTCCAAAAAGTATTTTTCTTTTAAATAATGTTGTAACCAATGGAAATATGTATTTTTTTATACACTCGTATCGCTGCCAAAGCAAGTGGTTTTCAAAAAATACACAATCCAAAACTTTCTGCAGCAAAAAATGTATCACTTAAAAAAATAGTATTAAAAAGGGAACATTTACAAAAAAATTAAATCATTTAAAAAAGTTAAACAAAATTTAGCCAAAAATCTACAATTTTGTTAACCTTTGGTCTTGTTAAAAAAAAAAAATATTAAAAATGTGGGTTAATTTTGATATATTTAGAAAAAACAAATTGCCAGCTACAGCTAACAATACTATTTGTTATTTGTGCATGCTGCTGTTCCTATTTTTTGTTCTACTTTCGGTGTAAATCAAAAAGAAACGTTTTTCGCTTGTAGAATCGTTCCATGACTTATTACAGCTTTTATTCGTATTTGCATAATTTATGATTATGGCCTGAATTCAGGTTAACTACAAAAAAAAAAAAATGGTAGAAACCACAAAACTTAACGATTCTTATTGTAACGCAAATAATATATATTTTTCTGAGCAGAATATTATTCGGTTTAAAGGATTGAATTTCTCTGGTAGAATAGGCGAAAAAATAATAAAATATATAAAATGCTTGCTTGCAGAAAACCTTTCAAAATAGAATTTTCTATGCCACATTACATTTGGCAGATTTGTGTGCATGGTGTCTTTTCTGCAAGATTAAGAAGTAAAATTTGCAAGATTTGCAAGTAAAGAAAAAATAACTATAGAATTGTTATTTTCGGCCATTAACATTTTATTGTGCTCGATTACTGTTTGAAACATTAATGCTGCATTTTGATTTTCAAGTCGCAAAGGGTTTGTTTCTACTGGCCAATTATATGAAAAAATAATGTAAATAAGTATAGGGAACATTGTATACGTTGCTGCAAAACAATAGTGAAGAAGGAAAATTTAAAAATTAAAAATCATTTAAAATAAAAGTGTTATAACATCTATAATTGAGCCGTTTATTTTGAAAGTGGCATAAGTCACTTTTTTTCTTGATTGCAAATGTTTTACAAATAAAAAGATACCGTTCAATTTTAATTAGTGTTGCCATTAAATAGATTTTTTTGAAAAGTGACTTATGCTACGATTATGCACACGATATGTGCGCACAGCCCCTTATGAGCTATTGTCAGTTCAGAATTTTTATATGTAGATACCTTTCAAAAGGCCTCAATACTTTTTAATTTTACCACTGAGATCTTTTTCTATTAACAGGAATATTTTTATCGTCTAACCACATACTTTTATCGCAATTACTTGTGTGAATCAAAACTAAACGATTAAAATTTAAATATTAAAAAAATATTTTATATTATTATTACGAATAAACGTAGTTATTATTTGAACTGTATACATTATGTGTAAAAGAGAAACTATTATTATTAGACTTACGTTCAGTTTTATTGAATTATTAAAAATTCAAATTACAAAGCTTACTAAGATTAGCCGAACGTATCAGTATACCGATTTCAAGGACTAGGAGTATTTGTTGAATATTAGTAGGGAGCAATTAGACATGGGGAATTTCGTACAAACCAAAATTGTTTAAATATGTAAAAATGGAATAAAAAGGAATTATAACAATTCTCGTAATCTATTTCGGTTGAAAACTTGGTTAAACAGTTGATATTCTTTGCCAATTAGTATCCACTTTACATCAATTGTAAAAATGGACAAACAAACGCTGATGAGAGGTGTAGTAATAGTAATTTGAATTTTCATTAATTCAACAAAACTGAACTTAAGCCGATGACAATTCAAGATAAAAACCTGTATCAAAATTTTAGTATACAAAATAAAAAACAAATCTCTAAAACTCATGTATGGGTTGTGCATGCATGAGTTATACCTGTTAATGTAGTAGTAGCAACTTTAAATGCTTATAACTCACGAAATACTGAGCCAGCAAAAAACCCACAATGCCTCGTTCTCTTCTGTGAAAAAATTTAGTTTAATTTGGTATAGCTTTTGCAAAAATCGGTTGTACAATGTGCGCATAAAGTCCAGCACAAAAAACTTTGTTGCCTATTAATTTTATAGATATGTAAATTTTTACTACAATTTTTATTATGGCGATTTACAATAGCAAAGTTCCAATTAGATGGAACAATTCAACTGCCACAGAACTAAATTCTAAATGAATTGGATGCACGAAATACTTTGTTATTTATCTTTCCACAATTGTGGTATTCACACTGTAGTCATAAAATAATAGCACACTAAAATATGACAAGTGTGAACACCTCATCATAATTTAGTGTGCTATGTCATAATTGTGCCAACTGATAAAAACAAAAACATTTAACTACACTCCATTTTTTTAGTCAGAGTAGTGCGCAAACGTTTGCATTTTTGCTTAAATGAAAATATTTTTTAATTCAGTCTAACTTTTTAATAAAGAAAATAATAAATTACCTGTAAAATCTTCTAAAATGTCCCTTATCAATTAAAATTTTCAAATTGTTTTTTTATCTATATGAGCTGAAGTATTTTTTTGGACGGCAGAAAGTGGAAAAACGTTCACAAGCAGCCAGCAGGTAACTTAAGCACGATGGCCACGTATCAAATTGGCTTGACAAATCAAGGTTTTTCGATTGTGTTATATAAAAATATAAGGTAATTGATATTACAAATGTTAATAAATAAAATTAGGAAAATTTTGTACGCAAAAAATATTTTGCGAACCAAAAACATCACACGTTCATAACAGTGTAGCCAGGTGTGGTGATTGTGATTTGGTGATTTTTCATTTTCAGTATACTTATTATCAATTTGGCTTTATTTTACCATTTTCTTTCGTATATTTACAAATATGTTTATGAATCTTGGCGTTTTTCTTCACTATATTTCGATTATTTCAAGGCGATGGGTATTGAGGATGTTGGTTTTTAAAACCAGAATTTATTGAATTCGATATTGCCAAAATTTATGTACTAATTGACGATAAGGAAAGTAATTTGGTTGTTGCTGAAATTGATGTTGGCATAGAATGTTCAAAGGAATTAGAACCAAAAGGATTTGAAACAAATTTTTTTTAGAATATTTAACTGTACTAGCAAAATAAATGTTTTAAATATTCACTGCGAGTAGGGACAATTTTGAGTTATTTATAAATTTACAACTCGAAAGCATAGAAAAAACAAGAAATTAGATTCCGTGTATGGAGTTTTAAGATATTCCATTAAGCGTATACGAATGCATTAACTTAAATAGAATTAATAAATTTATAATAATAAAATTAATTAAAATAATAATAATAATAATAAAATTAATTAAAAAAATAGTTTTTTATTATGCTTAATATACATATAATTGTTGGGGACAAAAGTGGGGATTTCCAGTTTTAAAATGGGGATTTTTGGGGATAAAACTCTTTAATTTGGTGACATTAGACAATATTTACCTGGCTATACTGGTTCATAACCTTCAAAAACAATTTTGAAATTAAATTTGATGGTATGAATTTGGCACGTTGCTGTGTTAAGCAAAACGAAATTTTACTAACACATATGTACATACATGTAATTTGTCAAGCCAATTTGAATGTGGCCATCGCGCTTTACGCAAACGCATATTTTTATTCTTCTTTTAAGTAGCGGCGTCGTGTTGTAAATATTATCGTCGGCTCGACTAAAGCTAAGTTTAGACGATATGTTGAATCAGCATATTTATGCTGAAAAATTTGTTACAACTGCCAGCATATCGTGTAAACGCAAAATTTTTTCAGCATACGCATGTTTGACAACGTTTGTTAGGTTTATGTTGACAATAGAAACAAACGTATGTTGGTAATTTTAGCATATCGTCTGAACAGCATATTTTTAGTGCTTGACAAATTTCCTGTATATGCTGACAGATATGTTGTTTGTTGAAAATGTTATTTAAACTTTTCAACATATGCCAAATTTTTATGCATATGTGTCGAATGGCTTAGCCGAGCCGCCGTTAGTTTCTTTTTAGTGTAAATAAAATTCGTGTCGAAAATGTGCATTAAAGCACACACATACCAAAATAAAATGAAATTTAGTTGAAATTTAAGCAATGCGTAACTCTCAAATCAAAAAATAATAAATGGTTTGAAAATTTACAATCAACGGCAAGGCGATTTAATTAGCTCACAGCCGGATTTTAGCTGACGTCGCATTTTTGTTTTCAACGGCGGCAAGCGTGCAAATTAATGGGCATAAGTATTCGAACGTCAGTGGAGTATGTAAACAGTAAACAATAAATTATAAAACACTTTCTTATTTGCTTTCCTTTTTTTTTCTGTTTTATTTTATTTCTTGGTAAGTTCTGCAATATTTTACTTTTATTTTGTACAATAATAGTACTATTTTTCTAATTTCATAAACAAATGCTCATATATGAAGCATATTAATTACCATATAAATTTCAACATATCGTATAAACACAAAAATCGTATGCTAACTTTTATGTTGACATTCCATTTGCTGATATATGCTGACATTAAAAAATTTGGTAGTTTCAGAATATGGTGTAAACACCTAACATATGATATATGTTGACATAGGAATTTGCTGCTACTTTTAATCAAATGGGTGTCAGCATATACATATATGCTTATTCAACATATCATCTAAACTTAGCTTAAGGTTTCTACTGTTATTTTATGACAACCCATAAACATACTTCAAAAAGTCTTATTATCATATGACTTTTTTGTTAGGCACACAACAACAATTTTTTAAACTATTGTAAAATAATAAGAAATTATAACAATCTGACTGATATGACTACAGTGTGAACATCCCAAATATTTAATTTATTTAAATTCATACATATGTGCACACATAAGCATTTTCCAACATCGCGGAAATATCAATTATTGTCTGAAAATATCAGCATAAACATTAAAACATAACACTTCATTCAGTCCAGTCATTTTAACTCGTACTTCTGCCTTATATTCACCAGCTAAAGTTGGATCCGGTAAATGTATATTCATATCTGACAAGCTATCAACTTTAAAAACATTTCCCTTTACAAACGGGCATTTTCTATCTTCGGCCGGAACGTCTTTCACATAAACACTCCAGTATTCCAAAGGATCAAAAAGAGTTTTACAAACATCTTTACGCTTCATATTATAAATAGTATCAACCCAGTTACCACGACTTTTCTTGTATAGCTGTATTAAACTTTCATTATCCAACGTTAGAATGTCTCTTGTAACAACTATTATTCCATGAATATAAACTGAACCATTTATTAAAGACTCAAAATTAACATCAGATAAGTCCACATAACTGTCGAGAAAATTAACGTTCTCATCGTCACAAGGTGAAAATACATCCTCGTCTCTAAGTGCCACATTATATCGATAAGCAGATGTAAGTATTAGAAGTAGTTGAATTATAACAGCTGCATTTAAAATAACTTTGAAAATCATTTTGAATTTTTAATTCTGATTCTTTGAAGAGATTTGTTTTTATTTTTATACTAAAATTTTGATACCGGTTTTTATCTTGACTTGTCATCGATAATCGTGATATCAGTTTTAATAACATCAAATAAGTAGTTGTAAATCATAATTATAAGTTGTGAATTAAGAAAAACATTATTTTTAAAATTTAGATTTTAATCGTCAAAAGTTTAGTTTAGATTCAAACGAATAATTGCGATAAAAGTAGGTGGTTAGACGACGCAAATATTCGTGTTAATCGAAAAAGTTCCCAGTGATAAAATAAAAAAGTATTGAGGCCTTCTGACATGTATCTATAAAACTTTCATTGAATCGTGTTCTTCTGACTTTTACTTTTGGAAATTATTGTAAAAACAATTTAATTGAGTGCTTCTTTAAAAGGTGTATAAATTATGCCTCTTAAGGCCAATTTTAAAGATTTTATAGGAACGATCTATTGAAAAGACTTCTTGTCTCCTTTCGTTATAATTTCCTTTTAATAAAAACGAGTTGGGAAATTTTATCCAATCCATATGCCTTCCAAAAGTAATTTTTCGGAGAAACATAAAAATGAAAACTAAATGAAAATAGTGTGTTAAGCAGCACTTAAAGAAGTCATAAACTGTGAAGGTAATTTTAATTTTAACACTGAACATTTATTACCACACTAATACAAATGTAAATTCACAAATTATCACATCACACTCTTTTTCCGGTGGGGGTTAAAAGAGGATCACACTATTGTAATTGCAAAAAAAAAACTTCACACGCGACATACATGCTTCTCTAATTACAAGGTTAGCGTGATGTGGTAGCTGATATCTGGCACAGCTTCGCTAATAGCTCAGTTGTGTGTAGAACAAGATCATGGGAGATGAGCCAACATCACTTTTATAGATAATTGAAAAAAAAAAACAACAAATATTGACGTATCATACTTATGACACGTGTAACAATTTTTCAGTTGAAAAAAATGCAATACTTACGTCCAGAGATGGCACTAACAACAAGTACATGCCATCACCTGAATCCCGAAAAGTCGTAAGTGACAAAAATTTCTAAATGTACTTTTTGACAGGTAATGATGGATGTAATTAACAAGGATACATTCTTTCTTTAAATTGTACACGTATATTTTACTAACAGAACTTAAATGTGTAATTGGATAGAAATATTACTAAGTTTATAAAGTATTTGGCTTCTTCCGTAAAGAAATAAAGTACAGTTATGGCCTTCTAGATTTTTGGTGACGATATGTGTATATTTATTTAAACAACCAAACAAGCAAACGTGTTCAAAGAAAAATATTTTTTAAATCAGACCGTAAACAGAAAGTTGTGCAGTATACAATATTTTATTTTGTGGAGAGGGGAGGCACTGCAACATGCTCAGGATTTAATGAAATTATGGAACCAAACTGCAACCAGTCTCTAAAATTGCCTTTACGAAGCTCTGTAGAAGTTTTGAAGAAGCACTCAAACGAATTCCTTTTACAATAATTTTCAAAAATTAAAGTCAGACAGAAAAAAGTACCGCACAAGTGTATAAGTGTGTAGCAGCGGCATTTGTGGATTCAATGGTAGTTTTATAGATACCTTCCAGAAGACCACAATAGTTTTTTTGGTTTTACCACTGGGCGCTTTTCGATTAAATATTTGCGTCGTCTAACCACCTACTTTTATCGCAATTATTCGTTTGAATCTAAACTAAACTTTTGACGATTAAAATCTAAATTTTCAAAATATTGTTTTTCTTAATTCACAACTTATAATTATGATTTACAACTATTAATTTGATGTTATTAAAACTAATATCACGATTATCGATGACAATTCCAGATAAAAACTCGTGTCAAAATTTTAGTATAAAAATAAAAAACAAATCTCTTCAAAGAATCAGAATTAAAAATTCAAAATGATTTTCAAAGTTATTTTAAACGCAGCTGTTATAATTCAACTACTTGCAACACTTGCATCTGCTTATCGATATGGTGTGGCAATTAGAGACGAGGATATATTTTCACCTTGTGACGGTGAGAACTTTAAATTTATCGACAGTTATATGGACTTATCTGAGATGCATTTTGAGTCCTTAATAAATGGTTCAGTTTATGTTCATGGAAAAGTTGTTACAACAAGAGACTTGATAACGTTAGATAATGAAGCCACGGTACAGATATACAAGAAAAGTCGTGGTAACTGGGTTGATACTATTTATAATATGAAGCGTAAAGATGCTTGTAAATCTATTTTTGATCCATTGGAATATTGGAGTGTTTATGTGAAAGACATTCCCGCAGAAGACAAAAAATGTCCGTTTAAAGATGGAAATATTTATAATTTTAATACCATGTCAGATATGAACTTACATATACCGAATCCAACTTTAGCTGGTGAATACAAAGCAGAAATACGAGTAAAGATGACAGCACTGAATGAAGTTTTATGTGCAAATATTTATGGCGAAATTTTCAGACAATAGTGGATATTTCCGCAATGTTGTGAAAGGCTTATGTGTGCACATACATATTTCTATCTAATTACACATTTAAGTTCTGTTAGTAAAATATACGTGTACAATTTAAAGAAAGAATGTATCCTTGTTAATTACATCCATCATTACCTGTCAAAAAGTACATTTAGAAATTTTTGTCACTTACGACTTTTCGGGATTCAGGTGATGGCATGTACTTGTTGTTAGTGCCATCTCTGGACGTAAGTATTGCAGTTTTTTCAAATTAATAATTGTTACACGTGTCATAAGTATGACACGTCAATATTTGTTGTTATTTTTTTCAATTATCTATAAAAGTGATGTTGGCTCATCTCCAATGATCTTGTTCTACACACAACTGAGCTATTAGCGAAGCTGTGCCAGATATCAGCTACCACATCACGCTAACCTTGTAATTAGAGAAGCATGTATGTCGCGTGTGAAGTTTTTTTTTTGCAATTACAATAGTGTGATCCTCTTTTAACCCCCACCGGAAAAAGAGTGTGATGTGATAATTTGTGAATTTACATTTGTATTTGTGTGGTAATAAATGTTCAGTGTTAAAATTAAAATTAAGTGCAGCTTAACCCAATATTTTCATTTAGTTTTTATTTTTAATTTTTCTCCGAAAAATTACTTTTGGAAGGCGTAGACATAAGATACAATTTCCCAATTTGTTTTTATTATTTTTTATTTATTTATTTCATTTCAATACATAGAAAGCCTTTAAGGTCAATTATATGTGTATGTATCTATAGAATAAAAACTAATAATATTAAAGATAATATATTTACATGTATAAACAGTGTACCCAAACCAACAATGTCATCTAATTTACAAATTTTAAATTAGTAAAAAACTAAAAATAAATATGCTAAAAGTTTCTTCTTAAAAACACAAATGGAAACTGAAAAATTTCTTAACTCTAAAGGTAGATTATTCCATAGTCGTGCAGCTCTGATCACAAAAGAATTTGAAAAAATTTCATTACGAATAAGAGGTATGATAATTTGTGGGCTACAAGCAGAATGGAGAAAATTAAATCTTCTACATAAATCAAAAGGAACACCAAGCTTTAGAGCTTTGAAAAAACGCAATAAAGTGCGCAGAAGAAAATAATTATTAAAGGTACAGCCAATTAAGTCAACCGCAAAATTTGTAACATGGTCTCGTATTCTAAGACTGTACACGAATCTCAAAATTCTATTGAATACTGTTCTAAGTCTATCCATACTGCCAATAGATGAACTAGCAAAAATTTCTAAGCAGTAGTTTATATTTGACATTAGAAGTGCGTTGGCAACACATTATTTATATGTCGGGGCATTTATGAACTAACGGAGTAAAGTCTCCTCAATGATAAAAACACATTTCTGGAAACATAACTAACATGCCATTCAAAAAAGCGATACTGATCCAAATAAATGCAAAGATATTTTAGATGATCAAACAAATTGGGGTTTGAAATTCTCTGGCGACGCAAAACAAATTGGATTGCTTTAGTTTCAGTAGGATTTATAATAAATAAATAGGTTATTAGAAGTCATCCAATTCGATGCTATTCACAAATGACCATTTATTGATTCCTCAAATGATTTGGGTAGACTGGCATTTTTCTCAAACAGCAGCTGTAAGTCGTCTGCAAGGACAAATGGCTGGCAAAAGTTGTTATTCATTATATCAATACAATCGTTGAGAAAAATAGTAAGGAGATTTGGGGTACACCTGAAATTGCAGCTCCAACACTGGAATTAGCACCGTTAATTGACCTAAACTGCGATCTATCGCAAAGATAAGAAAAAATAAGCTTACAAACAGACGAAGAAAAGTTATGTTTATTTTTTAATTTATATAGCAAAATGAAGTGATCAATACAATCGAATGCTTTACTTGAATCCAAGGAAACCATCACACAAGAAATACGTTCATTAACTGCCTGGTGCACGATGTCGATCGACAACTTAAGCGAGCGACAGCAAGTCACTCACTATCGATCGCTTAAGCGCCCCTCTAAATATCGACTTGTCGGTCGTCTGGCTTTACGTGTTTAACGTAATCATTATCAAATGACTATATTGCCACATCAAATATTCCATGCTAGTTGAGCCATAAATATGGCCATTTGAACGTGGCACAACTACCAGGTATGCCCACTTCGATAACAAGTACAACAAACAAAAAACAACTAGTATATTGTTGGTATAAAATACTCGCTTTTTTATTGAAACAATCAAATAAATTTAACAATTTCTTAAAAATGCTTTACAAACTGTAACAATTATTTGTGTATGCTGTAAAACTGTATCAGTTAGTATGCAAATTTGATCTAAAGCTATCTGAGTCAGCTGTGCTAGTCAGCTCACCTCTTGAATATGCCTTGCTTCAAATGTAAACACAAAACATATGTTTTCAATAAATCAATTTTGTGAAAAATAACTTATAGCAAAATAATTTTTTGATATTGTGTATATTTAACAAATTCAACTAGAACCTGCATCTGCTTCAGATTTGCCCTTTTAAGGCTGAAAAATGTTGTTGGTAATAAATAATTATTAGCTGTACAAGAATATTTTTATCAAAATACATATTTATATACATACATACATGAATACCTACGAGTACATATCAATTTTCCATCATGAAATTTCTAAAAGTATTTATAAAATAACTAATTTTTTATATATTTTGTCAAATTAATTTCTCAGTCGACAACCAAAAAGCAAGTGACTGATTTTGACAGTTGTTGTAGTACAATATTTCTTAGTGGGGCACAAATTTGTACAAGAATGCTTACGTTATCGCTCGCTTTGATTGTCGATCGACTTGTCGTGCTGAAAACTCTTAGTGGGGCGCAAATCAGCTGTTTGTCGTCACAAAAGCAAGCGAGCGATAGCGGTCGACATCGTGGACCAGGCAGTAAGTTTCTTTCTAATAATATCAGTCAAAACAATTAACCACGAGGTAGTATTATAATTTTTACTGAAAGCAAATTGGTTAGGATGCAATAAGTTAGACTGATTGGCATAAAAGAGAATTTGAAATTTAATTAAGTTCTCGGCAATTTTAGATACGGATACTAATTGGCCTTAAATTGTCAATACCGATGCAACCGCTTTTTGGAACAGGCACAACTTTTGCCAACTTCCACAATTTAGGAAAAGAAAATGTAGTTAAATGTAATAATAAGTTTTAAATAAGGGGATAGACTATCTCAATAAACTTTAAAGGAATCATATCATGACCAAAAGCATTTGATTTAATCTGCTTTATAGCCAGAACCAACTAATCTTCAGTAAAAATGCGAAACGAAAAAGAGCCAGGTTCAAAACCAAAATCATTAAAACCAAAGTCATTTATTGTTGACGGCTGGAAGTTATTCAAAAATTTATTATTTAAAGATTCAATATCAATCTCTCTCAATAGACTGTCATCCACACACAGCCGAGGCAATTTAGTCTATTCCAAATCAGTCTGCTAACGCCAGTTCCGAAAAAATGAGGTCCATCTTTTTTCCGTTCCTTTCTTATAGTCGCCTTTGCTCTATTCCTATATCTACAATAAAATTTCCAGTTTATACTAGAAGGATTGTCGCTATAAGCCCGATAAGCCAAATCTCTCAAGGATCTAGCGTACAATATGTTTCTATATTTTATAAAGTCAATATCTTTACGCATGCGATTAAGTCTGGTAATAGGAACCATACCATGAAGATAATTTATTACTTGGTTAAAGCCATTTAATTGTGCATCTACATCACTCGTATATAAAATAACGGAACTATAAAACTGACGAACATGTGTAGGGAAATGGTCATAATCGATTCTATTATAATTTTTGAACTCTAAAAAACTTAGTTTTTACATTACAAGAAATATATATAAAACTGTGATACGAATTAGTTAGGTTAGCAGGGTGCTGGTAAGAGGAATATTAGATTCCAGCCCACTTGGATCCTGATGTGGTCCCGTTGTGTTGTCTGTACAGAAGAATAGTATTTGTGAAAGGTTGATTAGAAGAGTCTAGAGAAGAGTAGGTAAAAGAGGGACATAGAAAACAGAGAAACAGGTGGGAAATATCGAAGCAAGGGATTAGACTTGCAATGAAACGGGCAGGATGTCATGCCCGTTATTGGGCGAACCATCCGCTGCTCCTGATAAAGAGGCTAGACTACCGAGTTCCGCAGCTGAGAGCTCGGAGAGGGTGGTACTGAAGGATCTACTGCCTAGAAAGCAAAGGCGGTGATCCTCCATAGCTGGGCAGAGGCATAGAAGATGTACGATGCTTTCGTCTTCTTCCTTTAGTAACTAATTGCTGTAGCTAATTATAATACGATAATTTTAGCTCTATATCTAGGCGCACGGTAGTGCGCCAGGCCAAGTTCGGCCACACAGTGTGTATATTTACACGAAACAGTTCGAGCTGTTTTTACCCCCCTCATAACTTTGCTCCTCTTGATCATAATATAATGAAACTTGAAACATAAGTTCTTCCCACAGAGGTGACCTCACAGGTTTGAAAGTTCTACCGTAGAAGCTTCCCGAGATATTAAGGTGTGAAAAGTCCATATTTTAGTACATACTCACTGACTCATCAATATTATTGGGCACTTCCAGTAAAGCTAGAGAGGTGAAACTTAGTACATAGGTAAGTCTTGGTGAGAAAATAACCAGAAAAATCTGAAAACGGGCACTTTTCTCCCAGGGGGACCTGATTGCCCCTTCTTTGTATGGGGCATTTCCAGTATAGCTAGAAAACTGAAATTTGGTACACAGGTAGGTCTTGGCGAGAAAATAACCAGAAAAATCTGAAAACGGGCATTTTCCTTCCAGGGGGGACCTGAGTGCCCCTTCTTTATATTGGGGCACTTCTAGTATAGCTAGAAAGCTAAAATTCGGTACACAGGTAGGTCTTGGTAAGAAAATAACGAAAATGTTTTTTTAACGGGCACTTTTCATCTGGGGGGACCTGAGTGCCCCTTCTTTGTATGGGGCACTTCTAGTATAGCTAGAAAGCTGAAATTTGGTACACAGGTAGGTCTTGGTGAGAAAATAACCAGAAAAATCTGAAAATGGGCACTTTCCTCCCAGAAGGGGCAGTCCCTTCTTTGTATGGGGCACTTCCAGTATAGATAGAAAGCTGAAATTTGGTACACAGGTAGGTTCTGATGAGAAAATGTTTTTTTAACGGGCACTTTTCATCTGGGGGGTCTATTATGCCCTTCTTTTTATGGGGAACTTCCAGTGTAGCTAGAAAGCTTAAATTTTGTAGACAGGTAGGTGCTGATGTGAAATTAACAAAAATAAGTTTTAAACGGGCACTTTTTACCTGGGGGGACTTGGGTGCCTTTATTTGTATGGGGCCTTTCCAGTATAGCTAGAAAGCTGAAATTTGAAATATTTATACGAAAACAACTTAGAAAAAAGAAGTGAGATCCACACAAAAACATAAATGTGAAAATAAGGCCAAGTTCGTATCCAAAAAGTTTCGGCCGTAAAAAGTACTGAGATCAAAATAAGGACCAAGTTCTTGATAGGTACAATTCCATCTCATTTCTAGGCAAACTATAAGCTTGGCAAAATATGTTTGCCTTTCTAATATGGAAAGAATTCTTTGAAAAATTTTGCCAAGCTTATGGTTGCCTAGAAATGAGATGGAATTGTCCTTGGTCCTTATTTTGATCTCAGTACTTTTTACGGCCGAAACTTTTTGGATACGAACTTGGCCTTATTTTCACATTTATGTTTTTGTGTGGATTATTAACAGTCGGATTCGGTTAAGCGGAAATGTAAATTTGCAAGCATTTTGTTTCGCTTATGCGAGATTTTCAATAAAAAGAAGTTCGGATAAATGAAAAACGCGTCAGATAAACGAACTCACTTTATAATTGCTCTGTAAAACGAAAATACAGCATTAGAAGTAAATAATATGTGAGTTGTTTTTCATTTTAGATTCGTTTTAAAAATTTTAATATAAGCTTGCTACTATATTTGAAAATAATAAATAGTTAAATAATTTTAATTGAAATGAGCCGTCGCTAAAACGTATTTTGTCACCAGAAATTAATAATTTTTCCTCTTATGGGATGTTTGTTTTATATAAATTAGATTATTTATTTTCAATTAAGCGATTTTTACATTTAAACAATGCGCTCTTATCCGAATTCGACTTTATATTTATTTACTGTTAATGCATAGGCTCGTTTGCCTTGCTTAACGGAATAAATAAGTGAATAACAAAAAAGGACTAATAGGTTGGTAGTTCACCAAACTATTATATAGTAACTTTGTAGAAATGAAAGTTATCCGAGTGGTACACCAGAATAACTTGTAGTCAATTAATGCAAAACGCAGGTTGATTGATTGATCAGTTATGATGATTTTTATTAAAATTCAAAATTATTTATACTAAAACTAAAGAAAAACATAAACAAAAAAATATAATAAAATTAAATTGCAAATTATCAAATAAATAAATAAAGTGCAATGTAGACAAAATAAAACAAACAAAAAATAAAAGAAAGAAATATTTGCTGGTAGCCGGAAATCGTTCATTCATATGCTGCCGTTGTAATAAATTTTTCTCACACGTTCAGCTCTAGCAGAATAAAAGACAAATATCCAATTTCATTCTGTCTGGAACTAAACGGTAACAAAACAAAAAAAAAATGTAAAAGAAACTAAATTTAAAATCAAAAAATTCTGCTGACTTATTGAATCTCACGCTTTGAATAAAACGTAGACAATAAGTTCGCGCGTGTTAAGTAAAACAAGAAATATAAATATTTGAGGATTAATTCGAATGATGATTCTTTTTTAATTTGTTAACAAACAAAAAAAAATCATAAAGAATTAACATACTGCGGCCCCCAGGGGGTGCAACATAATACAGTGGTATTAAGAAATGAACGAAATGCGGCTTGTTATCATATATGTGTGTGAGATATCTAAGCTTATGGTTCTACAGCAATATCCCAATTCGATCTTGGCCGTGGCTGTGGAGTTGGTATTGTAGGTGGGCCTTTAATTTTTCTTTTGCGTAT
Source organism: Lypha dubia (assembly GCA_947311025.1). Lineage (NCBI taxonomy): Eukaryota > Metazoa > Arthropoda > Insecta > Diptera > Tachinidae > Lypha > Lypha dubia. Next base: position 100,432,581 of record OX371261.1, read on the forward strand.
TTGTTTTAATGAAATGACGATAATTACAGTCAATATGAGAGCTAGTCCTCCATAGCTCACTGCAAGACTGTGCACGCCATGGTTGATAGTTGGGGTAGGTATATTGCGCATCTGTTCCCTTACTTCCTCTTGCAGCCTGGTTATGTTCTCAATGCTTTCTAGGCTTGGCGATGCTCGAGTTAAATTGATAACTTTCTGTTGTAAATGTGGAAATGAAATGCCGGTGCTTGTGTAGGATTGATGCAGAGTCGAGGTGATGGTTTGGTGGCCATATATGGTTATTACCTCGTTTTTCATTGTACATCCTGCTGCTAAGGTAAGCAATCCAGTTCCTTGCAGAACTTGATAATTGCTTTCGCCATTACATACAGTACTTAATTTGAGCGGATTTTTAGTTGCGAATATCCATTGGTTCTTTTTATGGAGCTGGTACCATACATTATCATTGGCTATTAGCTCTGAATTACAGCTTGAATCTGATTCATTATTGAATAAATGTATTTCACAGCGACACATTGGTGAATTTTTGGAATGTGTAGCTTGGATATTCGGGCATAAGAAAATATCATGCTCAAGTATGTTGCAATCATGAAGCTTGGTATCATCAATCGGGAAATATTCGTCTCGGTGAGCGTTAAGAGCCATCATTTTGGTTGTTGGCATGATGGCAACCAACGAACCATTTACTAGCTGTGGAACTGGAGTAATATAGAACAAGTCGAATTCCTCTGTATGTGCTACTGGGATGACCAAGGTGCAAATAATGTGCTGATTTGAGACGGCTGCATGGGCTGTCACTATCCCGTATAGATGAAGTATATCCGTGACTGGTAGTGCTAAATCCGATGGAAGATTTGCCTTGATGTTGTCAACTTCTGTAGCGAATTGTTGTGGCGTCAGTACAGAGGGACTTATTCTACCATGATATGTATCGGTTAGTAGATTCATTATGGCCTTTAGCATTGTTTGCACATTGTCTGCAATAACAATTAACTGAATGCTAAGCGACAGAATGAGTTGTGATTGATGGGTATCATTGACTGTGAAGTTCTCTAGCCTTTTCAGTCTAAAATTGAATTTTTCAAGGATAGCTTGAGTATGAGCTTCAGTTTGCTTCATAATATTAAGTGTAGAGTCAAGAAATGATGTTTGATTTCGTAAGAGCTGCGACAAGTGGTCTTCGTTGGTTTTTATACTGTTGATAGTGCTGGTCATTTTTTCGGCATACTGTGAATCAAGAACTCCAAATAATGAGTTTGCTACATTTCCAACGAAATCAATTGCTCCTCGCTTCTTTCTTCTTATGAGGTTTTCGAAACTGGCCACTACTTTGCCTTTAATGTTGTTAAAGTGTGTCGCAAGGCCGATACATTGATGCTTGAGGTCTGAATTGTTGCAAGAGTTCATTAAAGTATTGGTTCCGTTTGTTAGAAGTTGTAATTCATTGAGGAATGGTGCAAGTTCAAAATATACTAGGAGTTTCCAGTCTGAGATAATTGGTTTAACTTGACCAATCTGTTCAAAGTGCAGCCCAGGAGTGCTACTGATTTTTGTGTAAAGACTTTGTTGGCATGTCGCTAGTGGAAAGAATAGAGCGAGAATAAATAGCAGGCTTGTTGTAGCTAAGTTGAACCGTTTTGGGGATGGTGTGGCAGTTTTGTCAGTGGAGGATTGGTTTCTTTTGAGTCCAGAGCTAGTGTTTTTACTTGGGTTGGTGGATTGATGGTTTCCTTTGAGAAGAGGACTGTTTTCTGCACGTTCACTGCCAGTAGTGGTTGGGGGTATGTCCAGAGGAAGTGGAGCAAGTAAATGAATTGCCCGTTTAATGATACCAGTAGATGTTTTAACCGTTGCCGTTCTGACGATTCCATCGGGCCCAGGGAATGTTTCGATCACTTTCCCGAGTCGCCACGTCATGACAGGAGTGCTATCTTTGATTATAACTATAGTACCCACTTGTAAGCTTTGAGACCTGGATTGCCATTTGTTGCGCTGCTGGAGTTCAGTGAGGTACTCGTGGGACCATCGTTTCCAGAATTGATGCTTGATTTTTGATACCAGCTCCCAACGGTTGGCGAGTGATGCCGATGTCGATTGTGCAGTTGCATCGACTTGTGCCGTGAGAGGTTCTCCAATCAAGAAATGGCCAGGAGTTAGAGCAGCTGCATCATTAGGGTCATTTGATAGTGCTGTAAGAGGTCTGGAATTAAGAATAGCCTCGACCTCTATGACCACAGTCTCCATTTCTTCATACGTTAAGGACGCAGTTGCCAGCTCTTTGACTAATAGTTTTTTGGCTGACTTAACTGCTGCCTCCCATAATCCTCCGAAATGCGGTGCTCGTGGAGGGATGAAATGGAAAGTAATGTTTTTACTCGCACATTCCCGTTGGATTGTTTCTTGAGCTGTTGTAGTAAAGAGGGCTGTTGATAATTCCGCTAGCTGGTTTCGAGCTCCGACAAAATTGGTTGCGTTGTCGCAGTACAGATTCTGACAGTGCCCCCTGCGACTGATGAATCGTTTTAGTGCTCCGATAAACGCCTCTGTTGTAAGGTTTGTGACGAGTTCTAGATGTACTGCTTTCGTGGTGAAACAGCAAAATACTGCAATATATGCTTTTTGTGGTCGTTTCCCTCGGGTTTTGAAGTGAACCCATATAGGACCACAATAGTCAACTCCGGAATTTATGAATGGTCTTGCTGGGGTTACCCTTGTTGCCGGTAGATTTCCCATAATCTGCTGAAGCAGTTTTGGCCTTGATCTTGCACAGGAAACACATTTATGAATGGTTTCTCGTGCTAAGTGTTTGCCTTTGATGGTCCAAAACCGTTGCCGGACGGCTGCAATGAGGGCTTGGGCTCCGCAATGTTTATTTTCCTTGTGTATTGACTCATAAATTAGTCTGCTGACTATGTCATTATACGGTAGGAGCATTGGATGTTTTGTATCGAATGGCAAAGTTGACTCTTCGAGCCTGCCTCCAACTCTTAAGATGCAATTTTCATCGAAAAATGGTGACAGACTTTTGATCGGACTTGATCCTTTAAGTCCCTTCTGTCTTTGTAACTGCTTGATGTCTTCAGGAAATGCAAACCTTTGAGTCGCTCTAACGATGATAAGAAGTGAATCATGGAGCTCAAGGGGAGTCAGAGCTCGTCGAGTTTGTCGGTCTGCTTTGGGAGTTCTGGCGTTTTTTATGAATCTGAAAACATATCCTATAATTCGCTGAAGGGTTTTAAACGAATTTCGGTGATTTATACTGTGTAGCGGATTCTCATCTTGGAAAGATGCAAGTAAGTTGTGAGGATTCTGTTTTCGTTCGATAATTGTTGCTTCGGAGCTCAAAGTAAATGTAGCTGGCCAATGGTTTTCATTTCCATGGAGAAAGAAGGGCCCATAGAGCCAATGTGGCGTTTGCTGTAGCTGTGGTGGGTCCAATCCTCGGGATATAATGTCTGCTGGATTGTCTTGTGAGCTTACATGTCGCCATTGTTCGGGGAGAGTAGATTCATGAATAGCAGCGATTCTATTTGCTACAAAGGTGTGAAATGAAGAAGATCTTGAATTTATCCATGTCAGCACAATCTTTGAATCAGACCAGAAAAATGTTGGTGTAGAGGCCATATCCAAACTGCTTTTGACTTTTGCAGCTAGATTAGCTCCCAACTGAGCAGCACACAACTCCAGCCTAGGTAACGTTTGTTTTTTAAGTGGTGCTATGCGAGTTTTCGCACAAAGTAAGTATACACTGAGAATTTTATTTGAAAGAGAAGTTCGGACGTATATTGCTGCTCCATATGCCTTCTCTGAAGCATCGGTAAAGACATGTAGCTGGGTACTGGAAGGAGTCTCTCCTTTGTAGATATGGCGATGGACTTGAAAGTTTTCAAGCTCACTTAGACTATTTCGGAACCGCCGCCAGCGAGTGTCAAATTCTAAAGGAACAGCTTCGTCCCATGATAGATTCAGCATCCATAGTTCTTGGATGAACATTTTTGCCTTGACTACTACTGGGGATAGGAGCCCGAGTGGGTCAAATATCCGAGCCAGATCTGAAGTTACACTGCGTTTAGTTACAGCCTTTATTGGTTGAAGGCTTACTTTAATCTTTAGCAAATCATTTTTAGGTAACCATGCTAACCCTAATGTTTTTGTATAGTCGCTATCGTCGGTTGAGAGATCTAAATTAAATTCTTGATCATGACCTGGGATATTGTGAAGGAGCTGAGGATGATTAGCGCACCACTTTCTTAAGTTAAAGCCGTACATTGCCATGACGTGTTGCAGTTGGCGTTGAGTTTCTAGTGCTGTAGTCAGACTGTCGGCTCCCCCCAATCCATCATCAACATAAAAGTTTTTATCCAAAAACGTAGCAGCTAATTCGAATTGACTCTTGACAGTTTTGCTTATTTCTTTTAAACATTTAATGGCAAGGTACGGGGCTGGCCTGGTTCCATAGGTAACTGTATTTAGCTTGAAATAACTTATAGGCTCAGTGATATTTTGTCGCCATAGGATTATCTGAAATCGCCTGTCGTCGGTATGGATTATGATTTGGCGATACATTTTCTCTATATCTGTTGTAAAAACGAAACGTGGCAGCCTAAATCGAAGCAAAATAGTAAACAGTTCATTCTGTAGAGCTGGTCCAGTATGCAATATATCGTTTAGTGATGTTCCTGACGATGTTTTTGATGAGGCATCAAAAACAACCCGAAGTTTGGTGGTGCTGCTTTCAGGACGTAACACTGAGTGATGAGGAATAAAGTACTTAGATCCTTCGAGATCAGCTAAATTAGTTTTCGTCATGTGTCCCAACGCTTCATAATCTTTCATAAATTGGGTATATTGTTCCTTTAATGAAGGGTCTCTTGCTAGACGACGCTCTAATGAGAGGAAACGGTTAAAAGCGATACTGTGTGAGTCTCCCAAAATAGATGTATCATCACAAAATGGAAGCCGAACTACGAACCTTCCGTTTTCATTGCGTCGAGTATGCTGACTAAAGTGTGATTCACATTGTGCATCAAAGGGGGATAGTTGCTGCTGTGGATTTTCGATTTCCTCAAGTTTCCAAAAACGTTCAATTGCCATCGTCATTGTATCGTCTTCAGTACATATACCGCATGTTGCCGCTGATAGTTGCTCGCTAGATACCTTTCCTGCTACTATCCAGCCGAAGGTTGTATTTTGCAATACTGGAAGATCATCAGCCAATTTGATTTGGCCGATGGTGAGTAATTGGTGATAATATTCCGCTCCCAATAGTAGATCAATTTTGTCCGGTCGATTAAAGGTTGGGTCTGCCAGGGTGACATTGTTTGGAATGGACCATTTTTCGATGTAAAGTGGTTGCGCTGGTTGGGGAGCAATGATTTGTGGAAGTACAAAGGCCTCCAATCGCGTCGAAAAATTATTCACTCGAGATTGAAGTTCTATGTTGACTCGATGTTGAACCTTGGTCCTATTTTTTCCAATACCATTGATAGAAACGGATGATGGTCTTATTGGGAGCCTAAGTCGTGTTACTAATCTTTCGGTTATAAGGTTAACTTGTGATCCTGAATCGAGAATAGCCTTGCATTCGATTGTTAAATCATTTGTTTTGACCTTGACCAGTGCTGTTCCCAAGAGGACATACGGTCTCTTGTTTGCATAGTTTACTGCCATACCATTGACTTCTACCTTTGGCGTGGCGACCAAAGATGCCGCGTGTTCGGTTGATTGGCAATTCAGCGTTGATGGTTGTATCGGGGGTTTGTATTCTCCTCTTGTTGCAGGAGTTTCCTTACTAGGAGATTTATTTACGTTAGAGGATAACATGTTTGATTGAGTGGTTGATTCCAAATGAACTAGAGTGTGGTGCTTTTTTCCACATTTCTGGCAGCGGCCTAACATCGTACATTGTTTAGTTGAATGATTATGGTTGAAACAGTTCACACAAAGCTTGTGTTTTTGTGCAATGCTGAGTCGATTTGCCGGTGTTAATAGTAGAAATTCCTTGCACCGATATATGGGATGATAGTCTCGCTTGCAAATTATGCATCGTCGAATCTCCGGTTGAGGTTGTGATACCAGAGTGCATGTTTTGTGATTTGAGAAAGAGGTTTTCTCTTTTTGTCCTATTGCTTCTAGAGTTTGGAAATATTTTTCGAGGAAAGCAAGAAATCTGCTGATTGGTTGTAACTCCTTTGGGTTAGATATGGATTGCTCATATTGAGTGTAAACTGTTTTGTCGACCTTTTTAACGAGAAGGTGAAATAAAAGCGGATCCCATGACGTAGTTTGGAGCCCCATGTTGGAGAGGGCTGCTAAACACTCCCTTGTGGTGTCGTGCAATCGCTTGACAGCACTCAGCGTACACGCACCTGATGGTTGGTCGAGCAGTCTCTGGATTGCTGTTGACACCATCAACCTCTTGTTGTTGTAGCGATCCTGCAGCAATTGCCAAGCAGCTTGGTAATTCTCCTCAGTAATGGCAAGATGACGTATGAGATTTGCTGCTTCTCCAGCGACATGATTCTTTAGGTACCACATTTTATGAGCATCGGACATTCGTTGCTCATGAACAACCCTTCTGAATAGGTCGGAGAACGATATCCACTTCATGTAATCACCATCAAATTTGGTAATTGTGATAGTGGGTAATGGAAGAGTAGAGTTTCTTGCTGAAGTATCTGGGGTTGGAAAATGGTGGCTTCTATTAGCAGCGCTGAGCTGAATGATTGCAGACTGAGCAGCTTGTTCAAGGTGAATGTATCTGCTTGAATCATAGCCGGCAATGTCTGGGTTGGGATATTTGTCCAATACTTCATCATTGAGCTGCTGTATTTGTTGCCAAAGGTGGGTAATCGTGGCCTGCTTAACTTCATAGTACGACCTATCTTGTCCTGGTTGCTGATGAAGGCCTTCTAATTGCCTGGTAAGCGCTGCCATCTTCCCAAGAGACCGGCTGATAAGTCCATCGTGACCACCAGCTGCACCTGCTTGTGGCTGCTTTGTAGGTTTTGAAGCAGGCAATACTTTACTTGCAGATTCTTGGTCGAGCTTACCGAGCTCTCGCTCCATTATTGCGATGTGCTTTGACGTCATGCTCTCGATTCGGGCATAGAAGTCTGACGTGAAGTACTCATCAGACGTGTCTATATCCTTTAACTCTCGCAACTCATTATCAGTACGTTCGAACTCAGTCCATGCTGTCGTCAGACGGGACAATCGCTCTTGGTAATAGCTTAGAGTTTTACGACTGGCAGAATCCTTGTTGAAGTTTCGAATAATCGAGGCAATCTGCTCCCCGATTTCCTTCAGCTGTTGAAGGAGGTTCGCAGCGGTTTTTTCCATAATAGTTGTGTTTAAGGATTGTAGTTGATGGCTTGGAATTTCTTTACGCGGTGGGTGCTTTCTGACTTCGAATCTGAAGATTGCAGTGTCCTGTCACGGTCGCCAAAAATGTTAATGCATAGGCTCGTTTGCCTTGCTTAACGGAATAAATAAGTGAATAACAAAAAAGGACTAATAGGTTGGTAGTTCACCAAACTATTATATAGTAACTTTGTAGAAATGAAAGTTATCCGAGTGGTACACCAGAATAACTTGTAGTCAATTAATGCAAAACGCAGGTTGATTGATTGATCAGTTATGATGATTTTTATTAAAATTCAAAATTATTTATACTAAAACTAAAGAAAAACATAAACAAAAAAATATAATAAAATTAAATTGCAAATTATCAAATAAATAAATAAAGTGCAATGTAGACAAAATAAAACAAACAAAAAATAAAAGAAAGAAATATTTGCTGGTAGCCGGAAATCGTTCATTCATATGCTGCCGTTGTAATAAATTTTTCTCACACGTTCAGCTCTAGCAGAATAAAAGACAAATATCCAATTTCATTCTGTCTGGAACTAAACGGTAACAAAACAAAAAAAAAATGTAAAAGAAACTAAATTTAAAATCAAAAAATTCTGCTGACTTATTGAATCTCACGCTTTGAATAAAACGTAGACAATAAGTTCGCGCGTGTTAAGTAAAACAAGAAATATAAATATTTGAGGATTAATTCGAATGATGATTCTTTTTTAATTTGTTAACAAACAAAAAAAAATCATAAAGAATTAACATTTACCATGTAGTACCTACACCTGTATCATACTATAGGGATTTAATTTATCTTTTCAATTAGTATTTTTTTATGGGGAGGAATTGCCTATTATATTCTTCCCATTGGAGAACACTGTCAAATAAGTTTTAACTTACTTTTTATTTTTTTTTTTTTAATATTATCTACATATGTGACTTGCTCCACGAAAAGGGACCTCTGCGCCGAAAAGAAGTTATTGAGAAAAACGAGTTTTGAGCTACGTATCTGCACCGATGATTTTCATTAATTATGTTCATCTTTACAGGTGATTTGTAAAAAACTAAAGGACGTAGAAACTTGCGGTTTGCGGCATTTGAAAGAGCGTTTTTTTTCCTACAAGAATCACTCAAAAAGTAAAAAAAAACTTTTTCGGCGCAGAGGTCCCATTTCGTGGGGCAGGTCACATACTATATATATAAAAATGGTGTAAAAAATGTATAGTGATTCATAAAATGAGAACGGCTGAGCCGATTTCTGTAAAATTTTTTGTCAGTTCGTATTTTCAAGGAGAAGGTTTTCACGGAAGAAAATTTTGTAAAATCCCTCCGGAAAAGTTGGAAAATTGGAAAATCGGGTTTTTGTATGAAATTATTCCTTAATGGCTTTCCAAATCAAAAAATAGAAAGTTCTTAGTGTAAATCATGGAAAATTGCGGAAAATGCGAAATGCGGAAAATTGGAAAATCTCTCCGCAAAAGTCGGAAAATTGGAAAAATCGAAAATTGATTTTTTGTATGAATTTTTCTGTGCAATTATTATTCCTTAATTATACGTTAACTTAGACTTTGCGCAATCTGAGAGGTGTCATTTTGGCATTGTAATTTTCTACAGTGCAGTAAATGTTCTATTTTTCTTGCTGCAATTTATACGAGTTTTGTGTATTGTTAAACTGATTCCGGATAGTCGTACATCACGCATTCACGTAAAGGCATTACAATCAATTGAAATTCATTGCAATAGCATCGAAGAACTTCCAACGCCGGAAAAAAGGTGATACTGTTGCTGGCTTAGCTGATGTCTATTCGACTGATGCCCTCGGACGAATATACACAGTTCATCCACGCCAAGACGAATGCTTCTATCTTCGCTTGCTTTAAGTGAACATTAGAGGCCCCACTTCCTTCTATTCCAGTTGACCGAACAATGAAGGATTTAAGAGGTGATTTAAGACGATTTGGTGGGCTTTGATATTGCTCTCCGGAGATTTTCGTCAAAAACTTCCCGTCATCCCCAAATCTTCTGCTGCGGATGAACTTCACTCGTGCCTGAAATCATCGTCTTTGTGGCGGGATGTCCAGAAGTTGCAATTGACCACAAACATGAGAGTCGCATTGCAGAACGAGCCATCGGCTGCTGAATTCTCGAGACAACTGCTGGAGCTTGGTAACGACCAAATTCCTGTTGATGTTTCGACTGGATTGATATCGTTTCCTGAAAATTTTTTGGAATTCACATCGTCCGAAGAGGAACTCATCAGCAAAGTGTTCCCCGGCATTGCACAAAATTACAAAAATCTCGATTGGATTGGTGAACGGGCAATACTAGCAGCGAAGAATAAGGACGTCGATAGCTTAAACTTAATTATTCAAAGTCAAATCGCAGGACAACTGCATACGTAGATGTGTCATAGATTTATGTGGATACCTGCCTTACGGCACAAACCCACAGTGCTCTTAGCACCGGGTGAATACAATGCGTCCACCAGCGCCCCACACGCAACAAACTGTTACGCATGAAACCATGCATTTGGACATGGCCTCCCCATTGGTTAGGAGCGGAGCCTATCTAAAACTCCTGCCGATCTTTGTGTCACGGCACCCGGTTGCAATGCAACTCCACACCGAGCTTGCGCTCTCCCCGCAATTTGGGTTTAAACCACAGCCACCACGTCGCTCCCACAAGGGGGCCTCACCACTTTCAGGCTGTGACAAGTCTCAGGGGCTCCTGACACCGGTGGTACCAGATTAAAGTCTCCGGTCAGACCTCGTAGCGGAAGCTACTACCAGTTGAACACCAAATGGTCCGGGACTGGTCACCCCATAACGGCAACCAGCAATAAATTACCAAACGCACCAGCAAGTCAGTACCAGGCCAGCCTTGCAGCAGTAACAGCGAGCGGATAGGCAAACAAAGGCGGTATGAAGGCAAGCAGTGGCAGTACCCACGAACACGGATAACTGCGGAGGCCACCTCCACTAACGTCCTGTCCTTCTCCTACAAAACAAATCGCGTGCAAAATCGCCCAACCTCTTAAACGTCCGATTGTCCTCTAAAACTCTACTAAAATCTCATACGCCCATATCATCTAAATTTCTAATGTCATCATAGTCAGGGCATGTCGTCAGTACATGCTCCCAGTCCTCTGGTCCATTCCCGCATCGACAATCCGGCGTCACCGAAAGTCTTCTCCGATATAGGAAGTCATTAAGCGGCCCATGTCCAGTCAATAAAAATATTAACTCAAACTAAAGTCAAAGTCGGGCCGCTCACTTACGTATGTATGTCACGTCACCTATGAAGCAAAATGTCACTCTACCCTTCGTACTACCGCATACGTACAGATTGTGAATGAGTATACGTCAGCGCCTACCATTACGGTTTATCTGACGGTGTACTTAACACTTAGTGTACTTAAACAGCACATAGAGGCTTCGCATCGGTAGACAGGAAGTCCGCTAAGCGAGCATCAGTCTTTAACCGACACCTCTCCCAGCTTTTGGTAACAACCACAACCACTACGTGAACTCTCGAAAGAGACCTCAACCAACAACCGGCCCATGGGATCCTGTAACCGGTATAGTAGAGGAGGACTCTACTTCCCGGTTTAAACATTCCCCCATGTGGGCTGCCGGCCCCGTAGTGCCAGTTCAAACTACTGGTAAAGTTTCGAAAGGAAATCCCAAAAGGGATTAACTTTCTATTGGTTTTGGTCATGGGCTAGACCTTAGGTACCCTTACACCTTCTATGTAGACTTACGTGGCAAGCCACTACGTTCATTATAAAATATATGCACATTCCGTTGCTCTGTTAATTCAGAGATTGGTCCGAGCATATAAGTTTTATGGGTAACTGACAAAACGTTATGTCTACAAAAATCAGTTACCCTATACCCCGGGGAGTATTGCATCTTGTTGTTGAGAATCAACAAGATGAACTATCTACCCCCCGGGGGGACCGCATACGTACAAATCTGTTGACTGCGTGACCGATGAAAATGAAGCGACCAACTACCCTACGGAATTTTTGAACTCGCTTGATGTACCAGGAACTCCGCCGCATAATTTACAGCTGAAGGTGGGCTCGATCATAATCATGTTGCGGAATCTCAATCCTCCAACGGTACGCGGTTGTCCGTCAAAAAGCTAATGAACAATGTGATTCAGGCGACAATCATCAAGGGCAAATTCAAAGGAGAGGAAGTCCTTATCCCACGAATTCCCATTATTCCAACTGAACTTCCATTCCAATTCAAGTGGATTCAGTTCCCCGTTCGATTGGCATTTGCGATGACAATCAATAAATCGCAAGGCAAATCACTAGAAGTCTGTGGGATTAATCTCGAATTTCCCTGTTTTTCGCACGGTCAGCTGTACGTTGCATGTTCGCGTGTTGGGAAACCGTCTTCGTTATTTGTTTTTGCGCCGGAAAACAAATCGAAAAACATTGTTTATCAAATCGCTCTCTACTGATTCCATTCAAATAAATCACATTAAAAATTTAAATATTTGTGTTGTATTATTACTCTAAAGTTTGTCTGAAGGCTTAAAATTGGGGAGAGGCGAAGTGCGCCGGGTCCGCTAATATTTATATAAGAAAGGAAAGCCTGTATTATTAACAGTGAATAATATATATATGCATTGGTGAAGGATATATAAGATTCAGCACAGCACTTGTTATATTTATGTTTCTCCGAAATATTACTTTTGGAAGGCGTAGGGCTTGGATACAAATTTCCAGCTCGTTTTTAGTAAAAGGAAATTAATAGGAAAGGAGACAAGAAGTCTTTTCAATAGATCTTTCCTATAAAATCTTTAAAATTGGCCTTAAGAGGCATAATTTGTACAGCTTTTAAAAAATCACTCAACCGTATGGTTTTTACAATAATTTCCAAAAGTAGAAGTCAAAGAAAAAGAGTTACCCCGTACAAGTTTGTAAAAAAGATATGAACACGATTCAATGGAAATTTTATAGATACCTGTCAGAAGGCCTCAATACTTTTTGATTTTTATCACTGGGGGCTTTTTCGATTAACTCGAATATTTGCGTCGTCTAACCACATACAGTAGTTTTCCGTTTTAATGAATCCGTACTTTGTCAGGCCTGTTCGTTAAACTCAAAAGTTCGTTATATGCCATACTTGTTGTCTAGTACCCATGTTATGAATAAATAAATAATTAGAACTGTATTATTTGTCGTTTATTTTGAAGTATGTTTTGAGATCTGTATAATATATTAAAAAAATTAAAAAAGGTACAATTTACCTAAAATAATTTTAATTAAATTTCCTTGAAAATTTTACATGAAAAATTTGGCTTAATTTTTTTTCGAACCACTGACATTGCAACACACAAGGGCCGTTATTCTATCTTTGTAAACCTTTCTGCCTGGTGCACATGTCTCTCCCGCATGTACGTAAGTTTTTCAGGCAAAGCTTTCCAAAGAATACAAATTTCATCGGCATTAAAAATAGCATCCAATGGTACACAGAAAAAAATTTTTTAATTTTTTTTTCAATTAACTCTTTAATTAAAAATATAAAATAATTTGATTAAATATTTAATTTATTTAATAAAATTTTTAATTGTAATAAATAATTTTAGTTAATAAATGTAAAAAAATTTAGTTGATACTATTAATTTGTTTACTGGTGCAAATTTAATTAAATTTTTAATTGATATCACCAATTTTTTAATTGAAAATTATTTTTTTATTTTTCTGTGTAAGTTATGTTCTAAGATAACTTGTTGCAGCTTGCTCCTATAAGGCTCGACATCTTCCATATTGGATGAAGGTTTTTCTCCACTTTGTTTTAAAAGACGTATACAAAAACGGTTTTTTGGATCTGGACAACCAACCCTGACTTGGATTGAAATCTCCGGCTTCATGAAAAATGGCCCCAATGAAAAATGGCTCCAAATCCGAATATGAAAAATGACCCCAAACTTAAAAATAAAAAATGAAAAATTGCCCCAGAAAAGGAAAAATGGCCCCAAAGTTTGTGTTGTTGTTTTCAATACAAAAGTTTGGGGCCATTTTTCATTTTTAGTTTGGGGCCATTTTTCATTTTTGGTTTGGGGTAATTTTTCGTTTAACGAAAAATGAAAAATGGCCCCAAACCAAAAATGAAAAATGGCCCCAAAATAGTGTAAATGATATAAATACTACAATAAAACTCTTAACATAAAATAATGCGTTTTCAAAATTAGTATTATTATTAAACGGCGACGTTGCTCGAAATTCTATGGAGTAGAGTTACCTTGAGCCCCGCCGAGAAGCCTAGAATGCAAAAACCCGTTAGTAAGCTGTGGCCGCTGTGAGCCAACATGGAGAAAAAAGTGGCTGCGCCCAACAATTGCCCAAATAATTTAAGTCCCCAGATTTGCTGCATTGCATTTGGGGTGCTAGGTCAAAATAAAATTAGGTACTTATGTAATGCAATGCAGAAAATCTTTACTAAATATCGCCGTGTCGGGAAATACCATGGTGGAGAAAATCCCTAAGCCCGGCCGGAGGGTTTATATTTTAACGAAAAATGAAAAATGGCCCCAAACAAAAACGAAAAATGGCCCCAAATTAGGAAAAATTACCCCAAATTCAAAAATAAAAATGAAAAATGGCCCCAAAATAGGAAAAGTGGCCCCAACAATTATTATTGTTGTTTTCAATGTAAAAAGTTTGGGGCCATTTTTCATTTTTCAGTTTGGAGCCATTTTTCATTGGGGCTATTATTCCTCAAATAGGAAAAATGGCCACAATGAAAAATGGCCCCAAACTTTTTACATTGAAAACAACAATAATTATTTTTGGGGCCATTTTTCCTATTTTGGGGCCATTGTCATTGTCGTAGAAACCAAGAAAAAAGTTGGTTCTCCATTCTTGGAAATTCACCATGTTTCATGCCTTTCCTATTTTTAAATCCAAAGTTTGTACATGGCTTTATAAGACTTCGTCTTGATTTTAAAATCGTACATACTGTTGATTTTCTTAAGCCATACTTTTTGCACAATTCTACAACTCGCAATCCATTTTAGTAATCATCCACTATTTTTAGTTTTTCTTTAAAAAACGTTTCTTTCTTGCACTCATTTTTATGTTTACACCACTAAAGAATATGCGTAACTCATGATTGCAGCATAATCAAACAAAAATGGTGGTACTTTTAGCTACTCACTTTGGTTTTAGTTAGAAATTACTTCACATTATGCTTTTTTAAACTAAAATTATCAATCTTATTTGTATGCTAAATTGAGCACAAAAATATATTTTTTGTTCGCTATGTAAGGTACTCAATGGAGCAAACTTTTGTGTTCGTTAAATGCGATGTTCGCAGAGTAGAAGGTTTGTTAAACAGGAAAACTACTCTACATTTATCGCAATTATTCGTTTGAATCTAAACTAAACTTTTGACGATTAAAATCTAAATTTTCAAAATATTGTTTTTCTTAATTCACAACTTATAATTATGATTTACAACAATTAATTTGATGTTATTAAAACTTATATCACGATTATCGATGACAATTCCAGATAAAAACTCGTGTCAAAATTTTAGTATAAAAATAAAAAACAAATCTCTTCAAAGAATCAGAATTAAAAATTCAAAATGGTTTTCAACGTTATTGTAAACGCAGCTGTTATCATTCAACTACTTTCAACACTTGCATCTGCTTATCGATATGGTGTGGCAATTAGAGACGAGGATATATTTTCACCTTGTGACGGTGAGAACTTTAAATTTATCGACAGTTATATGGACTTATCTGAAATGCATTTTGAGTCCTTAATAAATGGTTCAGTTTATGTTCATGGAAAAGTTGTTACAACAAGAGACTTGATAACGTTAGATAATGAAGCCACGGTACAGATATACAAGAAAAGTCGTGGTAACTGGGTTGATACTATTTATAATATGAAGCGTAAAGATGCTTGTAAATCTATTTTTGATCCATTGGAATATTGGAGTGTTTATGTGAAAGACATTCCCGCAGAAGACAAAAAATGTCCGTTTAAAGATGGAAATATTTATATTTTTAATACCATGTCAGATATGAACTTAAATATACCGGATCCACGTTTAGCTGGTGAATACAAGGCAGAAATACGAGTAAAGATGACAGCACTGAATGAAGTTTTATGTGCAAATATTTATGGCGAAATTTTCAGACAATAGTGGATACATATTTCCGCAATGTTGTGAAAGGCTTATGTGTGCACATACATATTTCTATCTAATTACACATTTAAATTCTGTTAGTAAAATATACGTGTACAATTTAAAGAAAGAATGTATCCTTGTTAATTACATCCATCATTACCTGTCAAAAAGTACATTTAGAAATTTTTGTCAGTTACGACTTTTCGGGATTCAGGTGATGGCATGTACTTGTTGTTAGTGCCATCTCTGGACGTAAGTATTGCATTTTTTTCAACTGAAAAATTGTTACACGTGTCATAAGTATGATACGTCAATATTTGTTGTTTTTTTTTTTCAATTATCTATAAAAGTGATGTTGGCTCATCTCCCATGATCTTGTTCTACACACAACTGAGCTATTAGCGAAGCTGTGCCAGATATCAGCTACCACATCACGCTAACCTTGTAATTAGAGAAGCATGTATGTCGCGTGTGAAGTTTTTTTTTTGCAATTACAATAGTGTGATCCTCTTTTACCCCCACCGGAAAAAGAGTGTGATGTGATAATTTGTGAATTTACATTTGTATTTGTGTGGTAATAAATGTTCAGTGTTAAAATTAAATTCTTAGTTTATGACTTCTTTAAGTGCAGCTTAACACACTATTTTTATTTAGTTTTCATTTTTATGTTTCTCCGAAAAATTACTTACCTAATAAAATAGAACAAAATTAATAAGATATCTCTATGTTTTTTTTTTTTTAAGAAGGAAGTCTTATTATTTTAATAAGGAAAACCTTATTGAAAAAATCAAGAAGGAAACTTATGGTTTTTATTAGGTATTCTTATTGGTTTTTTCAATAAGGGTTTCTTCTTGATTTTATTAGGTATTCCTATTGATTTTTTCAAAAAGGTTTTCCTTTTAAAAATAAAATACTTCCTTTTTGAAAAAAATTCGTAGAGATATCTTATTAATTTTATTAGGTATTTATTAGGCACTGTTTTCTCTGTTGTGATGTTAGGAAATACAAATTTGATATCATCAGAACGTCATGGTACGTCCCGAATGCTTATTTACAACATGTAGTCGTATTACCTGGATGGAGGAGTGATGAAAACATTTTTATAAAACTTACGTATTCAGGGAGTTGAAACAAGGAACTTCGGTTTAGTAGATTGGCACTCTAACCACCTCACTACTTCACCTTACTATAGTATACATGTTAGCAGCCAGTTAAAGAAGATGATTTATTGTAGCACAAAAAAATTATGAAAAAATTGTTCCTTTGTTTATTTATATGTATGAAATAACAAGCAAGCTAATGAAATCAAGAAGATATTCTTATTAAAAAAATCATGAAGATGATTTACACATGATCATACAGGAACCTAATAAAATCAAGAAGAAAACCTTTTTGAAAAAAACAATAGGACGACCTAATGAAATCAATAAGAAATCCCTTTTATTTACAATTCATATGAAAACCTAATAGAATCAAGAAGTTTTTCTCTATGGATTATTTTTTGGTGCAAAAATAACGGAAATTGGGTAAAAAATTTTAAATAACAAGTTTTCTTCTTGATTTTATGTGAAAAAATTAATAAGATTTACCACATAAAAACAATAAGGAATCTCTTCGAAAAAATCTTCGCTTCTTTCTGCTGGGATACCCCTTAGCCTAAAATCGTTTCATAGAGAAAATCTTCTTGATTCTATTAGGCAGTTCTGGCTCTGTGTAGGGATGGGATAAAATTTCCCAACTCGTTTTTATTAAAAGGAAATTATAAGAAAAGGAGACAAGAAGTCTTTTCAATAGATCGTACCTATAAAATCTTTAAAATTGGCCTTAAGAAGCATAATTTATACACCTTTTAAAGAAGCACTCAATTAAATTGTTTTTACAATAATTTCCAAAAGTAAAAGTCAGAAGAACACGATTCAATGAAAGTTTTATAGATACATGTCAGAAGGCCTCAATACTTTTTTATTTTATCACTGGGAACTTTTTCGATTAACACGAATTTTTGCGTCGTCTAACCACCTACTTTTATCGCAATTATTCGTTTGAATCTAAACTAAACTTTTGACGATTAAAATCTAAATTTTAAAAATATTGTTTTTCTTAATTCACAACTTATAATTATTATTTACAACTATTTATTTAATGTTATTAAAACTGATATCACGATTATCGATGACATATCAAGATAAAAACTCGTGTCAAAATTTTAGTATAAAAAACAAAAAATAAATCTCTTCAAAGAATCAGAATTAAAAATTCAAAATGATTTTCAACGTTATTGTAAACGCAGCTGTTATCATTCAACAACTTTCAACACTTGCATCTGCTTATTGATATGGTGTGGCAATTAGAGACGAGGATATATTTTCACCTTGTGACGGTGAGAACTTTAAATTTATCGACAGTTATGTGGACTTGTCTGAAATGCATTTTGAGTCCTTAATAAATGGTTCAGTTTATATTCATGGAATAATACTTGTTACAAGAGACATTCTAACGTTGGATAATGAAAGTTTAATACAGCTATACAAAAAAAGTCGTGGTAACTGGGTTGATACTATTTATACTATGAAGCGTATGGATGTTTGTGCAACCATTTTTGATCCTTTGGAATACTGGAGTGTTTATGTGAAAGACTTTCCTGCATAAGACAGGCCCGTTTAAAAAAGGAACTGTTTTAAATATTGATACGATTTCAGATTTGAATCTAAATATACCGGATCCAGCTTTACCTGGTGAATACAAGGCAGAAATACGAATTAAAATGACTGGACTGAATGAAGTGTTATGTATAAATATTTATGGCGAAATTTTCAGACAATAATTGATTGTTCTGTAAAGTTGTGAAAATTTATTTGTGTATACATACATATGCATGTTTGTATGTGTGTATGTGTATATATTTATAATATTGAGAAATTAATTTTACTTCTATATATTTATCAAGCAATAATAAGGTCTATATATTTTATATACAAATTATTTATTTATAAAATTAATCCGATATTTCGTTACACTTTGTGTAACTTCTTCAGGGAAAATTTTTTTACAAATTGAAAATTTTTATGAAAAAATTAATTTAACATATTATATTAACAATATTTGAAATATTAATTGAAGCTAAAATTTTTTTTATTCATTCTTTTAAAAAACATACATAACTAAAAACTTATACTATGAACAAATTATTAAAAATGTATTAACTATTATTATAATTTTTTGAAATCAAATGGCTGTAGTTTTGTGCAACATTATATGTGTCTGCTTTAAATTTTATTCTATATTCTAAGGGTGTATTAATAATTTGTAGCATTTCTAACATACATATATCTTCTTTAAAAAAAGAAAAAAAAAAAAAAAAAATTGAGAAATTAATGTAATAAAATATTTTGCATATTCAGTTCTATAGATTTTCTCTTTGTATTTATTTGTGAGTGTGTGTTAAGACCAGCACTCAAAGGATGACCCCTTCTTATGCAATGCATTGTGCCAGAACTGGAGAGAGAAAGGGATAGAGTAGCGAAGATAGATGTTGGATATGTAGAAGAAAGCTTAATCCTTTAAACACATTTAGCACAGCAGGCTACACGAACACACGACTACAAATGCTGCTTGCTACAGTTGTAGCCCTGTAGCCATCTACTTAATTATTTTGAGAGTTGCAGCGACATAATATTATTGTAAAACAGTGATGTCACTTTAAATTTAGTTTAACTTTTTTAAAAAAAATCAGCGCTTTTATTTATTGTGTAAGAGGTTATTAAAGGAGCAAAACATTTTTCGTCAGCCATGCCATTAAAGTTTAAAATATTTTGGAGTATATCTCGGGAACAATAATAATTGCAGTAATGTGTAAAATGTAAATAAAATGTAGTTGCCTGGCCACTACAACAGGAAATACTAAAAACTGAAACTTTTGAAAGCTATACACTTCTATGGCATCTAAGAGAAACGTACATAAGTATTTAAAATTACTTATAAACAATTGCATTTTTTATTTGGTGTGTACCCACAACAACAACTTAGAAACTTAATTATATATATTTCTATGGAATTTTTAAAGTTCTTCACATGTTTTTACCGTCTCAATTAAAGCATTTTTATTTAAAAATATTTGGAAATTCAAAAAAGCCTTCAACAAAAAAATGACTAACATAAAATATACAAAAATCTTTTATTAAATAACACAATAAGGTATTAAATATTTACTGTTTTCGTTCTGCAGAATACGAGATTTTTAAACATTCATTAAGTTTTCATGGTTTATTGCATTGATATTACTTTATTGCTTATTGTCGCCAACAAAAATAGAAATTAGTTAAATTGGACAGCAACGACATTGTTGTCGCCATGTTGCCTTGCTTTCGTCAATATAATCAATCTCATATGCACACATGTATTCTAACGTTGACAGATGGTAGTCGGTAGCCTGCTGTGGCGAATGTGTTTAAAGCCTAATTCATTTTACAACTGTGCTATGGCGCGTGATTTTTGCTAATATTTTGTAGATCAATGTTGCAGCACCTCTGGCGTTAAGTAGACGCATTAACTTTCTTAAGCTGTATGAGCAGGAATTTTATAAATTGTTTTACTTCGCCGACGGTTCTACTAAGCGACGCAGGAGGGCGATGTTGTGTACATTAGCTTGAAACAGTATCAATTGCTGGCTTAACTGTTTTTTTAGTGATCAGTGCTTTGAATTCATCACTATAAACTAGGGATGTAACGATACGCCATTTCGCCGATCCGATACCGATACCGATACGCATATTGAAATTGAGCTCAAGTAAAAATTAACAAAACTCAAGTAGAGTAATTCTTCTATTATACAAAATAACAATGTTTATTAATGAGCCATTCAAATCATCAAAATTTTCAATACATTTCAGTTTCTAAAATTCAAATTTTCAAACTACAAAACTTCTGCAATATTTATGATTTTACAAAATAAACGATGGCATTCAGTTTAGATTGGCTCAAGATTTAAAATTGATATTAATAAGACTTAAAAAAAGAATTGAATTTGAATTGATGTTAACAAAAAATAAATGATTGTTTTTCACAAAATAACAGTGTAAGATATTATTAATGAGTCAATTCAAACTGAATGTCATACTGTTTATTTTCTAAAATCATCAAAATTTTCAATACATTTCAGTTTCTCAACTTCTAATTTTCAAACAACAAAACGTCTGCAATATTTATGATTTTACAAAATAAACGTTGGCACTCAGTTTAGATTGGCTCAAGATTTAAAATTGATATTAATAAGATTTAAAAGACAACGAATTGAATTTGAAGCAGACCTGCAGTGGAAATTAGTCTCGCAGATGCGACAGAACTCACTTGAAAACTTAAGTATTTCTGCGCCATTTTCTTTAAGTTTGGGTAAGATATGCCATTGCGCCAATAAACAAGAGGGTCTGCGTCTTTAGGAATATTAGGAGATCTAAGGTATCTCTCGACTTCTTCGTTAACAGAACCACAGCTTAGGATGGATAGAGGCTCATCATCCTCGGATTCTCTTATAATTTTTTCACATACGCTCCAAAGGCGAGTACTTTTCGTAGACTTATCAGAACTTTTGCGAGGTGTAGGGAGGACTGTGTCTTCAACACTTTCGGAATGTAGAGTCATGTTAAGCAGCTCAATAAGACGTTTTTTCGATAGGATTGAAGTCGATGGTCTTTGAAATATTCGAGCTTTGTATCGAGGGTCAAGAGTTGTAGATAAATAATAGGTTTCATTATTTTCTAAACCCTCAAATCTTTCATTCAGAGGTGATGCGAAGTTAGTCGCAAATATTTGGGACTCCGAACTACTCTCCATCTCCGTTGATTATGTATTGTTCGAAGACTGTTAACTAGCGGAGTAGCGTCAGACAATTTAGCAGTGGCTTTGCTTATGGATTTTGTAGCCTCTAAATTTGTACATGTTGACATAGGGGCTGAGATGTCAGTTGTTATTTTAAGTTGTAATTGTTGTAGAATTACCACCACTTGTATTAATGCGCCTTGAAAAAAATCTTAAAACATACAAACACATACAAGATTTAGCATTGAGAGAACATTTTATTACTATGGTGCAAAGCAAAATAGAAGAAACAATTTCATTATGTATTCTGTTTTGATTTTATGTTCTGCTTTTAATATGTTATTTCTCATAGTTGTCATGCAAAAAAAAGAGTTGAAAATTGAATATTTTTTTCAAAAAACTCTAAAGAAATGTATCGGCGTATCGACAGTAAAATATCGCCGATATCGATATATCGGAAAACCAGAAGTATTGCCGATGTATCGGTATCGGTATCGGTTGCATCCCTACTATAAACAGGCGAATAAAAATTAATGGAATGTCATACTATTTATTGTACATTCGAAAAGTTAATGATGTTGATTGACTTGCTCTTGATCTGGGTTTGAACCCAGGCACCAAGTCATTGTTTGCTTAGTTGTCAATGCGCTAAGCGCTTCAACCAACATCACCCTCAAAAAAAATTTGCTTGCTTTTTAAAGAAATCTATAAAACAACAAATACTTCTTCTAAAAAGTGGTACTTTTTGAAAAAGGTGTTTTTTTGGTGAAAAGGCAAGCTATTTTTTGAGAAATGTAATCTATATACATGTATATAAATGAATTGATGTTCGTTAGTCTCGCTAAAACTCGAGAACGGCTGGACCGACTTGGCTAATTTTGGTATTGAATTATTTGTGGAAGCTTGGAGAAGGTGCTAATTTTGGTATTGAATTATTTGTGGAAGTTTGGAGAAAGTTTAAAAGGTGAATAAATATGAAAGTTGTTAGTTTTTATGTTGATCTTTTGTGATAGTGACAGTTTACTGTTAAGTGCACGAGAACTTTTCTCACTTTGATTAATTACAATTTACGATGTCGTTCTCGAGTTTTAGCGAGACTAAGGAACATCAATTCATTTTTATATATATGTAGATATACAGCCCAATTATGTAAATCCTCACGGAATTTTCCCCTTTTAAAATTTTTTGCTCCCTAGGAAAAATCCTCCTATTCTATAAACTTGAGGATTTGGTAAATTAGAGGAAGGGAATTTCATAAACAGCTGCTTTGTGTTTGACATTTATTTTGTAATTGTGATTTTATTTGCAATTGTGAATTAATTTACGGATGTAATTTTAATAAATTGCTAAATTTGTTTTTCTAAAATTGTGTTTATTTTAAATAAATAATTAAAAATGAATAGCAGTATAGCTTTGCAAGTGCGCGATGCATCAAATCCGCTTGAGTTGGAGCCATCATTGTAAGTAAAAAATAAAAAAAGATTTGATTGAAAGTAACAATTTTTTCTTGTGATAGGTTTCAAAAATGTTACAGAGTTAACAAAAGTGCCTTTAGTTATTTATTAGAAGTGCTAACATCACATAATCAGCCTAACAAGAGACAATCTGGTGTTAGTCCTATGGTGAAACTTAGTGGTTGTTTGCGTTTTTTTGCCGAAGACGGATACCAGACTGGGGTTGGAAACGATTTTGAAGTGTCGTTAGCTCAACCAACTTTTAGCAAAGTTTTAAATGAAGTGGTTGACGTTTTGGAAATGCATCTTTGCCCAATGTGGATAAAAATGCCTACAGCAGAAGAAAAAAGAAAAATCGCCTTAGCTTTTTACCAAAAATATAAAATTCCAGGAGTTGCAGTAAATGTTGCAGCTGTTGTTTATTTGAGCTTTTGGACCTGAAAATGTGTTAAAACATTATTTTGTACAACATAAATTTTTTTGTTAATACAATTTTATTTATTTTTAGTAAAATACTTACATTTTTACTCTATCTCCTTTTAAAATTGTTTGGGAAAAAACACTAGCAAAACAAAAGCGGGTTTCCCTGTTTTTAAAATTATAGAATACCTACTTTTTCCCCTGCACAAAAAAAAAGGGAAAATTCCCCAAGTTATTTTATTACATAATAGGAGGAATGCGGAAAAGGGAAAATTTCCTACGGAATTCTCATACATTTTGATGCGCTTTCCTTTTAGTACTTTTTTTTTTTTTCATTAACATGTAGCGTGAACGAACGAAGTCTCGTATAAAATTAACTGATTTCAAAAAAATGAATCATAAAATTTCAACCGTACTAACAGTCACGACCAGATCGATGACCTACAATAAACAAAGTAGTAATAAAGTAAACAAACAGCATAATGTAATTAAAACTAATGATATGCCCAAAGTATTTGTACCATTAAATAACACTGACGTCAGAAAATTTTGCAAATTAAAGAATATTCCCGGCAGATGTTACTTTAAAAGAGGAAAATCAATAATTGATATTAATGATTTATTTACTAACGCGATTTTTTATTTAAGACAATTCTTCCATAGGCTCGAAAAAGTGGCCGGTAAATACAATGGGCCTTACTGCGGTTCTCGAATCGACTTCGACTGTTGTACTAGATTAAAGAAATATACAACATTTTACTTGAATCTATTACAGCAGTCGAAGTCGAATTGAGAACCGTAATAAACCCCAATATTTATATATAGAAATGTATTTTTTGAAAAATAAAATTTAATAGTTTTTCACATTGACAAAAAATTTAACAAATTCTGAATTTAACTTAAAATCCAACAGTTAAATTTTGGATTTACCATACCAAAAATATTTTGTTAAATCGAAATTAAATCCTTTTTATACCCTTCACCAAAAATGGTAAGGGTATTTATAGGTTTTGTGTAATTTCCACAATATTTATACGAGGTCCATATAGCAGAGGTCGTTATAGATGGGGAAGTTAAATGAGCCATGTCCATCTGTCCGTCTATTCGTCTGTCTGTACGTTTTCCGAAGACACTAGAAGAGCTAGAGACTTGGGTCTTTGATTGAAATATAAGGATTTCTCTTAAGATGATTTGTATTGAAAATCAGCAAAAACAAAATATCGTTTCTGATGTTGAGCTAAATATACATACAAATAAATGAAGATATACGTATGTATAACCCTTTTAGAAATAAATTTATAAATACATGACGGTGCCCCAGTGTTGAATATGGAATCTTTCGATTATAATTCAAAGCACGAACCATCGTGCTACTGAGGCTTGTTAGTGTTATGTGTACATTAACTTAATTATAGCTTTATGTATATCTGCCACAACCAAATAATTATTCATTGAAGCAAATATGGTTGCATTAAAAATTCTTCAATTATTAAAATATTTGATGCGACAATAAAATAATCATTGAATGTATCAAAAAAAGTATATTCGCTGCTACAAGAGTATCTTTTGCAAATGAGAATTATAAAAGTTTATTGTGACCATACATTGTTTGTGTTCTGAAAAGAAACAAAATAGCTGTCAATCATATGTAACTTCAGTCGTTCATAAAATTTAATAAGACGAGGAGATGTAATACCATTAAAACAATTTATTTATTCTTAGTGTTTGGGTAGTATTTTTATTGTACTTGGAAGTATTTAAATTGCCGGCGCTAATAAACGCCACTGGCAAATAAAAGTAAAAGGCAGATGAATGCCAGTATGAATTAGTAATGCCGATTGAAGGCAAAGTATTAATTGATTCCTTAAACTAATTAACATTGGCTTATATACTAATTATGAGAATAATTCTTAGGGGTACCTTAACATAAGAGTAAAAGAATAGAAATATATATTATTGTTGGGTAAGCATATTTAGCTTCCAACTATTTATGTATGGCATGTGTTCAACAGTTTTAAAGTTAAACGAGTGCATACTTAAAAGCAACAGATACTTTGGGTTGCTTATATTTACAATTAAACAAATGCAGTAAATAAATGTTATTCATTTAAGTGCATTGTGCAGCTGCACTTGATTAACTGCACAAAGTGTCAAATTACCGACACACACAAAATATCTTGCTTGCAGTTTGTCAATGCTTGCATGTTGCGGTACTATTGAATCGCAATGCATACTACACACTGTTGGCCACATGCTACACCTCCACCCTTTACAAGAATGTTCATATAACGTTAGTTTTATGGACATTCTTTTACAATTAGTTTTTAATTAGTCTAAGTATAAGTGTAATATAATATTTATTTTGTTTTTAAAAAAATTATAATATTTAGATGTACTTATATTCTAATTTTATATTAGTTTGGACGTCCAACAATATTAAATGTTACATATCTTAAGTCTATTTTTATGAACTATTTGTTGTTTATTTGTTTTCTTATCTTCTATAGTAACATTATGTCTTAAATCTATTTTTTTTATTTTATACGGACCCTTATATTGATATTCCAATTTATGCCCTGAATTATTCCTAAGTGGAACTAAATCTCCTATTTTAAAATTATGTTCTAAAATATTCCTATCATAATTTAATTTTTGTTTTATTTTATTTTTATCTAAAAGTATTTGCGCGCGCTTATGTGCTACTTCTAACCTAAATTTTGCCTCTTTGGCATAGTTATCCACATTGTATAGTGGTGTCACACTATCTACCTTAGCAAATTGTCTAAAATTGTTTGGTAATCTTGAAAATACTAACTCATAAGGACAGTAGTTATGTGCCGTTGATGGCGTCGTATTAAAGCAGTAAGTGAAATATTTTAACTATTCGTCCCAGTCCGTTTTGTCCACAGATATGTAAGAACGAACATATTCGTTAAAAGTTCTATGACTTCTTTCTATTGTTCCTAGTGTTTGATGGTGATGTGCCGTGGAAGTTATATTTTCAATTTTTAGTAGTGTGCATAGTTCCGTCAGTATAGAATTTTTGTACTCTGTTCCCATGTCCGAGATGAACGTCTTCATTGGTCCATAGGTCAATACAAAATTTTCAAATATCGCTTTAGCGATTGTTTTTGCAGATTTATCTGGTGTTGGTATTGTCACCAAATATTTAGTAAGATCACATATTAAAGTGATTGCATATTCATTTCCATTAATCGATTTCGGAAATGGCCCTATTGTATCTACATACACCGTGTCGAATGCTTTTTCTGGTGTTTCTGTTATAGTCATAGGACTTTTATTATGGTTTACTGTTTTTGATTTTTGGCATTTTTGACATGATTTAACATATTTCGTTATGTCTTTTATCATATTTTTCCAATAGTAATACCTCTTTATTTTTTCTATTGTTCTATATATTCCACAATGTCCTCCTTCTATCGGATCATCGTGGTATTTCAGCATTATATCAAGAATTGCCTTAGCATTCTTATCATTTATATTGGTCACCTCATTAAGTAGCGCTACTTTTAATTTATTTAAATATTTATTGCCCATATTTTTAAATTCATTTATGGAGATAAATTCGAAAATTTTCTCACTGGGTGCCATTTGTAGTGTCTCTACACTAAGTTTACCGGCCACTTTTTCAAGCCTTGGGAAAAATTGTCCTAGGTCAATATTCCCATTAGTAAACAAATCATTTATATTTATATATGTAATAATAGATTTTCCTCGTTTGATGTAACATTTTACAGGAGTAATCTTTAATTTATAGTACTTGCTAACGTCAGTGTTCTTTAGTGGTACATATATATTGGGCTTTTTATCATTATTTTTAATTTGATGCTGAATATTTTCGGTATTACTTTGTTGTTTCTTTTTAAATGCCATAGATCTTGTTGTAATTTTTAATATTGTATTAGTTTTTATATTTATATCTTTTAAGTCATCAATCGTTATTCTTGATAACGCGTCTGCAACATAATTGTCTTTTCCCCTAAGATATTCTATAGTAAAATTGTATTCTTCCAAATCTAACCTCATTCTTGTTAATTTTGAACTTGGGTTTTTCATAGAAAATAAATATGATAATGGTCTGTGATCAGTACGAACAAGAAAATGTTTACCATATATGTATGGTCTGAAGTGTGTAATAGCCCAATGGATAGCTGTCAATTCCTGTTCGATTGTAGATTTATTGCTTTCACCTTTGGTAAAAGATTTTGATGCGTATGCTATTGGTAATTGCTTTCCATCATATTCCTGTGTTAATACGGCTCCACAAGCTTGTTTGCTTGCGTCCGTCGTTATACAAAATTCTTTTGTGAAATCAGGGTATTGAAGTAGTGTGGGTTTTATTAGAGCTTTTTTCAGATATTTGAATGCATGGTCACAATCTTTAGTCCATTCAAATTGTACTCCTTTTCTTGACAATTTCGTTAGATGTCTGGAATATTCTGAGAAGTTTTTGATGAATCTTCGATAATAATTGCAAAATGCAACGAATCGTTTTGCACTATCCGCATCCTTAGGTGTTGGATAGTTTTCGATAGCTGCGTATTTACTATCATCAGGTAATATTCCTTTGTCTGTACATTTTTCGTCCTGAAAAATGAACATTTTTCTGGATGAAGTTTTAAGTTGTGTTTTCTACACAAATCAAATACATCTTTTAAATTTGAAAGCATATGTTTCTCTGAACAACCTAACACCACTAAGTCGTCCATGTACAGGAAAGCTTGGTTTGGTTTTAGACCAGCAAAAGCAAGTGTCATCATTCTTTGAAATGAATTTGGAGCTATTTTTAAACCATACGGTAATCTAGTAAATCTGTATGAGCCATTGTTTATTGAAAATGCTGTTAAGTCCCTAGATTTGTTCTCCAAGCCAATTTGGTGAAAACCTGACATTAAGTCTAAACAAGAAAAGTATTTTGCTCTGCCGAGCTGGTCTAGAATATCGTCTATTCTAGGTAATGGAAACTTATCTGCAATTAGTTTTTTATTTATTTGCCTGTAGTCTATGACAAGTCTCCATCTTTTCTTATCGCAATTGGGCAGTGATTTCTTTGGTACGAGTAATATTGGACTGTTGTACTCAGAGTACGAAGGTTCTACAATTTGATCATCTATTAGTTTTTTGACCTGTTTATCTATTTCTTCTTTATGTGTATGTGGTATACGATAATTTTTGATGTATACCGGTTCTTTATCTTTTACCCTCAACTTTTGTTCATAGAAATTATTTATTGTTATTTTTTCTGATTCTAAACCGAAAATATCACTGTATGTTGAGCATAATTCTGTTAATGTATTTTTAAATTGTTCCGGGAAATTTTTCTTCAAAATTTTTAGTATTTCTGATTTTCTTGTTATATTTTTGCAAGAATTTTCTTTTATTATATCATAATCAGAGATGTTTTCGGTTTTTATGTTACTTTTCTTAATTTTGGTATTAGTGTTATTAGTGTTTAAAAAACGAACGTATGCTTTGTTAGTGTTAACTATTGTGTTTGGAATGAAGACGCCTGGTGCAATTTCTTGATTAGGAATTAGTATTTCACTGTTTAAATTGTTAAATTTTATTTTATGTATTATTTCACATCTTGGTGGTAAAGTTATTTCGCTATTATTATTTGTTATTGGTATATTGATTGTGTGTGATATATTAAATGGTCTTAGGATAAGGCAATCATTGTCACTGTTAAAATCCAATATGCAATTATACTTTTTCATGAAATCCATTCCAATGATTCCATCGCATGGTATTGGAAAGTTATTGTATACCACTTGAAATTTATGTGGTATTAAAAATTTTTCGAATTTTAGATCAAAAAATATACTTCCCATTGATTTTATATTGCCCTGTCCTATTCCACTAAAAACTGTTGTGTCATTAGTATTTATTTTGTTTAATCTGAAAAATTTTGATTTTATTAGTGAAATGTCAGCACCAGTGTCTACCAAAAGTGTGAGTGTAGTGTCGGTATTATTTATTTGAACATTAATGAAGAAACTTAAGTTGAGGTTTAGATGATATATATTTACTGAATTGGTCTTAGGGGAAATTCGGAGTTTTCCGAATCATTTTGATTTGATTCTGTTGCTCTTATGTAGTTGTTATTCCTACGATTATTGGTGTATCTTTGATGGTTTCTGTTGTAATTGTCATTATTATTGTAATTGTTATTATTATTGTAATTGTTATTTTTATTGTTATTACGTGGGAAATTATTTCTTCCACGGAATAGTGTATTATTGCCACGGAAATTGTTATTGGGTCTGTATTTTTGCCCATAATATAGAATTGCATTTTGTTGACCTGTGGCTTCGGTACAACTATTGACAAATTTGCTGACAGCTTCGTTCATTGTATTAAAGGTTCCTGCTTCCATAATTAGTCTTACTTTGTCTATGGTGCAGTTCTTAGTCATAGCTTTTACAGCATGTTGTGTAGCATATTTAGTTGATATTTCTGGTGTTAACCCATCAGAAATGTATGCTCCTTCCAGTGATTTTGTAAGTGTTTCAATTTCACTACAATATGCATTTGCTGTTTTGGTGTTTTGTTTAATGTTCATTAATTTGGCTGTCAGTACCTCGACTGATTCGCCTTTTACGCTATTTTTTAATTTATTGCTAATGTCAGCTATTGTGTTTTCTGTACTAACAAGGTTTCTTGCATTGCCTTTTAATTTTGTTTTTATTAAGTTTACTGCCAAAGATTCGTGATTGCCTTTTATGGAATCAACTAAAGACAGTGAGTCTAGAAATGGCCGTAAATTTTCAGATTTACCATCGAAATCTATAATTAGCCTTGCAGCTGTGTTTAGAAAATCTATTGCTGTTTGTGCCATTATGGATGTGGTTGATGTATAAATTTGTTGCAGATCTATTTTTTCGTGCAATGTTTGTGGTAGTTGTATTTTAATAGTTTTTCTTTCCGCTATCTGTATTACTCTATTCCTTATATCTTGGAAAAATGCTTCGGCTGCTATTTTATGTGAAGGTGTTAATCTTTGATAATTTACGTTTAAAATAACCCTTATTTCTTCTAAATATTGTATAAGTTTTTTATAATGTTTATTAATTGTGTCCTCTTTTATTGGTCTGTCTATATTGAGGCATTTGTAACTTTTCTCAAATTCAATTTTGATTTTTCTGCAGTGTTCTAGGATGTCTAACCAGTCCATGTGAAAATTTTATACTTTGTCTAGATCAGTTGCTCTGCTTAGATATTGCTTCCTTAGGGATCTTTTATGTAACAAGTAAATTTTTAATAGAAGACTAACTGTGTTTATTACCACCAATATTAATAGTAGTGTCCATAACGAGCCTATGTGTTCTGTATGGTCAATAATTTCTAAATTATTTACTACGTTAGCGTTTGGTTTTTCTATTTTGGATTGCGGTTTTCCCATTTTATTCTTATTTCTACGTATTTTGACAATATAAGTGACCGTTTACATTTGAATTATTTGTATGGAATATCAATTTTGCTTTATTTAGTTTTGAATTTAATTATTTTTGATTAAGTTTTAATTTTATTTTTACTTATTATAAAGCTTATAAAAGTTAGTTAGTTAGTTTTTTTTTTTTTTATTTTAGTTTGATCCACTATGGCAACTCTTATTTATTTTCTTACTTTTCATATTTTTTAACTTATATATCATTTGTTCACTTCAATGTGGCAACTCTTAAATTTTTTGACATTTCTTTTTATTTTGAAATTCTATTTCATAATTGTAATTTATTTAATTAGCACGGTAATAGTTAGTGTATTTTTTTTTTTTAGTTTTAGTGAAAAAGTTTTGTGATTTTTTTTTTTTTTATTTTTTTTTTTTTTTTATTTTTTATATTGAATATAATATTGTTATGTGTATTTCAGCATGTGATTTAAAAATTCATGTTGTATATGTTTGTAATATATTATTTTCATATACATACTTCATTATAAGTGTATGTATGCATACATGTGTAAAAAAGATTTCATTATTTATTTATATTAAAAGAAATTTAATTTGTAAAAAAAATATAGTGAAAAAAAAAATCTATTTGTGTTTGTGTTGTTCCATCTCGGCTTCAAGTCGGCCGATTTGTGTCCATATTTCGGATGCAATGTCCCAGGATGGTGGTGGAGTTTGGTTAACAGTATTCCTGAGTGCTGCCAGTTTACGGCGCAAACGAACAATTTTTCCTCCTCTCCGGTGTCTTGGCCTGATGACAGCTGGAATCTTGGTCAGTTCGATCTCCTTCTTGTTTTGCTGTCTTTTACGGTATTCAGTAATGGTTAGTGGTTTGGGGCCTGTGTTTGTTGCTTGAGGTGCTCCTTCTCCGGGTAGATTTTTGTCTTCAATGTTTGGCAGGATCGCCATGTAATACCATTAAAACAATTTATTTATTCTTAGTGTTTGGGTAGTATTTTTATTGTACTTGGAAGTATTTAAATTGCCGGCGCTAATAAACGCCACTGGCAAATAAAAGTAAAAGGCAGATGAATGCCAGTATGAATTAGTAATGCCGATTGAAGGCAAAGTATTAATTGATTCCTTAAACTAATTAACATTGGCTTATATACTAATTATGAGAATAATTCTTATGGGTACCTTAACATAAGAGTAAAAGAATAGAAATATATATTATTGTTGGGTAAGCATATTTAGCTTCCAACTATTTATGTATGGCATGTGTTCAACAGTTTTAAAGTTAAACGAGTGCATACTTAAAAGCAACAGATACTTTGGGTTGCTTATATTTACAATTAAACAAATGCAGTAAATAAATGTTATTCATTTAAGTGCATTGTGCAGCTGCA
The DNA here is from genome assembly GCA_947311025.1 of Lypha dubia. Taxonomy (NCBI): domain Eukaryota; kingdom Metazoa; phylum Arthropoda; class Insecta; order Diptera; family Tachinidae; genus Lypha; species Lypha dubia. Next base: position 100,464,604 of record OX371261.1, read on the forward strand.
CTTGATTAACTGCACAAAGTGTCAAATTACCGACACACACAAAATATCTTGCTTGCAGTTTGTCAATGCTTGCATGTTGCGGTACTATTGAATCGCAATGCATACTACACACTGTTGGCCACATGCTACAGAGATGTGAAGTGAAAAAATCAATGTTAAAATTAACAAAATAAAAGTTCACCTAAAATCTTCAACATCAGTGATTTAAGGTATATATACGAGTACATACTTCGGAACTGCAAAAGGTAGCAATTGGATTTTACATAAGTATGCCGATAAATAAGTTGAATATTTTGAATTTTTTTTCTTGTTTTTTTTGGCTAAAATTCAATATTTGAGTATTAATTACCATATTAAGCTAATTAGGACCTGAAAAAATGTTTGTAAATAAAATTTCTTTAGTTTACAATTTTCGTAGATTTTTTGTCTACTTCTTCAGGAGATGGTAATTTTAAACATATATTATTTTACATCAAACATTTTAGTTAATAAAAAGTTATTAAAAAGTTTTTGTAAAAATTCAATCAAATAAAAATTTTTTTTTCCTTTCTAATATTGGAAAGAATTCTTGGAAAAATATTGCCAAGCTTACAGGTTGCCTAGAAATGAGATGGAATTGTACCTATCAAGAACTTGGTCCTTATTTTGTTCTCAGTACTTTTTACGGCCGAAATATTTTGGATACGAACTTGGTCTTATTTTCATATTTGTGTTTTTGTGCGAATTAATGTTATAATAAATAGAAAAAAAAGTACAACGGCAAATGCACTTATTTGTACGGGAGATTTATTTTATTTTCAATAAATTTAACCGTTGAAATTAAAAATTTTGTTTAGCATTGGCTAAACTTATATGTAATATTTTTTAGATTTAAGATTTGAAAAACTTATTGATAATTTAATTTATAATTGAAGATTCAATAAATAACAAAATTTATCAAAAAAAAAAAAAAAAAAAAAAAAAATAAATTTAATATAAAACCTGTATGTTAAATCCTGTATTTAATAAACTTGTACTGTGAAAGCAAAATCAGCTGTTAATGGAATTAATCTTAAGTTCAGGGCTGCTACTCTGCATTTCGAATCGAAAAAAAAAGAATTTTCGAACTGCCATGTAAATAACATGCAAGTTCGAACAGTTTTTTATTCGAATCGAAATACATAGTAACCCCCCCAGGATTTAACATTCAGTGTGAAAACACTGCAAGAGTACTGTAGGAGAATTTACTTTTTTATAACGACCACCAAAAATGTTAAGGGTTTTTATTACCCAGCAAAAATTTCGATTAGAAAGTAAAAAGAAAAAAATGCTAATATAAAATACCCTTTGCTAACTTCTACAGGGTGTCCGCCGGGAAGGTATACTACTCGCAGTAATTCCATTGTAATCCTGGCTGTATGCGATGTGGCACCGTCTTGTTGATACCGCATGTTAATCAAGCCCAAAGCATGCAGTTGTGGCATTAAAAAGTTTTTAATCATATCACGATATCGCTTCCCACTCACAGTTTTCATTTTCAAAGAAGTAAGGACCAATGATTCCTTCTGACCAAATTGCACCAGACTGTCACTTTTAATGGATGCAAAGGTGACTGATGAATAATTTGTGGGTTTTCCATTGCCCAGAACCGACTGTTCTGTTTATTCACATATCCATTCAAATGAAAATGTGAAATTCATGTGAAAATCGCGGTTGTCATGGGCGAGCTGAGCTGTAACATCCTTTAAAACATGTTGTTTTATCGAATATTTTCCCATAATAAATTTGCCACGTGTCTACTTCACGACTGCCAAATATGAACTGTCAAGACTAATGTTTACAAAAATGGCGACAAAACAAAGTAGTATACCTTCCCGGCGGACACCCTGTACTTTTCCATTTTAATTAATTACTTTAACCACGCGGTGTGATTGGAGGCAATTCATTGTAACATTGACTTAAAAACAACATCTGATGCATTTCAATATATAGAAGTTATTAAATATTTATTTAAGAAATAATAAAACAAAATTGAAACTATCTTATCTGCTCAGTATTGAACACGTGCCAAGTGTGTGTTTTATACTAATTGATCTACTCACTCGTCTACCCATCTATTATTTTTTTACTGGCTTAAAATTTCTTTTTAAAAACTTGCAAACAAATAAAAATAATTTAATTTTTGCTTCTGTAGGAGTTGAACTTCTGATCATCCGAATGATAAGACAGACACAACTGTTCTAACTTTTAATAGAACAAATGGATTGTTTGTTCACAGATAAGTTGATGGAGTAACAAGCACTGTTAAGTAATTCGGACAGTATGAAGTTTGTGGTTGAAATATATTACATTACTCTGGTTTTGCTGGGTAGGTTTGGAATGCAGAATATTCATATGAGACCTATAAAATATATATATTCTGGATCCTTATAGACGCACAGAAAAAAAATATTAATTTTTTTTTTTCAATTAACCCTTTAATAAAAAATATAAAAAAATTTATTAAATATTTAATTTATTTAATTAAATTTTTAATTGTAATAAATAATTTTAGTTAATAAATGTATAAAAATTTAATTGATACTATTAATTTGTTTACTGGTGCAAATTTAATTAAATTTTTAATTGATATTACAAATATTTTAATTGAAATTAATTTTTATTTTTTTCTGTGCAGGGAACTTAAGTTAGCCATGTTTGTCTATCCGTTTGAAGCTCTTTATGTCTGTCCATAGTCCGCCGCTATCACGTATCGGTGTGTGTAGTTTTGGTTTAAAGAGTATTTAGGCACACGTTTGGCGGCAATCCTTCAAGTGGATGAATCAATACGAGACTAGTGAATAATCGAAAACCTTCCGTTCGAACAAGGGAAACTATTGCTGCCGTAGCTGCTGCCATAAAAAGCAAACCCAGTGTTTCAGCAAGGATATTAGCTGCTTAAATGGGTATCAGTAGGCCGATCTTGCAGACAATAAATCCTAAGGATTTGAACTTATTCTGCTACAAAAAGTAAATTGCTAATAAACTTAATGCAGCAGGCGATTCGCTTGGAATTTTGCCAGAAAAAGCTTGAAAGGGTACAAGAGGACGCGAACTTGCTGAAATGCCATTTCATGTCTGATGTGACTCATTTCGATCTGAACGGCATCGTAAAAAAACAAAATTGTCGCAAATGTGGAGTGGTTCCAATCCAGAAATATTTCATGAGAGGTAATTGCACCAGCATCAACGACCAGAGAAGGGGATTTAAATTCATTTGTCTTTAAGACGAATTCAACTATTTTGAAGACAATTCGATAGGCTTTCAAATGAAAAAAGATTGAATAAATTCCATGCATTATTCATCAGTCACCCTGTATTACAGAAAATACTTCTGATCATTTTAAAGAAATGGTTTTTCTTAAATTTAGTAAATTTCTTTTTCTTATTAATTTTTTAGCGTACTTTCAAAATAGACATGAACTCTTCTTGGAAGAGGCACCTTAAAGAAAATCAACAGTTTTTCTTGAAATATTACACAGCCACAATTGACTTTACTTTGTGCAAAATTTCTACTTTCCGCTGTGTTATTTAATGTTGCTACCGAATCGTGAATATTTTACAAAATTTGCGATTAAAATCAAAAACTGTTAGTTATTGTTATTCTTTTTGTTAACAACTAAAACTTATTTTTCACAACTTAGTATTGCATGTTTTTATTACAATCAATGCTAATAATGTTAAAATTGTACAAATTTTATAGTCATGTCGATGACATCTCAAATAATTAACAGCAAGAATAATAATTTTACGAAATTGTTTTGTTTATGAATTTTAAGTTAAACGTTTGCAACGATATTGTTGCAAATGTATTGTTGTGTATGATTCAAATATATGTATGTATGTATATCGAAGTTAGACCAACATGTCTTGCACCTTACATTGCCAAAATTAAAAAAAAAAAAAATTATGACTTTATTCCAGCAAAGGCTCAGTATCATTTAAGACTGTAGGAGAAAAACTCAAACTTGATCATGCAAGCTTTAATACATGGATGGGGAAGCAAATTACTACGTGTAAGCTTAAACTAAATTTACATTTTAGTTTAATTTAACTAAACCAGTGCTTAAACGTTCACTATTTAATATTTGCTTTAACGTGAAACATTTTTCCTTCAGTGTATGAGTTTTTAAATTAATATTCTTTATTTTCATAAACGATTTTAGAGGTGATGGATGGAAAATTTTTATTTGTAAAATGATGATTTTGAAAGCCACAGTATTTCTTTAAAATTATTCCTGTACCTGGCATTCGCCATAATTTAGATGACTTGATCTTGATGACGTTAATTTAAATTTTATTTATACCGATCATCACTGGAAATAGAAGAAGAGAATTATTCTACGAAAGCTCACGTTCACTATAAACGAGAAATTTAAATTTACCATTTTAAAAATTAATGTTTCGTTTAACCCATTGCTGGGCGTCGGTATTACCTTCTGAGTAATTTTTAAGTACGCTAAGCTATCCTTCTGTCCGTCCATTAATTTTGTAGGTTCTCGTCACTATTTAAAGAACTTTCAGGAAAGTTCGGTTTGTTTTATTTTGAATTTATATTTGCTTTTGTTATTTAGTACGATGATTTTGAAAATCATAAACAGAGTTGTATTTTACTGCTGCAGTGTTTTATTTCATGTTTGTCCAATAGATTTTAAATCTGTAATTTGTTTTCGTATCAATATGAAATGTATACAGTTAAATATTTAGTAAAGAGGAAATCATTAGTAGAACCGAATTTTGAAAAGAAAAAAAAAACTTCTTTACTTATGGAAAAATATTTCAGGATTTAAAAAAATAAAAGGTGACAAGATTGGAAACTTATGAAAGTATACAACAAAAACATTCTCAATTAATATGAATTTGTTTTAATATTTCCATCAAGCTTTTATACATCTATCAAAAGTTCACAAATGATTATTAAAGTTATTGTTGGCTTAATGCACAAATTTTGGTTTTACTTATTGCTGATAATTTAGCACAAACATACATTCAGACACACACAGAAAATAAAAAATAAAAATAACTCTCCCATTTCTTGTATTTGCTCTGCACGCGCCTCTAATATAAGCAATTAAAGTCGATATTTTTTATTTTATAATCCATTAATTATATATTTTAATTATTTCATTTTTAAGTTGTGAATAATTTTTACAACTATTTATTTATTCAACAGTCATACCACTACAACTGAGGTAATTCATGAATAAACTACACAACGTTTCTCCTCTTCATGTGGATTGCAGTTGTAAGATTAGAAAGAAAAAATATCAAAATTTTTATATAAAAACTAAAGATTCTATATGGCAGCTTTAGTGAATTTTAAAATGAAGTTCAACGTGTTTTTTAACGCAGCCGTAATAAGTGGAATATTTTTTATAACTGCAGCAGCCTATAAATATGATGCTGTAATGAAAGATGAAAATATGTTTTCTCCTTGTGATTTAAAAAAGATTCACAAAAACGTTAAATCTATCCAGGATTATGGGGATTTGTCTAACTTGAAATTTGAGATGTTTATGAATGGATCGGTTCATTTTCATGGATATGCTGAAGCATTAGTTGATATTGGAGTGCAGAATAATCCTTTTAGACTTGAGATTTTTAAAAAAAGTCGTGGGAATTGGATTGACACTATTTACAATATGAGACGTGCTGATTTCTGTAAAAGTATGTTTGATCCAACTGAGTTTTGGCATATTTATCTGAAGGAGGTTCCCAAAGAGGATCAAAAATGTCCAATAACTACAGGAACCAAGTTTCATTTTGATACTCTGTCCGATATGGATATAAATCTTCCGGATCCCTTTTTGGCTGGTGATTACAAAGTACAATTTATGATTACGGACCCTGAACGAGATCAAGTTGCATGTGCAAACATCTTAGTCGAACTTTATAGGAGTTAGAATGCGGTGCCATTAAAGAGTGTAAATTTTGGACAAAATTTTGTGTAATTTGTAATTCATAAAAAAAGTGAAATTGGATCAAAAACACATAATTTAATGAAATGGGTGAAAAAGTGTTGTTATTTTTAAAAAAATTGGCTAAATAAATTATAATAATTGGAAAAGGAAACAAGTGTTGTTTTGTTTTTTTTTTTTTTGTTGGATATTTTCTCATTATTTATTATTTATCGATCCTTCAGTTGTAAGTATTCAATTCTAAAATTTAAAAAAATGTCAGTATGAAAAAATATTAGTTTCAACGATTGATTTTTTGGTTGCCTTACGGCTGAGAGTAAATTGTATTTCTCCTTCTCAGGCGATTGCGGCCTCTGTAATTTTAAATATTGCAAACGGCTTTGATTCATTCAAAAAAAATATATGAACTAAAATTTTAGAAATATTACTTAATTTGAGTTCAAATTGGTTGTCGTATGGCGACCATGCCGTTTTTTTTACAGAAACTCCTAAAAAATTTCCTTGATAAATTTAAATTTTAACAGCAAATTTTTACTAAAAACTAGAAAAACATTTATCTTAAAAGTAGTAAAAATTTTGTCATGTGCGTCAAGATGGCAGATACATCTTGCTGCGCATTTTTCATTTCCTTGTTTTACCTTCTTCGAAGCTTTTGAGATCATCAGAGAGCGCTGGAACTTCCGGAATGCTTATTTACAACATATATTGCAATATATGTCTACCCTGAACACTGTGCACGTTGGTATAATTTACTTGGTATATTTCTGTTCTGTGAAATATACATCACTCTCATATTAACATTCGAATTGTATAGACATTGCTTTTTAAAATAAAATAAAATTTCTAAATTTCTATTAATAATTTCTATAAAATATGAAATTGTGAAAAATAATACAAAAAATTTATGAAAAATGAGTGCAACAATTTTACAAATCGAAAAGCAGGATGATACCAATTATGATAGTTGGTCAATACGGATGAGAAGTGTACTCATTCATGCTGGTTTTCGGAAGATAGCAAAAGGCGAAGTACTAATCAGTGCAAATAGTCCAGAAAAAGAAAATTGGGAGTCGGATGATGAGAATGCATTAGCGTCAATCTTTCTGGCAGTTAAACCAACACAGTTGGGTTACATTAAAGGGTGTAAAACTTCTTTCGAAGCTTGGACTAAGTTGGAGCAGGTGCATAAACCCAAGGAGCCATTAGAAAAGGTATTGCTATACAAGAAGTTAGCAAATCTAGCTATGCCTGAGAGTCTAAACACAATGTTTGCGGTGCGTTGCAATTTCTCGTTGCGTGAGAGAAAAATAAACATAATACAACGGAAGACGGCGACATTTTTATTAATTTGTATGTGCATACATTCAAACATACTTCAAAATCATGTTTTTTGTTTACAATAATGTTGTGAACACCGCCAATTATTCAAAAAGTATGGCAACATCAGAAAGAGAAAGAGTATCAAAAATGGAGAGAATAAGGAAGTCCGCAATGAAAATAAAATAGATTTTAATTTTATACCGCTTCGCACTGCGGTTTTTTACTTCAAAATCGTATGAAAAACCGCACCGCAATAAATTATCGCAACATCGTGTTCAGACTCTGACTGTGAAAATGTGGTTCAGCATATAAATGATTTTTCAGAGATATCAGAGAAGTTGGATCTAAATGGCATACAAATCCAGGATGAGCTGTTAGTAATCATGCTTCTGTCAAGCTTACCTGCAGAATTCGATAACATTGTGGTGTCCATGGAGACACGGGATATTTTACCAAATTTTTTTATGCTCAAACAAAAGCTGCTCGAAGAAGGGAAGAGGAGCTCAGAAAGAGACAATATTGAACAAAAAACATCAAGTACACAGCAACATGCACTTATAGCACAGCAAACCAATAACAACAAAAAATATAAGAAATTCAATAGCAAATGTTTTTTATGTGGTATGGTTGGTCATTATGCTACTAAATGCGACAAAAAGAGGAAAGGTAACAACGCACAGGCAATGACGGTGCTGGCTGCAGCTGACACCAGTAAAGCTATAAACACATTCGCCACAGCAGACTACACGAACACAAGACTAGAAATGCTGCTAGCTACCGATGTAGCCGTTTAGCCAGCTAGTTAATTATTTTGGAAACGACAGATACACAGTAAACAGCTGATCCTGAATTGTTGCAACGATTCATGTATGTATGATATATAGCGCTTTTACTTTTTTAAAGTTTTCTGGGGCGAATTTAATACGGCTAATTGAATTCGCCACTCACATCACTTTGTATGGATTCGCTTTGACCGAAAAAATTCATCTCATGGATCTCTTTTGGCTCCAGAGTTACGGGGTTCAAAACTTATTTTTTATTGGCCATAACTCCTAGAATATGAAACGGATATAAGCTATGTAGATATCACTCTAAACTTCTCTAAAAGACCTTTATACTGGTATTTTTTAAAACAATTTACCCATTGCGAGCGAAATTCAATTTTAAAATTTTTTTATCTGACTTTTCACTTTTACAGAGAACTTAAAATGCTTTTATTTGGTGTATACTTGAAAGCTGTCACCAATGAACTACGTAAGTTATGCTTCTTTAATGATGATTTTAAGAATTAAATGAGTTATTTAGAGCATTTGAAATGATACCTATGTCGTTTATATTCGTTCTATATTGTAGGACTTATGATCAATAATATATTAAAGTTTTGAACCCCGAAACTGCGGAATCAAGAGAGAGCGCCGAAAAAATTACACAAAAATTTTTAGGTAAAAGAGGGCTATTACCCTGGAGTTTTTTTAAAACTTTAACAATGTTGGTATTATTGTCTCAAGTCAATATTCCATATAACAATAAAGCTAATAAAAATTCTTGATGCATATATATTCTAACATTTAAATGTTGTTATTTTCTTTTTTATTTTACAATAAAAAATATTTCTAATCACTAATTTGCTTTACAAATTTTGTTATATTGTCAACACTGTTTTGGTTTTGTGGCCATCAGAAATAGAAATTAGTTTAATTCGACAACACGACAAAAGTAGCATGGACAAAAACCTTTTGCCGTGCTGCCTTGCTGTCTTCATTATAATCATTCACTTATGCACAAATGTATTCTAATTTTGACAGCTGGTAGTCGGTAGTCTGCTGTGGCGAATGTGTTTATACCTTTAATTAAGTAAGATCAGTTGGTATATTGATAGTGGCGCTACGTCACATATGTGCAATACCGATGATCTTTTCATACGTTTTTACGATCATCAAGAAGCTATTGCGTTGGCTGGCAACAAATACATAAATGCCAGTGGAAAAGGTGATGTAGTAATACATATTAATAATTTTGAAATATTACTTCAAAATGTTTTATTTTCTTCTGAGTTGCAAACAAATTTTATATCTGTCAACAAGGTAGTTGACAGTGGCTTATGAGTCAAGTTTGACTTACACAATGCTGTTATTAAGAGACAAGATGGAACTATTGTATTAACGGCTGAAGGTAGAGGCAATATGTTCTCAGTAGAAAATGATCGTGTAAGTGAAAAAGTGTGTAATATTAATAACAAATTTGCCTGATGGCCACAAGCCAATACCATGCAGATGGTTGTTTAATTTGAAACGTAGTGCAAATGGTGCACTGTTAGTTGCCAAAGGTTGCAACCAACGATTTGGCATTGATTTTAATGATACGTTTTCACCAGTCGTACGATATTCAACTATTCGTTTGCTGTTGGGATTAGCTGTAAAGAACAAGATGGACTTACATCAAATGGATGTGAGAACTGCATATCTGAATGGTGACCTGCATGAGGAGATTTATATGCAGCAACCCAAGAATTTTGTTGATGGTAGATCTCCGGAAAGAGTTTTGCGTTTGCTTAAAGCAATTTATGGATTAAAGCAAAGCGGTAAAGAGTGGAATTCTAAATTAGATAGCGTTTTGCCAAAAATGAAGTTCAAGCCATGCCACAATGAACCATGTTCGTACAAGACGAGTAAAAGAGGTAATCTATTGTTGATATATTGCAGTATATGTAGATGACTTAATTATAGCGTGCAATAACATAGATGTGATAAATGAAATCAAGAAACAAATTGGCGACAATTTTGAAGTAGATGACAAAGGTGTCTTAAAACATTTTCTAGGAATGGAAGTGGAGCGTGAAGTCGACACACGTACGATAAAATTAAGCCAAAGTCAGTATATCTTAGATGTTTTAACACAGTATGGTATGGACTAATGCAAAGCGGAAACTGGTTACCAAGCAAACTGTGATAAAGATTGTGAACAATTTAATCAGCATGATTATCAATCTCTTGTTGTGACACTTATGTATCTGGCAATATCTACTCGGCCAGATATTCTACATTCTGTATCAAAAATGGCTCAACGTAATTCTGATCCTCATGTTGAACACATGATAAAATTAAAACATATACTAAGATATTTATCAGGTACGAGAAAACTGAAACTGGTTTATGATACAGATGGTAGCGGCCTGAAGGCATTCGTAGATGCTGACTGGGCAGGCAATGCATCGGATAGAAAATCATACACATGATGGATGTCCACAGAGGCAGAATATATGGCAGCTTCAGATGCCGCAAGAAAAGCAATTTATTTAAAACATTTGCTTCTTGAAATCAACAGGTGTGGTAATAATTCCATTGAATTAAAAATAGACAATCATGGTGCGCAAAAACTTGCTGAGAATCCTATACTTCATAAGCGCAGCAAGCGCATTGATATTAGATTTCATTATATCAGGGAGTTGATTAACAATAAAGAAACTGAACTTAAATATTGCCCAACAGCAGATATGATGGCCGATATTTTGACCAAGAATTTACCTAAAATTAAACACTGTAATTTTATGAACTTATTAAAATTTAAATGATTTAAATTACTTACATAAGTATATATGTATGTATATTTAAAACAACATCCACATTGAGGAGGAGTATTGAAATATATGTCAAGCCTGAACTGTGAACGTTGGTATAATTTACTTAGTATATTTCTGTTCTGTGAAGTATACATCACTCTCATATTAACATTCGAATTGTATAGACATTGCTTTTTAAAATAAAATAAAATTTCTAAATTTCTATTAATAATTTCTATAAAATAAATAATTACATGAACATATAGTTGTGTTATCTGGAATGAGGAGTAATGAAAACATTTGAATAAAACGTACGTCTTTTGGAACTCAACCCAAAGAACTTCGGTCTTGTAGATACGGGTAAACAATCTAACCAATTCAGTTCTGCACCTTGCTACCTCTCAACAGCCAGTACACTTACTACACATACTACATTGAAAAGTTTTTATATCAACAAAAATAATATTTTTAAATTAATTTCCATTATGAAAATAAATATATGAACTTAAATTGACGATAGCCGTTTTTAAGTATACAAATTTTTATGAACTATTCAGTCGGTAAGTCGCTTCCTAAATTATTTTCTTACAAATAATTTCATTTGTATGATAAAATGGTTTTAAATTTAGTAAAAAACATTCTTACTTTAGAATATAATATAAATTAAATAAAAATTTTCCTGAAAGTATTTTTTTTTGTTAAAAAAAATTGAAAATATGTATTAATAAAATTATAATTATATATAAAAATATTTTAAACTATTTTGAGTTGTTAAATTGTTTTGGCCAAGTTTGTGTTTTTTGTGTTGTTGATTACTAATATTCAGCTATTATTGCCAGTTTATGACAATAAAAAACTATTATTTGAAAACTTTTATTTGATTGATTATAAAAACAAAAACAATTTTTTAAATTTTAAAGACATTTATTTAGGAATATTTGCCAGAGACGTATTGGAAGAATCACAAATAAGTGCAAAAGAAAAATAATAATTGTGTTAATTTTTATACAGAGCTTTGTGATCAGATATTATCAAGATTTGATTTTGAAAATAAATATATAAAGTTCTTGGCCAAATTAATCCATTTAATATTATTAATGAAGAAAAGTGTTGGTTTTATGAAATTATAAAAGAATTTTCCTATTTTGAGAAAGTGAAAGGCAAAAGCTACAAACTGAGTTCACACAATTGAAATTATTGTCCTGATAAAAACATATAACTATTGGATTTTTGGAAAAAAATATCAGAGATGTAAACGAGGGGTTCTAGTCTTTTGTTTCCAGTTTTGAACAATTTATTAAAATTTTTTATTACACTCTTCAGCAAATTTGGAAAGGATATTTAGTCAGGTAAACATAAATAAGAATAAAGTAAGAAGTTCATTGAAAAAGTCGTCTTTGGAAGCAATATTATATACAAAGGATTATTTAAAGCTAAACAAATGTAGCTGCCATGATCTAACAGTTGAACCTGAATTAATCACCATGTTTAATTACAATGTATATATATTTCTAAAATATATTATATATGTATATATATGTACATACACAAGTCAAATTACAAATTATATTTTTGTTGTATAAATTTTATTGTAGTTTTTATACATTTAGAAAAAGTGTTTCCAAAAATGAAATTTAAAATGCATATTTTACTAAATTGGAAAAAAATAACTAAAAGATTTAAAATTGTTTTATTTTTTTCCATAATATATCTTTATATATATAATTCTACTGTACGTGCGTTGTAACTCAAATTTTTTTGTATGCGTTTGGGTGGCGCCCCGGGTGGTTTAGATTTACAATTCGGTCCAATTGGACAAAGGGGCGTGGTAACTCCCATACAAATCACATATTAAAAATCTATTATTTCTGCTCCTGATAACGGTATTTGAACAAAATTTTGTACGTCGGTGTGGTGTGCATTTTTTAAGTTCTGCTGCAAATATGGGCGGGATTGGACAAAGGGGCGTGGTACCTATCATACAAACCACAAATTAAAAATCTATTATTTCTGCTCCTGATAACGGTATTTGAACAAAATTTTGTACGTCGGTGTGGTGTGCATTTTTTAAGTTCTGCTGCAAATATGGGCGGGATTGGACAAAGGGGCGTGGTACCTCTCATACAAACCACAAATTAAAAATCTATTATTTCTGCTCCTGATAACGGTATTTGAACAAAATTTGGTAAGTCGGTTTGGTATGCATTTTCTTAGTGCTGCTGCAAATATGGGCGGGATTGGACAAAGGGGCGTGGTACCGCCCATATAACCCAAAAATTTAAATCGCCCTATTTTGGGCATTTTTTGACCTACGTCGATGATATTTGGTACATATGGTATTGGCATAATTTGGAATACGTACCACGCCACTTTTTAGGAAAATTCAAAATCGTAATATAGTCTTAACTACTGGACCGATCGTCATTAAATTTTCACAATAGGATATATAAATACTTTTAATTTTATTTTTTAACGAGGGGGGTAGCGAAGTATTGAAAAACATGCAATCTATTTACATGTGATTTTATTTTGAGTTCTAATTGAAGTATCTGATCTCTGTATTCATAAGAATGCTGTTTTACTAATAAGATTTGTTGATTTAAAAATTTTGTTATGTTATGCCTCTAATAAAATATGTATGTTTTGTTGGTAAAAACCGGTGTTTTCATTTGACGTTTTTATGACGATTTCAATAAGCTACATATATTGACGATAATGCCCAAAAATATCATGATAGTACCTCTAAAAAATCTGGCAGTTATGGTCTTCATCACCGCCTTTGCATTTAACTTCATATATAACATTGCATTGTTGTTGTTTTTCTACTTTATCTTTCATGTTAGTGAAAATTGTGTTAACAGTGGAGTTAGGTTTAAATGCAAATTTAATTGGGGTATTCACACTGTAGTCATAAGTCATATGTCATAAAATAATAGCACTCCAAAATATGACAAGTGTGAACACCCCTTCATAAATTAATGTGCAATGTCATAATTGTGCCAGCTAATAAAAATAAAAACATTTACACTCCATTTTTTAGTCGGATTAGTGTGAATACGTTTGCATTTTCGTTTAAATGTAAATGTTTTTTAGTTCAGTCCGATTTGTTAATAAAGAAAATAATAAATTTCTTGTAAATATTCTAAAATGTATATAATTAATTAAAATTTTCAAATTTGTTTTTTATCTACATATGTATACGAACTTGCTGAAATAAAGATAATCAAAAGCAGCTTTTGCCGGTAGCATGAGCTGAACTATTTTTTTGGACGGCGGCAAGTGGAAAAACGTTCGCAAGCTGCCAGGCAGATCATTTGCTCAAACACATATTTTTATTCTGGTGTTATTTATAAGTAGCGGCGGTTTGTCAATATTATCGGCGGCTCGACTGAAGAGTTTCAGCTGCCCGACTAAGGTTTCTACTGTTATTTTATGACAAACCATAAACATACATTAAAAAGTCTTATTTTATATATATATATATTATGTCCTGTGGTTCCTATTAGAAACAAAGGGCCACAACGAACTCTCTCCACTCCGATCGGTTTGATGCAATTTTTTTATTTCTCTCCAGCTTACACCACTTTGGTTGACTTCATTATCAAGTTGACGTCGGCAGGTATACGATGGGCGGCCAACTCATCGTGTATTACCCTGGGGGTTCCAATCAATAGCTGCTTTTGTAGTGTCACCTGGAGGTCTGTGCAGCGTGTGACCAATCCAGCGCCATTTGCGGTAAAAAGTCTTATTTAAATTGACTTTTTTGTTAGGCACACAACAACAATTTTTTAAACTATTGTAAAATAATAAGACATTATGACAATATGACTGATATGACAACAGTGTGAACACCCCAAATATCTTCAGTTTGTGTTATTGTTTTTAACTTGTTGCTGTCAGTTAGGCCTGGTATGAATGTAACACCATACAATTTATTTGGTTGGTTATTTTTGTTGGTATGAGTGTGAGGATAATTATTTTTGAGTTTAATTTTTGTTTCATGTATTAAATTATTGATCAGGTTTATCGGAAAACTATTGTCTTTAAGCAATTTGGTAATTATGTTAAAGTTTTTGGTGTGAACATTCTCGTCGCTTGTCCTTAGATGATTTTCCGTTGTAGCATTACATATAAATATGGTAATTTATAATATTTTTTAATATTTTTATATTATTATTATTACGAATAAACGTAATTATTATTTGAACTTATATTGATTTACATATGAAAAGTAATATTATCAGGCTCAAGTTCAGTTTTATTGAATTAATGAAAATTCAATATTACTAAGAGTTTTTGTATGTTGGAAAATATTATTATTTATATCCAATCAGTTTTTAGCAGAACGTATCAGTACTGATTTCAAGGCCGCTACACCTCTCATCAGCGTTCAAATGTCCATCTTTACAATTTTCGTAAAGTGGATACTAATTGAGAAGAATATCAAGTATTTAACCAGTTTTCAACAGAAATATAATACGAGAAACAAATACGAGAGCTAAAAACTGACTGGATATAAATAATAATATATTTCAACCTAAAAAAACTCTTAGGAATTTTGAATTTTCATTAATTAATATTTTTTAATCTCAAACGTGAAGTGTATTTTCGGATAGAAACTCTTGAGTGCATGGAGAATTTCATCTTTGTCTTCGAGTTTTATTATGGCTAAAACGTCGTCTACATACTTCACTATGTATTTTAAATTGATGTTATTATGGTTTAATTTTGCTAATGCTTCGTCTAGTAGGCTATCCAGTATGACGTCTGCTATTGCTGCTGATAATGGGTTACCCATCGGCATTCCAAATATCTGGTTATATTTGTTGCCATCATATATGAAATAAAAGTGTTTTCTTAAAAAAAAACACACTTATTTTAAGGAAATACAAAAGTTTTTTATTTAATGTGAAGTACAATCGATACAATTAAGTTCTAAATAAATCGTCATTCAAATGGTGTAATGTGACAAATTGCCAAAATCTAATATTTTTTTTAAATGATTTAAAAACCATAAATATATATACATAAATGTGTGTATATATATATATATATATATATATATATATGAATAATATATTCATAAATGGAAAAGGTTCGACTTAAAATAATTTCAATTGCTTTAAGGCGGATTCGTCCCTTTTTAAGATAGCCATTACTAATAGTACTTATCAATACAACATTGGTACATCAAGAACAAATATCTCTTACATATTTTTTTTTCTCTCCTAAATAATATTTCTGCTGATTTGCTTTATGCAACCTATTCGATCATGTATACCTATCTTTTCAAAAAAAAAAAAAAAAAAAACGATATACATGATGATAGAGATATGGAGTACTGATATATTATTGTCTTTGTTTGCCTCCTGTAGTATGAATGAAAAAAAAAAGAATTTTAAAAAGTAATAGAATCATACATAATATGCATTCCAATAATCTCATGTATATTAGTATTTTGATAGAGAATAAAATATTATACTGTGAGAGCTTGACTTAAATTAAAAAGAAAAAAACTGCAACACATTCTTTTGATTTGCGGCAGCCGAACAGAAAATATCAATTCATACAGCTCAGAGCAAACAAATTAAAAACGCTGTTTTTTTTAAGTAATTGCGCAATTTTTTTTTATTTAATAATACATAAATACAAATTGTATTAAATTGTGGTCAAGGTCATTCTTCCTTTTTTTTGCGAGCAGGAAAATTCACCAAAGATTAAATATACATATATATATATAGAAGGTAAATATATTAATTGTAATAAGTCCCGCAAATTGCCTACTTATACTGTTAATTTTAGAGAACCTAAACAAATTCAACCTTCGAGTGAATTGGTTCCCCGGGCTCGAGACTCGATGAACACATAGAGTGTCCACTTGTCCGGACAATCACTCGAAACCATTCGCCAAGAAAAGGGAAGAAGTACACTTCTAAATACCATCTAAAATTCCTGGAAAAAAAAAGTTACAGACAAATCCTGTTCAGAAATACGTCCACTAAAACTAAAAATTTTCTTTATCATAAAGCGGGGTACATATAAACTCGGACATCGCTGGAAGAGTTTAAGTATTCCCTTGAGCCAATAAGTCTTCGAGAACTAAACCTATGACATCACTTCTTAACCCCAAAATTTTGTTGTAAATGGTTCACTAACTTATAACAATAAGCTGTAATAAATTAGTAACCCGAGAAAAAAAAAAAAAATAACTAATGTCCTTATAACCTAACTCAATTGAACTACCCAAAACCCGTATTTAATATTTTTTTTTTCTAAAACCAAGTTTTTTATATTCCATCTTAATATACTTAGGGTATAGAAAAAAAAAGAATTAATTTAACACAAAACCATTTTTGTCATTCAATTTTCTAAATCTATATATGTACATACACTAATAACTTTGTTATACTATACATAGAGCAAAACTAACTCGTATGAAACTAAACCCATAGTACCCTTATCAATATAAACTTTTAAATATTGATTAAAATTAACCCTACAATTACAATTGGAATGTAAATCGACTCCAATCGCCACAAGCAGAAGGCCTTCAGCATCGTTGGAATCGAGACCCTCCTGTAAGTCAAAAGAAAAAAATATGTATGTATATAAAGAAATAATTTTTGTTGTTTTTATTTAAGCTCGTGTTGCTCAATTAATTTTTCTACTATCTATATATATAAAGTACAAAAAATGTTTGTACCCATGTTCGCTATAGACTCGGAAACTATCCAACCGATTTGACCCAAACTGGTGTCATTCAAAAGGGAATTTATAGAGGATGGTTTTAGGCTTTTAACATTTCAAGTGGGCGTAGCCCCTCCCACATAAATTGAATAACATCATATATCTTGACTATTGTGATAGCAAGAGTTTTGAAACATTGCAATAGTTCATATGTTACTAATGTGAGTAATCAGGACAAAAATGGGCGTTATCGGACAAGTGGGCGTGGCAGCTCCCATATAACCCAAAAATTGAAATCGCCATATTTTGGGCATTTTTTGACCTACGCCGATGATATTTGGTACATATAGTATTGATATAATTAGGAATACGTACTAGGAGAAAATTGAGTGGGACCACGCCCCTTTATAGGAAAATAAAAAATCTTAATATAGTCTTAACTATTGGACCGATGGTCATTAAATTTTCACAATAGGATATATAAATACTTTTAATTTTATTTTATAACGAGGGGGGTAGCGAAGTACACCGGGATCAGCTAGTCATTCATAAATTCGTTTCCTTATTTACATTTTTTTTCTTCTTATATTTTTTTTATATATGCATATATATATGTATACATATAAATATATATACATATAGGTATGTTAACATGTAACTAAGAGAAAAAAAAAAGAGAGAAAAAAAAAAGAAGAATTTATAAACGTACATACTTACATTATTATTGTTCGTTGAGATCGGACTTATCTCTGTTATATGTTAACATAAAACATCTACATTAGTATTAACATATATACATTTTTACATAATGTATCTTAAATATTTATACATTAACATATATCGTAACATTTACATTTAAAATCGTGATTCTCAATTATAATATGTACCTTCAGATTTTTTTTTGTAATAATGCAGTAAAGGTGGATTGAAATATGATTGCTCTGTAATCCTTATTTTTATGTAGACTTCAGGGACAGAGGTAAGGTTAAGTGTATTAGGGGTATTCGTAACAAAACAGAAGATTTTATTCTTCAGCCTAATCCGAATACCAAGGTTGGGTGGGTTAAGAGGCTTAGCTACTACATCATAGCTAACATAATTGATAATATGAAAGACGCTACTGGGTTTGTGGTTTAGTGAGAAAAAAAAAAAAAAAACAAAAAGGGCATTCAAATCGCATGTAATAATTTTTTTTTCTTATTGTGTGTCTATGGACCATTGGAACAAGATCCCTGCCCATATCCTCCCGATCTAGCTAGCTAGCAAGTACATGCGTACCGTTCCATCAAAGGAGACCATACAAAAACTTGCATAAACAAATTCGCAATCGCAAATGCTACAATGGCCTCCACGACTTCTTCTGCAGGACCGAATTCGATGAACCCAATTTTCGAGCATTTTTTCCACTAAATCAAGTCGTATGTCATGAATGGCACGTTCAATAAGGACTTGTAAAGCTTAAAGAGAGTCTTGTTTATTTCGAAAGACCAATGAGCTCAAATAGCTCCAAATGAAATAGTCTAATGGTGTTAAATCACAACTTCTTGGAGGCCATTCAATATCACAATTTCTTGAAATAATCGAATCTCCAAACTTTTCTCGCAATAATTCAATTGTTGCATTTGCTGTGTAGCACGTAGCTCCATCTTGTTGGAACCAAATGTTGTCAATATCAACTTCTTCTAATTTCGGCCATAAAAAGTTGGTTTGAACCAGTCCCAATTATTGAGAACGTCTTGGAATCGACAAATTGCGGTCTTCAGCAACACTTGCCTGAACGGCAGCAACATTTGCATTACTTCGAGAGATTCCTTGTCTTATTGGCACTTGAATATTATGTAAAGAAAATGTAAGCTCAAAATTTTCAACAATTCGACGAATAGCGAGCACACTTGGACGATTATCACGACCATAAAATGGCAAAAGTGCACGAAAAGTTGCGATTGGAGAACGATTATTTTGATAATAAAACTGAATAATTTGTAAACGTTGTTCTTGCGTATATCTCTCCATGATGAAATTGTAAACACTACTGAATACAATATAAAACAAATGACAGATGATGACATATTACAAATGGCCGAAACGTCACTTCAAAATCATATCATCCCTATTGGAATACCTTATATGTAGTTATTATCAGTAAAACAAAATTTTAAAATATTAAAAAATTGGGATTTTTGGATTTTAGTGTACGTTTCGATAATATTCCACTTTTTCATTATATTTCTAATAGCGATGTGTATTGGAATGTTTGTAAACAATGAAACAACATCAAATGAGATTAAGATCTCATCATACTTAAGGGTTATGTTTTTGAGCTCCTCTTTCAATTGCTCTGCATTTTTTATATTATATTTTTGGGAAATAATATTTTGAAGTATTTGCCCAATGTATTTGGAGAATTGGTAGCAAGGGACGTTCATTGAAGACACTATTAGACGGAGAAGTGTGCACTCTTTGTGAATCTTTGGTAGACCATAGATTCTGGGACATATCCCAGAGGAACTTAGTAAACGTTGTTTTTGTGTGACATCAATATATTCGTTTTTGTACAATTTTGTCACTATTGTGTTGTTTTCTCTTTGTAGTTGAGCTGTTGGGCCAGTTCTCATAGTTCTATTTTCCATTTTTGCCTTGTAGTCTTCCTTATACATTAATACAGTTTTTTTTACCTTTGTCTGCCTGTGTTAGAAAAATATTTTTGTGTTTTTTTAGAAACCTCTTGGTTGGCAGCCTACGACCATTATGAATTTTTCTTTTGGGGAGTTGTTGTTAGATTTCAACACACTGTATTTACTGCTACAGAGGCGGTATTACACGATAAAATTATTCTTTATTAAATTTTGTCTGTTATTTACAATTTTAGGTCATACGAAATTATATTTAAAACTCTTTCAAGTATTTGTAATTAATTATGAAATGTTGCAATTCAAGTGATTTATTTAAATTATGGGGAACGACAAATTTGAATATACTTTTGATCAGCCAGCATCGGTAGCAACGTACTGCCCGTCATGGTTATTGAAACGTTTCTATGTAAGCTAAGCTTAAAATTTTTACAAATGCCAAATACGCGAAAAAGTCTCTTAATTGTCGCTCTTTCTTATGATGGCTTATTAATTTTTGATTTTAAACTTTCAGCAAGATTTTAGGCGATTTTTACAATACCTTGCAAATTTTTGCAATATTAACTATGGCGGCGTTCAGTGTTTGCTGCAAATTTATCTTGCTAAGCACACACAACTTTTCATAATAAAATAACTGACTGCACTAATTCTTTATATTTTTCCGACTGTTTTCAATTTTCTATTTCCTTTTTAAAACACTTCTGTCCATTTGTTAAAAACAAATACAAATAGAAATGCGAAAAGTAAAAATAAATATTTTTATATCCAGAAAAATCTGGAAATAATTCAATTGTAAGAGCAACTTTAATTTAAGATTATTACAACAATCAGCAGAGAAAATATATTACTTCCTTATGAAAAATTTTAATCAATTTAATTTAAAAATTTAAGTGCTTAATTTATTTTATAAAGATAAAATGATAAAAAAAGCAACAGTTGCAAAAATTTTATCATAAGCTTAAATTTAGTTGGAAACATTTTATACAAAAATTTCTAGTTAATTAAAGAAAATTTTTGATAAAAAATTCAAGTTCTTCCATTAATGTTCATTGAGTTTTAGATCATTTTGGCAAATGACTACCGAAATGGTTGGTTATGGAAGTACAGTTTTAGATTGGAATTAAGGAAAACAAAAAGGGAGAAAAATCAAACTTTCATTTTACGATTTGAATGAAGTTTTACTCTTGAAGAACTTGGCCGAACTAAGACTAATTTACCAAATAAATACCAAGAAAGCGAACAAAATTGAGGTTTGCAGCCGAGAATCTCAAAAATTTAATACGTCTTTACAAGTTCATATTTGATTCAATCTTGGCTATTTTAGATCATGTCGGCTAAATTCAAAACTATATTCCAAACTAAGTCGAATTAAAAAAAATCCACGAACAACAAAAATTTTAAACAACACGTTTTTTTTCCAATTATTTTAATTTATTTAGCTTATTTTTTAAAAACAACAACACTTTTTCATCCATTTGATTAAATTATATTTTTCTGATCCAACTTCACTTTTTATTATGAATTACAATAAATAAATTTGCACAAAATTTTGTCCAAAATTTACACTCTTTAATGGCACCGCATTCTAACTCCTATAAAGTTCGAAAAAGATGTTTCCACATGCAACTTCATCTCGTTCAGAGACCGTAATCAAAATTTGTGTTTTGTATTCACCAGCCAAATAGGGATCCGGAAAATTGAAATCCATATCGGACAGAGTATCAAAATGAAACTTGGTTCCTGCAGTTACTGGACATTTTTGATCCTCTTTGGGAACCTTCTTTAGATAAATATGCCAAAACTCAGTTGGATCAAACATACTTTTACAGAAATCGGCACGTAAAATATTGTAAACAGTGTCAATCCAATTACCACGACTTTTTTTAAAAATCTCAATTCTTAAAGGATTATTCTGCACTCCAATATCAACTAATGCTTCAGCATATCCCTGAACATAAACCGAACCATTCATAAACATTTCAAAGTTTAAGTTAGACATGTCGTAATAGTTTGCGATAAATTTAACATTTTTAAAATCGCAAGGAGAAAATATATCTTCATCTTGCTGCACAAAATTATATTTATAGGCTGCTGCAGTTATAAAAAATATTCCACTTATTACGGCTGCGTTGAAAAACACGTTGAACTTCATTTTAAAATTCACTAATGCTGCTGTTTAGAATCTTTAGTTTTTATATAAAAATTTTGATATTTTTTTATTCTAATCTTACAACTGCAATCGTCATGAAGGGGAGAAACATTGTGTAGTTTAAACATGAATTACTTCAATTGTAGTGGTACGACTGTTGAATAAATAAATAGTTGTAAAAATTATTCACAACTTAAAAATTAAATAATTAAAATAGATAATTAATCGATTATAAAATAAAAAATATCGACTTTAATTGCTTATATTAGAGGCGCGTGCAGAGCAAATACAAGAAATGGGAGAGTTATTTTTATTTTTTATTTGCTGTGTGTGTCTGAATGTATGTTTGTGCTAAATTATCAGCAATAAGTAAAACCAAAATTTGTGCAACAATAACTTTAATAATCATTTGTGAACTTTTGATACATGTATAAAAGCTTGATGGAAATATTAACACGTAATGTTTTTGTTGTATACTTTGATAAATTTTCAGTCCTGTCAGTCTTTCTTTTAAAACCTGAAATATTTTTTCATAAGTTTGTGCAGAAGTTAAGAGTTTTTTAATTTTCCAAAATTCGGTTGAAGTCTACTGATAATTTTAATACTTTTTTCCATTATAAAAATAATTTACTAAATAAGCGTGCCACTTTCCGATAAACTAAGGAGAGTCGGGGCACCGATCAAGATCGGTATGACGCTCACTAGATTTGTAAAAGAAATTTGTATCTCACACTGCATAGTTGGAGGCGTACTGGCAGTCGTATGTAAGCCGATCTTCAGTTTTAAAGAATCGATGTCATATAGTTCATGGAATGTTCGATCGGTACTGGAACCCCCAAATTGTGATCTGCTTTATTATGGATCAGAATGAAGACAGCCTGAACTTAAAACCTCAAATTCCTTTACCCTCTCATCTATTCAAACGAATAATTTAATCATTTCCGATTTAATCAAATTTCTTTTCAACTTTCTTATTGACTTATTGGCTAGAAACTACAGGATTATAGCCATATAGATTTTGCACTAGTACCAGGAATGTAATGTGTGTCCAACGGAATGCTCACTATCGCAAGAGTGATGTCTTGTATAAATATATATAGAATAAATTGATGAC
Source organism: Lypha dubia (assembly GCA_947311025.1). NCBI lineage: Eukaryota > Metazoa > Arthropoda > Insecta > Diptera > Tachinidae > Lypha > Lypha dubia. The sequence goes on from OX371261.1 coordinate 100,487,999, forward strand.
GTCAGTGTCTAACTTTAGCCAATAAAAGCCAAGATAGAAAACGACATGGGTAGTCATGCACATGTTCTTAACATCGCAAAATTATTTACGAAGATGTGGTGTCATCGAACAATTTCATCATTGGAAGAACATTCTTCTTTTACAAAAAAGTACATAATTGGTTATCATCCACAACTCAGAATCAGCTTGTTTATATCGTCATCACCGAAAACTGGCGTAACTGTCTGCAAGAGGAAAGCCGATTGTAACTGGTTGGCCACTACCTAACTGATCAGATCAGGTACACTGAAGTGCTTTTCATTTTTGAGTAGCATTCATGCAGCTTGTGAGCGGGTTTGCATTCATTTTGGTCGTATAACACTTTTCCGAAAATCGGCGGCAAATAAATTCCCCTAAAATATTGATTTTAAAATAGCTCCCGATTTTTATAATTTTTTTGTAGTTTGATTCCACAAAATATATTTTGAAAATCATATCAATTTATGTCTCTTGCACCGCTCGTAATACTTCTCAATTTATTGACCGACTTTAAAATTTAACATTTTGTTGCAAGAGTTTTCTTGCAGTTTGGTTTCATATTTCTCATATTGGAGAGCTCTCCCGAAATATTGGTGCCATAGAAATGTAAACGGCCACCACAAATATTGTTTTATTTTTCAATTGAAATCGTTTTTTTTTTTTCGTCAGAATTATTTATTTTTGTTTTATGAGTATGGCGTGTGCATGACCAGTAGTAAAAATTTTAAGCGATTTTAACTACCAAAATACTAATGTGCGGTTTCTATAATACAAACAATTCGTTTGAGTAGAGAATTAGTATGAAAAGCACCAGTTTTTTTTAGTGATTCCGATACAAAATTTCTACACAAGTCTACACAGCACCTAAAGCAATCTTAGCAACATACACTTACATAGATAGTTCACATCAATAAATAAATATTTTTTATTTAGTATAATTTTTACTAACATCGGTATGCACAAGGGCGGTTGTGCTTGAAGTCCATAAGAAAATATGGTCTTGCCTATTAATTATACAGAATTGACACTTTTTCTTTTATTTTCTCTTCTCTTCTCTCTTTTTGTGGATTTAATAATTTCAATTTAATTAAAATTTTAAGCATTCTGGACAATATTTTTGCAACAGCAATAAAACTTTAAATGATTTTTCATTTTAAACATTTTAATTCGAGTATAAATAAATAAGTTTAATTGAAAACAACAGTTTCAGTTTCTAAAAGCAAAATTTTCATTATCACCATGATAATAGTAATCATGACACTTAAAGGACGTCTAGAAATTGTATAATCCTTACATTTTGTTTTAATTTTTTTCCTCATTTTATTTTTGGCAAACTTATAACGCGCTTTTAGAAGAGAAATTTTTCAAACTTGGCTAAACATTTGACAATGAATGTGCTGTAGAATAAAATTTTATTGTTGTTCAGCATTAAGTGGAAGCCCAATAGAATGAATTTGGTAAAGTGCAATTAGCTGGAATATTAATTGAGAGTGTAGAGATGAAAGCGTATGTAGACTGTTATGAATTTAGTTGTACAATACAAAAAAAAAAAAAAAACACAGGTTTGTAAAGACGCATTCTTGTAAAAATATAAATCGGGAATGATTTTACGGGAAGTAAAAGCTTGCTCTTCTTTGCACATCCTTATAGTAAATCGGTATAAAAAATTTAATAATTTTGGCATTTCAGGTTCAGTGATACAAACGAATATTATGATGTCAGGAGAGCGCTTGAACCTTTAGAGCAGTCTCAGCCACAAAGAGACCCTCCAGTTTTAAAAGTAGAAATTGACTCCAAATCGTTAGGTATTTTACTAACGAAAAATCGACTAACTACTTCACTAGCTACAAGTAATGCAAGAGTTCGCCTTTTGACTCTCTCACTCATGTACATGTACACGCACTCAGTACATGTATAAATGTTAATGCCTTCAAAATCAATTTTTTTTTTACGAGTTGAAAAAACAGTGCCCTTATTCCAAAGAAAATCAACAAAAAAACAAAAAAATAAAAAAAATTTTAATTTTTATGATTTTGTGTTGGCGTCAGTTACAATTATAAGTTCGTGGTCAGTGAATGTTAAATTTTTAAGAAAAAAAAGTGTTATTTTAGAAAGGTAAAATGGGCAGCAGAAGTCAACTAAAACGGAAAACATAAAAAATGGAAAAAGGACAATTAATTGAAAATTTTATAAATATTGGAAAAGAAATTCGAAAAATAAACAAAAATCCAAAAAATTTAAATTTCTGTAGTATTTTCATTAAGGAAATATCATTAGTGATCTAACTGGTACATTTTGACCTATTTCGCTAGTTCTTGCTGAGTAGTCATTTCACCGGTCTGATCGTGTCAGTTGACTACCGCTAATGTCATCCCCATGTTAAAATCGTCAGTCGAGTGCATTGCTAGTAGTTAGTCTGGTAGTTAGTGGTAACGACTGGTAGTTAGCGAAATCGCTAGTCATTCGCTACGCCGACTGTAGGACAGAGTAAGAGAGGATTTAGGTAGTAGTAGAGTTTATGAGTATGTATTAGTGAAAAATACAGTGAACGAAATACATGAACATAAAACACTACCGATATTGAATTTGTTTTGTACAAATGTTGATATAAATGAAACAATTTAAAAAGTTTGATATTTGAATTCTCAAAATGGTTTTTGTTTCCATATCCAGACGTACAGCCCGTTTTTGTAAAACAAAAGTCTTCTCACACGAAATTTCGTTTTGTAACGATATCGTTTTAAATTTGGATCTAATAAAATGTTAGAAAGCTTTTGTTTATTCACTTTTGACATTTATAAAGCTTTTTGCTTTCGTAAAGGAACATTTTTGCCAATGCGTCCGTTTTCATAAATTTAAATTTTTTTTCTCATATAAACGTACTGTGTTTGGTGTTAACTCTATAAATCAAATGTTTTTTATTTACAAAAAATAATCTTGAGTTCAAAAAAGGCTCCATGAAAAAAATGGCCCGAATTGAAAAATTTTCACAAGATGAAAAATTATGAATAGCACCGAACAAAAAATTAAAAATGGTCCAATAATTTATTTTGTTGTTTTAAATGGAAAAATTGCTGAACGAGCTATAACCCAAAAAAAATTAACTGCCTCAAGTGCACTGAGACCGCAAAAAAAATGAAACAAATTCTCTCACTGTTCTATTATGTACGATTTTGTGGCCGAATGACAGCATCATCGTTTCAGGAAATTCAATAGTGAAGAAAATCTGTAATACGGCGGAATACCAACTATTCGGCGAGTCTTTAGTTATCAGTGCCAAATATATCATTTTATTTATAACCAATGAAAAATGCATCCAGAAGGTTTTGTTAAAAACAAAAATAAAAATTTTTGCTGCAATTTACAATTTTTGTTATTTTATTTGTGGCCATTTTTAATTTTGGTATTATTTGTCACTTTAATAAAAATTTAACAAAAAATTAGGAAAAATTTTTTTAATATATAAAAATTAAAAAAATTCACTCAGATATAAGAAAAATTGGATCATAAAATTCGAGTTGTTTTTTTTCAATCCGAAATTTTGGGGCGATTTTTGAAGTTCTTCTTCTTATCATAAATCTTTTCAAAAAGTATGTATTCCTCGACTACTTTAATAACATACATCAAAAGACTTGTGGCTATAAAGTAAATCGATTTTTAATATATGTATAGCTCAGGGCCATTTTTCATGGAGCCTAAAAAATAAAACTTTCCGTATATTTAAATAAATAAAACAATTATAATATACATATGTTTCAAACTTTTTTTAAATACATTCATACATAAATACTTATGTACGTATTATTATTGTGTGAATTTTTCAAACGATAGTATTTTACTTTTCGTTTTGTTTTTGACATTTGCTATCGTTATTACAGATATTTTCATTTTATAAGAACTAAAAATACAATGAAAAAATAAATAAAGCTTTTTCGTCACTCACATGAAAATGATATATTTTATAAAAACGTAAAAGTGGTTTCGTCCGATAAAACGCTTAGAGGAGCATTGCAGCGCCAAAAAAAAAGTATTTTAAGCAAATGGGTCGAAGCAAACCAAAAAAAAAAAAAAGTGGAAACATTGAATTTGAAGAAAATTAATATTTTTTAGAAATACCTGTGTATTATGAAATTTTATTTAATTTTTTTCTAATACTATATAAAAGGCTGAAACGTACCTTGTTTGGTTTACGTGGCTGCCTGCTACGCGCAAGCATTCAAGTAGAATTCAAGTACCTTGTTTACTTTTAATATTTAATTTTTAAGCTATTGCATAGCTTCTATCGCGGGCTTTGAGGCGACCGAATCAAGAAATTTTTAAACGTTTGTTTCTTAATGCTGGGAACACAATTGGGACGAACGCCGAATTTCGTCTAGCACGACGAATTCGTTGGCAAAAGTTCGTTGCGTACATTCGTCGTGTGGCGCACAACTGGGACGAACAAACAACTGCTGTCATAATAATCCAAAAAATTGTGTGTATTTTTTATTACAAATTGGTTTTTATATACATACAAAGATAACAACGATAGTGTTACCGTATAAAGAAAAATAATTCCTTTATAAAATTAAACATTAAAAAAAACTATTAAAAACAAATTTCATCATTAATAATTATGTATATATAACTAAAATGCTCTTTATCATAAAAAGAAGAACTTATTAAAGTAAAAATTAACATTATTTACTAATATATTTTAAAACTAAAAAAAACATGGTAACGCTGTACTGATTTCTTCGTCGTTCGTCGGCGTATGAAATAGAAATAAATCTATCAGAGAATTCGTCACGTACGACGAATTTCGTCGACGTCGGTGCTGTGTTCACTTTCATATGAATGCATGTGTTCTATTTTTGACGACGAATATTCGCAACGAAAAATTCGTCGTTCGTCCCAATTATGTTCCCAGCATAAGTCTTTTGTTTTTGAAACGAAAAAACCTAGAAAAAAAACAGTCAAAAATCTGTCATTTGTTTTGAAAGGAAAAAACCTGGCACTAAGTTTCTTTCTTAAGTCTTTTGTGCTGTTCAGTATTTAAATCGCCCAATGTATGTTAACCCCTAAAGCATGCTATTGTTTAACATTAACATTTGATATCATATTGATATAATTAACATACAGTATTGCCAGAATAACAAAGGAGTTATTAAACAAAACGTAATAATAGAATTGCATAAAGCTACGTTCACATTTATCAAATATTTGTCGAAAAAAACGTAACCAAGAAAAAAACTAATAATTTATTTCCTTTAATTCCAATTTTTTTTTTAATTTTGGGTTTGAATTTTTTAAAAACTGTATAAAAATACTCTTTTGGAGAAGAATTAATTTTATTTTGTAATATAAAAATCGTTTTAAATGACACTATCCGTAAGCAAAACTATTGGTTACGTTTTTTGGGCAAATATTTGATAAATGTGAACGTAGCTTAAGTTGATAAAAAATGCGGTGCAATATGAGTGCCACATGTCTTTTTATTTATTTATTTTAATACAATTCTATACACAAGACTAAGAGAGAATGCTTAGTCACAAATAAAATTTTACAATTTAATAAAAGTTGGAATCATATAATATATACTATATATAATATATAAAGAGAAAAAAAATATACATACATATGTACATACATATCTATAAAATCAAAAATTTTGTTTTAAAAAAAAATTATCTTGAAAAAAAAATTTAAATATTTTCTTCTTGAATGTCATTGCGTTACTTTCTAGCTGGACATTATAAGGTAGGGAATTCCAAAGACGGAGTGCGCAAATGAAAAATTGCCAATCAGAATTTAAACGTTGGTATCTGAACAAAATTAGTCTCCTACCTCGATCAGATCCGGAAAAACTTAGTCGATACAGATGAAATGGCTGTTGCATATACAAGATTTTGTGCAAAAAGATAAGCACTCTTGATTTTAAAATATCATCGAACTGAAGACCGTATAATTTGATCGCGAACGCTGTCGTAGTCGCAAATCTTTCTAGGCCATATACATACATATCGAATAATGCTTTTATATAGGTACTGTATTAAGTTTACGTTTACTAGCGGAATCACATCTGGCAAATAATTCACACCCGTACATAAGAATTGGCATTAAATAGGTTTTAGCGAGAAGCGTTCTAATTCTGATTGTCGTGCAAGATTGCGACGGCCGTAGGGTTCGAGCTTTCTCACTGCACGCAGATTGCAAAATGCGCATGTCAACTAAGTATATCTGCTACAACCAAATAATTATTCATTGAAGCAAATATGGTTGCATCAAACATTCTTCAATTATTAAAATATTTGATGCGACAATAAAATAATCATTCTGGGTTTCATCCCATAAAAATTGAATTTATCAAAAAAGTATTTTCGCTGCTACAAGAGCATCTTTTGCAAATGAGAATAATAAAAGTTTATTTAAAATTAAAGTTTATTGTGACCATACATTGTTTGTGTTCTGAAATGCAATAAAATATCTGTCTATCGTATGTAACTTCAGTGGTTCATAAAATGTAATAAGACGAAGAGATGTGAAGTGAAAAAATTAATGTTAAAATTATAATTATAGAATGTTATTTAATTTTACAACAAAATAAAAGTACACCTGAAATATTCTACATCAGTGTTTTAAGGTACATATACAAGTACATATTAATATATGGAGTGATTTAAATATACGAATGTATGTTTGTTTGCATCATGACGAAAAAAATGCTACGGAAATGCAAAAGATGGCAATTGGATTTTACATAAATATGCCGACAAATTAGTTGATTATTTTGAATTTTATTAAATTTAATTTGTCCACAAAAGTTTGTTCGATCAATATTTTCAAATCAAAAATATAATTTGATTTAATTTAATATGTATTGGTGTGTGCATTTTTGTTTTATCTAAGCAAAATCTCAAATTGTTTACATAAACCAGGAAAATAAAATTATCATAGTTACTATAATGCGCTCGAATTTCTCAGCATTTGCAGAGCATACTATGTTCATACAATCGTATTGTCAGAGGGATTTATGAGGAACATATTATGTTCCTTAAATGACAAATGAAATATATAGAACATGAAATGATAGTTTGCGATTATGATTCCATTAAACATGTTTTTTCTTTCCGTGTCATGATTTAAATATTTTACGAAAAATAAGTTTTAGAAATAAAGAAGTTGTTCTACAATTAATATTAAAAAAATCTGCGAAATGCTGAAGTGCTTCTGACCGGTCATTTGACATTGAAAAGAAAAACAAAAAATTTTAAAACACATACTTGAAAATTTGTTTCTGCTTTCCATATAAATTTAATTATGGTGGCGTGATTTATACAATTAGGGACTAATTGTATAGTTTAAGTGCCATTTAAACACCTTTTGTAAAATGAATATAAAAGAGATTTAATTTTTGTAATTGTAATTTGTAATTTTTTTTTTTAAATTTTAATTTAATAAAGAAACACCAACTTTGAAAAGAATCAAATGATTTAAGCAATCAGAAATATAATTTATGATAAGTAATGTCTCTTTAAAGGTGCCCACACACGATTGATTTGTGCGTGTGATTTGTTCGTGTTCGACGTCTTGTTACAAGTTAATGGGGCTGTGCGCGCACAAATCATAAGAAATTGAAGATTTTAAAATACATACATATGTATGTATTAAGATTTCAAAAGAAGAAAATGTCATTTGGCAAAACAAAATTTAAAAATATAAAGGGAGGAACAAAATAATTCGATCAATTTTTTTCTTATATTACATACATTTGTACATATTTACATTTATTTATTTATTATACCATGACATATTTATGTATATACTCGTATGTATGAATGCATGAAAATACATACATGTTTTTTAATAATATTAGTTTGCTTCTATGTAGGTACATACATATATGTATGCATATATAATTTGGTTTTGCCCATACAAATACATACATACATACATACATACATACATATGTATGTATGTAAATATATAATCAAAACAGAAATTGCATCATCCGCTTCACAATTCATGTTTTCTTCTTGACGTATAAGGTTATTGTGATTTGTTCGTCGTTTGTGGAGAAATGGTACGCGAACAAATCACACGCACAAATCACTCGTGTGTGGGCAGCTTAACTAAGAGTTCTATCATTACTCGTGATAGTGTCATGATGACATGACGTCTATAGTCTGCTTACACTCAAAATAAAAGACATAAACTAAGGGCCTGACCCACGATATCAACCGATCAATAATAATGCTGTCATTGTAAACAAAGACAGCTGATTGGCGACCTTCTAACCACCTATTAGGTTAATTTTTTTTTTGGGTATAGAAATCTAGCGATCGACATCGTTCGCTGTAAATTTAAATAAATAGTTTCCTTCAAAAGGATTAAAAAAAAACTACTAAATTTTATTATAATTTTATTGAAATTTAGAAAATTTTTAAATCCAAAAAATTTTCCTTAATATAAGAAAAAAAATCGTATTAGTTGATGTCTTGAAAAAGAGTTCACAATTATATTCCAAAGAAATGTAACTTTCAAGGAAATGTTCAGGTATCAGAATTTTTCTTAACACGTTTTGTAATAAAAATTAGCAAAGATAAAATATCGCTTCCGATATCTGATCAAATATGCACTATTAAATATGCTCTACCAGTCTAGAAATAAATAAACAAAATACGTCATGGTCACCGCGCCAGTATTGAACCTAAGACCATTCATTGTCTCTAGATTTCAGCACACTGTATTCGTAAAATTAAATAAAATTTTTCTAATATTAGCTAATATGTTTCTCACTGCAGTGGGAATATTTAATTTAATATTTCAGAGTTGTATACATATTTGATTCTGCATTAAATATTTTCAAATTTACTTTTTTCTCAAAAAATACATATTTTGACTTAGGCGATTATTGCTTGTGACCACAGATTTATTTATTTCTTTGTTTCCTTAAAGGGATAATTTTGTTTTTCTACACATTTATGAATGAAATAAAAATGAGAGTATGTCTAGTTCAAGTTCATTGCGAACGTCAAACAAACAAATACTAAAACAATGAGTATGAAGAAGCAAAATAAATGCAAAGCAACAAGACTGTATACGAGTTGTTTTTTTTTTGTTCTTAACACGTGACAAATTTGTTTTTCATATAACCTACCCCAACAACAGTGAAATTTTCCAAACGAACTGTTAAAACACCCCCACAAAACAGGACTATAAAAATGTTAAAAAAATTTGTTTAAAATGAAACTTGTTTATCTGTATATTATATTTGTGGCATAGTGGGTGGCTTAAGTGGATTGTACTCAATATATACTCAAAGGTTCTCTTAAAAAAGAGAAAACAGCAAAACATAATAAAGCCTTTCCTTCGCTTAAAATACTTATTAACATAATGGCTAACGAATGTTAAGACTAGCAAGGGGCTGTGCACATATTACGTAACGCTTTTTACTAATTTTTCAGTGCAAAATTTCTAATCCGTAACAAATCTTGAACCCCCCTCTACCCCCTGGAGCGTTACGTAATATGTGCACAGCCCCCAAGTGCTGTTGTTGTTACTTTAACATAGTGTTTACTTAACATGCTACATAACATCGTCGTTGTAATCATGTTATGTTAGAATTTCACCACACTTGTTATTTCTAATTGGTAACAAATGGACAAAGAAGCGGCAAAAGACAGATTGTTTTTACATTTCAACGTAAACAGACACTCTAAACGGTTGGATTTTGTAAAAGTGAAAATAAATTGAAAAATTTATTTATTTCTTTTTTTTATATAAATATAAATTATAATATAACAAAAGATTTTTTCATTTTATACATCTGTATTGAATGCTTGAATAGAATATAGAAAATGTAAATAAATTTTGTACGCAGTGTTTCTGTAGATTTTTTCAACATTAAAAAATTTTTGTTTATAAAATTATGCCAAAAGAAAATTTCTGTTTTTAAATTAAATATTGCAAACAAAAAAAAAAAAAAAAAAAAATTAAACAAAAATTACAATTACGAGTGTGTAACATTGTGTTTGTAACTTCAAGAGATGGTGTGAAATGAATGTATTTTATGGGATTTCCAAACTAGAAATGAAAATTTTATATTCGAAAAAAAATATCACGGAAATCGGTGTAAATAAATAAATCTATATATTTAATATCTCTGAAAATGTTTAAAATCAAAAAATATATACAAAATTTTAGCAAAAATTATAGATAAATTAATATGTGTGAAAAAGATTTTATAAAATAAAGAAATCAAGTGAAAAATATGAATTAAACATCAAAAAAAAAAAAAAAACATGCATGAGCAAGAAAAAAAGTGACATGAAAAGAACTTGTAAATTCCAATAAACAATTTTACTAAATTTCTCAACTTTTGTACTGAAAAAGAAAATTTGGAACAATTTTCGTTATTTTTTTTTTGAAATTTTAAGAAATTTACTAAATTTAACAGATAAAATGATTTGACGAAAATATTCAGTGCAAAAAAATTTATACATTTCGAAATGATTTGCACTAAAATCGGTCCAGTCCAGATCATCGAATGTGTTTTTTCTCTCAACTCAAACTAAATACGAAAATTTATTGAAAATAAAACCCGCTTTTGTTGTTGTTTTGTTGTAGATAAAAGCTCAAAATAAAGAATTTATTATATCAAACAAATTAGAGTAAAAAATTTTTAAATATTTTTTTCTGTGTATATAAAAGAAAAATAAAAAAACGACGCAAAATAAAAATCTGGATTTTCAATAATATGAAATAATAAATGTAAGTTTTCAAATGTTACATACAAACAAATCGTTCACTTTTCTCTTATAGAAATTTTTGAATTTTAATTGAAAAGATTTTTAAAAAAGTTTGTTTTTTTTTATATATTTAAGCACCGATTTCTGAATTGATTTTGTGAAAAATTGTATACGTTATTAAAATTTTACTTTGATAATATAAACGATCTCTGAGGAATATTGGTCAATGTGATCAAATGAAGGATGTCGGCATGCAAAGCCACTTTGTAGATAGTGACTAGTAGAGTATTCTTAACAACACAACACATATCTGACACCTGAATTGATTTTCTGAAAATTTTATAAATCATTAAAGATGTGAGTAAAAAAACTAATAGCCCGAATTAAGCAAAATTATGCTGTAAAAAGTACATAAAATGTGCCAAAATATGCCTGTAAATAGTAAAATACGCTTTAAAAGGTAAAAAATCCTGTAACGGTAAAATATGAAAAAATATGCTGTTTAGAGTAATATATGCTGTAATTAGTAAAATATGCTAAAATTATGCTGTAAAGAGTGCGCTCGAGCTAATATGAACTAATTAAAACCAGGCTAGTTCACTTTTGCAAGATTGTTCATATTTGCGAATGGCATCTAATTTCCCCTTAGAAACATTTTTCCCCTTGTTAAATTTTTTATTGTTGTTTATTGTACATACATATTTAAAAATAATTTGTTTTTGCAAATACAAAGTTATGTGAAAAAATCCAATTGGGGCTGTGAAGAAAGTTTTTCTCCAAATATTTGAAGCAAGCGAATGATGTGCCGCTTTTTGAAGTTTTGAAGCTATCAATCACTGGCATTGAACTCCAAACAATTTTCTTAAATTTTATTATAAAGATCTTTGGCATTTTCTTAAAATATAAGTCCAAAAATAGGCAATTTTTTGTCTCTCATATCCAGAAACCATCGGAATAAAGCATACTCCATTTTTGGGTACTCGGAATGCACAGGCCTAGTTTTTCTTTTTCCAGGTCCAATAAAAATATTGTTGACACAATTAATTACAGCATTTTTATATTTTTCTTATTCCACATTTAGTAGACTTATTCACGCCAAATTTTTTCGCTAAATTAGTAACACTTGCTCCTTTTTGCAAATGCTCTAAAACTTCCGATTTTTCTTTTAAAGTTAAAAACTTATGCTTTTTTATGCAAATTTAAATAGTTTTAATGTTAAATTTATTTATACTAAAAAGCTGAATATGGCCACTAAATAAAAGTGTATGTATGAAATTTTGATTCACAGCTAAAGCAATTCAGAAACAAATTGGGAAATCCTAAAATTATTATGCAGTTGAAGCAGAATTTATCTACAATCCTGTTTACAAAGATTTTATCGCTGTTTCAATAAAACTCTGGGGGCTAATTACGGGCCTCGTGATCGAAATTAATTCGTATCTAAAATTATTTCGATAGTTGGAGTTTTTCTAATGATGGGAATCGGATACCTTGCGAGTTGATTTTTTGTTGACGCAAATTTTTTTTATTCTTCATCAACCGAATCGGAAAATTAATATAATATAAATTCAATTAGAAGACAAACACTGAGTAAGTTTTTTCCTACATACATATATGCTCTGAATATTCATATAAAGTCACTAGCATATAGGTTCTCAAGGAAGCTTTCATCTATATTTTAGAGAAGTAAATATTAGTATTTGTATGTATGTATGTGTGTATACGAGTGTGTTGAACAAAAAAAAATTTTTTTTTAACAAACCTTGCGCCAAGTTTTTATATCTTTCACCGGTGGACCAGAAGCATTTAATTTTGACGTTAAGGTATCCCAGAGTATTGTGTAAAATGCCTTTTGCCAAATCGTTGTGCTCAGACATAAATTCTGCGAAAATTTGATTTTGTCTTAGATTAATTTTTGTTGTATTGGACCTAATAAAAATAAAACTAATTATATATGCCAAAAAAAAATATTACAGCATTTTTGCTAACATATTTTTGTTTTCCCGAACTCTTTGAAAATAAAATTTCGATAGAGGATTTTCTAACGAGTTAAAACCCGCAAGGTAACATTCGAACAGAAGCTCGTTATCGAGTACCAACATTAGAAATTCCGATAAACTTTAGTCGATATCGAGTGCCAGAATACCAAAAGGAAAATACATATCGAGAGTTCGTGTAAATCTCGCTCGTGATCGGCTGCTGTAATCAGCTCCCTGTTAAAAAATGCTAAAATAAGTTGTTCACATTTTAAAGCTTTCGCAATAAGTTCATATTTTAGAGTAGCTAATGGAAGAAATAAAATGTTCATATTTATGGGTGTTCACATTTTCGCGAGTGTATTAACTTTATAACAATTTTCCGAACACTAAAAAAAACGCCGTAAATATGCGATGTAGTCGAATATGTGCATAATAATAATGCTGCAAAGAGTAAAATATGCAAAAATATGCTCTAGAAAATTCATACCAATATTATTAAAAAGTTCTGAAACGGATAAATATTTCATTTAGGTCTACATTTAACGAAAAGCTAAAGACCTGCAATTGCATATATTTTGAAATTTTCATGGTAAATATTTTAACCCTTTTTTTTTAAACTTGTTTTTGAAAGAAATTTTGAATCCCAACCGCGAAAGTCGATTATTTGAATTTTATCATTGAATATTTTTGTTTGCAAAATATGTATTTTGAAGATATATTATAATTTCGTTCCATAAACAAACATTTTTCTTTAGAACATAATATTTTTATCTCTACTATGTTACAACCATATGTTTTATATCACTTGAAGTAGTAATTGTTTTGCTAAAACCGTTTCTAATATTCTTCAATGCAATAATTTTGCTATTTTTATGAATGGTTGCCAAGATCATAGTATTTTTGTCAAAAAATCAAAAAAAAAATATTTGTGGCATTTTCTCTGGCTGTAATTTTTATAGAGTGCAGGTTCAAATGTAAGTGATTTGTTGAAGCCACTTTTAACTTGCATGTAATGGTAAAAATGTTATGATGAAATGTTAATAATGTTATGATCAAATCTAAACATATTTTATTTATTGTAGCATAATCAATATTATTTTAGAGCAAAAATAACTTATTTTCAACCCCAACTGAATTTTTACAAAATACATAATGAAAGGTTTTCCAATAAGAATGATATGATTTCTTTAAAAAAAAACACACTTATGTGAAGTACAATCGATACAATTTAGTTCTAAATAAAACGTCATTCAAACGTCCTCCACGATTTCTTCTGCAGGAACCTAATTTCCGAGCACGTTTTCCACTAAATCAAGTCGTATGTTATGAATGGCACGTTCAATATTGACTTGTAAAGTTTGAAGAGAGTCTGGTTTATTTCGAGTTTTCAAATAACCCCAAAAGAAATAGTCTAATGGGGTTAAATCACAACCTTCTTGGAGGCCATTCAATATCACAATTTCTTGAAATAATCGAATCTCCAAACTTTTCTCGCAATAATTCATTTGTTGCATTTGCTGAGTGACACTTAGCCCCGTATTGTTGAAACCAAATGTTGTCAAGATTAACTTCTTCTAATTTCGGCCATAAAAATTTGGTTATCATCGATCTATACCGCTCTCCATTGATAGTAACTGTGTTACCAGTTTCATTTCGAAAGAAGTACGGACCGATGATTCCGCCAGACCAAAAACCACACCAAAATGTCAATTTATTTTCATGAATTTATTTTCATAAATAATTTGTTGATTTTCTTCGCACTAGAATCGACAGTTTTGTTTATTTAACGCACCACTCTGATGAAAGTGAACCTCATCGGAGATTTTCTTAAAAAAATCGTTATCGTTTTCAAGTTGTTCCAAGGCAAATCAGCAAATTCACGACGTTTATGATGAAATAGTAAGCACTACTGAATACAATGAAAAACAAATGACAGATCATGACATATTACAAATGGTCGAAACGTCACTTCAAAATCATATAATCCCTATTGGAAAACCTTTTATGTTTGTTGTAAGCATTCCTTTTATCTGAATATAGTTTAATAGAGTTTTAAATATGTAAAACATGTTTCTAGCTGTACGGAAAAATAGTTGCAGAAATATTGTAATAAAAAGTCTTAATTTTTTAGTACAATGCGTAGTTATGCCTTCAACAATATGAAAGGATGAGACCGTTAAATGTTAAAAATAGTTTCGAAGTTATGCATTTTCCAATAGAACTCGTTTTGATTTTTGAATACCTCAAATATGTTTACCCGTGTACGTGTTTGTGTATCAAATAATCAGCTTTATTTCGTATCCCAGTGATATTGAAATGTTCCGCAACCTAATAATTTTTGAAACTATTTAATGTTCAAAGGGATTTGCTTGCAATTGGATCAAATTAATTTTTTTATAAAAACGGGTCCCTAAAATATTGCATTTCGTATATCTCCACTATTTGTAAATTGGTTTGTTAAAACTCTTTTATTGTTTGAAATGGTTTCAATTGCATTTTGGTCCTTTAATTTTTTTTTTTAATCGGGATGGTAAGGGATACTTCCTCCCAAATTAGTTTTTGTCGCGTAACTTTTTCCTAATGGACCGATTTTTTAAATTTTATTTGTTTGCTTGTGCGTTAGTATTCACATATATTTTTTGTTTTTGATAATCTGCGGGAATTGTTGCATCTCACTCCTAAAAATATTGTTTATAATTTTTCTATTTTTAGTCGGATTTTAAAGTTTTGGATTTTGCTCGCAGTTTGGTTCGTAATATTTTTTTTTGCAAATTGAAATCAAATAAAATATTGATTATCGAATAACTCCTCTATAAATGGATCGGGTTTCAAAAATTCTGTGATGGTTTGAACAGGATGTCTTGCATCAAAATATATTTGGAAAATGGGTGGCAACTGTCTTTCCTCCGAAAATAAGTTTTATATCATAACGCCTCCATTTAGGATCCGATTATTAAAATTGTTTAGTTTTCTTTCAAAGGAATTTGCTTGCAGTTTCGTCAAATGTGTTCCTTAAATTTGATCCCATCCCCCCTTATTGTGATTATTACATACTTCGCTATTTATGAACCGATTTTCTGAGTTCTTTTCTTTTGTTTGATTGGTGTTTGCTAGCAGTTTGGTCTCATATATATTTTCGAAAATCAGTGGGCAAAGATGTCCCCCCTTAAAATATTGATCACCGTATGGGCTTAAAAAAGTTTAGGAAATTTAGAGGGGGAAGTTGCCCCCACGATATATTGATTTTCGAGCAACTCTTACGTTTAGGACTGTTATTGAAGGAGTGTGCTTGCAGTTTGGTCTCATATATTTTTAATTCGGAGGGGTAAGTTGTAAATAAAAATGTTGATGATCGTGTAAGCCCCCGATTTGTGTACAGACTTCGAAAATGTACGCTTTGCAGTTTGGTTTATTAGAATTGAATGTAACCGCCTGAAATATTGATTAATTATTAAATCCGCTATATGGACCGTCCTTTAATTTTTCGTTTTGTTTTTATTTTTTATTACCATTTTGTAATCTTTTCGATTAGTGTGTTGTTTCCACATGACGGACGAATAATTTTAGTGTAAAATTTTTTTGAAAAATACTCAGTTTATTGAGCTATTTTTACAAAAGTTTTACACTCAAATCATTCGATCGTCATCTGGAAACAGCACATGGATATTTGTATTGATGTCGGTGTTTTTTTTTTTTTTTTTGCTAGAATTATTCTTATTTAAACCTGATTTTTTTCTCAGTGCAGAATAGGGATGAATAGTTTTGCCACAAAAAAAAAAAAAAAAAAAAGACGAAAACAAATCTAATCTAATCGAATTGTTACAAACAATTCTCACATAAATGTATATTGTTTCTGCCCTGTTAAACTGTGAAAAAAGTCAAGATGTCAATATAAATACAAGCACGTTGCTAAAAATGACAATAATGAACACAAAAAAAAAAAAATCAATTTGGAATGACCAACAGTTATGAGTCCTTGGCGTGTGCTTAGTATGTGCGGTGATCTGAGGACATTGTTTTCACTTTAGCTACCAGAATTTATATAGTTTGGGGTACAGTTGATGTATAAGAAGTTTTAGGGAATTCTTTACCTTTTATTTATTATTAAGGCAAAAAAAGGGGGAGGAAAAACGAAAAAAAAAAATAAATTAAACCGATATAGAAAGAAGTAATTTAGCTTTCATACTGCGACAAATTGCTTGATATTTGCCAAGGATAAAAGAATGGGAAATGAACACAATGCAATCTTCTAGTTGAGTAGCAAGCAATATTTTTGTTGCGAAAAGCAGTATTGGCCTTCGTTAATGTCTAACAGAAGTGTGGTAATAAATCTTTTAAGTGCAGGTGTTTTAGATTTTCTTATTGTCTGAAGCAACATTTTTTCTTACTGCTTGCTGGTTGTTGTTGTAGGGCTTAACTTTATCATTTTGAAAAAGAAATTTCTGTTTCCGAAGTATGTATTTTGAAAATAATTGATGACAAAGCGAAATATATATTTTTTGGAATTCGCTAAATTATGAACTGAAAAGAACTTGGTCTTTTTACTACGCTGTGCGGTCGTTCTTCTATCCGTCTGTCCATTTGTGTGTTATAAGCTTTTATCTCGAATGACTAATCAGGTTCAGACTTGAAATTTTTCAGAGTTTCGAGCCACCATGTCAAAGTACATTTAAAGCCAAAACAAGATTTTAAAATTCCAGCAATTATAAAATTCAATACAGAACTTAATGCGTTTAAGTTTATTTATACAAAGAAAGAGAGAAAGTCACACAAACAAGAATCAATTAAGAAAAACTAAGATTCAATTAAAACAATTAAGAAGTTCTCAACCAGCCACAAAAATCGTACTATTAATGCGCTGGAATTAATTGAAAATATTTGGAATTTAAATAAAATATTTTTAAAAATATATTAAACTAGCTGATCCCGGTGTACTTCGCTACCCCCCTCGTTATAAAATAAAATTAAAAGTATTTATATATCCTATTGTGAAAATTTAATGACCATCGGTCCAATAGTTAAGACTATATTAAGATTTTTTATTTTCCTATAAAGGGGCGTGGTCCCACTCACTTTTCTCCTAGTACGTATTCCTAATTATGTCAATACTATATGTACCAAATATCATCGGCGTAGGTAAAAAAATGCCCAAAATATGGCGATTTCAATTTTTGGGTTATATGGGAGCTGCCACGCCCACTTGTCCGATAACGCCCATTTTTGTCCTGATTACTCACATTAGTAACATATGAACTATTGCAATGTTTCAAAACTCTTGCTATCACAATAGTCAAGATATATGATGTTATTCAATTTATGTGGGAGGGGCTACGCCCACTTGAAATATTAAAAGCCTAAAACCATCCTCTATAAATTCCCTTTTGAATGACACCAGTTTGGGTCAAATCGGTTGGATAGTTTCCGAGTCTATAGCGAACATGGGTACAAACATTTTTTGTATTTTATATATATAGATTTCCTTAGAAAATGTATCATGTTTAGAAATTTGAATTGGATTTTTTTCGATTAAATGAATCGTGTATTAATTAAAATTTTCATTAAAATATTTTTAAAAATATATTAAATTTCTTTAGAAAATGTAGCATATTTAGAAATTGGAACTGATAATTTTTAGTGATTTCATTTTTTTTCAATTGAGAAAATTTTTTGTTTTAAATAAAAGAATAATTCAGCCACGTAATGTCTCGGTACCAAGTAGGCGCGACCAAATTATGAAACAGCTAAATTAAATAAGACAGTTAAAAAAGGGAATTTCCCAACGATTTATATGAAACAATCAGCTGTTAATTAAACTTTCATGTGACTCAGCAGAATTATTTAATGTGAATGGCTATTCATCTGCTTGATTTAAGCTGTCGTGATTTTCATCGGAGTTTTAAGCAGAAAACCACTCTGATGATGGATGAGACTATGCTTGAGCTCAAAACATCATGATGTCAGTTTAAATTTTCTATGTCTGCTTAATTATTACGTGCTTCTGGAGTTTCCTGCCTATTAAAAAACTGATTTAAAACAATCGAACTTAAGCCTGAATAATTAAAGTTTCTTTGATGAAAATGTATTCAGTTCGACTAAAAATTCAGCATTTAATTAATAAAATACGAGTACAACTTAATAATAAACACTTTTCCTTATTGCCAAAGATCAGTTACCTTTTTTCTTATCTATACCACCAGGACGTATAATTTATATTAATTAAAGCAATATTTTAGGGATACAAGAGGACCCGTTTTTACAAAAAATTTAATTTGATCCAATTGCAAGCAAATCCTTTTGAACATAACTCGTTTAAAAAATGATTAGGTTGCGAAACATTTCAATATTACTGGGATACGAAATAGGGCTGATTATTTGATACACAAACACGCACACGGGTAAACATATTTGAGGTATTCAAAAATCAAAACAATTGCTAGTGGAAAATGCATAACTTGGACTCTATCTAGTTTAATCATTTAACGGTCTCATCCTTTCATATTGTTGAAGGCATAACTACGCATTGTACTAGAAAATTAGTACTTTTTATTACAATATTTCTGCAACTATTTTTCCGTACAGCTAGAAACATGTTTTACATTTTGAAAACTCTATAAAACTATATTCAGATAAAAGGAATGCTTCTAACAAACATAAGAGGTTTTCCAATAGGGATGATATGACTTTGAAGTGACTTTTCGGCCATTTGTAGTATGTCATGATCTGTCATTTTCATTTTATTCAGTAGTGTTTACAATTTCATCATAGAGAGATATACGCAAGAACAACATTTACAAATTATTCAGTTTTATTATCAAAATAATCGTTCTCCAATCGCAACTTTTCGTGCACTTTTGCCATTTTATGGTCGTAATAATCGTCCAAGTGTGCTTGCTATTCGTCGAATTGTTGAAAATTTTGAGCTTACATTTTCTTTACATAATATTCAAGTGCCAATAAGACAAAGAACAGCTCGACGTAATGCAAATATTGCTGACGTTCAGTGAAGTGTTGCTGAAGACCGCAATTTGTCGATTCCAAGATTCGAAATGAAGCCGGTAACACTGTTACTATCAATGGAGAGCGGTATAGATTATTAAATTGGAAAAGTTGATCTTGACAATATTTGGTTCCAACAAGACAATTGAATTATTGCAATTCGATTGGAGATTCGATTATTTCAATGAATTGTGATATCGAATGGCCTCCAAGAAGTTGTGATTTAACACAATTAGAGTATTTCTATTGGGGTTATTTGAAGTCATTGGTCTTTTGATCTAAACAAGACTCTCTTCAAGCTTTACAAGTCAATATTGAACGTGTCATTCATGACAAATGACTTAATTTAGTGGAAAAAGTACTCGAAAATTGCGTTCATCGAATTCGTTCCTGCAGAAGAAGTCGTGGAGGCCATTTGAATGACGTTTTATTTAGAACTTAATTGTATCGATTGTACTTCACATTAAATAAAAAACTTTTGAATTTACTTAACAATAAGTGTGTTTTTTTTTTAAGAAATTATATCACTCTTATTGGAAAACCTTGTATATCTTCTAGCCGTTTAAGATTTTTTTGCTTTAAACATTTCCTATTTTTCCCATATAGATTTTATGACAATGTTGATGAGTATTTAATTTTACATTTAGTACGTGATATATTTTTACATAAAAAAAACCACATATTCATTGTCATATATTTTTTTACACAACGCAGTTAATAAATATAGTATTTTTCTAAATATTATTTTAACAACATCTGTTGGAAAGATAACCGACAAAAATCTGTGCAACGAAAGAAATAATGATTTGGCCATTTCGTTTTCAGTATAAACAAATCCAACTTGAATAATTGTGGGATTATGTTTATTTTTATGGTTTCATATTATATTCATATAAAAAAATACAGAATTTAAAACAAATGTTATTTTCTTTTTGTATAATAAAAATATTATAACCCAGCAAAAATTGCGAAGGCAATAACAAAAGTTAATAAAGATAGCTTTCACTATATTGGAGGCAAGTACTTGCCACATTGAGTTACAAAGAACAACCTAAAAATTTACTTTTTTTTTTAAGTTATTAATTATTCAAAATACAAGGAAAATTAAAAGTCTCTGCTGAGCATTGAACACGTGCCAACTTTCCCAGCAAAAATTATTATGTTTTTGGAAGGAGTAACAAAATTTCATGCTTTCGAGATGCGCAGTTTTGAAGCGCTTCCGAGGCTGCACAAAAAGAAGGCAGAGAGATCGCTCAACTTAATTAAAAGTTGGTCGGCTATTTACATCTAATTGACACGAATAATAGAGTAAACAGCGAATGGAAGATAAAATTTCATTTAGATGCTCTCTGCCTCTCTCTTTCTCTCTTGTTTATTTAAAATTGTGTATTTGCCTACAGATGAATTATGTATGTTAGTAGATGACGCATTAAACCAAGGCATAATTCAGATAATTCAAACATGATTTTAGCGCATTCTGGATGATTAGAAAAAAACGCTCTTTTATGTAAAAAACAAGAGCTCCAAAGTGGGACATCGCGAACAAAAATCATGCATGTTCGAAGCGCTTTTCGCAGCAGGAGGCACAACAACAACAAGCATCTCTCCCTTACAAACCTGCTTCGGCCAAAGCAGTATTTTTTTGTTGGGTTGTTTGAAGTCAATTGGTTTTACTCGCTGTTCTACTCAACAATTGGGTTTAATACTCTCCTACAATTTGGTTTTACAAACTTACACACAATTTAAAAAAAAAAAAAAAATTGGATTTGCTTCACCAGGAGTTGAACTTATGGCCATGATAATGATAAGCACAGATAATACTACTGTGCTTAGAAGAGAACAAATCTTGCCTCCAATGACATCGTCATGTTAAAAGAATTTGTTAAAATGCCAAAGCTGGGAAGTGCTCGACAATATTGATTTTTGGAACTATTTCAGTACAGTGAAAACCAATAATGTTACATGTGAAATCGAAAAACGGCGACATGTTGGATATGCATCATAATGTAGAGAATAACTTTCAAAAACTTATTACAAAGCTTAAATAATAAAGTGCAAAGGCAATCATTATAACTGATGATGTGACATCAGCTTAAGGCTAAAATGTAATGTGATCGCCACTAAATCACAGCCGCCATAATACATCATGTTCAAGTAGTCTTCTGCCACAGTGGCAAATGTAAGAAACATACGAGTATTCACATATTCTTTATTCGAACACAGTGATTTAAGTGAAATGTAGTTTTAGTATTTATTTTTTTATGTACTACAATTTAAATTTAATAGCCAAAAGACTCTTATCGCAGAACGATTTATTTCAAGTGACATTAAGTGGTCTCTCAATAAATGTTAGACATAAATCAAGATAAAACAGTGCAAAAAAAAAAACAACTATAACTTATAAAAAAAAAAAACATTAATAGAATATAAAAAAAACAGCAACAAAACAATGGCATCGTTTAAGTATTTTCTAAAAGACTTCGAATGAAATATAACAAAAAATGAGAACAAATATGTAAATTATTATATAAATTAACATGAAAATAAAGCCGCTTTTTTTTGTATTAAATTATTTATTATCTCTAATTATGTTGTTGTTATTATTTCATATAACTTAAAGTGTAAATAAATGCCGCAGGTGAATTGTGTGCGGTCTTTGGTTGTTTATGCGGTTCTATTATCTTCTTTTTTTTACATTCTTGTCCATTAATTATTCTACATAATGTTTTCATTAATAATTGTAAATATTCCATAAAAAATTTATGGTTGCAAATGACATCAATTTAATTAATTAATTAGTTGGACTTTAAAGTTTCATGTAATAAAATTCTTTTTGAAATTAATAATTTAAATTATAGTAATTGATTATCGAAAATATTACAGTCACTAAAGATTTTACGACAGAACGAAGCACGAAAGATATAAAGTGTAAAAATTTTGTTAGAGAAGGACTCAATTTTTTTCCACAAATCATTTCACTGTCTTGTGGAAAATTGCACATTAATTCAAAATATTTGAAAGAACATTTTTAAATTCTATATTTTAACCTTGTAATTCATAAACGATTCATAAAGTTAAAGTGAACATTAAAACCGGTTTTACCATACAAAATTCGTAAATTAACGTTACAATAACTTTAACAATCGTTTATGAATTAGAGAATAACTATTTAAAGACATTACTAAACACTGGGCTGTTTTTTAAATAAATTTTAATATTCTCAAATCTTTCGGATAAAGAGGATTGCTCTTTGCAGTTTGAGCAAAACTTAGTTGTTGGACGTTATTGATAAACACCAATGATCTAATAAAATTAATGGGGTTTGATAGTTGGCTCTAGACTGAACAAGTTGAAGAGAGTTCTCTCTGTGAGGAAAAGTTGTTGAGTAATAAAATCTGTTGTAGGATTTGCAAAACAAAGCAAAATACGGTATCGTCTGATTCGACAAAATATTGTCAGCTTTGTTGGATTTATTATCAGTTGTAAATAAGATTTTCAGTGCTAATTTTGATTTCAGAGTAAAATTTTTACGGAAAACACTCAAAAAAACTGAGTGCTTTTTATAAAAAATTTTTCATTTAAATAATATTTTCGTCTAAAGGAATCAGCATCTTAAATTAGCTTGACGACTGATTATAAGTCCAACAAAGCTGTAAAATTCGTATGGAAATCACTCAGTTTTCTGATATACAAAATTTTACATTCAAATCATTTGTTCGTTTGGTGGAAAAAGCACATTAATTTAAAAACGATTGCGGCACAGTGGGCATATTCCCTAAGGAGCTTATATATGCAAATTTTATTTTAAAAGTTTTTAAAAGACATCACAAACCGTACAAAATAGAACTAAGTAGTGTCATCTAAAGTCTTTATTATCTAGCACTTTTGATTCACCGATAAAGAAGTATTTGGATACCGGGATTCCTATTTGAGAAAACTTAATCATATTTTAAAAAAGATTATAAATAATTTCACGAATACAATTACGATAAAATGTAAATGCAACTGAGTAGGTCAGCCACGTCCTTTGTCTCTGTTTTCAAAAAGAAAATAATAAAAACTCACTTAAATAACGCACAAAGCAGAAAATAATCTCCCAAAAGTTTATGATTATTAAAATTCATATTAATGTTGCTGCTACTTACCAACTGATGGCATCTTTAGAAGTTGCTCGAAACATATACATACACATCCTTATTTCTCAGAGTAAAAGCCAAACATGACTGCAATTGCATTGACTTAAAAATTTAGTTTTTTTTTTTTTTTGTTGTCAAAAGGATAAACAACTTTGATATATTAATTTCTAATTTGCATTTATCTCTCTCATGCAAGACTTTGAGCATAGAATATTTCATAATGAGAATTTACATTCTCGTATACATCTTCAGGATAAGGAGACGCACAAGTAGAATAGATATTTATGTAACAGATTTTTTTCCAACATTTTTCTCTCAAAATACGAAATAGATTGTTCGAAATAATTTTTGTAAATCTATTGTCAGTGTAATAGTGTTTAAATTGTGTATTTCTTTTACCATTGTATACTGCTTTGATGCTTTTAAATTATCTTGATATATTGCTGCCTTGAAGATTACCCGGAGGGGGCTTAATGATATGATGATTTGTTGAAATGAAGCAAATTGACGAGGATTATGATGCATTCATGAGATGCTACAAAATGTGGTGCATATTTTTTTTTTTTGCAGTTTCTGTATATTTTACCATGCTTGTTCATAATACTAGATTGAATTTTCTTTTAAAAATTAAACAGCACAAAATTCAATTCTATTTTGAAAAAAAAAAAACTGCAAGTGTAACTTTTCATTGTAGTTGTTGTTGTTGTGTTAACAGAAGTTTTCATTACATTCGAATGTGCTGGTTGGGTTGATTGCTGCACCCTTAAGCCATGATTTCGTTTTTAATTTACTAAAATTAGCAAAAAGAAATTTCAAAACAGTTTTACTGTACTTTTGAATACATAATATGAATGCATAAGAGACTCAAAGCTTAAAAAAAATAAATAATTATTCTTTGATTGTTCATATAAAGCAGCTTGATTGTAACGTTTTAAATATAATTTAAAAATTTCTTTTCAAACATTTTCGTATGTTTTAAACGTTTTAGCAAATTTTAAACCAATTTGGAAGGGACATTTTTTTTTAGTTTAACATGAGATTTTAAAGTCTTACTAGCTTATCCCGGTCTGCTTCGCTACCCCCTCGTTATAAAATTAAAAGTATTTATATATTCTATTGTGAAAATTTAATGACGATCGGTCCAGTAGTTAAGACTATATTACGATTTTTAATTTTCATAAAAAGGGGCGTGGTCCCACCCACTTTTCTCCTGGTACGTATTCCAAATTATGCCAATACCATATGTACCAAATATCATCGACGTAGGTCAGAAAATGGCCAAAATATGGCAATTTAAATTTTTGGGTTCTATGGGCGGTACCACGCCCCTTTGTGCAATCAAAACTTCATATAGCCTATTATTCCTTCCAGAGTCACAATAACATGCAGTGATAAATTCAGGAAGATCGGTCCAAGGGTTTGGTTTTCCTAAAAAAGGGGCATGGTCCCACCCACTTTTCTCCTGGT
Source organism: Lypha dubia (assembly GCA_947311025.1). Taxonomy (NCBI): domain Eukaryota; kingdom Metazoa; phylum Arthropoda; class Insecta; order Diptera; family Tachinidae; genus Lypha; species Lypha dubia. The sequence continues at coordinate 100,513,325 of OX371261.1, forward strand.
ACGTATTCCAAATTATGCCAATACCATATGTACCAAATATCATCGACGTAGGTAAAAAATGCCCAAAATATAGCGATTTAAATTTTTGGGTTATATGGGTGGTGCCACGCCTCTTTGTCCAATCCCGCCATATATGCAGCAGCACTTAAGAAATGCACACCAAACCGACGTACCAAATTTTGTTCAAATACCGTTATCAGGAGCAGAAATAATAGATTTTTAATTTGTGGTTTGTATGAGAGGTACAAACGCCCCTTTGTCCAATCCCGCCCATATTTGCAGCAGCACTAAAAAAATGCATACCAAACCGACTTACCAAATTTTGTACAAATACCGTTATCAGGAGCAGAAATAATAGATTTTTAATATGTGGTTTGTATGGGAGGTACCACGTCCCTTTGTCCAATTGGACCGAATTGTAAATCTAAACCACCCGGGGCGCCACCCAAACGCATACAAATTTATGGAAATCGGTCCAGCCGTTTGTCTTATTGCTTATTCTAATATTTCTCCTCTCTCTTAATAATATTTTTGGACTTGCATTAATTTATGAACTTAATACGAAATAATGATGTTCATGATAATAATGATTGCGGTATTCTGGACCTCAACAAAGTAGATTCTAATCAATTAAAACTAAAAAAATTGCCAGACTATTGTTATAGTAAATTGTCACAAAAATGTTTTTTTGTCGAATGGTTTATGCACTCCCAAAAAAAAAAAGAAAAGATAAAAATAAACTAAAATTTTGGAAATTTTACATAATTTGAGTTCAAATTGGTTGTCGTATGGTGTGGCGCCAATGCCGTTTTTACAGAAACTTAGTAAAATTAACCTTGATGTTAGGAAATGCAAATTTCGTTTGCAACAGGAAATTTTTACTAAAAAACTAGAAAAATATTTACAAAAACAAGTTCAGTGTTTATCCCAAAATTAGTAAAAATTTCGTTATATGCGTCACATATCTGTCATCATTTCTGCGCATTTTTCATTTCCTTATTTTATCTTCTTCTAAGCCGGCCATTTGCTACAAAGAATATTTTGATGTCATCAGAGCGTTGGAACGTTCGGAATGCTTATTTACAACATGAAGTTTCATTATATGGAATGAGGGGTGATGCAAACATTTTTATAAAACTTAAGGCACGGTCACATTGGGGAAACATTTGCATCAAATATGTTGGTTAATATTTATACAGGCTAAAGTTCATAAATGTTAATAATCAGAGAAATATTAACCCATTTAAAGCCAAACCAAAATGACAAGGAAAACAATTTAAATATTCTTTATTTATGTAAAGTAATATTATTAGGCTCAATTTCAGTTTTATTGAATTAATGAAAATTCAAAATTACTAAGAGTTTTTTTGTGTTGGAAAATATTATTATTTATATCCAATCAGTTTTTAGCAGAACGTATCAGTACTGATTTCAAGGCCGCTACACCTCTCATTAGCGTTCAATTGTCGATCTTTACAATTTTCGTAAAGTGGATACTAATTGAGAAGAATATCAACTATTTAACCAGTTTTCAAGAGAAATAGAATATGAGAAATTAAGAAACCATACGTTGATTTTTAAGAATTTATTCCTTGATCCAACGTATACATACAACAAAATCAACGTATATTACATAAAATCAAGAAACAAGATCTTTGATTCAACGTATAGCAATTCATTGGCTTGTTGAATTCAACGTACCAGTTCGTTGAAGTTAAGACACCATACGTAAGAAGAGAATAAGAGAGAGTAAGAATAAGAATTTATTTCAAAAATCAAACGTATATTACTTAAAATCAAGAAACAGGTTCTTTGAATCAAACTATTTCTTCATTTTGTGTTTAAATAAATGAACGAGTTTCTTAAATTCAACGAATTATACGTTAAATCAAAAAACTAGTTTATTGTTTAATTCAACGAATAACATCAAATAATGGTTTCAACGTTGAGTTCATAAATACATAAAATTTTACCTGTGAATTTCAAGGAATATTTTACTGAAACAACATATAATACGTTGAATTTCAAAGAATTTAGTTCAAGGAACGTGAGTTCGTTGAATTTATGTAAAACTGTTTTTACAGTGTAGTTTGAATCATTGTTCCCCGCTATTGTCGTTCAAGAGGACCAGCAGATTCTCACTATTTTTTATCGAACCTATTGTAAAATTCGCCTCTGGACTTTTTAATTATCTCCTTTATAGTGGGTAATGATATTTCCTTATGTTATTCGAAAACAAATCCCAAAATTTACAACAAACGGACAAAAATAACCTCAGACTAATGATGGGATGGTTTACTGGACCCTGTGGTCTCTGGAAACACCAATTCATTATTGGAAACTCTGAGAATGATTTATGCAGATTCTCCAAAATGCAAAAAAAGACGTTAGAGCACATCCTCTGCAACTGTCCGGCGGTAACACAGGAGGCATCTTAGTGTCTCCAACTGAGACTTACAATCTCTCACCGTGTAGGGTGGCTGGTTTTATACGCAGCCTTAACTTCATTTGGTGAAAATTTGGGCTGCACAAAAAATTGGTGTTTATTGGTGTTTATGGTCTAACCTAATAATAATAATTATAATTTCTTTATATAGTTGTCATGGAAGTTGCGTAAGTCCCGAAAAAAGTCATCACTAGTAAAAAAGTTGTAAAAAATATTTCGGGATTTGCAGGGTTAGTGTCTAATTTATGAACAACATTTCCACAACTTTGGTAGACCATGTCTCATTACTTTTATCACTTCACTTATCAAACTATATAATAAAGCAATAGCAGCAAACTTCTCATAACTTGCTTTTTGTAACCGAATGATGATTGGGAGTGAAATTATATCGCTTGTTTTGACTGGTATACGCCTGACTGGAGTTGACAATCATGGCAAGGACTTCTTCGTAAAAACTTTATCAAATACTTGAACAGAAGTCAGACATTTACTTGCGCTAAAATATTCTTTATAACTCATTTTGATTTTTTTTTTGCACAGAATCCCAATACATTTTTGCCACACTTGTGGCCATTGTGGCAAAATTGGCACAGCATTATTTCAAGTGGCGTAAAATCATCTAAATTTTTTTTTGTTCCATCTAAAAGGTTTTTATATGTTTTGTTATTTATTGAATTTATAAAAAAATAAGTAATAATGAGGATATACATTTTGTATAGAAAATTATAATAACAAAACCATACCGACCTCCGCAGTGTGTTTTATGGAAAAAATTTAACGAGTTTTTCCTCAAAATCATGTAATGTAACAATTTATTTTTTTTTTATTACGAGTAATGTTTGTACTTTTAGCTAATCAATGACCTTAAAATATTTTGAATAAAGTCAACAGATTTTTTGTATGTCCTCCCCTTTTGTATGTGTTCCCAAATTGGCACAGCGGCCGTAAATGGGTTAAGTAGACATTGTTAACATATTTCGAGCAACAAAGGAAAAATTTAATATTTATACATCCCTCTTTTAGATTTTCCAACCGCACTGGCCGAATAACACAAGTTGTTTTGTGGTCGCACTACGCAAATTTATTTTCCCATTTTTGTTTGTTGAAACAACGGCAGGTGCTAACTTGGGAAAATATATTTTCCCTGTGGTCACACTTTAACAAATTTTTCCTTAGCAAAATATTATATAAGAATATAAAGAAAATATAAATTTGTTTTTTGTTAACAAAAATTTCGTTGCTAAAGATTGATGAGTTTCTGCAGTTGGGCAACCAAAAAAATAATATTAACAAAATATTTGTATAATTTCAACACAAGTGATGAAGCAATTTTTTTACGATATTCGATTTCTTTCCATTTTGTTTTTATTTAAACAGTTTTGCGATTTCTGATCAATTTGTGTGCAATTTCCTGGGTTGCAATACTCTCGTTAGAGAGATTTGGGAAATTTTCGCCATATTCACGATTTACGAAGATATTTTGGCATCCTTTAAGGCTTTAGCGTTTTTTTTAACAATATTATGGCTTTATTGATATTCAATAATTTTTCTCAAGTTGTCAATTCTGCCAAAATTTTTGGCTTTCTTGCAATTTTTACCAATTTTTTTTTTTAATTTTGCCTCTTAAAAATTTTGCAATTTATAGAGATTTTTCGCTTTGTTCGCAGCACAATTTTTTAAAGTTTTTAGCAGCCAGCATCAGCAGTAATTTTATAGAATCACGAATAAAATAAAAATCTCACTAATTTTACAAATGTCAAAAATTCGGCCAGTTGTCATGCGCAATAACCACGATAATTATTTTGGATTTAAAATTTTCTATATCTTGCCTTCTCTGAGAAATTTTTCAGATTTTTTTCAAGATGTAATTTTCCGCGAATTGGCTCGTTGGCTCAGGCATTAATTTACATTATTAAAGCATGTCCAACAAAGCAACCAAAAAAAAAAACATCAGACATAAAAATCTTTTATTGAAGCATTCTGCCTAAAGATAGATATTTTTATTTGACTCTGTTTGTTCTTACAAACACTTTGTAAGTCCTAATACATAATTGTTTTCCCAAAATAAATCAAAATATTTGCGTTTTAATGGTCAGAATTTGTTCACATTGGGAACATTTTTGTTTGACAGCAAATAATTTTGACTGCCATTAAGCAGCTGTTTTGCTGTTTGTTTCTAATATATATTTTATTGTCAGATTACGATAAGGAAATATTTGTCAAATGCTTCCCCGTAGCTTTACGTGTTTTGGGACTGGAACCAAGGAGTTTCGGTTTCGTAGACATCCACTCTAACCAACAGCCAGTACACATAATTACTAAATTCGTAATTTTTTCATTAACAAAAATTATTTTATAAAATTAGTATGTCATGAACTAAATATAATTTAAGAAATTTTTTTTTTAACGGCCCGCCCCTCGATGTCGATCGATCGTTAATGCTGAAAAAAGTAGACGATTTACGACCTTCTAAACACCCATTTTATTTATTTGTTTAGCTTATGTGCCTCTAAAAATAATAAGTTCAATAAAATCCATTATTAGTGGAACGCAAGTTAGTTTTTTTACGTCTAGAAATCCAGCGAACGACATCGTTCGTGGGCTAGGCCGTAAATTTTAAAAAAATTTTCAATATGAGAAAAAAATGTGAACTTAAATTAAAGACAGCTGTTTTCCGTCTTTAAGTATCAAAATTTTTATGAACTATTCAGGAATAAGCCATTTGCTAATTCATTTTCTTACAAAAAAATTTCATTTGTGTGATAAAATGTACTTAAATTTAGTAAAAAGATTTTTACCTTTAGAAAATGTGCATTCAAAAAAAATAAGAATTTGCCTGAAATAGAATATATTTGAAGTGACATTATGAACATTTAATTTTTTTTTTGTATTATAAGAAAATTTGATTTGATTTAAATAAAATTTCTACATATTAATCAAATTATACTTAAATATAGAAATTTTTTAACCCATTTTCAAGGAATTTTTTTTTATTAAAATTCAATATATACGACCTTCTCCGAGAAAAGGGACCTAGTGTGTGAAAATGAAGTTTTGAGAAAAACGCATTTAAAGTTTCATAACGCATTATCACTGTGAACACACCTTCAGTTGGGAGATGCGATTTGGTATGGTTAGTTATGATTGGGTATCGACTTTGGTGACGTCATGCCTATGTGGTGACGTATTTTTTTTTTTCGCTTTTAGTGTGACCATACCTTTGCTATTGTTGCTGCTCTGTTCTTTCTCAGCTATCTGTTCGCTCTCAGCTAAGGGTCGATGTGTGTATACTAATACGAAGAACATTGTAAAAATAACTATAGGAAAGGAAAAGAATAAAGTGACGCTTCAGTCTTGTGCCATCTGTATAACGAGTGTTATCAATATCTCAAAAGTTGTTTCGCAATTTTGGTTCTTTTGTAATTTTGTCACTAAGCTGATATTAATTTGAAGTAATTTTTATAAAAATGGATATTTCTGATAGTTTTGATGATGATTTAGAAAGACTAGACTCGGTTTATGGCGATGATGAGATCGATATGACTTTATCTGAAAGTGTCGGTGCTAATGCTTCGGGACTAACTGGAAATTAAGGTTTTTGCATGACGTTTCCTTACTTGTGAACTTGTGGACTCGGAAGAAGAAAGATTTGATCTGCGATTTACGGCTGACCTACCAAACGAATTACCTCCGCTCATTGTACCAAGCGGTTTATCGTTATATCGCAGATAGTATTTGTATGAGAATGTCAGGGTCTTATGTACTGGTTCACAGAAACGGGATTTTGTAGCTCCTAAGCCGAGTGAACCCAAAGCGAAAAAAAAAATCGAAAAATAAATCTGAACCTGCCAGCAAGACAAAAAATCGAAGCACCGAGAAAAAGAAAGCTGAAGTCAAAGCGCCGAAAAAAGAAAAAAAACTGAAATTGTCAAACGGAAGAAAATCGAAGTACCAGATCATGAAACACCGAAAAAAAGTCCAAACTCCAAATAACTTCGAAGACTGACAAAAAAAAAAAAAAAACAATTTAAAACCAAAAAATCAAAACAAATAAAATTTTAATGTTTTTCTCATTTTTATCGATTTTCCCAAGTTTGTCTTGTACGTTTTTTGGGGTAAATAAATTTTTATCAGAAATCTAACTCATTTCATCTTATTCTACACCCTTTTAGGTACCAGAATCCACTCTTAAGTCCAAACCCGTTTTTCTCGGAAAAGGTCACATATGTCTTTTTTTTGAGTGCATTGAAAAACAGTTGTTCTATTCACAAGCTCAGTCGTCTGTCTTATGGTTTAAAAAAAGACGATATTTGTTTATGTGCTTGTGAACAGACAAATTTGTTGTATCGTTATTTTGTCGTATCTTAAATGTCAGTTTAATATCAAAAAATTTAAATGTCAGTTTTATATCAGGTTTGAAACCAGGTGTGGGAATTATAATTTGACGCTAAATATAATAACTTTTTTAGCGACAAGCAATTTTGATTAAATTAGTTTGAAAATTAAGTTAAAATGAATCATGTATATATTTATCATTAAGAAGAATGTATTTTCTGGTGTTACTTATCACATATATAAAATATTTTTACAAATTAATTTAACAAATAGAATATTCCCAGACCCGGCCTCAATATAACAATTGAAAAAACATATAAAATTCAATCGTATAATTATAACACACTTTTGTATGAAAATTACCAACAACAAAAATACAATATTGTATAATTATACGATTAGACAACACATATGACGTTAATACGAGCTTCTGAATTGAACAAGTATGTAGTTTTATTTTGGTCTAGATTTCGGTGTTCCACAACGTATGAGTGATATTTTTTCATCATCTTCAATTTCAGTAATTATACGTAACCAATTTCTTTGATATTTTGTACAAAAGTGCTGCATTTGTTGTTGTTTTGGCACAATATATATAATAATTACATTACTTGAGCCCGATTTCAGCAACCGATAGGAAATCAATATTGTACCGAATAACTTACCACAAATTTAAAATATCACTATCAGAAGAAGTAGATTTGAAAAAGCTTTCCGAAGCATTTATATATATTGTAAGTCCATTTTAAAAGAACTTCTAATTTTTATGTGTTAACAAAAGCTAATTTATTGTCCTTCGCGTTGCTGAGCAATTGTACAATTTAAGACTTGTTGTAGGAGTTCTATGCTGTATAAACGTAATTGGTCTTAGTGAAAATATAAAAATAAAATCGTGGGAGTATAAAAGATAAAATCGAGCTGCCTTTTAATAATTTAGTTGCTGTAAAGAGTAGCAGACAAACGATCTGTATTTTACTTGACTAAAAGTTAATTAAGAATTAGAAAATAAAAAATAAAACGCCTCTTAATAAGTTGATTCAATTTAATGCTTGCTCTTTTCTTCGCTTGGTCTGACGACTTTACTACAATAACAGCAATTCGAAGCAGAGCAAAATATGGTATCCCACTAGTTTTATGTTTGCTTTAAGCTAATACATGCAATAAGACCCAGGGAAAGAGGGTGCGTATCACCCATATATATATGCGCCAACAAAGCAATAAAATTTTAAGGCAAAAAAGGGGTAAAGCGTAATTATAAATATTAATTATAAATATTCACCTATCCGAGAAACTAAAATAGTCAATCTTTTAAAATTCTAATTTTATTGAAATATAATAAAAAAATTTTGTATTAAGTCTTGATGCGTTATGAGAGGGTAACGGGAACGTACCACCACGTCAGTACACTAAATATCATTTATTTAACCAGGACCAACATAAATAGATTTCAAGATTTGTTTTTTTTTTTAATTTATTCCTCACTTTAAAGTAACAAATTAAAAAATTTTCATTAAATAAAATGATAACCTTAGTTTAAAAAGTATTTATTCATTTCTCAAATATCATACAAATATTCTAAATATGTTTGTATGTTTGTGCAACCATATTGCGAAAACCAGTCAACGAGGAGGGACGCGGGATAGCGTGTGACCTAGATTAAAACATCGGATACTTTTTATTTTGGTACTAATATTTTATAATTTTTTTTTTATAAAATAACATACTTTGTGGGGTCTGTAAAGAGGAACAACTGGTACTTTTGGTACTTTATAAAAAGTAATAAGGAACGAGAAAATTGTTAGTTTTGGTGCATTTTATTTATGTACTAAATTTTAATAAATTTTGTATAAGTTAAAAAACTTGGTGGTGGCTGAAATAAAAAGAAACAGGTACTTTTGGTACCTTGTTACTTATGATACTTTTTGACATTTGGTGCATTTTTTACTTCTGGTACTTTTTCTCTTAGGAAATTCTTTTAATTGAACTTGACTGAAATTCAGTAGATGGGATAGCATTTGACCCAGATTAGAGCATAGGATACTTTTTAAGCAGTAAAAAATAAGAAAAAAATTCTTAGTATTGGTACTTTATATTTTTGTACTAAAATTTTACAAATTTTTTATTAGTTAACACACTTTGTAAGGGCTGAAATAAAAAGAAACAGGTACTTTTGGTACCTTTAACTTATAATACTTTTTGACTTTGGGTGCTTTTTTTATTTCTGGTACTTTTTCTCTTGAGAAATTCTCTTAGTAGATTGGAATGAAATTTGGTAGATGGTTAACATTTGACCCAGATTAAAACATCAGATACTTCTTGAGAATAAAAAAATAAGGTAGAAATTCTTGATCTTGGTACTTTTTATTTTTGTACTAAAATTTTATTAAATTTTTAGAAGTTAACATACTTTTTAGGGGCTGAAAAAAAAAACAGCCACTTTTGGTACTTTGTAACTTATGATACTTTTTGACATTTGGTGCTTTATTTACTTCTGGTACTTTTTCTCTTAGGAAATTCTTTTAATTGGACTTCAATGAAATTCAGTAGTTGGGATAGCATTTCACCCAGATTAGAACATAGGATACTTTTTAAGATGTAAAAAATAAGGAAAAAATTCTTAGTCTTGGTACTTTATATTTTTGTACTAAAATTTTACAAATTTTTTATTAGTTAACACTCTTTGTAAGTGTTGAAATGAAAAGAAACAGGTACTTTTTGTACTTTGTAAATTAAGATACCTATTGACTTTTGGTGCTTTTTTTATTTCTGGTACTTTTTCTCTTGAGAAATTCTCTTAGTAGATTGGAATGAAATTTGGCAGATGGTTAACATGTGACCAGGTTAAAACATTAGTTACTTCTTGAGAAGTAAAAAATAAGGGAAAATTCTTAGTATTGGTACTTTTTATTTTTGCACTAAAATTTTATAAAATTTTTAGAAGTTAACATACTTTTTAGGGGCTGAAAAAAAGAAACAGGTACTTTTGGTACCTTGTAACTTTTGATACTTTTTGACATTTGGTGCATTTTTTACTTCTGGTACTTTTTCTCTTAGGAAATTCTTTTAATTGAACTTGACTGAAATTCAGTAGATGGGATAGCATTTGACCCAGATTAGAGCATAGGATACTTTTTAAGCAGTAAAAAATAAGAAAAAAATTCTTAGTCTTGGTACTTTATATTTTTGTACTAAAATTTTACAAATTTTTTATTAGTTAACACACTTTGTAAGTGTTGAAATGAAAAGAAACAGGTACTTTTTGTACTTTGTAAATTAAGATACCTATTGACTTTTGGTGCTTTTTTTATTTCTGGTACTTTTTCTCTTGAGAAATTCTCTTAGTAGATTGGAATGAAATTTGGCAGATGGTTAACATGTGACCAGGTTAAAACATTAGTTACTTCTTGAGAAGTAAAAAATAAGGGACAAATTCTTAATCTTGGTACTTTTTATTTTTGTACTAAAATTTTATTAAATTTTTAGAAGTTAACATACTTTTTAGGGGCTGAAAAAAAACAGCCACTTTTGGTACTTTGTAACTTATGATACTTTTTGACATTTGGTGCTTTATTTACTTCTGGTACTTTTTCTCTTAGGAAATTCTTTTAATTGGACTTCAATGAAATTCAGTAGTTGGGATAGCATTTCACCCAGATTAGAACATAGGATACTTTTTAAGATGTAAAAAATAAGGAAAAAATTCTAAGTCTTGGTACTTTATTTTTTTGTAGAAATATTTTATAAATTTTTGTATAAGTTAACACACTTTGTAAGTGTTGAAATGAAAAGAAAGAGGTACTTTTTGTACTTTGTAAATTAAGATACCTTTTGACTTTTGGTGTGTTTTTTATTTCTGGTACTTTTTCTCTTGAGAAATTCTCTTAGTAGATTGGAATGAAATTTGGCAGATGGTTAACATGTGACCAGGTTAAAACATTAGTTACTTCTTGAGAAGTAAAAAATAAGGGAAAATTCTTAGTCTTGGTACTTTTTCTTTTTGTACTAAAATTTTATAAAATTTTTAGAAGTTAACATACTTTTTAGGGGCTGAAAAAAAGAAACAGGCACTTTTGGTACTTTGCAACTTATGATACTTTTTGACATTTGGTGCTTTTTTTACTTCTGCTACTTTTTCTCTAAGGAAATTCTTTTAATTGAACTTGATTGAAATTCAGTAGATGGGATAGCATTTGACCCAGATTAGAACATAGGATACTTTTTAAGATGTAAAAAATAAGGAAAAAATTCTTAGTCTTGGTACTTTATAGTTTTGTACTAAAATTTTAAAAATTTTTTATTAGTTAAAGCACTTTTTAAGTGTTGAAATGAAAAGAAACAGGTACTTTTTGTACTTTGTAAACTAAGATACCTATTGACTTTTGGTGCTTTTTTTATTTCTGGTACTTTTTCTCTTGAGAAATTCTCTTAGTAGATTGGAATGAAATTTGGTAGATGGTTAACATGTGACCCAGGTTAAAACATTAGTTACTTCTTGAGAAGTAAAAAATAAGGGAAAATTCTTAGTCTTGGTACTTTTTCTTTTTGTACTAAAATTTTATAAATATTTTATAAGTTAAAATAATTTGTGGAGGCTGAAATGAAAAAAAAATATATCGATAATTTTGGTACTTATTCCTTAAGAATTTCTTTTAATCGATTTTTATGAAATTTGGCATGTGACCCCAATTAAAGAGGCATAATACTTTTTAAGGGGCAAAAAATGGGACACATTGGAACTTTTGGTACTTATTTTTTTCTTAATTATTCTTTTTACGTTGACTTACAGTGAACTTTCTGTATGGTAAATTAAGAAAAAGTTGGTACTTTTGGTACAATAACATACAATGTTTTCTGGTTTTAGTACTATTAGTTTTTTTTTTATTAACGTGTAGCGTGAAAGTGAAGTTACATTAATTAAGTTGATGTAATAATATTCGTATTAAAACTATAAAATTTTGTGATTTGTTACTTTCTAAACACTTTCCTCTTAACACCAATATAATTTTATTAGTTTCGTAAAATTCTTTTAATAAACTAATAAATTGCGTTTCAAAATGTATCTACTGAAATGAATAACAAGTTAAATTCTTCTTTTATTCATAATTAATTATCGTTGAGCTTACAAGAAGATTTATACGACTTATATGTACATGTGTTACACAAAAAGGAAGAAAAATACACCTGTTGTTTATCATAATCAAAAGTTATTCTTTGCAGAATAATTCTGGATTTGAAATTACTCAACTATTAGCTTTGCGTTCTAAGAAATAAGAGTGCAAATTGTTTTTCATAAAGTCTTTAGTGTTTTATTTTTTGATTAATTTTCAAAATATATTCTTCTAATTTGTCGTGTTAAGGTGCTGTTACCACAAGAACGACGAATGATTTGAGAGTAAAATTTGTATGGAAACTAATCAAAAAACTCAGTATTTTTATAAATAGAAACAGCACATAAATTACTGCAGACCCAGTATCACTTAACTTTAGTCTTGCTAACATGCGAAAAGCTTCATCTATTCTTTTCTTCATGATTTATTATTTTTCTGGTCCTGTAATCAATTTTTGATAAAATCTCTTTATTGTTCTTAGCTTTAATTAAATTTATTTGATTTACTTGATATTATTTGCAAAAGAAGTTTTGTGTACAAATTAAAGATATTAGAAGTATTAGAATTAAAGAAAAAATGTCTACAAAAAGAAAGTTGATGAGAAAAGTGCTTAAGATTAATTATAGTTCTTTTCTTTTCTTTTGAATTAAGTGCCACAGAAATTAACATGTGCTGCTTTAACTCTATAATAACATTTGAGGTGTTTAAAGGTGTACAAATTAAGCAAACATTAAATTGCCATTAATTTTTCTTTTAGTTGATTGACCTTCAATCATCATCTTTGTAACACTTTTGGTTTTGATTAATTACATGTAAAATTTATGATTGTGGCATGGCTGCGGCAATAATATCAAGTTTTTATTGTGTGAAATGATTAACAATGTTATGTTTAGATTAATTCAATTTATTATAATTATTTATAGAATTTGCTGCTTGTTCTTCTTCCAGCTTGTTCTTCTTATTTAAACAAAGCCAATAAAAAAATTTGTGGCTGCTGACAAGTTGCATACAATCTTGGGTTGTTTTGTCGCTATTATCCTTTTAATCATTCTGAAATTTGCTTTTATTCTGTTAAAACAATTGAGCAGTTCTTAATAATTCTTATTTTTAGCTAAAATAAAAATATATTTTTTTTGGATTTTACTTTATTTGTTCCATTCAGCTGTTCTGTAGGGAAATTTTGTGGGAATTTTTTTTTATTGCGTTGTGTTACCAAGTTTTCAATACAATTAAATAAGAACATTTAAATACGACTGGAAAACAGAAGTAGCACTTAAATGAGTATTTAAATACGCAGTCAATTATTGGCCCTTAATATATTTTTTTTAAAGTTTATCAAACTTTTCTCTTCGATTTTAGAATAAATATAGTTTTTCAATATCTTAAATATTTTTGTAACAAAATATGATTAGAAGAACTATATATAAAGCGTTACTTTTATCATGTTCTGTTTATTTACAAATATAATATGTTCAGTTTCTTATTATTTTGTAACATAGAATGGTTAAGGCAATGTTAGTTTTTATCATTTTATGTTTATATCTAAATATATTATTATTATTAATATATTTTCTGGTACCAAAATATGCTTATGAAAAATATATATTTTGATCATATTTATATAAAAAAATACAAAAAACTTTATAAAAAGTAGCATAAACAATTTTTCAACTTTTTACTCCTTAAAAAAAAACTTGGTTCTACGGGTAAACTAATTTTGAAATTATAACACTAAATTATAAATGTTCCTATACCGTAATAGGTAAAACTATACCAAACATTTTTCTTTAAAAATTTTCAAAATACATACAAATTTACAGGTCTGATTGAGCTCCAAACATGTTAATCCCATAATTTATAATGCCACCTAGGATATTTTCAAGTATTTTTTTTTTAATTTTTATTATTATTTAAGGCTGGTGCACAATAAGAAGAGTACGCCAAAAACATTACAAAAAATCCCTTTTTGTGATTTTTCAAAATTTTTGTGGGAATTGAGGAATTCTTAGAAAATTTTTTTTCCGCATTAAATACGATTTTTTGTTCGAAAATATTGATAAGCATTTATTATCTGAGACCTTTAATGTAGCCTCAGATGAAAAATCAAAAGAAACTGTAGTGAATCCTAAATAATCTATTATTATATTTATTATTATTTTATATGTAAGTAAACTTATTACACTTACTGTTCTTATTATTACTTTTGCACACGGCACTCTATTAATATATTATTATATTTATTACACATACTGTTCTTATTATTACTTTTGCACACGGCACCCTATTAATATTACTACCATTTTTACAACAAACATTTATACCTTTAATACAATTGTTCTCTTTTATATTGCAACAATTGTATTGTTCAATGCTGAAATGTTTGTTATTGCTATACAACAATTATGTTTAATGTATTTTATATTTTTTTCTCAAACTACAATTATATTTAGTGAATAAGAAATTTTGTAGTTTTAGAATACAGTTAGTTTAGAATATAAGGAACAAATTTTTGAAAATAAAATTAATTAATACTTTGCCTTCCATCGGCATTACTTATTTCAAAAACATCAATTTTTATTCTTGCCTTAAATCGGCATGTTAAAATTGGCATTCATCTGCCATATATTTATATATGCCAGTGGCGTTTATTAGCGCCGGCAAACTTCCAATACAATAAAATACTACCCAAACACCAACCTTTACAAAACTATTGTTCTGTTGCACTTAGAAATTATATAAAATATAATCAAAAATAATTATGCAATATTTATTTCTTCTGTTTTTGAAATATAGTACTATAAGGCTGAAACCACACCAACGAAAGCGAAAACGTTGTTTGTATATTAAATCAAAAACACTTGTTTGAAGCAAAGCCATATAAAAAATAAACAAATTAACATCAAGTTTTTGTCTTAAAAGACAATCGGTAATCAAACAGCAATGCCACAATGTTTTTTGTATTTATTTTAGTTTTTTGAATTGTCTTAATTGGTGTGGGATATATCCAAAGAAAGCACGCAATTATTTGGAGCGAAGGTTCGTTTTAGTCTGTTTTCTCTTACTCTGCTTGTTGTATCAAACCAAATTATTATGGCACAGCAAGTCAAACAGACGATTTTGCATTTGTTTGGCTCATTGTGGGTTATCTGATAGAAGTAAGCACACCCTCTCAAAATAGACAATTTTTCTAAATGTAAATTTTAAGGCTTAAATTTTTCGAATTGCTAAGACAATATTGAGTTTTAGGTCCTAACAAAAAATAAGAAAAATCGCATTGTTGCGATTTCTATGAGTTTCTTTTGAAACTTTCTGGGATTTCTAAGCAGAACTTCCAGCCGAAAATAATAATAAATAAAAATCATAATATAACCACGACATAATGATACGTGATATAATACGGATACTCCTTATATGACCGTAGGTTTGTAGGCAACTTGTTTTCTTGGCAATAGAAACCTGAAAGCATATTCATGATTATTTCTCGTGAAAGAATAGTGAAAGTTTTGCCAGGTTGCTACCTATCAAAAGTTTATTCTACCTTTTTACTGAGATTAAAAGGTGGAATATATAGGAAAATTATGGGATATCAATTTTTTATTCTTTTACTTTTAAGCAATTTCACAAAAAAATCTACAATCAGTAAAAAATATAAAAAAATAATCATCTTCTACGTGATGTTCTGAGTTGTATTATCAATACGATGATTTTTAAAAAGTCACTTAGGATATTGGAAAAACTGAAAAAAAAACTTAAACATTTCTGGGAATTTTCCCCAAATATATTTTGAAATAAATTGGAAAATTCCTGCACAAACATACATTTCTAAAAACAAAATTCTCTTAGCACGTTCTAATGAATATTTTAAATATCCCATTTAAAGTTAAATAAAATTAATTGAAATCATGCTGTTTGCTACTCACTGTATGTTGAAATTTAAATTGATGTTGTGTTATTGCCCCCTCTTCATTGGAATATGGAAAATATTGAGCACTTTACAAAAACAACGTAAATTACTTTTAGGTTGTTAATATTTTATAAACTTTTGCCTAGAGAATTATTTTATATTTAAATTAAAATTACATGCATTTGCAACTAAAATATATAAAAATAAATAAAATATAAAATTGCAATATTCCAACAACCCAGAAATATCATGAAATAAACTGTAACTTTAATATCTTATACAATTCTAGTTATTTGAAATAAAAATCCTTTGCCAAAATATTGTCTAATTTTTTGCACTTAATGACGAAGCATAAAATACCTTGAACTTTACAAAAAGATAGCAAAGTTTCTCTCTTCCTATATCCAACGAAAAAAAGAGCGCAAATGCAAAGAATTATTTAAATGTTATTGCTAAAAATTTAAGTTAAAAATTCAAGGAATTTTAATTTAAACAAAAAAATCTTTGTGTAGAAGTTTTGTTTTTAGCGGTGCTGATGATAAGATGAAAATCTAATTAATTAATTAATCATTGGCTAATTTATATACAAAAGGAGAAGGTAGAGATAATACATGAAATGAAATTAGAGAAATACTGAGAAATGCAAAAATTTTAAATATATAAAAACACATAATACTAGCTTACTACCGGTTCGAAGGACCAAAAACACAAGGGAAAGGAACACAATTTCTAACCTTAAAGCAGACATATAAGAGTATTAGCAGATTAAAATTGATCTGCTTAAAATTTAATTAAGAGATAAAGGCAAAAATTACGCTACATATCTTTCATATATCAGGGATGGTAAATTCTATAATATTGCATTTTATTTTGCAATTAACATTTTTAGTACGATTTTGAAGTTGTTTGAAATTTAAGGTTAATTTAAATGTTTTTATTTCCGTTTATCAATGGAAATTTTGTTAATGAACGATGCCAATCATTGAGTATATTAAATTGTGCGCATATAAAATTAATTATTTATAGCAGAATATAAGTTATACAAGATATACAAGAATTGTTTCTTTAATGATTTTGAATAAATAAACAAATTAGCTGTAATACTTTAATACAAATATATTAAAGAAAATCTTTCCCAATTTTCTATTTCCCGTGTAAATTATAATTCTTATAGCAAACAAAATTTTCCATTTTCCATCTTTGAACAAAACTGGATTTGAAGGGAAAAAAGCTGCTTTTATGAAAGAAGGGCTGACTTCCAAAACGTTCGTATACAAAGTTTGTATACAGTATTGCTACTGTATTTAAATCACATACATATGCAAAGTTCCCAAACAATACAACAACTATAAAACCAATGCCTTGTTTGCTGTCTTACTGCGTTAAAAATACTTGACGGCGGCGTTTTGAAATGGTACACATTGTATAATCGTTGTACTGCGGCGTTATGAAATGTGATGCTTTGTTCAAACACAAAGCAATTGACGTTTTGGAAGTCAGCCAAGTATACTCGTACTCGTACATATACAACACTTTAACAATTCTGCATCGTAGCACTGAGTACAGTGTGCTGAATTCTAAACCAAATGGTCTTAGGTTCAATACTGGGCAACATCATTCATTTTAGAAAATATTTTTGTGATGGTTATATGTGCAGATTTAATCAAATATCGGAACTGGTATTTTATTTTTGATGATTTTCCATATGAATTGTCTTAAGAAAAATGAAGACAGCTCAGTCCCAAAACCCACAGTCTCTTCCTTTGAATTTTTGGTGAAGGGAATAATAATCATATAAGGCCCAGAAATTTTATATTCAATAACTCATTATTCGGGTATTAACAAAAAGGGGCTTCTAAGAAGACCGCTGCTAACAAAACCTAATCATTCTAAATAAATAATGGTGGCCATCCCAAACACCCGACGGCCAAGATTTTAATCCACTTATTGTTTGGTGAAGTGCATTTAAGATACAACGCAGCCGAACATAGCACTCTTATTTCTTTTTGATTAATAAATTTCAAAACATTCTCAAACAGTTGGAATTAAAAATTTTGTTTAGCACTGGCTAAACATGTATCAATGTATTTTAAGATTTAAGATTTGAAAAACTTATTGATGTTTCAAAGACATATATGTAATTGAATTCAATAAATAATAAAACTAAAAAAAAAAAAAAATTCTCTAATTAATTGTGATCGCTTTAGAACAAGAGAATTTTTCAATTGAACCTTTGTTTTTCGTAATTGTTTCTTGTTTTTCTTTTTAGTTATTTCTGTGCAGTTAATTTAGAAAAAAACAAAAAATCGATAAATTATAAATTATAAATGTAAATGTAAATATTATTCTTACTTTTTTTTAAGTTCTTTAAAAACCATTTAATCCCATTAAATATTGGAACATACAACGAAGTTGTCTTTTAGACACGAAAAAAACTATTGATAAATTTTTTACGGCTTAGTTATATTTTTTTGTGGTTTTTTTATTTCTAAGAGTTAAAGTTTCTTAGTGCTGTGTGGCATGTAACTCGCAACCTTAGCAATTTTGTATATTGATATATCGATTAATTTTATAATAAATTTTTCTTTATTTTTGTGTCTATAAACTGTAAATATTTATATGCATCGATCCTCTGACTATAAGATATTCGTCCCTAACAACTCAGCCATTTGCAGCTTATTTTTTTTCACGAGATCAAAAAATGTTTTTAATACTTTAATTCTTCTTGCAGTGAGTGCAAAAATTAAGTGATTAAGAAATTAGAATAACATTTCTTTTGCATTGTTTGCTCTGCCCTCTAGACGTATGAGTGTTAATTAATTACTCATACGCATACTGTGCCTTAATTATGACTGCAAGCATTAACATGTTTAACATCTAATATATAAAAATCTCGCGTCACGATATTTGTTATCGAACTTCAGCGAAACGGCTCGACCGCTTTTAATGAAATTTTTTATGCATATTTGGTAGGTATGATATTAGGTCTTAATGTATATTTTAAACCGATAGCTAGGGGCACAAGGAGGGGAGAGAGGGAGCAATTCCTGTATTTACTAAACTATTAACCCAATTCGTATTTCAAACAGAAAAAAATTATTTTTGTTATTGCATGTCCGCCTCATGCAGGAGAATCGTCGGGGGTTGACGATGGGGAGAATGGTTCCCCCATATAAGAAAATACCTTCCGGGCGAAGCCGGCACAATCATCTAGTATTTTATATTCTTTTGAAAAATTTCAATATGATAAAAAATTCCTTTTTTTTTAATCAAAACTTAATTTTAATTTATGCTAAACATCAACAAATTTCAAGCCAAAAAAGTATAAAAAAATTATCTTTTTTTAAAAGTTTTATGTTATTTTTGAGGAATATAAAATTTTGTATATTTCTTAAAAACATTTCGTCATGCCTCCCATTAATCATGGTTACAAAGAGATAACGACAATAAAATGCATTTGTTTAAAGTACTTTAAGTCGCTTTCAGAGAGTTTTTTCATTTAAGTTTTGTTTTATTTTTCGTCATCATCACTCAGCTATTTAAAGGTTGATTGTCAAACATTAACAACATACTTTCAGCAGTCTTTAAGATTTCAGTTTCTCCAAAAAATTTTTTTTGGCAGTTAATAAGAAATGTCGTAAAAAGACATGATGAACTGCTGGCGTTTGAAAAGAAATGTTATTTTATAGGCTTTCCTCAAAGACACATAGACAAATTAAATTGTTTTTTTTTTATAGAAAAGTTTAGTGGTGCCATATTATTGATTTTTATTTATTTACGATTTTCAAGGATTTTATTTACCCTCCCACTTTCGATTAGTAATAAGTAATTTATTAGATTAATTTATTGTCATGCAATTAAACCATAAAAAGTGTACTCATGATTAAAGAAACGAAGTCAAGCAGAGTAATGTTTCAATAATAGGAAATATGTAAAATTCTTCTAGAAATATACTTCTAATAAAAGAGTTAGAAAAATGTATGAGTATGAGTTTTGTCATAATTTTGATGGCAAATTAACTTTTTGAAATTTTATTTTACAACATTGGGGTACTTGCAAAGTTGTTAAAAATCTAGTCTTTACGACAACCGATTCTTACACAACTCGTTGGAAAACTTTGTCACTCATCGATTATTGACAGCAGCCATATCAGTCATGACAAAAACCAAATTTTCTTTCTGTAATTAAAATTTCGTATCTGCGTTTTTTTTAAAGAGACAATTTCTTTTAGCAAACTCAAGCTTGAAACGTACACTACTGTTATTTAACACTTACAAGGTATTTTCTTTGCAAAAATAATCCTTTAGCAAATATTTCCAAAAGTGTTTTGACATTCCTTGTCATGATTGTAACCTTGTTGCATGAATGAAAAATAGCAGAAAATGATTATTTTTACATACACATTTTTAACATCGATGATTCTGAGATTTTTTTTGATTATTAACAAAACATAAAAATGGAGGTGTACAAAATGTGCGAGAATAGATTGGGAAGAATACATACAATAGGAGAAAGTGAATAAAGAACTCGTATATGTTTTATTTGTATATCCATCATAATGTGCAATTGAAGTTGATTAATTGTTTTCGAGTTACTGAAAATCAGCGAAATCTTTCACTGTACAGCCAAGTAACGGATTTCAGTTTCTTTTAGTAATCCTTAAAGAGGGCTGGTTAAAAAACCTTTATATTTGGGAATTTTTCTTTTTCCTACTTACAACAAATTTCTTTTGTTTTAGTTTTGAATTCTTTTGTTCAAAAATATGAAAAAAATTTGCAAAAATACAAAAAAAAATATCATTCATTGGATTTTTTCATTATATTTGCTAATTAGCGGGATTTTATTTAGATGCACAAACTAAGTGAGCAATTTTTTAATAATTTTTTTTCCAACTTACAACTTTGATCAGCAACAAATTTCTTTAGTTTTGTATTCTTTTGGCCAAAAATATGAAAAAATTTAGCAAATATAAAAAAAATTTCATTTATGGGATTTTTTCAATATTTTTGGGAATTAGTGGGATGTTATTTAGATGCACAAACTAAGTGAGCAATTTTTTAATAATTTTTTTTCCAACTTACAACTTTGATCAGCAACAAATTTCTTTAGTTTTGTATTCTTTTGGCCAAAAATATAAAAAAATTTGCAAAAATACAAAAAAATTCCATTTATGGTATATTTTCAATATAATTGGGTATTAGCGGGATTTTATTTAGATGCATAAACCAAGTGAACAGTTTAAGCTGAAACTAATGGTAACTAGACGAAAATTATATACGCAAAAATCTAATAAGAATTTTTTCGCTGCTGCTCTCGTATGCTTCGATATTCCTTTTTCATATTTTTATACTTCTCTTTTAATTAAAAATGTACATATCTCTCTATCAAAAATTATAATTTATAATGCTCTGTTGTTTCATCATCATATTTTATATATTGCGGTTTTGTACGCCATTTAAAATAACGTTTAAAATTATTTTGTTAATGTTTATAACAATTCAAAGGACCTTTTTTATTTCATGCCTGAGTTATATTTTACATTATTCTATTGCAGGCATTCTTTTAATGTTTTGTAAAAATGGAAATAGTTAGAACCATGAATTGGAAATATCATGCAACAAAAGTAAAATAAAATGATACATTTATTTAATTACTTTCAATGTTTAGTGCTTCTTTTGTGAGACTTTTCAATGTTCTCCGAAGTGTTAAGAAATGTAAAAGGACTCATATGATTTTTCAAAAAACAAATTCAAAATTTAAATTTCCCCTCCAGCAAACATTTAATTTTATAAACCTCTCATGTGAAGAAGAAAATCTTTCACAGAAAAAATAAACAAACCTTATGAGACATTTTATGGTACATATCGTCAGAAGGTTTAAATTATAATAAACTTCAAAATACTAAATAAAATTAACCAAACATTTTGCCGAACATCTGGTGGGATTATTTAGACTTAATTTAAACTTTGTTTTGTATATGATAACAAATATTCAGTTTTAGTATCGCATTTAACCCTCAACCCCCCCTTTTAGAGATTTTCTATTATTAATATTTTATTTTATAGCTAACTTTTTCTTATACGTGCACTTCCTTTTGATCAATTTGTATAAATTTGTTTTATTTCTGAAACTTTTTCTTCATATAAAAATGCCGGCATGTGTACTAAATAATTTCTCTACATGATACGAAAAAACAAATTAATATACAAAGGAAAACTTTAAGTTTTATAAGTTCGTAATCTTCAATAAAAACAGAAAGATTTAATGTGGTATAAATAACAGCAACAACAACAACAATATTTATTTACTAGGATTAATTTTTGCACTCAAACAAATGAGAGTTATAACTGTTATAAAATATGCAAGAAAATAAAAAAAAAAATATATTGAAGAAGAAAATAAACAAAAGATTTTTGAAAATCGATTCACAACAGATTCGAGTTCTGAGCGGGTCAAAGCAACCCATCGAGTCAGTTAAAATAACTCATAATACGTGAAAATTACCATGAATTAAAAAAACATACACAATAAAAAATAATGAATATGAACTCTATTATTTTCTTTAAACTGCTTGTCAGTCCATCCGTCCGTCCTTTTGTCTGTCTGTCAAAGAATTCAATTTGCATGACTTCTGTTTTTTTGTAGACTTTAAATTTTCATCGATGTGCTTAACTATGACCGACTAAGCAACAAATACTAAAAGTTCATGCAAGTTTAGAATTAATGGGTGTGCTAAATCCAGCAACGAAAGAATATGTAGTGCTGTGTAAGTACTCGGTAAATTGGTAATCATTGTTTACTTACTAACAGATGCCTTGCAATGCTGCCGAAGCAACAGAAAAAAAAAAACGTCAAAACGAAAAAAAACTTAATTCTAAAAAAATTTCAAACATGAAAAAGAGGGCCAACTTAAAGCTCAAAGACTCGCCAAAATAAGAAAAACATAAGAACCAAAAACTTTGCAAAACTAAGGTAAATTTATTAGAATAACAAAAAACGGCTAAACGACAAAAAATGATAAAATAAAAAACTAAAGCAGACCAAAAAACAGTAAGTATAATAAAAATTTGCAAAAAAAAAAAAAAAAAAAATCGCCATACCGAAAAACGCTAAAACGGATAAAAATTTTAGCATGAACAATATTTCCAAAGCTAATTAGGAAGGGCGTGACATAGAAAACAATTATAACAAAAACTGCTAAAACAAAAATATAACCAAAAAACGCCAAATCGTAAAAAACGGAAAAGTTTCGAATACTAAAATAATTAAAACAGAAAGAGAAAAAAATACAAACATGAAAATAAATCACAAAACAAAAAAAAAAAAAAAAAAAAAACAAAAATCGCCAAAAGCAAGAAAAAACGCAAAAAACAAAAAAAATCCTTATAATAAAAAACTAGTGCACACTTACAAAAATAGTAAAAATAAAATATAAACAACAAAAATTGCGTAAATCACTGAACCTAAAAATCACGAAAAAGAAAAAAAAAAACGGTAAAATGAGAAATAATTTTTAATTCTCAAAAATAAGACTGACACCAAAAATAGGTAAAAATATACAAAAAAAAAATGCTAATCTGTTACCTCCTCGCCAGAGGTATCATCTACAGAATCTAGATTTTCAAATTAAATCGTGCACTGTGGGAGTAAAAGTTTAACTTGCGAAAAAATTACTACTTTCCTTTTTTTGCGTGCATTTACATACATACATACATACAAACGTATGTGCATACTTATGTGTAGACATATGTAGAGCTTTTTGTCGAAACCCAGTACATGTGACATTTATTATATAAAATGCTGTTGAGAGCTCCTTCTGTTTATTTTTTGTTTTACAAGAAAACAAAACTGAAAATACTTTAGAAACGTAATTCTTAATCAAAAGCAGATAACACTTCAACCATATTTTTTCTTTTCTTCCATTATTTATACTATATAAGATTCTCTTATAGCGAATAGCTTCCTTGTTAAATAAATTTGTAAAAAATTCGTAACAGTTAATAAAAATTTATATAAAATTTAAATCCTTATGTTAAATAACTTTGAAAAAAATTCGTTACAGTTAATAAAAATTTAAATTAAATTTAAATCCTTATGAACATTAACGATTTGATATCAGACATAGAGAAACTTACGATCGGATCTATAAACATACCTTTAAGATCAGAGAATATGGATGCTAATACCGTTCAAGTCTTACTAAATACAGCTTTGACACAAGCTACTGAGCAAGCACGTCAGAACTTTCAGGCCACAATTGATGACCTTACTAATAGATTATCAGTCTTAGAAAATCCTGTGGAAGTTGAACAATATAGGCCTATAGATATAAGGATAGGTGTAAGGTGCAGTGAATCTCTGGATATAGTAAAATCCATTCCAGAATTCAATGGAGAAGCAAGCAAGTATATGTCTTGGCGTCAGGCAGCAATAACTGCCCACAAATTTTATGAATCATGTGAAGGCAGTACTACGTATTACCAGGCTGTAGGTATTATTAGAAATAAAATTGTAGGAGCCGCCATTTTGTCCAGGTTAGATTTTTCATTTGGTGATAAAAGATCGATATTTACTCTAGAACAGGAACTATCGACATTAAGGCAAGGTTCGCAGGGAATAACACAATTTTATGATGCAGTTGAAAGGCAGTTGGCACTGATTTTAAATAAGGTGATGATGACCCATGAAGGTAATCTAACATTAATTGATGCGCTTGGTCAGAAATATAGAGAAAATGCATTGTGTGTATTTATTTCTGGTTTACGTCGTCCAGTTTCAGATGTATTATTTTAATTCAAACCTTCCGACATGCCTTCTGCCCTTGCTCTTGCACAGGAACTTGAAACTAATCAGGCAAGATATAATTTTGCGACAACTTATTGGAATAATTCCACCCCAAACGTTACTCATAACTCAGCACATTATCAACGTGTTCAACAACCTCATTTTCATAATAGGCCAATACAGCAAAGTTTTCCTAGAAGTGGTATCAGATATGTCAATTCCTTTGCCAATCCACACCAAAATCAGACATTTAATAGAAATAGTAATAGAATGCAACTTTACAATCCCAACTATCGTCAAAATGTTGAGCCAATGGAAATTGATAGTAGTAATCGCTTTGATCAACATCATCAAAAACGACCGGCTGATAGTTTGCGTCAAAATATGTCAAAAGCACAAAGGGTTAATCATTTTAATCAAAATTATCATACAGCAAATCAACTTGAATACGATTACGATAATCCACCTAGTTTTAATTATTTTTCAACTGAACCTCAGCTGCCTTATGACACACAAACTGAATTACCGGAAGACAATATTCATGATGAAGTTAATTTTTTAGAACCAGGTCCTTCCTACCGTATATAAAAAGATCTATCGGGGACAGGACAGGACATCAAAAAACTACATTAAAAATCTTTCGTTTTTAAAATCAATTAAATCACTTGAAAACCCCTTTGTAGTAAAATCAGTCAATGGGAATTCAGAAATTGTTTCAAAATGTATAATATATCTACTAGATAAACTTGCCAATTTTTTCATTTTATCAGATTTGTCTACCTTTGATGGCATAATTGGCTATGATTTTCTAAATCAATTAAAAGCGCAAATTGATTGTAAAAAAGGGTACGTTAAAATATGAAAGTGGGGAAGAAAAGTTGTGGTTTTTTTACTGTGATGACGTTAACAATTTGACCACTACCGAGACTTTAGACGTACCGCCTTACTTGATTGATAAGCTCCAAAATGTCCTAGAATCTCACAAAAGAGTATTTGCGGATCCAGTAGAGTTCCTTCCTTTTATTACAAGGGTCGTTGCCACTATTAGAACTGAAGACCAGGAACCAGTGTACTAAAAGTCATATCCATATCCCCTGGCTTTGAATAGCTTTGTTAATAACGAAATTGAAGATTTACTGCAGAATGGCATAATAAAATCTTCTCGCTCTCCATATAATAATCCTATATGGATAGTTGATAAGAAAGGGGTTTCGATAAGTCAGGGATGCAAAAAAAAAGACTTGTAATTGACTTTAGAAAATTAAATTCAAAAACTACAAGCGATCGGTACCCAATACCCAATACATCGACTATTTTGTCAAACTTAGGGAAATCTGCTTATTTCACTACACTAGATTTGAAATCCGGATTCCATCAAATTAGATTAGCGGAGAACGATAGAGAAAAAACCGCCTTTAGCGTTAATAATGGGAAATTTGAATTTTGTCGACTTCCATTCGGATTGAAAAACGCTCCAAGTATTTTTCAGCGCGCAATTGACGACGTATTGCGTGAAGAAATTGGAAAGACCTGTCACGTGTATATCGATGACATAATCATTTTCTCTCCATCACCTGAAGAACATATCTCTGATATTGAGAGAATCTTGGAAAAACTTTATATGCCAAATAAGCGAGTATCGAGGGAAAATTCGAAATTCTTTAAGAACTCTGTAGAATTTTTTAGGATTTTTGGTCTCGAAGGATGGCATAAAAACCTGCCCATAAAAAGTTAACGATATTCTAAATTATCAGGTCCCTAAAACACTACGCAGTTTAAGGTCATTTTTAGGGCTGGCCGGTTATTACCGCCGATTTGTTAGGGATTACGCGCTCATTACTAAACCGCTTACAAAATATCTTCGCGGAGAAAACGGCAACGTGTCAGCAAAATCGTCCCGGAATATTAGAATTTTTCTAGATAAAGAAGTTCTTGACGCATTCCAAAAGGTAAAGAATGTATTGGCATCAGAAGATGTATTGTTGCTTCATCCAAATTTTAATGAGCCATTCGAACTCACTACCGATGCGTCATCTAGTGCTATCGGTGCTGTATTGACACAGAATGGTAGGCCTGTTACGATGATTTCAAGAACTTTATCGGCAACGGAAGAAAGCTTTTCTACAAATGAGCTTGAGCTACTAGCTATTGTGTGGTCACTTCAGAAATTAAGGAATTATTTATATGGCGCAAAGAATTTGAACATTTATACGGATCATCAACCCTTAGAATTTTCTCTTTCGGAAAGAAATCCCAATACCAAAATAAAACGTTGGAGGGCATTTATCGAAGAATTTTCACCTAACTTTCACAATAAGCCTGGAAAAGAAAATGTAGTTGCAGACGCACTATCTCGCCAATACATGCATTACGCGGAAAGCGACTCAATAAGCATAAATGCAACAATTGGTTCCGAGACTTTATCTGTGGCTGAAGTATCTGGAGACTCTGAGACTTTAACAGCATCAGAAACTCCCACCATTGCAACAATACACAGCGAAGAATCTTCTACAGAAATTATCAAGGCTGTCGTAAATCCTATAAATTGCTTTAAAAATCAGATTATTTGAATTGAGGCATCAAACCCAGCTTTAGTTTCAGAAACAGTGTTTGTTAACCACTTAATAAATTTCAATAACAGACATAATGAAGATGTTGAAAAAAGCTGTTAATCCAAATGTTGTTAACTGCATTCATTCTGATGATCACACGTTAGGGCAAATTCAAAATGAAGTTGTAAAAAATTTTCCGTCTGTGAAGTTTGTCTTTGGCAAGAAAATGGTGATTGATATTCATAACCCTTGAAATAGTATTAAAGGAACATAATAAGGCTCATCGAAATACTCGTGAAAACTTAGATCAAATTCTAAGGGAATACTATTTTCCGGCCATCCGAAAGAAATTAAGGGACATACTTCTAACTTGTAAAACTTGTAAGGAAGCGAAATATGTCACACATCCAAAAAAATTTCAAATAGGAAAAACTCCCATCCCGGAAAATCCAGGAGAAATACTACACGTTGACATTTTCTCCACCGATAAGACTCATTTTGTCACCTGCGTGGACAAGTTTAGCAAGTTTGCTCTAGTTTTTCCCATTGCATCTCGAGCATTTGTAGATGTCAAAATTCCATTTTTGTCAATAATGAATTTTTTTCCAAAAGCTCACACTGTGGTATTTGATAATGAAAAATCTTTTAATTCAGAGACAATCAAATCTGTTCTCACGAATCAGTTTGGGGTTAAAACATTTTCGGTTCCACCCGCGCATAGCACGAGCAACGGCCAGGTCGAACGTTTTCATAGTACTTTGGCAGAAATTACAAGGTGCATGAAAATAGCGGAAAAGTATGAAGACATAAACGAATTGATTCTTATTGCTGTCTCTAAATATAATCAAACAATACATTCTGTAACCGGACTTACACCCATATCAGAAAAGCTGAGACTATCTGTGAAAAAGAATCTAATTAAAGCTCCAGACAAGGATTTGACTTACCACAACAAATACAGAGTAACGAGAAGCTCTTCTCCAGGAGACAAAGTATTCGTAAAAACAAACAGAAGACTCGGTAATAAATTCAGTAAGCGTTTTGTAGAGAAAATTCTTCAACAGGACATGGGAAGTTATGTACTGATAGATTATCGACCTGTTCATAAGGACAATTTACAATAAGATTTTTGTAGCTTATGTAGTTAGAATCGTTCTTTATTTTTAAGATAACATATTGTGAATTAATTTTATTTACGATACCACTCGAGGACGACTGGTTTTAAAGAAGCAGGATAGTTAATGCAGTATTCATAGTACCTTTTAATTTTTTCATTATTATATGCTCTCCATATGCGATCTTTATTTCTTGTGTAATTAGCTCTTTAGTTTTTAAGTTCAGTTTATTTTTGACTATCGTTGGATAAGCAATCCCCATCAGAGAGGAAAGCGAATATAAATTTATATAATAAATAGTTAACAAATAATATTTCTTAATAAACTGTAAAATAACCTGAATGATATTAAACTAAAAATTGTTTTAATTAATCAAGAAAAGGAAAAGTTAATTTATAATTTATTGTATTTATAACTACATATAAAAGGTTTTCCAATAAGAGTGATATGATTTAATAATAACTATTTAATATTAATTATTTAGTTTTTTATTTAATGTGAAGTACAATCGATATAATTAAGTTCTAAATAAAACGTCATTCAAATGGCCTCCGCGGCTTCTTCTGCAGAATGAATTCGATTAACCCAATTTTCGAACACGTTTTCCACTAAATCAAGTTGTATGTCATGAATGACACGTTCAATATTGACTTGTAAAGCTTGAAGAGAGTCTTGTTTAGATCGAAAGACCAATGACTTCAAATAACCCCAATAGAAATACTCTAATTGTGTTAAATGACAACTTTTTGGAGGCCATTCGATATCACAATTTCTTGAAATAATCGAATCTTCAATCGAATCGCAATAATTCAATTGTTGCATTTGCTGTGTGGCACGTAGCACCGTCTTGTTGGAACCAAATATTGTCAAGATCAACTTCTTCCAATTTAATAATCTATACCGCTCTCCATTGATAGTAACAGTGTTACCGGCTTCATTTCGAATCTTGGAATCGACAAATTGCGGTCTTCAGCAACACTTCACTGTACGTCAGCAATATTTGTATTACGTCGAGCTGTTCTTTGTCTTATTGGCACTTGAATATTATGTAAAGAAAATGTAAGCTCAAAATTTTCAACAATTCGACGAATAGCGAGCACACTTGGACGATTATTACGACCATAAAAACTTCATTACATAAAAATTATCCAAAAATTTTTATTTTGTCCTATTTTTGAACAATTACACAGTAATCGGCAACGCTGGTGGATATTCATAAGCAGTTTGAGAACAAACACAAAAATTTTTGCATGAGCAGCGTTCATGTACTTTTTGCTGTACACGTACACGAGCTGGAAATAAAGATACACTCGAACCTTCCTTCCGCTCGTGTACTTTTTTGCTGTACATATACACGAACACAATATTGAGCTACACGCAAATCTTCCATAATTTTTTTTAAATAAACTGCAAATCTAGAAAAAACAACCTGATTTGCCAGTGAAAGAACTGCATATAGAACAAAAACCAAAAAATTTATCGTTTATTTATTTTATTTTATAAATAAAAAAACTGATTTACGTCCAAAAAAACCAAAGTCAAAACTGCACAATGCTTCGAAAAACTGCAAAAAACAGATAAATCTGCACATTTGGCAACGCTGGCTACACGCGTATCTGTCTTTCGTACATGTACTTTTTTTTCCTGTACTAGAACACGAACTTAAAGTATTGTTACACTGGCACATGTGTGGTTAAAGTGTGTTCTGATCGAATAATACGCGAACTTCTCATGTGCGTGTACGCAACCAAATATTAAAACAATACACATTCATGATTGTGTTCGGCATCGTACAAAATTTAGAGATATGCATGTATGAAATATATATGAGAAATATCTAGATCAGTGAGGTGAAGCAAGTGTTTGATTTTCGGGTATACTTAATTATGCACATTGATTTTTATGATCTAATCGTTTTTGTTCAAAAGCAAAAACACTTGTTTACGCAACCGTTCGTTTCTAACATTCAGTTTTATTCAGTTGTTGTTTTATGTTAACATGAATGTTCTGACTGTGTCGTTTCGCATCAAATGATCGAAATTATTTACACTTGTTAATAAATTTTCAGCTTGTGCATAAAAAGCGAACGAGTATAAAAAAATTGTGTTCGTAAAATTCAACATAATTGAACAAGTCGGCTCGATCATGCTTGTTGCAGCTCACTGATCTAAAATTTTTGTACAGCTTTTATTCTCAATAGAGTGACATAATTTTTTAAGTTTCGTATATTAAAAAAGAAAGAAACGTTAATGTTTGTCTGTCTGTCCGCCTGTCTGTCTGGAACAGGTCTGACTAAATAGGTATAACTTAAAAAAATTATATATGGGATACATATTTTGAACTTGAGTAAACACTGCATACACTGAAAATATTATTTAGCATAGTAGTTATTCGGTAGCGCTGCATAAAGCTTTCCGAAAATCTACCTGTGGATTATTTTTTCCAAATCCAACCTACAATCAACAAAAAAAAAAATTTAATTAAATTTTGAAAATTTTACTTAATTTGAGTTCAATTTTTTTTTACAGAAACTTAGTAAAATTTTCCTTGATGTTAGGAAGTACAAATTTCGTCTTTAACATGAAATTTTTACTAAAAACTGGAAAAATATTTACTAAAAACTAATATAGTGTTTATCCCAAAATTAGTAAATGTGCGTAACACATCTGCCATCTTGATGCGCATTTTTTAATTTCTTGTTTTACCCTTCTTCGAAGCTTTTGATGTCATGAGAGAGCACTGGAACATCCGGAATGCTTATTTACAACATCTAGTTGTGTTATCTGGAATGAGGGGTGATGAAAACATTTTTATAAAACTTACGTCTTTTGGCGGACTTGATGCGAGGAACTTCGATTTCGTAAATAGGCACTCACTCTAACCACCTCACTACTACACCTTGCTACATGTTACGAGCCAGTACACATCCGTACAACATTTGTATTTTCATACATTAAGAAAAATAATTTTTTAAAACTATTAAGTCATAAACTAAAAATAATTTTAAAAATATTTTTCTTTAAATTTTGAGAAAATTTCCAATATGAGAAAAAAATATGAACTTAAATTGAGGAGCATTTAAATTTTTATGAACTTTTCAGGAGTAAGTCATTTCTTAATTAATTTTTTTACAAATAATTTCATGCGTATGATAAAATTTAGTAAAAACATTCTTAAGCTACGTTCACTTTTATCAAATACTCGTATTTGTCTAAAAAAAATTAACCATTATTTTTGCTTAGTCTCGGTTCGCACTGTGAAAGTTTCTTTCATGAAATTTCTGAAATTCTCTTTTAAAATTTCACTCTTGTCTGCACACTGAAAGTTAATTTCATGAAACTAAACATTTTTATATTTTTAATTTCATATGAATTGTCCACACACAACAACAAATGTACGTGTTGACAATTACGAATTACAATACAAAACAGAATTTCAGTGAACATGAAAGTGTGTACCCGACGCCATTCTTCTCTCCCCTCTCACCAACAAACTGCCACTTTCATGAAATAAAATTTCATAGTGCGAACCGAGACTTAGGGATTGTGTCATTTAACTTGTAAAATAAGTATTTTTTATACATTAAAAAAAAAAATGCGAATCCAAAATGAAAGAGATATTGAAATTAAATAAATTATTAGTTTCTTTCATGGTAACGTTTTTTTTAACACGTTTTTTAAGGGTAGTGTTGGCTGAAGCGCGTTGACTACTAACCAAACAATAGCCTGGCTTCAAACACTGGCCAGAGCAAGTCAATCAACATCTATCTTCTTTACGCTATCCCTCTCCCTGAGTTCTGGCACAATGCATTCCGTAATTAGGGGTCATACCCTGTGTGCTGGTCCTAAAAACAATATTTGATAAATGTGACTACGTTCACATTACTTTTGAAAAAGGGTATTGAAATAAAATAAAACTTTCCTTAAAATAGTATTTTTTGAATTGACATTATGAAAATTTGATTTTTTTTTTATTATAGGAATATTTTATTTAATTTAAAAAAATTCTTCAAATTTCAAATTGCAAAAAACCACAGCATCAGATAGATGACTTCGCATCTACCGAATGTGTTTCACACATTTTCGAATATTAGAAAATAATTTACACTAACAAAAAGTTGATTTGGTTTTAGTTGATTTATTGAATCAAAATTGCACACATAAATAAGTTATATAAAGTATATTTAATATAAAATAAAGTTATTTATTTGATGTCTATATATTTCTGCTAAAATATTATAGCAGACAATTTCATTTAATCCAGTCATCTTGACAATTGCTTGAGATTTAAATTCACCAGCCAATAGTGGATCATTTAAGTTTACGGTCATATCGGTCAATACATTAAAATGAAACTTTTGTCCTTCGGTAAATGGACATCTTCTGTCTTCCACAGGAATATCCTTCAATTATATTTCAGTCAATTCATTACTATAAAAAAGACTTCTGCAAGCATCAAAGCGTCTTACATTATAAATAATATCAATCCAATTGCCGCGACTTTTTTTAAAATTTTCTATCATTATTGGATTATCTTTAGTTTCAAAATCTTTTAGTAACACAATATATCCCTCAGCATGAACTGATCCATTCATTAGCATTTCAAATTTGTGATGCAAGATGAAGAAATATTTTCTCCTTGCAATTTTAAAAATGTTAATTTTATCGATAAATATATCGACATGTCTAACTTGAATTTTTTTTTTTTTTAGTTAGACATGTCGATATATTTATCGATAAAATTAACATTTTTAAAATTGCAAGGAGAAAATATTTCTTCATCTTGCATCACAAAATTATATTTATAGGCTGCTGCAGTTATAAAATATATTCCACTTATTACGGCTGCGTTGAAAAACCCTTTCAACTTTATTTTAAAATTCACTAATGCTGCCATTTAGAATCTTTAGTTTTTATATTGAAATTTTGATATTTTTTCATTCTAATCTTACAACTGCATCGACATGAAGAGGAGAAACGTTGTATAGTTTAAACATGAATTATTTCAATTGTAATGGTACGACTATTGAATAAATAAATAGTTGTAAAAATTATTAACAACTTAAAAATTAAAAAATTTAAATAGATAATTAATCGATTATAATATAAAACATATCGACTTTAATTGCTTATATTAGAGGCGCGTGCAGAGCAAATACAAGAAATGGGAGAGTTATTTTTATTTGTTGTTTGCTGTGTATGTCTGAATGTGCAAAATGATCAGTAGTAGACTTCAACATCACGCTTGGAAGTAAAAAAACATATTTATAAACGATTTCTTAAGTGACAGTATACAGAAAAACCGTGGTTCTCGCGCATAAAGCCAAAATTAACTTAAAGAATCTTTTCTGAACTATAAAGATTCCTAACAGACAACGAATCAGGGCCCAAATCGTTACACCCGTGAACAGTTGTACGTCACGTAAAAACTGTATAATTGGATGGAAAATTACATGACGAATTGTACATTCATGGATGTAACGATTTGGGCCAAGTTTTCTTTTTAATATATGAATTTTTCGCAAATTTTCCAAATAAATAATACCATGGTATCGAATGTTTGATAGGCATTCTTTAACTACTACCAATCTCTTTGCTTTTCTTTTATATTAAAATTAGTGCAAATAATCTCGATTAGGGATAGAATCAGTATACGACAGTATTTATTTAAGGCAAAAGACATGAGTACGGATGTCATGCGAATAACTGTATACATTTCATATTGATACGAAAACAAATTACAGATTTAAAATCTATTGGACTAACATGAAATACAACAATGTAGCAGTAAAATACAACTCTGCCTAGGATTGTCAAAATCATCGTACTAAAAAACAAAATTAAAAATAACGCAAACGGAACTTTCCTGAAACTTCTAAAAATTGTGACGAGAACCTACAAAATGAATGGACGGACAGAAGGATAGCTTAGCGTACTTAAAAATTACACAAAAGGTAAAACCGACGCCCATCAATGGGTTAAACGAAACATTAATTTTTCAAATGGGAAATTTAAATTTCTCGTTTATAGTGAACGTGAGCTTTCGTAGAATAATTCTCTTCTTCTATTTCCAGTGATGATCGGTATAAATAAAATTTAAATTAACGTCATCAAGATCAAGTCACCTAAATTATGGCGAATGCCAGGTACATGAATAATTTTAAAGAAATATTGTGGCTTTCAAAACCAACATTTTACAAATGAAAATTTTCCATCCATCACCTCTAAAATCGTTCATGAAAATAAAGAATATTAATTTAAAATCTCATACACTGAAAGAAAAATGTTTCACGTAAAGTAAATATTAAATAGTGAACGTTTAAGCACTGGCTTAGTTAAATTAAACTAAAATGTAGATTTAGTTTAGTTTGGCCATGTATTATGGCTTGCTTGATCAAGTTTCAGTTTTTCTCCATAATGGAATGGAAGAAAGTCATATTTTTTTTTTTTTAAATTTTGCAAAAGTAAGGTGCCAGACATGTTGGTCTAACTTCCATATACATACATACGAGTATATTTGAATCATACACAACAAAACATATGCGATAATTTCGTTGTAAACGTTTAACTTAAAATTCATTTAACAAAATAATTGTTTAACAGATTTTATCGTAAAATTATTATTCTTGTTATTAATTATTTGAGATGTCATCATCATGACAATTTATCATTGTTTGCATTGATTGTAATAAAAACATGCAATACTAAGTTGTGAAAAATAATTATTAGTTTTTAACAAAAAGAATAACAAAACTAGCAGTTTTTGATTTTAATCGAAAAATTTGTAAAATATTCACGAATCGGTAGCAACATTAAATAACACAGCGGCAAGTAGAAATTTTGCAAACAGTAAAGTCAATTGTGACTGTGTAATATTTCAAGAAAAACTGTTGATTTTCTTTAAGGTGCCTTTACCTAGAAGTATACTTTTATATATTCAAAGTACACTAAAAAAATGAATGAGAAATGAATGAGAAACTTAGTACATATTTCGTATCTATATCTATATATATAAAACCGAATGTGTGTTTGTTTATTTGTTTGTTTGTGTGTTTGCTTGTTTGTTCCTTATAGGAGGCCAAACCTTTGGACCGATCTTCCTGAAATTTTCACAGTATTTAAGTGGAACTCTCGGATGAATTATAGGCTACTTTTTTTTCAACTACACCCACTTTTACACCCACTTTTTTAAATTATGTTACTTCTACCACGTAGTTTTTAACAGATTTTATAATGTAAAGTGAGCATAACTTCGCCATTTGTGGATCAATTTTCAAAATTCAGCATATGGAAAAGGTGCATTAAATTTTTCTGTGAATATTTTGAATATTGTGCGTAGGGGCAGGGTGTCGCAAATGGCCCGCCACAATAATTGTTTATCAAATAACTTCGCCATTTTTGA
The DNA here is from genome assembly GCA_947311025.1 of Lypha dubia. Lineage (NCBI taxonomy): Eukaryota > Metazoa > Arthropoda > Insecta > Diptera > Tachinidae > Lypha > Lypha dubia. The sequence continues at coordinate 100,548,970 of OX371261.1, forward strand.
GCCAATTTTCAAAATTCTTTTTGCATATGGAAAAGGTCCAGAATATTTTTTTTTTTTTTTTGTTTGTTGGGTCGATCAGGTGGGGGGGGCGGTAGGGCGTTGCTAATGGCCCGCCACAATAATTGATTATCAAATAACTTTGCCATATTTTGGGCATTTTTTGTCCTACGTCGATGATATTTGGTACATATTGTATTGGCATAATTTGGAATACGTACCAGGAGAAAAGTGGGTGGAACCACGCCCCTTTTTAGGAAAACCAAAACCTTGGACCGATCTTCCTGAAATTTTCACAGCATGTTACTGTGACTCTGGAAGGAATAATAGGCTATATGAAGTTTTGATTTGACAAAGAGGCGTGGCACCGCCCATATAACCCAAAAATTTAAATCGCAATATTTTGGGCATTTTTTGACCTACGTCGATTATATTTGGTACATATGGTATTGGCATAATTTGGAATACATACCAGGAGAAAAGTGGGTGGGACCACGCCCCTTTTTAGGAAAATTAAAAATCGGAATATAGTCCAGTTAACTACTGGACCGATCGTCATTAAATTTTCGCAATAGGATATATAAATACTTTTAATTTTATTTTATAATGAGGGGGGTAGCGAAGCACACCGGGATATGCTAGTAAGTTCATAAAATTACAGTGTTTAATTTTAGGTAAATTCTTGGTCAAAATATCGGCCACCATATCTGCTGTTGGGCAATATTAAAGTTCAGTTTCTTTATTTTTAATCAACTCTCTGATATAATGAAATCTAATATCAATGTGCTTGCTGCGCTTATGAAGTGATTCTCAGCAAGTTTTTGGGCACCATAATTTCAAGAAGCAAACGTTTTAAATAAATTGCTTTTTTGCGGCATCTGTTGATTTCAAGAAGCAAACGTTTTAAATAAATTGATTTTTTGCGGCATCTGAAGCTGCCATATATTCTGCCTCTGTGGACATCCATCCAAGAAAAATGAAAAGCCTGTGTATGCTTTTCTATCCATTGCATTGCCTGCCCAGTCAGCATCTGCGAATGCCATCAGGCCGCTACCATCTGTATCACTCGCCTACTGTTATCAATATTTACTCACACACAACTGCAACACCAACCGCTGACATCTGCACGTGTTAACTGGGTGAAATACAAAACATATTTGAGTGCTCATTGCACGGAAAATATGCCATTGAGAACACCTACTGATATAGAAAATTCTATTAGGTTGCTTGAAGCACATGTTAAACAAGTTGCTCTTAATGCTTCTTCAAATCAACCAAATTAACAAGCGAGATTTAACAATATTTTTTGTGCGGATATAGAAAGGCTATTGACTGAAAAACGGAGAGCTCGACGAGAATGGCAACGTTACCGATCGCCTCAGCTAAAATTAAGGCTTAATGAGTGTAATAAACAGCTAAGAAAAGTTTTGCAAACACAAAAAACAGCTTCGCTGCAAAAATTTCTGCAAGAAATCGATGCAACACCATCAACAGATTATTCGCTATGGCGTGCAGCCAGAGGACTTAAAAGGCCAGTGATATGCAAACCTCCATTACGAGCCTCTAATGGTGACTGGGCAAGAACTGATGCTGAAAAAGGTGCTCTTTTCGTTAAACACTTAGAAATAGTGTTTACTCCAAATATTTCTGTTAATATTGCTGAACTGCCAGTCGTCTCTTTGCCAGAAACACCGCTAAAAGTTAATATTGTGGAGATTGAAAATGCTATTGCTAGTCTTAACACCAAAAAAGCCCCATGTATCGACAAAATAAGCAACAAAATGCTTCAAGAATTGCCTTATATTGCAAAAAGAATTATACTATTCATTTTTAATGGTATTTTACGGCTGCAATACTATCCGGCAGTATGGAAGGTTTCGATGATTATTATGATACCAAAGCCCGGCAAGGATCATACGAAGGTTGAATCCTATCGGCCTATTATTTTATTGCCCAACATTTCAAAACTATTTGAAAAGCTGTACATGAGCAAGCTGATGCCTTTAGTGAATAGAAGTGGATGCATTCCAGATCATCAATTCGGTTTTCGCAGACAACATAGCACTATTGAACAAACTCACAGACCTGTGAACGTAGTTAGAGACACCTTTGAAAAAAAGATATATTGTTCAGAGCTTTTTATTGATGTCGCACAGGCTTTTGATAAAGTATGGCAGGAAGGTCTTGTCCACAAATTATTCTACCCGCAAACATCATCAGGCTCTTAAAAAGCTATCTAGAGGAACGAAAATTTGTAGTTAGGGTAGGCAATTTTTCAAGCCCCCCGCAGTCGATTGTAGCCGGAGTCCCTCAAGGTAGTATCTTCGGTCCTTTACTTTATTTAATATATGCCTCTGACTTACCGTTAAGCAGTAACATTCACACGTCAACATTTGCTGATGATACGGCTTTTCTAAGCGTTCATGAAAATCCTGTAGAAGCTTCCCGGAATCTACAAGGGTACATCTCAAAATTGGAAACATGGCTAAAACAATGGCGGATAAAAGTGAATGAGCAGAAATGTGTACACGTCACTTTTACGTTGCGAAGGGAAACATGCTCGCTTATACAAATCAACACCGAGACTATACCGCAACACTCTGTAGTCAAATATCTAGGCGTTCATCTTGATCGTTGTTTAACATGGAAATCGCACATGGATGCAAAGTTGATCCAAATGAAACAAATTGGCTTATTGGAAGAAACTCTATACTAAGCCTAGACTGTAAGCTTCTATTATACAATGCGATCCTAAAACCAATATGGGCCTATGGAATCCAGTTATGGGGCACTGCCTCCGCATCAAATGTAGAAAAAATTCAAAGGCGACAAAACAAAATTCTACGTACTATAACAGCAGCCTCATGGTATATCCGAAATCATCGAATTCACAAAGATCTCGATGTTCCGTTGGTTAAGACAGTATTTTCTAAACACGCGAAAAAATACATTAAAAAACTTAAGTTGCACCCAAATCCACTTGCGCGCAATATTCTAGAGTATAGAGGCCACACCCGGCTTAGGAGGAGGGATACTCTTTCTATCAGCCGTACACGAGAGATGTAAAAACAACAAAAATCAACCGTTTAAGCTAAAAATTTTGTTTAGCATTGGCTAAACATATATTTATCCTTTTTAGATTTAAGATTTGAACAACTTATTGATGTTTCAATTAAATTGAAGATTCAATAAATAATAAAATTTATAGATTTATTAAATTTCTTCTACCTTTTTATTTTATTTTTCTAATAATAATATCAAGCACAAGGTTTTTTTTATAAAAGTAACAGTAGTAATAACTTTTTATTTTTCCGATATTTCGCTATCTCAATGGATAGCTTCTTTAGGGAATATTTTTTCTTCGACAATGACAATTTTTTTAAAAAACAATAAAAAACTTATTCTATAACAATTTTTTAAATATATGAAACATAATTTGTCAATGTGAAAAAATAATTACAGAAAGTACATAAAATTCTTTTTATTCTTTTACAAAATAAAAAACTTATTTAATTTCCTATATTATTCTTATAAATTAAATGTCTGTAGTTTTGCGCTACGTTATCTGTATCCATTTTAAAATTAATTCTTTGGCTTATTGGTGTATTAATAATATGTAACATTTCTAACATAAAGCGACGTTTGTAGTTAACCTCTGTGTTTAAAATTGATGTATTCTCAAAGTCTGGAATATGATTTAGTTTTGCACAATGTGATTCAATGCTGTTTTTTGAGTAGATATGTGTTTATATTTTTGATCTGATTTATGTCCTGCTAATCTAGTTTTTAGTTTATTTTTTGTTGTGCCAATATACACCTTATTACATCCTACAGTATCATTACCCTTACATGGTATCTTGTAAACTATATTAGATATGTCCAATTTATCCCTCTTATCTTTCATTTTACTAAACAATCTACCTAATGTGTTATATGTCTTATGAGACATTCTATAATTATCAATATCATAAATCTTCGAATTTTCTAGTCGTTCAGAGATTATCGGAACATAATAATAGTATAATCAATAATCAATAAGTTGTTCAAATCTTAAATCTAAAAAGGATAAATATATGTTTAGCCAATGCTAAACAAAATTTTTAGCTTAAACGGTTGATTTTTGTTGTTTTTACATCTCTCGTGTACGGCTGATAGAAAGAGTATCCCTCCTCCTAAGCCGGGTGTGGCCTCTATACTCTAGAATATTGCGCGCAAGTGGATTTGGGTGCAACTTAAGTTTTTTAATGTATTTTTTCGCGTGTTTAGAAAATACTGTCTTAACCAACGGAACATCGAGATCTTTGTGAATTCGATGATTTCGGATATACCATGAGGCTGCTGTTATAGTACGTAGAATTTTGTTTTGTCGCCTTTGAATTTTTTCTACATTTGATGCGGAGGCAGTGCCCCATAACTGGATTCCATAGGCCCATATTGGTTTTAGGATCGCATTGTATAATAGAAGCTTACAGTCTAGGCTTAGTATAGAGTTTCTTCCAATAAGCCAATTTGTTTCATTTGGATCAACTTTGCATCCATGTGCGATTTCCATGTTAAACAACGATCAAGATGAACGCCTAGATATTTGACTACAGAGTGTTGCGGTATAGTCTCGGTGTTGATTTGTATAAGCGAGCATGTTTCCCTTCGCAACGTAAAAGTGACGTGTACACATTTCTGCTCATTCACTTTTATCCGCCATTGTTTTAGCCATGTTTCCAATTTTGAGATGTACCCTTGTAGATTCCGGGAAGCTTCTACAGGATTTTCATGAACGCTTAGAAAAGCCGTATCATCAGCAAATGTTGACGTGTGAATGTTACTGCTTAACGGTAAGTCAGAGGCATATATTAAATAAAGTAAAGGACCGAAGATACTACCTTGAGGGACTCCGGCTACAATCGACTGCGGGGGGCTTGAAAAATTGCCTACCCTAACTACAAATTTTCGTTCCTCTAGATAGCTTTTTAAGAGCCTGATGATGTTTGCGGGTAGAATAATTTGTGGACAAGACCTTCCTGCCATACTTTATCAAAAGCCTGTGCGACATCAATAAAAAGCTCTGAACAATATATCTTTTTTTCAAAGGTGTCTCTAACTACGTTCACAGGTCTGTGAGTTTGTTCAATAGTGCTATGTTGTCTGCGAAAACCGAATTGATGATCTGGAATGCATCCACTTCTATTCACTAAAGGCATCAGCTTGCTCATGTACAGCTTTTCAAATAGTTTTGAAATGTTGGGCAATAAAATAATAGGCCGATAGGATTCAACCTTCGTATGATCCTTGCCGGGCTTTGGTATCATAATAATCATCGAAACCTTCCATACTGCCGGATAGTATTGCAGCCGTAAAATACCATTAAAAATGAATAGTATAATTCTTTTTGCAATATAAGGCAATTCTTGAAGCATTTTGTTGCTTATTTTGTCGATACATGGGGCTTTTTTGGTGTTAAGACTAGCAATAGCATTTTCAATCTCCACAATATTAACTTTTAGCGGTGTTTCTGGCAAAGAGACGACTGGCAGTTCAGCAATATTAACAGAAATATTTGGAGTAAACACTATTTCTAAGTGTTTAACGAAAAGAGCACCTTTTTCAGCATCAGTTCTTGCCCAGTCACCACTAGAGGCTCGTAATGGAGGTTTGCATATCACTGGCCTTTTAAGTCCTCTGGCTGCACGCCATAGCGAATAATCTGTTGATGGTGTTGCATCGATTTCTTGCAGAAATTTTTGCAGCGAAGCTGTTTTTTGTGTTTGCAAAACTTTTCTTAGCTGTTTATTACACTCATTAAGCCTTAATTTTAGCTGAGGCGATCGGTAACGTTGCCATTCTCGTCGAGCTCTCCGTTTTTCAGTCAATAGCCTTTCTATATCCGCACAAAAAATATTGTTAAATCTCGCTTGTTAATTTGGTTGATTTGAAGAAGCATTAAGAGCAACTTGTTTAACATGTGCTTCAAGCAACCTAATAGAATTTTCTATATCAGTAGGTGTTCTCAATGGCATATTTTCCGTGCAATGAGCACTCAAATATGTTTTGTATTTCACCCAGTTAACACGTGCAGATGTCAGCGGTTGGTGTTGCAGTTGTGTGTGAGTAAATATTGATAACAGTAGGCGAGTGATACAGATGGTAGCGGCCTGATGGCATTCGTAGATGCTGACTGGGCAGGCAATGCAATGGATAGAAAAGCATACACAGGCTTTTCATTTTTCTTGGATGGATGTCCACAGAGGCAGAATATATGGCAGCTTCAGAAGCCGCAAAAAATCAATTTATTTAAAACGTTTGCTTCTTGAAATCAACAGATGCCGCAAAAAAGCAATTTATTTAAAACGTTTGCTTCTTGAAATTATGGTGCCCAAAAACTTGCTGAGAATCACTTCATAAGCGCAGCAAGCACATTGATATTAGATTTCATTATATCAGAGAGTTGATTAAAAATAAAGAAACTGAACTTTAATATTGCCCAACAGCAGATATGGTGGCCGATATTTTGACCAAGAATTTACCTAAAATTAAACACTGTAACTTTATGAACTTACTAGCATATCCCGGTGTGCTTCGCTACCCCCCTCATTATAAAATAAAATTAAAAGTATTTATATATCCTATTGCGAAAATTTAATGACGATCGGTCCAGTAGTTAACTGGACTATATTCCGATTTTTAATTTTCCTAAAAAGGGGCGTGGTCCCACCCACTTTTCTCCTGGTATGTATTCCAAATTATGCCAATACCATATGTACCAAATATAATCGACGTAGGTCAAAAAATGCCCAAAATATTGCGATTTAAATTTTTGGGTTATATGGGCGGTGCCACGCCTCTTTGTCAAATCAAAACTTCATATAGCCTATTATTCCTTCCAGAGTCACAGTAACATGCTGTGAAAATTTCAGGAAGATCGGTCCAAGGTTTTGGTTTTCCTAAAAAGGGGCGTGGTTCCACCCACTTTTCTCCTGGTACGTATTCCAAATTATGCCAATACAATATGTACCAAATATCATCGACGTAGGACAAAAAATGCCCAAAATATGGCAAAGTTATTTGATAATCAATTATTGTGGCGGGCCATTAGCAACGCCCTACCGCCCCCCCCACCTGATCGACCCAACAAACAAAAAAAAAAAAAAAATATTCTGGACCTTTTCCATATGCAAAAAGAATTTTGAAAATTGGCTCAAAAATGGCGAAGTTATTTGATAAACAATTATTGTGGCGGGCCATTTGCGACACCCTGCCCCTACGCACAATATTCAAAATATTCACAGAAAAATTTAATGCACCTTTTCCATATGCTGAATTTTGAAAATTGATCCACAAATGGCGAAGTTATGCTCACTTTACATTATAAAATCTGTTAAAAACTACGTGGTAGAAGTAACATAATTTAAAAAAGTGGGTGTAAAAGTGGGTGTAGTTGAAAAAAAAGTAGCCTATAATTCATCCGAGAGTTCCACTTAAATACTGTGAAAATTTCAGGAAGATCGGTCCAAAGGTTTGGCCTCCTATAAGGAACAAACAAGCAAACACACAAACAAACAAATAAACAAACACACATTCGGTTTTATATATATAGATATAGATACGAAATATGTACTAAGTTTCTCATTCATTTCTCATTCATTTTTTTAGTGTACTTTGAATATATAAAAGTATACTTCTAGGTAAAGGCACCTTAAAGAAAATCAACAGTTTTTCTTGAAATATTACACAGTCACAATTGACTTTACTGTTTGCAAAATTTCTACTTGCCGCTGTGTTATTTAATGTTGCTACCGATTCGTGAATATTTTACAAATTTTTCGATTAAAATCAAAAACTGCTAGTTTTGTTATTCTTTTTGTTAACAACTAAAACTTATTTTTCACAACTTAGTATTGCATGTTTTTATTACAATCAATGCAAACAATGATAAAATGTCATGATGATGACATCTCAAATAATTAATAACAAGAATAATAATTTTACGATAAAATCTGTTAAACAATTATTTTGTTAAATGAATTTTAAGTTAAACGTTTACAACGACATTATCGCATATGTTTTGTTGTGTATGATTCAAATATATGTATGTATATGGAAGTTACACCAACATGTCTGGCACCTTACTTTGGCAAAAATTTTTTTAAAAAAAATATGACTTTCTTCCAGCAAAGGGTCAATATCATTTGAGACTGTATGGAGAAAAATTCAAACTTATTCAAGCAACCCTTAATACGAGTACATGGGGAAGCAATTTACTACTTGTAAGCCTAAACGAAATTAACATTTTAGTTTAATTTAACTAAACCAGTGCTTAAACGTTCACTATTTAATATTTACTTTACGTGAAACATTTTTCTTTCAGTGTATGAGATTTTAAATTAATATTCTTTATTTTCATGAACGATTTTAGAGGTGATGGATGGAAAATTTTCATTTGTAAAATGTTGGTTTTGAAAGCCACAATATTTCTTTAAAATTATTCATGTACCTGGCATTCGCCATAATTTAGGTGACTTGATCTTGATGACGTTAATTTAAATTTTATTTATACCGATCATCACTGGAAATAGAAGAAGAGAATTATTCTACGAAAGCTCACGTTCACTATAAACGAGAAATTTAAATTTCCCATTTGAAAAATTAATGTTTCGTTTAACCCATTGATGGGCGTCGGTATTACCTTCTGTGTAATTTTTAAGTACGCTAAGCTATCCTTCTGTCCGTCCATTCATTTTGTAGGTTCTCGTCACAATTTTTAGAAGTTTCAGGAAAGTTCCGTTTGCGTTATTTTTAATTTATGTTTGCTTTTGTTTTTTAGTACGATGATTTTGACAATCCTAGGCAGAGTTGTATTTTACTGCTACATTGTTGTATTTCATGTTAGTCCAATAGATTTTAAATCTGTAATTTGTTTTCGTATCAATATGAAATGTATACAGTTATTCGCATGACATCCGTACTCATGTCTTTTGCCTTAAATAAATACTGTCGTATACTGATTCTATCCCTAATCGAGATTATTTGCACTAATTTTAATATAAAAGAAAAGCAAAGAGATTGGTAGTAGTTAAAGAATGCCTATCAAACATTCGATACCATGGTATTATTTATTTGGAAAATTTGCGAAAAATTCATATATTAAAAAGAAAACTTGGCCCAAATCGTTACATCCATGAATGTACAATTCGTCATGTAATTTTCCATCCAATTATACAGTTTTTACGTGACGTACAACTGTTCACGGGTGTAACGATTTGGGCCCTGATTCGTTGTCTGTTAGGAATCTTTATAGTTCAGAAAAGATTCTTTAAGTTAATTTTGGCTTTATGCGCGAGAACCACGGTTTTTCTGTATACTGTCACTTAAGAAATCGTTTATAAATATGTTTTTTTACTTCCAAGCGTGATGTTGAAGTCTACTACTGATCATTTTGCACATTCAGACATACACAGCAAACAACAAATAAAAATAACTCTCCCATTTCTTGTATTTGCTCTGCACGCGCCTCTAATATAAGCAATTAAAGTCGATATGTTTTATATTATAATCGATTAATAATCTATTTTAATTTTTTAATTTTTAAGTTTTTAATAATTTTTACAACTATTTATTTATTCAACAGTCGTACCACTACAATTGAAATAATTCATGTTTAAACTATACAACGTTTCTCCTCTTCATGTCGATGCAGTTGTAAGATTAGAATGAAAAAATATCAAAATTTTTATATAAAAACTAACGATTCTATATGGCAGCTTTAGTGAATTTTAAAATGAAGTTCAACGTGTTTTTCAACGCAGCCGTAATAAGTGGAATATTTTTTATAACTGCAGCAGCCTATAAATATGATGCTGTAATGAAAGATGAAGGAATATATTCTCCTTGCGATTTTAAAAATGTTAAATTTATAGAATATTATGGGGACTTCTCTAACTTGAGCTTTGAAATGTTTATGAATGGTTCGGTTTATGTTCAGGGGTACGTTGAAGCATTAACTGATATTGGAGTGCAGAATAATCCTTTAAGAATTGAGATTTTTAAAAAAAGTCGTGGGAATTGGATTGACACAATTTACAATATGAGACGTGCCGATTTCTGTAAAAGTATGTTTGATCCAACAGAGTTTTGGCATATTTATCTGAAGAAGGTTCCCAAAGAGGATCAAAAATGCCCAATAACTGCAGGAACCAAGTTTCATTATGATACTCTGTCCGATATGGATTTGAATTTTCCGGATCCCTTTTTGGCTGGTGATTACAAGGTACAAATTTTGGTTACGGTCCCTGAACGAGATGAAGTTGCATGTGGAAACATATTTTTCGAAGTTTATAGGAGTTAGAATGCGATACCATTAAAGAGTGTAAATTTTGGACAAAATTTTGTGTAAATTTATTTATTATAATTCATAATAAAAAGTGAAGTTGGATCAGAAAAATATAATTTAACCCTAGAAGGCTAACCCACGTAAATTTTACGTGTATTTGTTTTTAATATTGTTGCTACACAAGCATACAGTGACCTAACGGTACCAAATTTCACAAGTGCTTTTTTCAATAGTTTTTGAGCAAACGCAAAAAGATTAACAAAACATTTTTAGTCGTTAAAGTACCTTTAGAGCGACTTCATCAAAAGCCTATACGTAAAAATTACGTAGTGTTAGTTTTAAGAGTAAAATTTATGCACGTGATTTTTACGTGGCATTAGCAATAAAAGTAAAATTTTGTACAAAAGTTTTAAGCAGTGATTGAAAATGGAAAGTCAAAAAGCGATGAAGAACTTTCTCAACTTTAAAGATGTTGCGGCATTGCTTAACTGCAGCGACTTCAGCGATATCAGCGATAGCGAGGAGGAAGATGATTTTGATAGCGATGACAGTTTTGCTGATCAAAATTGTTATCCCACTGCAAAAGATGAAAATGAAATTAAAAACGAATTGGCAGTAGCATTTTATTTATTACTTCGCATTTACCGAAAAATAATAAGCGACAGAAAATAAACCCAACAGAACAATTTCCTGTAGCTGGCGCAGAGGTAGAAAAAAGTGTAATTTTAGGCAAGCACGGCTACGTTTGGAACAACGTTCCATTGCACAGTGGAGTCAGTAAATGTTCTTGAAAAATATTATATTTATCCGGCCAGGTAAGAAAATGAGAAGTACATTGGTTGTTTTATGTTATTGACTGCAGCTTTGAAGAGTAATAACTTTACTGCTGATTCTTACTCGACACTTCTTACTCTGGAGATAGATACAGAGCCACAATGAGTAAAGGTATGTTCAAATTTATGTTAATACTGTCATATTTGTAAAAATGAGGCGCTTTGTAGAGAGCATCAAAGAAAAATATGAAAAGACTGTTAACCAGTACTGCTGATATATATGCATATAAGTATTTATTTTTTTAACCCTGTCTCAACTGTAAAGATCTCTCTTTGATCTCAAAGATTAATTTTATTTGTCTATAATTTTTTGTTTTAGCTAATTAGAATATGTTTTTGTTTACCTTTACATGAATTAATTTTTATTTTTTAATAAAAAGCTAGTAAAAAATAAAAAATACAGATGCTACCACATTAATTAAAGCACTTTAGGAAAAATTCCACATTACGTAAAATTTACGTGGTGTTAGTCTTAACGTATAATTAAAAAGCGTTAGCCTTCTAGGGTTAATGAAATGACTGAAAAAGTGTTGTTGTTTTTAAAAAATAAGCTAAATAAATTAAAATGATTGGAAAAAACAAAGTGTTGTTTAAAATTTTGTTGTTCGTGGATTTTTTTTTAATTCGACTTAGTTTGGAATATAGTTTTGAATTTAGCCGACATGATCTTAAATAGCCAAGATTGAATCAAATATGAACTTGTAAAGACGTATTAAATTTTTGAGATTCTCGGCTGCAAACCTCAATTTTGTTCGCATTCTTGGTATTTATTTTGTAAATTAGTCTTAGTTCGGCCAAGTTCTTCAAGAGTAAAACTTCATTCAAATCGTAAAATGAAAGTTTGATTTTTCTCCCTTTTTGTTTTCCTTAATTCCAATCTAAAACTGTACTTCCATAACCAACCATTTCGGTACTCATTTGCCAAAATGATCTTAAACTCAATGAACATCAATGGAAAAAGCTTAAATTTTTTATCAAAAATTTTCTTTAATTAACTAGAAATTTTTGTATAAAATATTTCCAACTCAATTTAAGCTTATGATAAAATATTTGCAACTGTTGCTTTTTTTTATCATTTTATCTTTATAAAATAAATTAAGTACTTAAATTTTTAAATTAAATTGATTAAAATTTTTCATAAGGAAGTAATATATTTTCTCTGCTGATTGTTGTAATAATCTTAAATTAAAGTTGCTCTTACACTTGAATTATTTCCAGATTTTTCTGGATATAAAAATATTTATTTTTACTTTTCGCATTTCTATTTGTATTTGTTTTTAACAAATGGACAGAAGTGTTTGAAAAAGGAAATAGAAAATTGAAAGCAGTCGGAAAAATATAAAGAATTAGTGCAGTCAGTTATTTTATTATGAAAAGTTGTGTGTGCTTAGCAAGATAAATTTGCAGCAAACACTGAACGCCGCCATAGTTAATATTGCAAAACTTTGCAAGATATTGTAAAAATCGCCTAAAATCTTGCTGAAAGTTTAAAATCAAAAATTAATTAGCCATCATAAGAAAGAGCGACAATTAAGAAACTTTTTCGAGTATTTGGCATTTGTAAAAATTTTAAGCTTAGCTTACATAGAAACGTTTCAATACCCATGACGGGCAGTACGTTGCTACCGATGCTGGCTGATCAAAAGTATATTCAAATTTGTCGTTCCCATAATTTGAATAAATCACTTGAATTGCAACATTTCATAATTAATTACAAATACTTGAAAGAGTTTTAAATATAATTTCGTATGTCCTAAAATTGTAAATAACAGACAAAATTTAATAAAGAATAATTTTATCGTGTAATACCGCCTCTGTAGCAGTAAATACAGTGAGTTGAAATCTAAAAACAACTCCCCAAAAGAAAAATTCATAATGGTCGTAGGCTGCCAACCAAGAGGTTTCTAAAAAAACACAAAAATATTTTTCTAACACAGGCAGACAAAGGTAAAAAAAACTGTATTAATGTATAAGGAAGACTACAAGGCAAAAATGGAAAAACCACTGGATGATAGATACACCTATAGAACTATGAGAACTGGCCCAACAGCTCAACTACAAAGAGAAAACAACACAATAGTGACAAAATTGTACAAAAACGAATATATTGATGTCACACAAAAACAACGTTTACTAAGTTCCTCTGGGATATGTCCCAGAATCTATGGTCTACCAAAGATTCAAAAGAGTGCACACTTCTGCTTCCAATAGTGTCTTCAATGAACGTCCCTTGCTACCAATTCTCCAAATACATTGGGCAAATACTTCAAAATATTATTTCCCAAAAATATAATATAAAAAATTCTGAGCAATTCCAAGAGGAGCTCAAAAACATAACCCTTAAAGATGATGAGATCTTAATCTCATTTGATGTTGTTTCATTGTTACAAAATTTACAATACACATCGCTATTAGAAATATAATGAAAAAGTGGATTATTATCGAAACGTGCACTAAAATCACAAAATCCCAATTTTTTAATATTTTAAAATTTTGTTTTACTGATAATAACTACATATAAGGTATTCCAATAGGGATGATATGATTTTGAAGTGACGTTTCGGCCATTTGTAATAGGTCATCATCTGCCATTTGTTTTATATTGTATTCAGTAGTGTTTACAATTTCATCATGGAGAGATATACGCAAGAACAACGTTTACAATTGGTATCCTCTTTACAACAATTGTAAAAATGGTCATGGTAAAAATGCTGATGAGAGGTGTAGCGGCCTTGAAATCGGTATACTGTTGTTTATGTTTGTAAAGTTTTTTGAAAAGTTATTTTTATGCTTTGTTATTCACAAATCTCATTGTGAGTTTATGTATAAATAAATGAGCTTTGGAACTATTCAAACATAAATGGTAAAGATCTACTGATGGACTTAGGTTCAATACTGCGGGCCATTTGTGGCACTTTTGAATGTTTGATGGCCCTGTGGTACTTTCTAATCTATTTTGGCCCTTTCAGCTCAAAATTCAACTAACTGCTTCAAATAGTTCGAACAGTTTGAAATGTACTGAAAGCGTTCAGTTCAGTTCATTTTCAATGTAATTTTCTCTCTGTTTCGAACCCTACTTTTATTTATAACATTCAGCGTTGTCAACTGGGTGCGTTTCGCACCTTTTTTGGTGATTTTCTAAATGTTTTGTGCGAACAATATCTGAGTTGGTGCGTGGTGCGCTTTTTCTTTAATTTTGGTGCGTTTTTTTAATTTTGGGTGGCTCCAAATCATATTAAACACAATTTTCTGTTTCAGTATGAGAAAAAAGAATTTTGTACAAAATGTACAACTGTTTCAATACCATTTCATTCAATTTGTGTACAATTTTTACATTCAATTTCACAGACCATAATAAGATTAACCATTAATGATGTTTAAGAGGCACCAAAACACATTTACAAAAACCATTAAACCGTCTTGTTGTTATAAATAATTTGTAACATTTCATTATAAGAAATTTGTTGTCCCTTCTAAATTTTCAGAGTGCATACATAATTGTTTTTTGTCGTAAAAGTTGTTCTCAAGTCTGTTAAAGAGCTTAGCAAAAACAAAGTATTCTTGAGACTTGCGATCATTGTTCGTTTTTTATAAAATGCATAAAAAATTCGTTTATATAAAGTGTTGTAACACTAAAATAAATAAAATTTCTATTTACTAAAAGAAATATTTAAAGTTAGTGTCAAGAATGGAGTCTAAAAAAGGAGATCATGAGCGAAATACAAAAGGATTTGGGAATCACAATGTGAGTTTAAGCAATGGATTCGGCCTTGACCAAATAATAACACAAAAGCAAGATGTTTTTATTGCAAATGCGATATCACGCTTAAATATCCAACCTTGTTCGGCATGCTGGAATACGGAAACACATTGCAGCTTTAAGCCCATTTAGCTACAACCGACATCAACAACCAGCATTGTACAAAATGTTTTATCCCATTGCAAATATGATATCATGCCATTAGCAGTACAATTTGAATACGATGTCGAAATATTATCTAGTAT
Organism: Lypha dubia; assembly: GCA_947311025.1. Taxonomy (NCBI): domain Eukaryota; kingdom Metazoa; phylum Arthropoda; class Insecta; order Diptera; family Tachinidae; genus Lypha; species Lypha dubia. The sequence goes on from OX371261.1 coordinate 100,564,129, forward strand.
TGAAAAAGGGTGGAGAATGATTCACTTCATGCATTGGCTCAATATTATATCAACATTAGAATTTTTGGCTAAAGTTAAATGTTGTAAAGACGCAATATTATGTAATTCAATAAAAATTTTCAATAAAAAAAATAATCTGAACTTGGTGCGTTTTTTGTTAAATGGCGCGTTTTTTTCTCCATTTTGGTGCCGTTTGAAATTTCAGAGTTGACAACGCTGATAACATTGTATTGTTTTTCAAGAAAAAACTCCTTACTTTGATTTGCAAACCTATCTTGTACTAGTAATATTTTTCCAAGAATTCGTTGCCATATTAGAAAGGCAAAAAAATTGTGCCAAGCTTACAGATTGCCTAGAAATGAGGCGGAATTGTACCTATCAAGAACTTGGTCCTTATTTTGATCTCAGTACTTTTTACGGTCGAAATATTTTGGATAGGAACTTGGTCTTATTTTCACATTTATGTTTTTGTGCGGATCTCACTTCTTTTTTCTAAGTTGTTTTTGTATAAATATTTATATGTATTGCTTATCTGGGCCTACCTGTGTACGAAATTTCAGCTTTCTATCTATGCTGGAAGTGCCCTATACAAAGAAGGGGAACCCTAGTCCCCCAGGCGAAAAGTGCCCGTTTAAAAATTATTTTTGTTTATTGCTCATCAGGATCTACCTGTGTACGGAATTTAAGCTTTATAACGCTACTGGAAGTGCTGTGCGGAGACCTTATGTTTCAAGTTTCATTATATTATGAACAAGTGTAGCAAAGTTATGAGGGGGTAAAAACAGCTCGAATGGTTTCGTGTAAATGCACACTGTGTGGCTGAGCTTGGCCATATACTGTATTAGTATTACTATTGTTTTTATTTAAATAAAAAACTTGTTATCAAATATATTCCAAAAGAGTTTTGTTGGCCTTCTCGAAGCTGTTTTGGCCCTTTTAATTTGTCAATTTGGCCCAAAACATAAAAACTCAAAATCTTTCACTTCTGCGGCTGGGAAGTTTTTTTTAATTTATTTCTAGAAAGGCCATCTATATAAAAGTGCATATTTCGTACAATTTCGTAAGCTATATTTTATCTTTGCTAATTTTCATTGTGAATCGTTTTAAGACACATCACGATTTCCTTAAAACTATTTGATTTTGTTTTTCTTATATTACGGAAATTTTATTAATATAAAGCAACTTTTCTAAATTTGAATAATATTATAATACGTTTTACTGCCTGTTTTTAGAAAATGAAAACAAAATTGTGAGTGAGAATTTATATTGAAAACAACAATAAAATACGAAAATTTGTTTTTGTTTTCAATATAAATTCTCACTCACTATTTTGTTTTTATTTTCTAAAAACAGGCAGTTAGTATCCCTTTTAAATTGAAGGAAATTTTTTACTTAAATTTAGTGTGTACATTGTTTTTGAGTGTAGAAGAAAAAACTTTACATTAATCCAAGATTGTAAGCTTTTAACATAAAACTAAACTAAAAAAAAGACATGCAATAAATTTTAGTAAAAAAATTTCTTTCAAAATAATTTAAAATATTTTTTTATATAATTTTATTGATATTTGGAATTTTTTTTAATCAAATAAAATTTTCTTATAATAAAATAAATCAAATGTTCAGAATGTCACTTCAACAAAAAAATACTTTCAGGAAAATTTTTATTTAATTTACATATATTATATTCTAAATTAATAATGTTTTTTACTAAATTTAAAAACGTATATGTGAAAAGTAATATTATCAGGCTCAAGTTCAGTTTTATTGAATTAATGAAAATTCAAAATTACTAAGAGTTTTTTGATGTTGAAAACTATTATTATTTATATCCAATCAGTTTTTAGCAGAACGTATCAGTACTGATTTCAAGGCCGCTACACCTCTCATTAGCGTTCAATTGTCGATCTTTACAATTTTCGTAAAGTGGATACTAATTGAGAAGAATATCAACTATTTAACCACTTTTCAAGAGAAATAGAATATGAGAATTAATTTTTAATTCATTTTTTATTCTACCTTGAAACAGTGCTGGTTAGTACGAAATTCCCACATTACTGTTTGGAAAAAATTTGGTAAAACATCCCGTGTCTCCATGGACACCACAAAGTTATCGAATTCTGCAGGTAAGCTTGACAGAAGCATGATTACTAATAGCTCATCCTGGATTTGTATGCCATTTAGATCCAACTTCCCTGATATCTCTGAAAAATCATTTATATGCTGAACCACATTTTTACAGTCAGAGTCTGAACACGATGTTGCGATAATTTATTGCGGTGCGGTTTTTCATACGATTTTGAAGTAAAAAACCGCAGTGCGGAGCGGTATAAAATTAAAATCTATTTTATTTTCATTGGGGACTTCCTTATTCTCTCAATTTTTGATACTCTTTCTCTTTCTGATGTTGCCATACTTTTTGAATAATTGGCGGTGTTCACAACATTATTGTAAACAAAAAACATGATTTTGAAGCAGAGCTGTTAAATTTGGATTACGATTAGTAATCAATTAGATTAAATTTTAAAAAGAATGGTATTGATTACATAATTCTCTTTTTAACAATTCCTGATTATTAATTAATTATGATTACAAATAATCCAAAAATAATTAAGATTAGTTAGGATTACGAGAAAATAATCAAAAATAATCAAAAGTAATCGAAAAATAATTTGACTACTTTGGAAGATTACTTTTGATTGTTTTTGATTATTTTTTCGTAATTTTGCGAAATTATGGCAATACAATTTAATGTTAGTTTTTTTTTTTCATTTTTTGTCATTATTATTGATGTTCATCGATTTGATAATTGATAACCTGTTTGCATTCTTCATGATTCTGCATTCTTCTTATTTATCACGGGTTCAGCTATTTAAATGATAATGCAAATACTGACGAGATTTACCAAAAATATGATTTATTAAGGGATGCATTTATTTTTTTTAACACGCCCTTAACGTCTTCAGCTCCAGTTGAACGACTGTTTTCATTTGCCGGAATCGTCAACAGTCCAAGGCGGCAATCATTGTCTGATTTTGCTTTTGAAAAATTAGTTGTAATGAAGGCCAATTGTAAATATATGTAAATTATAAAAAACTTTTTTTGTGAATTGAATGTTTTTTGAATGTATTTGTTTTCTTTATTATTTTTCCACGCATTTTTCCCTTTTTTGTTGATTTATGAAGTACTAAAACTGTTATTGGTTGTTTTGTTATTGAAGTGAATATATGTACCTATTTTTTGCATACAAAAACTAATTAATTTTGTTTTATTTGTTCAGAATTTTTTTACGTTTTAAATGCAAATTTTTCAAAATAAAATGTATGTGTAAAATGATGCACATTCTAAATTTTTAAAAAATAATCGAAAATAATCAAAAATAATCCTTGAAAGTAGTCAAATTATTTTTCGATTACTTTTGATTATTTTTGATTATTTTCTCGTAATCCTAACTAATCTTAATTATTTTTGGATTATTTGTAATCGTAATCAATTAGTAATCGTGCGAATCTGAAAATAATCGTAATATAATCATTACTTCACCTTTCAAAAAAAAATAATCTAATTACTAATTATTATGATTAGTAATCATTACTTAACAGCTATGTTTTGAAGTATGTTTGAATGTATGCACATACAAATTAATAAAAATGTCGCCGTCTTCCGTTGTATTATGTTTATTTTTCTCTCACGCAACGAGAAATTGCAACGCACCGCAAACATTGTGTTTAGACTCTCAGGCATAGCTAGATTTGCTAACTTCTTGTATAGCAATACCTTTTCTAATGGCTCCTTGGGTTTATGCACCTGCTCCAACTTAGTCCAAGCTTCGAAAGAAGTTTTACACCCTTTAATGTAACCCAACTGTGTTGGTTTAACTGCCAGAAAGATTGACGCTAATGCATTCTCCGACTCCCAATTTTCTTTTTCTGGACTATTTGCACTGATTTGTACTTCGCCTTTTGCTATCTTCCAAAAACCAGCATGAATGAGTACACTTCTCATCTGTATTGACCAACTATCATAATTGGTATCATCCAGCTTTTCAATTTGTAAAATTGTTGCACTCATTTTTCATAAATTTTCAATATTATTTTTCACAATTTCATATTTTATAGAAATTATTAATAGAAATTTAGAAATTTTATTTTATTTTAAAAAGCAATGTCTATACAATTCGAATGTTAATATGAGAGTGATGTATATTTCACAGAACAGAAATATACCAAGTAAATTATAACAACGTTTACAGTGTTCAGGGTAGACATATATTGCAATATATGTTGTAAATAAGCATTCCGGAAGTTCCAGCGCTCTCTGATGATCTCAAAAGCTTCGAAGAAGGTAAAACAAGGAAATGAAAAATGCGCAGCAAGATGTATCTGCCATCTTGACGCACATGACAAAATTTTTACTAATTTTAAGATAAATGTTTTTCTAGTTTTTAGTAAAAATTTGCTGTTAAAATTTAAATTTATCAAGGAAATTTTTTAGGAGTTTCTGTAAAAAAAAAACGGCATGGTCGCCATACGACAACCAATTTGAACTCAAATTAAGTAATATTTCTAAAATTTTAGTTCATATATTTTTTTTTAATGAACCAAAGCCGTTTGCAATATTTAAAATTACAGAGGCCGCAATCGCCTGAGAAGGAGAAATACAATTTACTCTCAGCCGTAAGGCAACCAAAAAATCAATCGTTGAAACTAATATTTTTTCATACTGACATTTTTTTAAATTTTAGAATTGAATACTTACAACTGAAGGATCAATAAATAATAAATAATGAGAAAATATCCAACAAAAAAAAAAAAAAAACAAAACAACACTTGTTTCCTTTTCCAATTATTATAATTTATTTAGCCAATTTTTTTAAAAATAACAACACTTTTTCACCCATTTCATTAAATCATATGTTTTTGAACCAATTTCACTTTTTTTATAAATTACAAATTACACAAAATTTTGTCCAAAATTTACACTCTTTAATGGCACCGCATTCTATCTCCTATAAAGTTCGATTAAGACGTTTGCACATGCAACTTCATCTCGTTCATGGTCCGTAATCAAAATTTGTGTTTTGTATTCACCAGCCAAAAAGGGATCCGGAAAATTCAAATCCATATCGGACAGAGTATCAAAATGAAACTTGGTTCCTGCAGTTATTGGGCATTTTTGATCCTCTTTGGGAACCTTCTTCAGATAAATATGCCAAAACTCAGTTGGATCAAACAAACTTTTACATAAATCGGCACGTCTCATATTGTAAATTGTGTCAATCCAATTCCCACGACTTTTTTTAAAAATCTCAATTCTTAAAGGATTATTCTGCACTCCAATATCAACTAATGCTTCAGAATATCCATGAACATAAACCGAACCATTCATAAACATCTCAAAGTTCAAGTTAGACATTTCGAATAAATTTTCGATGAATTTAACATTTTTAAAATCGCAAGGAGAAAAAATTTCTTCATCTTTCATTACAGCATCATATTTATAGGCTGCTGCAGTTATAAAAAATATTCCACTTATTACGGCTGCGTTGAAAAACACTTTGAACTTCATTTTAAAATTCACTAATGCTGCCATTTAGAATCTTTAGTTTTTATATTAAAATTTTGATATTTTTTCATTCTAATCTTACAACTGCATCGACATGAAGAGGGGAAACGTTGTGTAGTTTAAACATGAATTACTTCAATTGTAGTGGTACGACTGTTGAATAAATAAATAGTTGTAAAAATTATTAACAACTTAAAAATTAAAAAATTTAAATAGATTATTAATCGATTATAAAATAAAACATATCGACTTTAATTGCTTATATTAGAGGCGCGTGCAGAGCAAATACAAGAAATGGGACAGTTATTTTTATTTGTTCTTTGCTGTGTATGTCTGAATGTGCAAAATCATCAGTAGACTTTAACATCACGCTTGGAAGTAAAAAATACATATTTATAAACGATTTCTTAAGTGACAGTATACAGAAAAACCGTGGTTATCGCGCATAAAGCCAAAATTAACTTAAATAATCTTTTCTGAACTATAAAGATTCCTAACAAACAACGAATCAGGGCCCAAATCGTTACACGCGTGAACAGTTGTACGTCACGTAAAAACTGTATAATTGGATGGAAAATTACATGACGAATTGTACATTCATGGATGTAACGATTTGGGCCAAGTTTTCTTTTTAATATATGAATTTTTCGCAAATTTTCCGAATAAATAATACCATGGTATCGAATGTTTGATAGGCATTCTTTAACTACTACCAATCTCTCTGCTTTTGTTTTATATTAAAATTAGTGCAAATAATCTCGATTAGGGATAGAATCAGTATACGATAGTATTTATTTAAGGCAAAAGACATGAGTACGGATGTCATGCGAATACCAAATATTTAACTGTATACATTTCATATTGATACGAAAACAAATTACAGATTTAAAATCTATTGGACTTACATGAAATACAACACTGTAGCAGTAAAATACAACTCTGCCTAGGATTGTCAAAATCATCGTACTAGAAAACAAAAGCAAACGTAAATTCAAAATAACACAAACGGAACTTTGCTGAAACCTCTAAAAATTGTGACGAGAACCTACAAAATGAATGGACGGACAGAAGGATAGCTTAGCGTACTTAAAAATTACACAGAAGATAGTACCGACGCCCAGCAATGGGTTAAACGAAACGTAAATTTTTCAAATGGGAAATTTAAATTTCTCGTTTATAGTGAACTTGAGCTTTCGTAGAATAATTCTATTCTTCGATTTCCAGTGATGATCGGTATAAATAAAATTTAAATTAACGTCATCAAGATCAAGTCACCTAAATTATGGCGAATGCCAGGTACATGAATAATTTTAAAGAAATATTGTGGCTTTCAAAATCATCATTTTACAAATAAAAATTTTCCGTCCATCGCCTCTAAAATCGTTCATGAAAATGGAGAATATTAATTTAATATCTCATACATTGAAAGAAAAATGTTTCACGTTAAGCAAATATTAAATAGTGAACGTTTAAGCACTGGTTTAGTTAAACTAAACTAAAATGTAAATTTCGTTTAGGCTTACAAGTAGTAAATTGCTTCCCCATGTACTCGTATTAAGGGTTGCTTGATTAAGTTTGAATTTTTTTCCATACAGTCTCAAATGATATTGACCCTTTGCTGGAAGAAAGTCATATTTTTTTTAAAAAAATTTTGCCAAAGTAAGGTGCCAGACATGTTGGTGTAACTTCCATATACATACATATATTTGAATCATACACAACAAAACATATGCGATAATTTCGTTGTAAACGTTTAACTTACAATTCATTTAACAAAATAATTGTTTACAAGATTTTATCGTAAAATTATTATTCTTGTTGTTAATTATTTGAGATGTCATCGTCATGACAATTTATCATTGTTTGCATTGATTGTAATAAAAAAATGCAATACTAAGTTGTGAAAAATAATTATTAGTTTTTAACAAAAAGAATAACAAAACTAGCAGTTTTTGATTTTAATCGAAAAATTTGTAAAATATTCACGATTCGGTAGCAACATTAAATAACACAGCGGCAAGTAGAAATTTTGCAAACAGTAAAGCCAATTGTGACTGTGTAATATTTCAAGAAAAACTGTTGATTTTCTTTAAAGTGCCTTTACCTAGAAGTATACTTTTATATATTCAAAGTACACTAAAAAAATGAATGAGAAATGAATGAGAAACTTAGTACATATTTTGATCTATATCTATATATATAAAACCGAATGTGTGTCTGTTTGTTTGTTTGTTTGTTCCTTATAGGAGGCCAAACCCTTGGACCAATCTTCTTGAAATTTTTACAGTATTTAACTAGAACTCTCGGATGAATTATAGGCTATATGAAGTTTTGATTGGACAAAGGGGTGTGGCACCGCCCATATAACCCAAAAATTAAAATCGCCATATATTGGGCATTTTTTGACCTACGTCGATGATATTTGGTACATTTGGTATTGGCATAATTTGGAATACGTACCAGGAGAAAAGTGGGTGGAACCACGCCCCTTTTTTGGAATAATAAACCCTTGGACCAATCTTCTTGAAATTTTTACAGTATTTAACTAGAACTCTCGGATGAATTATAGGCTATATGAAGTTTTGATTGGACAAAGGGGTGTGGCACCGCCCATATAACCCAAAAATTAAAATCGCCATATATTGGGCATTTTTTGACCTACGTCGATGATATTTGGTACATTTGGTATTGGCATAATTTGGAATACGTACCAGGAGAAAAGTGGGTGGAACCACGCCCCTTTTTTGGAATAATAAACCCTTGGACCAATCTTCTTGAAATTTTTACAGTATTTAACTAGAACTCTCGGATGAATTATAGGCTATATGAAGTTTTGATTGGACAAAGGGGTGTGGCACCGCCCATATAACCCAAAAATTTAAATCGCCATATTTTGGGCATTTTTTGACCTACGTCGATGATATTTGGTACATATGGTATTGGCATAATTTGGAATACGTACCAGGGGAAAATAGGGTGGGACCACGCCCCTTTTTAGGAAAATGAATAATCGTAATATAGTCTTAACTACTGGACCGATCGTCATTAAATTTTCACAATAGGATATATAAATACTCTTAATTGTATTTTATAACTAGGGGGGGGGTAGCGAAGCACACCGGGGTAGGCTAGTTTTTTATAAATGTGTTTTTTTGCTGCAATTTTTTACATAAAAACACTAGCCGTATTCACAATCTTTTGCATTTGAGATTGTAAATTTACGTAATTGCAAAATTGTTATCAATTGTGAATGATATCTTTGGGTTAGGTAGCAATGCTTGTTGCAAAACACAGGCTGATTTAATAAATAAAAAAATCATTTTCCACTGAAGTTTTGGCCTAAAAAATTGCTCAAGTATCAAAACATTTGCTTAATCAAATAATTCTAATTTTTATTATAAAAATAAGGATTAATTTGTTGTTAGTCAGGATTTTAAGTAATACATATATTTATGTTTTGCGTTTTGTATTTTTTATTCTTTTTTATTTAATTAATTTTTGTTTGTCTGGTTAATTTCCTTTTGCTTGAAATATTTTTGTTTGTTAATTTTGAATAAAATTATTCAAATTTTAATAAGCAAAATCGGCTTAGTTCACTACGTATCAGCCTTCGTTTTGCAATTAAGTGTTGCACAAGTAGAGTAAATATAAGCTATTGGTTTTTAGTGTTGCTTATTTGCAAAGATGTAGCATGTGTATTTTGTTAGTGTAGAGTAAAAATATACTACACTACTATGCAATGATGCAAGACCATTTGCACAAGATTGTAAATAGGGTTACTGTAATAATGAGCTGAATAAAAAAATTACAATACTTTTTATAATAATACAGTGTAGCCTCGTTGAACGCAACCCTCGATATGCGCAACCCCTCGCTTAACGCAACACCCAATTTCTTAACATTGGTGTCTTTGTAAACGCAACTTTTCAAAAAACAAAGGCTCAATTAACGCAACTTTGCAAAACAAGTAAGGCTTTTTTTGTTTTTTTTTAGTTTGGTTTTTGATAAATATATTCAAAACGATTGTATGTAAAGTTTTATGCTTAAGTGCAATAGTCACATAAATCAAATATTTTGTGCCTATTACTTCTGTTTTTGAAATAAATTTAGTTTAGAAACTTCTTTGTTTATAAATGTTTTTTTTATCAAAATAACAAAAATGCCTTTCGTGACAAAATTGGTTAAACTAACAATAAAAGAAAATAGTGAAATTCCTAAGAAACTTGAAAGTGGCATACCTGTCAAAACGATATGTAATGAATACAAGGTTCACAAATCAATAGTAAGTAGAATAAAAAAAAAAAATTCAGACTTTTTCCCTTAAAAACATAAATCTTTAATTCGATAACAACCATCAGTACAAATTAACATACATTTGAATGTGTATTTTATTAATTTTTTTTAATGGATGTATATTTTGTTTTTCTGTTTTTATTCTTTATTTCAACCAAATAAATACAATTATAGCTAACCTTAGTTTTTTTTATAAAATTCTTGATTGGTTTAAAATAAGCTTTTAAATAGAAAAATATGACTAGAAATTTGTGACTTGGTTTGTGCAACAACTCAGTTATCGCAACAGCCCAAAATTGCTATTGGTTGCGTTTAACAAGGTTACACTGTACTTGTTCTACACTTACTTTAGATAACAATTAAACCAATATGATTGTAAATTACTTATGCCCGCAATAGTTTTCTAAAATTTGTATAATTCGTAAAAATTTTTTTGTTTTTTCTTGGTTGTTTTTTCCGAGAAGTGTAATAGTTTTATTAAGTGCGAGTAAAGCTGTTGAAGTGGTAGAGTCCAAATTATTAAAGAGCACGAAATTATTATTAAAAAAAAAAAGAAATAGGAAAACTAAAACTAAAAATTAATTATTTTAAAACGTTTATATGAAAAACGTTTTTATTGTTTCTTAAGCTTACAAAAATGTTACGAATGTAAGCTTATTTTATAATTGAACCTTTAAGCTTATTTTATACTAGACAAAAGCTTAGTTTTTATTATTTAGTATTTTTTTAAAATATTTTGAGGACGTTATCTAAACTTAAGGCTTATGCTAGTAAGCCTATTACAAGTATTTCTAAATCGTTTTGGTTTGTTTGTTGAGAATCGTAACTAATGTTTAAAGGCTCGGTTGTTCTTAATAAGTACGATTGTTTAAAAGTGAGTTTTTGAAGTGAAATGCTGTTTTTATAATCATAAATTGTTGTTGAATAACATCATTTGCATTAAAAGAAATCTGCTTTCATCTTAAAAGCTTCTGACAAAAGGTTTAATTATAATCGTAAAACTAAATAATCTTTCAAATTTTGCCTTTGCTGTTCCCAATATTTTTGTACTCGTTCTATATTCAGTTAATTGATTGATTTATTTATTTATCGTTTTAATAATTTCTTTATAAGAATTCGCTTGTTCAGCAGCAGCACATAGTCTAACGTGTTTTTATATAATTTAACTGCTCTAATGCTATTTTAATACAATCTTCCGCACTTGAACGTCATGTTTTCACATTTTCCTTTTTTGCTTTTGTTTGCGTGTTCATCCGCATTTTGTTACGATTTTAACTATTTTTTGACATTCTACAGTCATTCTGTTTGAACATCCTGTGTTGACTGCTGCATTTTTGTGTGTTTCCTAATGAAAGTTATTATTTTTAATGTACAAAACAAAAAAGAAGTAAATAACAAGGTCATATATTTAAAATATACTTTATAGTGGTTAAAGTTTGAAGAATTAGTGTTAGCAGAAAAAGAAGTAGGTGTTGTTGTTGTTGTAATGGCTTAATAATCGCGTGTTTTCAAATGAATTACATACATTAAAATAAAGAATATAGCAGCAGATACATTCCTTAGATATCCTGTATTATTAGTTCAAGTAAAAGCATATACATTGAATGCCATTAAACATATTTTTTTTTTAAATAAGGTGTTATTATTTATTAACCCATTAACGCCGCCACACTGCTCAAAACATAACAAAAACGCGCAAAAGCATAGTTGGTAAAATAACGAATTCAGCCTTCTTTTTCTCAAGCCACCCAATCCCTTGCTTTTTAGTTCAGGCACAATCCATTGCTTAAGTTTGGGTCATCCTCTAAATGCCGCTCCTATAAAAAAATAAACAAACATTTTTTAAATTTTACTTACTTTGAGTTCAAATTGGTTGTGGTATAGCGCCAATGCCGTTTTTCATACAAACTATTAAAAATTTCGTCTTAAAAACTAGAAATCTATTTACTAAAAACCAGTTCAGTGTTTATCCCAAAATTAGTAAAAATATCGTCATGTGCGCCACCATCTGCCATCTTGCTGCGCATTTTTAATTTCTTTGTTTTATCTTCTTATAAGCCGGCCATTTGCTACAAAGAATATTTTGATGTCATCAGAGCGTTGGAACGTCCGGAACGCTTTTTCACAACATGTAGTTGTATTATCTGGAATTAGGGGTGATGAAAACATTTTTTATAAAATCTACGTCTTTTGGCGGACTTGAACCGAGGAACTTCGATTTCGTAAATAGGCACTCACCCTAACCACCTTACTACTACATCTTGCTACATGTTACGAGCCAGTACATATAAGTACAATATTCGTATTTTCATACATTAACAAAAATAATTTTTTAAAACTATTAAGACATGAACTAAAAATAATTTTTTTGAAACTATTAAGACATGAACTAAAAATAATTTAAAAAATTATTTTCTTTAAATTTTAAAAAAATTTCCAATATGAGAAAAAAATATGAACTTAAATTGAGGAGCATTTAAATTTTTATGAACTTTACAGGATTATTATTTTCGGATTTTTTTTGGAAATATTCATTGCAATTCATTGCAATTGGTGAATAGTTGAGCTGTAACGCTGGAAGAGGGCTTATTTTAAAGGAAATTTTCTCAGCTTTCTATATCTGTCCTCATTTATAGAAAATTATTTACCCACATATAGGTTTTGGAGGTTTATGTTAAAATAACACTAGTCCTGAGCACCAAATTTTCTCTTAAAAAACCGAAAGCTCGATTTTGATTTTAGAAACATGGTTTCTTTGGGAAAAGTTCTTAGAATTATCCGTAGATTACGACCTTGCTATACGCTTTGTCATGTTTTTCGGTCCCGAACAAATTGACCCACCCTAATGTACATACATATATTTATATACATATATTTAAAAGTATTGATTTTATTGTGAATTGTAACTGAAGTATCTGATCTCTGTATTTAAAAGATTGCTGTTTTATTAATAAGATTTGTTGATTTAAGAGTTTTGTTATGTTTTGCTTCTTTTAAAATAGGTTTTGTTGGTAAAGAACGGTTTTTTTATTTGACGTTTATATGACGATTTCAATAAGCTATATTGACGATAATGACGATTTTTGCCCAAATATATGACGATATTACCTCTCAAAAATCTGGCATCTAAGGGTGCCGCTTGGTTACATTTGTTACATTTTTTTTAACATTTGAAGGCCCAATGTAACATGTATTAGTTTGTTATATATCGCCAAATTTTTTTAACTTTTGGTACATAACATAGAATAAAGAAATATTGGAGAAGTAATTGCTTGTATATATGTACATAAGTATATACTTTGGCTGTAACCGTACTTTAATCGTTTAATAAGTTGACATTTGTATTTTTAAAAATAAATTAAGAAATAGTTTTAAAAATAAAAATAATTTTATTGCATTGTTATTTAACTCATGAAATTTATTTTATGTATGTAGGTATATATGTACATATGTATATACATAACACACCTCTCTTCTTTTTTTATTATAAGAATATTTTATTTAATTTAAAAAAAATTCTACAAATTTCATATTGCAAAAAACACAGCATCAGATGACTTCGCATCTACCGAATTGTTTCACACATTTTCGAATATTAGAAAATAATTTACACTAACAAAAAGTTGATTTGGTTTTAGTTGATTTATTGAATCAAAATTGCACACATAAATAAGTTATATAAAGTATATTTAATATAAAATAAAGTTATTTATTTGATGTCTATATATTTCTGCTAAAATATTATAGCAGACAATTTCATTTAATCCAGTCATCTTGACAATTGCTTGAGATTTAAATTCACCAGCCAATAGTGGATCATTTAAGTTTACGGTCATATCGGTCAATACATTAAAATGAAACTTTTGTCCTTCGGTAAATGGACATTTTCTATCTTCCACAGGAATATCCTTCAAGTATATTTCAGTCAATTCATTACTATAAAAAAGACTTCTGCATGCATCAGAGCGTCTTACGTTATAAATAATATCAATCCAATTGCCGCGACTTTTTTTAAAATTTTCTATCATTATTGGATTATCTTTAGTCTCAGAATCTTTTAGTAACACAATATATCCCTCAGCATGAACTGATCCATTCATTAGCATTTCAAATTTGTGATGCAAGATGAAGAAATATTTTCTCCTTGAAATTTTAAAAATGTTAATTTTATCGATAAATATATCGACATGTCTAACTTGAATTTTTTTTTTTTTTAGTTAGACATGTCGATATATTTATCGATAAAATTAACATTTTTAAAATTTGCAAGGAGAAAATATTTCTTCATCTTGCATCACAAAATTATATTTATAGGCTGCTGCAGTTATAAAATATATTCCAATTATTACGGCTGCGTTGAAAAACCCTTTGAACTGACTTTTTAAAATTCACTAATGCTGCCATTTAGAATCTTTAGTTTTTATATTGAAATTTTGATATTTTTTCATTCTAATCTTACAACTGCATCGACATGAAGAGGAGAAACGTTGTATAGTTTAAACATGAATTATTTCAATTGTAATGGTACGACTGTTGAATAAATAAATAGTTGTAAAAATTATTAACAACTTAAAAATTAAATAATTAAAATAGATAATTAATCGATTATAATATAAAACATGTCGACTTTAATTGCTTATATTAGAGGCGCGTGCAGAGCAAATGCAAGAAATGGGAGAGTTATTTTTATTTGTTGTTTGCTGTGTATGTCTGAATGTGCAAAATGATCAGTAGTAGACTTCAACATCACGCTTGGAAGTAAAAAAACATATTTATAAACGATTTCTTAAGTGACAGTATACAGAAAAACCGTGGTTCTCGCGCATAAAGCCAAAATTAACTTAAAGAATCTTTTCTGAACTATAAAGATTCCTAACAGACAACGAATCAGGGCCCAAATCGTTACACCCGTGAACAGTTGTACGTCACGTAAAAACTGTATAATTGGATGGAAAATTACATGACGAATTGTACATTCATGGATGTAACGATTTGGGCCAAGTTTTCTTTTTAATATATGAATTTTTCGCAAATTTTCCAAATAAATAATACCATGGTATCGAATGTTTGATAGGCATTCTTTAACTACTACCAATCTCTTTGCTTTTCTTTTATATTAAAATTAGTGCAAATAATCTCGATTAGGGATAGAATCAGTATACGACAGTATTTATTTAAGGCAAAAGACATGAGTACGGATGTCATGCGAATACCAAATATTTAACTGTATACATTTAATATTGATACGAAAACAAATTACAGATTTAAAATCTATTGGACTAACATGAAATACAACACTGTGCAGTAAAATACAACTCTGCCTAGGATTGTCAAAATCATCGTACTAGAAAACAAAAGCAAACATAAATTCAAGTTCGTAGGATAATTCTCTTCTTCAATTTCCAGCGATTATCGGTATTAGTAGAATTTAAATTCACTTTATCAAGTCAGCTAAATTATGGCGAATGCCAGGTACATGAATAATTTTAAATAAATATTGTGGCTTTCAAAATCATCATTTTACAAATAAAAATTTTCCATCCATCACCTCTAAAATCGTTCATGAAAATAAAGAATAATAATTTAAAATCTCATACACTGAAAGAAAAATGTTTCACGTAAAGCAAATATTAAATAGTGAACGTTTAAGCACTGGTTTAGTTAAACTAAACTAAAATGTAAATTTCGTTTAGGCTTACAAGTAGTAAATTGCTTGATTAAGTTTGACTTTTTTTCCATACAGTCTCAAATGATATTGACCCTTTGCTGGAAGAAAGTCATAATTTTTTTTAAAAAATTTTGCCAAAGTAAGGTGCCAGACATGTTGGTCTAACTTCCATATACATACATATATTTGAATCATACACAACAAAACATATGCGATAATTTCGTTGTAAACGTTTAACATAAAATTCATTAAACAAACTAACTGCCTGTTCGCCGATATCGAAGAAGTTCTTTCTTTCGAACAAATACATTTGATACAAAAACAAAATTTTTGAATTTGTTTTTGTTTCAAATGTAATTGCTCGAAAGAAAGAACTTCTTCGATATCGGCGAACAGGCACTAATTGTTTAAAACATTTTATCGTAAAATTATTATTCTTGTTGTTAATTATTTGAGATGTCATCGACATGACGATTTATCATTGTTTGCATTGATTGTAATAAAAACATGCAATACTAAGTTGTGAAAAATAATTATTAGTTTTTAACAAAAAGAATAACAAAACCAGCAGTTTTTGATTTTAATCGAAAAATTTGTCATGTCCCAACATTGCAACTTTTATTTTTTAATTAATTCATTTTGACCACTTCTTGTGACATTTTGCACAAATTAAATGCCCGTCGTAATACTATATTATGACAAAAAAAAAAAAAAAAACAAAAAAACTCCCACGCCCATTCAAAGTAAATATTGATATTTAACAATTTCTATCTGGCTCTGTCCTATGAAACTTGGCTCATATTTTTGATTATTGTGGCAATACAATATTTTCTGGTTTTATATAACCAACATCTTTTGTTTCTTTTTTGGATGGCTATAAAACGTTATGATCAGAAATGTAGGCGGTATCACGCCCATTAATTGGGAGTAGTTGTAAACTTTTTCATACTATTAACTTAATTTATATATTAAGTAACTACTTTTTAAATTATTCTTATGCTTGGAAAATTATATGTACTCGTATATTAATTTACATATAAGGGGAAATAGAAATAACCCAGGAAAAAACTGCTATCCCATGTTCCTTTTTGACTCCCTTAATTCTAGTCATTCAAAGTTAACATAATGGCTGGATATTAAGAGCATCCGCACAAGTACACTTGTCTTTAGTATCACATAAATTTAAATATATCAGCTTCTCTAACAAACGAAAACAATTGTTACACGTATCATATTATGATATTCCATATTTACTACTTACAAACAAAAATAATGGGCCAAAAGCCACTATTTCAGCGTTAAGCCTGACAGCAGTACGCGTGTCTACCGATGTATCTTTTTTTTTTTTTTTGTAGCCAATCCTTATTGCATCAGAACATACGTTTCGGATGTGCGTGTTTTGTTTTTTCATATTTATCATTATCCTTTTGTGTGCTTTATTTAATACACTGCCAATAGCAAATTATTTTGGCACATTCGTGCTCTTATGACTTTATGTATTTTTGTTAAATAAATTTCGATATAATAAAATCCTTTTTTACATGTTTTATGTACTCGTATGTACGATCATATGGAAAAAACCAGATAAAGATTTATAAATATTTAATCGTTTGTCTTTATAAAGTTGCATAAGGAAAACACTTGCAAAATATACTCAAAAAATACATTTCGTAACAATAACGCCAGTAAGAAGAACTCAGTCAATATTTTATGCTTCATGTGGGTTTTCTTGTGTGGTAATAATTTTCTTTTTAGTATTTTGGTTTCGTAAGTTTTTTTGTAAAAGTGTTTTAATCGGCTGTCTGGAATCTTTAATACCCTTTTCTTTTTCTTGTTTTTTACAGTCAAATCCCGATAATTCGTAATGGCAAGGGACCGGCCATTTCTTACGAATTAGGGGGGTTTTCGATTTAGCGGGTTTTCGATTTAACGGGGTTAAAATAAAATAAATACGAATTAACGGGGTTTTACTAAAACGATAAAAAAACATAAAAACAATTGTTTTTGAAGGATTGAAGTAAGAGTCGATGGAGCAATTTCAAATCGCTCAGCAACGTCTATTTTTTTCTCTCCATTGTCAGTGGCTGCAAAAATTTGTTGTTTTTGTAACACCGACAGAGTTTTATGCGTGCGCTTTGACATTTTTCTTTATTATTCATGTAACAAACTGATCTTAAAAGAATAAATACACACACAAGCAAAAACCCTCGCAAAAAAAAAAAAAACAAATAGGGGTAAACAAAAAATCATTCTTTCCATGTTTCTGTTGTTTTTATTACGAATTATAAGTGGTAGTTAGCACACAATTACGATTTATAAGATGTAAAGAAGATTTTATTTAAAAAAAAAATTACGAATTAGCGAGGGGACCAAAACGTATGGAAATTTTACGAATTAACGAGATTTTTTCAAGGGACCGACAGTTTATTACGAATTATCGGGAATTACGATTTATCGGGGTACGAATTATCGGGATTTGACTGTATATGAAATATTTTTGTAGTAAACACTTCATACTGTGGGAGATTTGTGGTGTCAATTACACAATTCTTTTGTTATCTCTTGTGGTCTTTACACTGATGATGGTGATGGCTGTGGATATTTCAAGTTAAAGTTTATAAGAGCACAGATTTTTTTATCGTAAAAGATATATTTATAAAGGGCTTTGTTTAAATGACTTCATTGTTGTTGTTCTCATTAAGTTTTAATTTTAGGTTGATTTTCAACAAAGCAGTTGGGCATTTCTTTCATAAAACATAATTTTAATTAATCTGGCTTAAATTCGAATAATTTATATATTAATTGAATTATTTTGTTGCGTTCAACAAATAATTAAATTTAATAATTTGAAAAGAATTCATATGGGTGGGGGGGGGCCTTTCTATATTGAAGTAACATTAAAATAAAGCATGAATTGAAAAAAAAAAAATGTTAGTTTTGTTAAATTTTTGTTAGTTTTTAATATCTTTTTGGTTTCTAAAAACGTTAATTCTAAGGATCGTGTACATCAAAATTTACAAGAAAAAAAAAAGATGAAACGCTAGAAAAAAATTAAGTTTTGTAAAGTTTTTTGTCTTTGTTATAAAAAATTTTGTTAGCCACTTTTACATTTCAGCAAAGATATGTTTTTGTCTTACTATCATTTCCTTATGCTCTAAATTTTCTAAATCCCAGCAGTTTTTTTTATAATAAAAAAAAATATTTGCCACATAATTTTACCAATCATGGTGTAGGGTATTAAGACTACATTCAACAAATAAATAACAGAAAAACACGTACACATACGTGTACATTAAAGTTTGTGTGGAATGTGTGTTCACACTATACAAACATAAGTACATTTACACATGTATGCATTTGGTACGTAAGTCTTTTTAAAATACTGGTTATGTGCTTTTAAAAGCTTTAGTACACAAAAATTCTTTTAAAAAGATTTATATCTAACTGAGGGTACTTGAATGCATGCATACAAACAGATAAAAATGGAAAAAAATTCAGCAAGCTAAAAAAGGTGCTTGTTATGTTCTGCAGACAAACTAATGGAAAAATTGAACTAAATTCAAAAGTACACAAACAAACAGTGATTACAATAAATTATTTCTATCTCTATAACATCTGTTGTTATTTCACCACACATTTTGTGGATTTATTTAATTTTTATTATATATTTTATTTTCTAGTTGGCAAAAAATCATGCAAAAGTTCTGTTAAAGAACTGGATTTATATATATTTTAATCTTTTAAATTTATTAGAATGTTTTTTAATTGTTTGAGTAATTTTTGGAAAAATAAAATCTACTACAACAATAGTTATGGTAAATTTAGTGTTGTGGTATATATATATATATGTCCTTTATTTATCCAAATATAAATAGAATTACATTTCTGAACACCATAAATACTTAGATAAAGTTCAGTGTGAACATAGGGCGTCAAAACTAAACTACTACGATTACAGAAACGTCAGTGTTGTGGTAAGAAAAAAAAAAATTTTAATTAAGTCTATTTTTACTACCTAACTGACTTGCTTATAATTTCTAAAATCAACTACAAGGCCAACATAATAGTCACAAGGTGAAGAGTTTTTAATCGTATGATACTGCCTACTTTTGTCTATCTTACTTACTAGGATTTTGTATGTAGTCCTTTAAGCCGGTGGATAAATAATAAAGAAATGTGCGATCCTAAGGCATTTGTTGTTAATTATTAAACTGTAATTAATAAATTTTACTTATTCAGTAATAAATCTTTGAGAGTAATTCAATTCTTTATAGATTTTCGCTAAATCTTAAATAATCTTTATAAATTTATGGACAGAATTTTAGTACAAGAGTAAAATATTTATCAGGCAGAGAAAACATTACAAACTACTACTAAATTATTAAATATGAAAACCAACAAAGCATTGTTTAAGTCAAATATAACAGAATTGTAGAATAAGCTTAACATAATAGATTTATAAAAATACTTATTATAAGCTTGTTTTAAAATTTTTTAAACAACTAAAAAACATCACATAATACTTCCAGATTATTATTTCATTAGCAAAATATAACAAAAAAAAAATTAAGTTTATCATAATAGATTTATAAGCGAACTTATTAAATACATTGAGCGCTAAAATTTCTTTAAAAACTGTTTAAGCCAGTAATATACAGTAAAAAAAACACGATATTTACTAAATTTTAGTAAAAATATTTCCTTTAAATTTAATTAATAATATGAAAAAGTTTGCAACTACTCCCAACTCATGGGTGATACCGCTTATATTTCTGATCATAACGTTGTATAGCCATCCAAAAAAAAAAAAAAAAAAAAAAAAAAAACAAAAGATGTTGGTTATATAAAACTGATTGAGATTCTGATTCTGAATATGGGCATGTCACTGCCGACTTTTCTAACCGGAAAATATTGTATTGCCACAATAATCAAAAGTATGAGCGAAGTTTCATAGGACAGAGCCAGATAGAAATTGTTAAATAGCAATATTTACTTTGAATAGGCGTAGCACTGCGTAGTTTTTTTTTCTGTCATAATATTGTATTACGACGGGCATTTAATTTGTGCAAAATGTCACAAGAACTGGTCAAATTGGATTAATTAAAAAATAAAAGTTGCAATGTTTGGGCATGGCACTGCCCACTTTGCTAAGACCAATTTTGTATTGTCGAAGGAGCTAAATATAAGCGTGAAGTTTTATAGAAAAGAGTGAACCGCAAGTAGTTAAATAGAAATTTTAACATTGCTTGAGCGTGGCACATATATGATATTAAGCATTTATATTGTGTGGCAGTAATGCTGATCATCCTTTCTAATAAATAGACGAAATACCTAAGTGGGGTTTAGGCAGAGTTTTAAGAAAAAACAAATAAAATACAAGAATTATTTATAACATATTTTAAATTTGATTAGAAAGCAAAAGTCCTTTAAATTAGCAACAGAGTCATGAAATTGTTTCAAATATACTTTTCCTACAATAACATCAATTTACATCATTTTTTTTATTCATTTTACAAATTGATAGTCGATAAGACCGCGCTCTTGTTTTGTATATCTTCTTTATATATGTATGTATATAATTCTACTGTACGTGCGTTGTAACTGAACTGCTCCTAAACGGCTGGACCGATTTCCATAAATTTTTTTGTGTGCGTTTGGGTGGCGCCCCGGGTGGCTTAGATTTACAATTCGGTCCAATTGGACAAAGGGGCGTGGTAACTCCCATACAAATCACATATTAAAAATCTATTATTTCTGCTCCTGATAACGGTGATTGAACAAAATTTGGTACGTCGGTTTGGTGTGCATTTTTAAGTGCTGCTGCAAATATGGGCGGGAGTGGACAAAGGGGCGTGGTACCTCTCATACAAACCACAAATTAAAAATCTATTATTTCTGCTCCTGATAACGGTATTTGAACAAAATTTGGTATGTCGGTTTGGTGTGCATTTCTTAAGTGCTGCTGCAAATATGGGCGGGATTGGACAAAGGGGCGTGGTACCTCTCATACAAACCACAAATTAAAAATATATTATTTCTGATCCTGATAACGGTATTTGAACAAAATTTGGTATGTCGGTTTGGTGTGCATTTCTTAAGTGCTGCTGCAAATATGGGCGGGATTGTACAAAGAGGCGTGGCACCGCCCATATAACCCAAAAATTTAAATAGCCATATTTTGGGCATTTTTTTTTACCTACGTCGATGATATTTGGTACATATGGTATTGGCATAATTTGGAATACGTACCAGGAGAAAAGTGGGTGGGACCACGCCCCTTTTTAGGAAAATTAAAAATCGTAATATAGTCTTAACTACTGGACCGATCGTCATTAAATTTTCACAATAGAATATATAAATACTTTTAATTTTATTTTATAACGCGGGGGGGGTAGCGAAGCAGACCGGGATAAGCTAGTTTTTTTATAAAATTTTCCTGAAGATGCTAACAAATTGTTAGCGAAATATCGAAAATAAATATAAATATAAACAACAATTGGGGTATTCACACTGTAGTCATAAGTCATATGTCATAAAATAATTGCACACCAAAATATGACAAGTGTGAACGCCCCGTCATATATATGTACGTAAGTGTGCTAATAACTCATAATTGTGCCAGCTGATAAAAGTTTAACAACACTCCATTTCTAGTCGGATTATTGCGCATACATTTGCTTTTTGGCTTAAATGTTAATGTTTTTAATTGTTAATACAGAAAACTATAAGTTTCCTGTAAATTTTCTAAAATGTCCATTATCAATTAAAATTTTAAAATTTTTTTATCTATACGAACTTGCTGAAATAAATATATAATCAAAAGCAGATGTTGCCGGTAACATGAGATGAACTATTTTTTGGACGGCGGCAAGTGGAAAAATGTTCACAAGCTGCCAGGCAGATCACTTACACAACCACATCTTTTCATTCAAGGCGAATTAATTATAAGGTGGATGTAGTGGAGAATTCATGCGAATTTATACATTACCTACACTGTCAAATTTGGTACATATTTTTCGGCGCCATTTTAATGTAATTTTCGTGCAAAAGGCAAATTCATTACGGCTATAATAATTCAACAACAAAGCAAACAATAGGCATTTTGTTTGTGTAAACGGCGAACTCATTACCTACGCTGCAAAATTACATTAAAATGGCAACGGAAAATATGTAAAAAATTTGACGGTGTAAGTAATGTATAAATTCGCGTGAATTCGCCACTGCATGCACCTTATAATTAATGCGCCTTGGTCGTGCATATACCTGGTAATGAATTTGCCTTGTTTTCATTCTTGTGTTATTTAAAAGTAGCGGCGGCTTGTAAATATTATCGCCGGCTCGAATATGGAGTTGCAGCTGCTCGACTAAGATTTCTACTGTTATTTTATGACAAACCATAATAATACCTCTTATTATTATATGACTTTTTTGCTTGAAGCACAACAACAATTTTTTTAAACTATTGTAAAATAATAAGACAATATGACAATATGACTGATATGACAACAGTGTGAACACCCCAAATATATATATATATTATATCAAAAGACCTATTGCTTAAATAAACATTCTAATAAATATATTTTTTTAATTATAGCTTCTTTAGATCCAGTACTCATTCTCATGATGGTGTTATAGAAGGCCTACCTACTCCCTTCTAAAAATGTGGTTTTTATTGTGTGTATGCATACATAAATAAATGAGTAAATAGTTAACAACATGTCATAAAATGTTAAGAAAACCTTGAAATTGGATATAATACAATAATCAGTATTTTTGTAGAGTTGATATTTCGGCACTTCCATGGGTTTTTACGAAGTTTTTGCATTTCTAAAGGTAATTTAATAATAAATTTTGTGACAGGTCTTATGAAAAAGACCTTCAGTCAGGCCTCTAATAAGGCCTTCTATCAGGCCTGTGGCAGAAGAGAACTTGGAAGGCCTTGGCTGGCTGGGACATCGTGTGTATAGAATGTATGAGTATGGAATGGTGCAAGAAGGCTATGTGTCTGCCTTGCAGAAGGCCTGCTTAGAGCTTCTTTCCGCCGCTGGTTAAGTATATTTAAAATGGGGGATTAAATGAGAGAAGATGGTAGTTTTGATACTCTTTTCTCTTCAGAAATTCTTTTCATAGAATTAAATAAAATTTGGTAGGAGGATAATTCTTGAATCAGATTAAATATAGGATACTTTTTAAAAGGGACAAATAAATAGTTGACAATTTTTATTTTGGTAATAATATTTTATAAATTTTAAGCATACTTTCTGCATTTTGAAATGGGAAAACTTGGCAGTTTTGGTACTTTTTTACGTATGGTCCTTTCTTACTTTTTGTACTTTTTTCTCTTCAGAAATTCTTTTAATATATATAAAATACAATTGGTAGGTTGATAGTACTTGACCCACATTAAAATAGGGTATTATTTTATAGGCTAGAAACCAAAGAAATTGGATCTTTAAGTATTTTTTTCTCATGGTGCTTATTTACGTTTTGTTTCTTTTTTAATTTTTGCAAGTTTTCGCTTGAGAAATTCTCTTAACAGATTGAATAGAACGAAATTTGGTAGACTGGTAACCCAGATTAAATATATGGTACTATTTTAGGGGACAAAAAGCCACAAATAGATAGCTTTGACGCTTTTTATATTGGTACTAATATTATATATTTTTTTTTATAAATTAACTTACTTTCTGCAGGTTGAAATGAGAAAAGTTCGTATTTTATGTACTGTTTTACTTACGTTCCTTTCCAACTATTGGTACTTCTTCTCTTTAAAAATTCTTTTAATAGATTTGATTGAAATTAGGCAGAATTTAAATATAGGGTACTTTTTTAGTGGTAAAAACGGATGTATATATATATTGTTTTGTTGCTTTATATTTTGTTACTAATATCTAATAAATTTTTTATAAATTGACATACTTTCTTTTCTGCAGGTTGAAATGAGTAAACTTGGCCGTTTTGGTTATAAGTTACTTTTGGTACTTTTCATCTTCAGAAATTTTTTTAATGGACCTGAATGAAATTGGTAATATGACCCAGATTAAAATATAGGATACTTTTTAAGGGCTAAAAACGGGAAAGAAACTTGATAATTTGGCCTAAGTATTCATAAAGTAAATCTATACATACATACTTGTTTTTGCTATTAGTTGCACCAATACTTTAAAATTGTACAATGAGTTTCTTTGGATAATAAACATTTTTCCGCTAACAGCTGTTCACTTTGATGGCAAATCTCTTCCAACATTTGTTACTATCTAATATTAATATATAACGAATATTTTTATTATTATCATTATTTTTCCCCTGCACATTGGGCTGTGATTAAATGTGTTCACTATATTCTTTTATTTATTTTTCCAATATTATCTTTTTATGTCTTTCACTTACCTACGTGCTGTGTTGGATATAAAGTTAATTTATTTTGTAAAATTTTCGAGTTGATTCTTACATTGACTTCCGTTTGTCAACAAAATCAAACAAATACATGGATACACACGAACATGGATAACATAAATAAAATTTAACAAATAACAACATTGTTGACAGACAGTCGGAGTATTAATTTTGTCTATTTATATAGAAAATGATAGAGTAAATATTTTTTTGTTGACAAATCAACAAAAATTTAGAAGCTTTTTTTTTGGGTTGACTTATCTTTTGCGGTAGAAATGATAAATACAAGGAGGAAACTGAACACATTCTAAATTCCAATACCATGAGTCTGATTGAATTTATTTATTTTTACACAAGAGATTGTTCAGTCAATGTTAATACAGACTTACATACACACAAACGTAATTATGTACGTTGCCTATAATACATAAATATTATTTTTTAGTCCGGAATGCCAAAGTTTTTATGCGTAATGCAAAATTAAATGCGAAAGAGTTACTTTTATTGCTAGAGTGCTTATTTATTATCTATGTTTATTGTTATAAAATCCATAAATTTCCCTGACTGTTCTGGAGGCAGGTTAAAGAGAGGTTTTTATATTCAAACGAATTGACTCTATTTTGAAAGATGAATTTTCTTTTGTAAGCAGATGTAAAGTTTCCATTCTCCTCTTAAATATGGCAGAAAATATATTAAATCACTGCCCCTTACCAACAAAAAGGACAAATATACGCTGTGGCTACTCATTAAATAAATACTCGTAGAAAGTACAACAGCGAAAGGGATATTGTATTGTGTGTATTTATTAAACTGTTTTCTAATTTCCAGCTAATTCTAGTAATTAATTTAATACAAGAATATATTATTGTTTTAGCACATATACATACACACATTCATATTTTTGATTCTAATGTCATTAATGAGAATGATAATTAAATTAATGACTACACAACGGCAATATTACAAATTAAATTCATACTATGCCACCACCTCCTGCAACTACATATGTATTTGTTATGTATTTATGTCGTTAGTAACTGAAATTATATCCTTAACGCTTAATATAGAAAGGCCCTAACGTATTTATTTTCCAAATAGGGGGTTTATACACATATCAATAATTACGAAAAAAGATAAATACGCAACCTTTAAAAAATAATGAGTTAAGACCTTTAACGATATGTAGCAAGGTTGGCAAAACTATAATTTCATTTGAATTTTATGACTGATAAATGAATATTGTCTGGGACGATAAGCATTATTTAATATTCACAAATGTCATGGTCAATAAGGACATGGTTTATTTAAGCTTTTTATTGTAAGTTTTTTTATTGGAATCTATATAAAGGCTCCGCCATTTAACGTTTTTTTTTTTTTTTTATTTGAAACTACAATCCTTCCGGTTAATAATGAAAAATAATTTCATTCAAATGGCTGCCTCGGCTGGCCATGCAGTAGCCTACACGATCGGTCCAATTTTTAAGCACATTATCGATTGTGTGCAGCTGTATTTCACCAATGGCTTCACGAATATTGTCCTTTAAAGCGTCAATTGTCTCTGGCTTGTCAGCGTACCACTTATCTTTGACGGCACCCCACAAATAATACTCCAACGGTGTCAAATCGCAGCTCCGAGGTGGCCAAACGACATCAGCTCTGCGGCTGATAATGCGATTTTCAAAAACAGGGCGCAAAACTTCGAGTGTAGCTTCGGCTGTGTGGCACATAGCGCCGTCCTGTTGAAACCAAATGTTGCCAATATCCTCCTCTTGAATTTTTGTGAACAAAAATTCGTTCAACATGGCCCGATAACGATCGCCATTGACTGTAACGGCCACTCCCTGATCATTTTCGAAGAAAAATGGCCCAATTATGCCTCTGGACAAAAATCCGCACCAAACAGTGACTCGTTTTGGGTGTGTCGGCTTTTTACTGTATGCGTGCGGGTTTTCTGTGCCCCAAATGCGACAATTGTGCTTGTTTACATACCCGGCCCACTTAGCGAAGCGAAAACGCATTGGATGGTTACATTACACAACCATATTCGTTCAGCGGAAGGATAAAACTAATTATCTGTCAAATCAGACATGAGCTAAGTGTTACCATTCACGAAATAAGCACTAGTTGAAAAAAAAAAACGTTAAATGGCGGACCCTTTATATAAAACCGAATGTGTGTTTGTTTATTTGTTTGTTTGTGTGTTTGTTTGTTTGTTTGTTTGTTTGTTTGTTCCTTATAGCAGGCCAAACCCTTGGACCGATCTTCCTGAAATTTTCACAGTATTTAACTGGAACTCTCGGATGAATTATAGGCTACTTTTTTTCTTCCACACCTACTTTTACGCCCACTTTTTTATATTATGTTACTCCTACCACGTAGTTTTTAACAGATTTTATAATGTAAAGTGAGTATAACTTCGCCATTTGTGGATCAATTTTCATTGTTTCAGCATATGGAAAAGGTGCATTAAAGTTTTTTGTTTTTGAAAATTTTGCGTAGGGGTAGGGTGTCGCAAATGGCCCGCCACAATAATTGTTTATCAAATAACTTCGCTATTTTTGAGCCAATTTTCAAAATTCTTTTTGCATATGGAAAAGGTCCAGAATATTTTTTTGGTTTTTAGAAATTGTTTGTTGGATCGAACGGGGGGCGGTAGGGCGTTGCAAACAGCCCGCCACAATAATTGATTATCAAATAACTTCGCCATATTTTGGGCATTTTTTGACCTACGTCGATGATATTTGGTACATATGGTATTGCGATAATTTGGAATACGTACCAGGAGAAAAATGGGTGGGACCACGCCCCTTTTTGGGAAAATTATAAATCGTAATATAGTCTTAACTGCTTAAATTTTTACAATAGGATATATAAATACTTTTAATTTTATTTTATAACGAGGGGGGTAGCGAAGCACACCGGTATAAGCTAGTAATTTATAAATAATAAGAACAATACTTTAAGAGTGTTTAGGGTAATAAGTTACAAAAATAAATATACATATATGTACATACATATGTATGTACATATGTATATGCAAAAGTCTTTAAATTGCTGTTGATAACAAGGAAAGAGTATGCGTGATATTTGATAAGTTATTTAATATTACGTATACGCTTAGTTAAGCAGTATAAGTCTGGAACACAAGTATGTACATATGTATTTCGATAGGTAAACACCAGGGTATATCGATGCAAAATGAAAGATATACAAAATCAGAGTGGATGGGAAGATTGATGATTCAGTTCCGATTATTTACACTAAGAAATTTAACTAAAATATTGGAAATTTTACTTAATTTGAGTTCAAATTGGTTGTCGTATGGCGCCAATGCCCTTTTTTATAGAAACTCAGTAAACATTAGCGAAAACCACACTTGGTTGAAAACTGCTCTTGCATCCGTAGCTGATCTTGCAGGTCTAGCTTATTTACAGATTTTGTTATTAGGGGAAATCACTCTTAGTAGTGTAATCATTGCAGATCTTGCAAGTATTGCTTATTTTCATCAGTTTGCATCAATGCAATAAAAAATATGTAAATAAGCTGTACCTGCAAGATCTGCAACGTATGCAAGAGCAGTTGTCAACCAAGAGTGATTACCCTCATTGTATTGCTGCAAACAGATAAAAATAAGCAATCCTTGCAAAATCTGCAATGATTGCATTACTAAGAGTGATTTCCCCTATTTTCTTGATGTTTGGAAGGACATATTTCGTTTTCAAAAGTAAATTTTTAATAAAAACTAGAAAAATATTTAATAAAAACCAGTTCAGTTTTTATCCCAAAATTAGTAAAAATTTCATCTTGTGCGCCATCATCTGCCATCTTCCGCGCATATTTTATTTCCCTTTTTTACCTTCTTCTAAGCCGGCCATTTGCTAAAACGAAGCTTTTGATATCATCAGACAGCGCATTATCGGGAATGAGGGGCGATGAAAAATTTTTTATAAAACTTAGGTCTCTTGGGACTCGAACCAAGGAACTTCAGAGTAGTAGATGGGCACTCTAACCACCTCACTACTGCGCCTTGCTACCACTCAATATTAACAAAAATAATATTTTCAAATTAAATAACTAAAAATACTTAAAAAAAAATATTTCCTTTAAATTTTGAAAAAAAAAATCAATGTGAGAAAAAATATGAATTTTAATTGGGAAAAACGTTTTCCATTTTTAACTTTTCAAATTTTTATGAACTATTCAGGAGTTAGTCATTTCCTAAATAATTTTTTTGCAAATAATTTCATTTGTGTGATTACTTGTACTTAAATTAAGTAAAAGACATTCTTACTTTTACAAAATGCGAACTCAAATCAAATAAAAATTTCCTTAAAGTAGGATTTTTTTAAGTGAAATTATAAATATATGATTTTTTTTTTATATTATAGGAAAATTTTATATGATTTAAAAAAAATCTACATATTAATCAAATCATACTTAAATATTAAGGAATTGTTTTTCTAAAATTTAGTACATATCTCTTTTGGAGTGTAATCCTAAAAAACGGATTAGTTGAAAAAAGTATGTGACTTGATTTGAGGCTAAAATTAACGCCTTTAGATATGGTATAGAATGTATACCATTTCAAAACGCCTCCGCAAAGTATTTTTAACGCAGTAAGAGAGCAAACAAGGCATCGGTTTTATAGTTATTGCATTGTTTCCGAACTTTGCATATGTATGTGATTTAAATACAGTAGCAATACTGTATACAAACATTGTATACGAACGTTTCGGAAGTCAGCCTGCATGAATCCATGCCAAACATCATCATAAATCGAATTGAAAGAGATTCACATTTCTTTCACCTAAAATCAATCCTCTCCTATACTTGCAATAATCCTAATCGGGAGTACTGGAATATAATTGAATTAATATTTGGCGTCATTTGCAAGAACCGAACTTTACCAGAAAGTAAAAAAACAGAGCTAATATATAAGAAAAGCACAAAGAGAAATAAAGAAAAAACAAATAAATAAATTTATTTATTGAAATTTTTCCTAAAAATTTTTTAGAATATAAAAAAGTGAATGGTAATTTTTTTTTTATATTAAGTTAAATGAATGTTAAATTGCATGTTTAAAAAATAGTAATATTAATATTTATGCATAAAAGTTTCTGTGTATATTGTTTCTTTTTGTATATTGTTTTAAAAGATTAATTTTGTTCTTGACATAATGAACGAGCTGCGATTGAACTGCTGACTTTTATTTATTTCATAACAACCGAAAAATAATTGTCGTTAACATACCGATGGCGAATATCGGTAAAATTCTTACTGAATACCAAATTCGATACATTTTCGTTATATAAATTTTAATAATACGATTATCGTAATAAAAGTTGGTGAATCCCACCACAGGACACGAATCGATCGGTTTACTTATTTCGACCCACAGGAAATATTTTACACTACACATGCTTAAAATATTTGTATATTTAATGATAATTTTAATGGGAGTGCCACAAAATCCCCAAACACTAAATATCCAACCTAAAAAAAATCCCCAAATTCAAAATCAACAAAATCCAACTTTAGCGAAAGCGCCAAAAAATCCCCAAACTGAAATTAAAACTCAAAAAAATTTTATGATAAATTAACAAATATTTATTAGGTACGAGTATATGGAACAAAAAGTTAATTCATGAAAATATTATTGAAAACTAAAAATATTATTATATATAAAGTTCATTTTTGGTATTTAGCCATTAAATAAAAGTTCTAATTCTATTTTGACATTTTGTTAAAATTCTTTTTAAATATATTTTAGATATGTATGTTGAAATTTTGTAAACATTCTAATTGCATAGTGATAAACTATGTGAAATTGATTTTAAATATGTTATTTTTTTTATTTTACCTCGAGCTTTTACAACTTTTTTAATATGTTTACGGCGGTAGATGTTTTTTTTTTTATTTTTTAGCATGGATATGCCTGAATGTATCTATTATGTGGCACACCCAATTTTAATAATATGTGGAATTTTTTTAATTAAATTAATAAAAGTTTCTTATGATGAATAAAAAAATCATCTGCTCATAATGTCACTTCAAAACAAAAATATACTTTGAGGAAAGTTTTTATTTAACTTTAGTGCTTATTTTCGAAAAGTAAGAATATTTTTTACAAAATTTACAAATATTTGAAATTATTGAACGATTGAAATTATTTTGTTTTAAGCTATAAACACATAGACCACAGCAGGCTTCACAACAGCGGACTTCAAATGCAGTTGGCTTCAATTGCTTTCATGTAGTTAGTTACTGAACTACTTTGAGAACGACAGCAACTGACTAATGAGTTTGAACTTTCGATATTATTTTTCAATAATACATATTTCAGAGCTGCCACATAAAAGTTTCACAAAAATAAAAATGAAATAGTTCATAAAAATTTGAATACTTAAAAACGGAAAAAGGCTATCCTCAATATAAGTTAATATTTTTTTATTCTCATATTGGAATATTTTTTAAAGTTTTAAACAACAACATCTGAACATTCAGAGTTTCGGTAACATAATAGATATGAGAACATAAATAAATTTTAAAAAAATATTACAAAAATAATGATTAATTTCTATGTACTACAATACTTTCATACAATGTATACATACAGAAACACATTAAAATTGATGTTCATAAATCATCCTCAATGCCTAGCGATTGTCTTTGCTGTCATCATGCATTGATTTCATTTATCATTTTTAAAATAAATATTCCAATGAAACAGATTGCAAAAGAAGAGAAAATGGGAAGCAGAGCCCTCAAAAAGCCGTTAAATTGAATTATTTTCAATAATTCATTTGTGATTGTTAAAATGTGAAATCAATTTTAACGCAGACAATTTGTCGAAAAGAACAATTGCACAGAAAGCAGAAAAGCTTCCTTAAGACTGACATTAAGCGCCCACTGAACTTAAATGATGATGAGGATGTTGATAATGGTGATGATAGTCACTGAATGTAACAAAATATTTATATTTTCGCTTGCCGCAGTACGAGGATCTGAAAGAATTTCCAATATTATCTTAGGATGGATGTTAAGGAAAGATTGCGTAAAAAACAAGATTTCGATTTAAATGAAAATTCGAAATAAAAAAGTAAAAAAAAAAAAAATACATATATTAGAAGGAGAATGCAGAACCTTGTGAATTCAAGGATATGACACAAATATTTTGGTAAAATACATTTTATTGCCTCTAGAAAATAAAGAAAAATAGAGTAAAATGACAGTTGAAATAGAAATTTACCACAGCTGATTATTTTTGTTGTAGTTGAGTGTATGTAATTAACTTCCACTTAAGGCGTAATTATTTTTTAATTTAAAAATATAAAGCAGTTCGCACAGAAAAACCAATTAATGAATAATTATTTATGCTTGGAATACAATTGCGATTCAGTAACTTTTAACACCTTGGGGTTCGCACTAACAACTTTGTTATTGACTAACTTATTTTTAACCCCGCTAAAGAGTGTTGTGTTTCAATTGATATTAAATGGCAACTCTGCAAAATGAAATGTCGCCGATTTCGAGGGTTTAAATTCGTTGCCTAAATTTTTCGTTTTGAACACAAATAAATTTTGTCTAACTACGCGTTCTATATTTCATTATCGTGTGGTTTTTGTCTTTTTTTAATTCTTGACATTAATTCGTTGCAGGATTAACGATTTCTTTATTACATTCAACAACTTTTCGCGGTAAGCGATTTTATCGCGTTCTTTCCATTTCGGTTTTTTCTTAAATACTTTTTGCATGATCTAATAAATTTCACTGCAACTTTCAACTGCAAAATAAGCATGATTTGCAGACGAACATTATAATACTCGTTATGTGGTAGTTTGTTTGCTATCTGGATTAATACGAAACATCGCAATTTTACTACGTTCCTTTTTTTTTTTTTTGTAAAAGTTAAGCTACCCATCAAAAAACGAAACCAATACTTTTTAATTGCTTTAATTTTATTTTTTTTTTTACTAAAAATAACATTTAATTATACAAAGAAAATTTAATTTTATTCATTTACACATGAATACTGATAATGTTTAGTGGCTTCTACCGAAAACAACGTTTGTTGTATTCAGTCGTGTAGTTGAAATCTAAGTGATATTTGGATATTAGATTTTTCTTTGTTGCTTGAAGAATTAACAATGTCTAACTTTTCGCTGATTATTAAATTACGGACTTTAGCCTAGATAAATATCAATAAATATTAATTTTATATAGTTATGAATAAATGCGAGCATATATTTAAAAAATATTTTGGAAAAAATATTAAACGCATGAAAAGTTTAGTTTATATGTTGGGGCTACGTTTTGTTTCCGACAAACATTTTATAGCAGTGAATGTAGTTTTAGACAAAAAAAAAAAGAATTAAATAAAACTGAATTAATCACAAGTTACAAAAGCATTTTCGTAAAATTATAAATCAAATTGCGTTAATTAAGGCATCGAACAGTTAAGGGATGGTTGGTATGAGTATGACGTCAATGTTGGTTTCATACTAACTCCCTGGCCCACGATGTCGAACGAATTTTTCTTTCGTACAAATTACATATAAAAAAACAAAATTTTTAAAATTGTTTTTGATGTAATTTGTACGAAAGAAAATTTCGTTCAAAATCTTGGGCCAGGCAGTTAATGTTTACCAGGAATGGTTCATTTCCAAAAACGTTTATATTAAATATTTTATAAATCAATACAAGTAGAGTAGATAAAAAATACCTTTACCTCTTTTTTGGAATAAATGCCACTCCCTAGCTTTATTTATTTGTTTTTGTACCTGTATTATATATTTTCTTGTTCAGTAATAACAATACATACATACATATGTATATAGTTTTTGCTACAAACTTTTTACATAACAAATAGTTTTCTTCATACTCTTAATATTTATATCCATACGTTTCTTCAATTCCATCACCTGGACATGGAGCATGGAAACATAAAACATGTCCAGTGCGCACTCGGGACTCCACAATGCCAGCAGCAATTAAAAGGCTTAAGGCGAAAACTCCAATACATTTCAAGTTAAATAAAAACATTTCCGCAAATAAATATATTAAAAAAATAGCAGTGAAATGAAATTAATGCTTGCAAGTAAGAAACTCAAGATACAACTGACATTTTATTAAAAAAAAATATGTAATTACACAGCAAGAATAAAGTTATAAATACAATATTTGCAGTTAATGTGTATTTATAAATTCTGCAACCACAGCTACTTTTAAATGTAAGCAAAATGTATATGGGCATTTCCACAGAAATGTCTACTTTTTGTCACGTAACGTCACCAATCAATTAAGCTTATTTCTCGAAGAAAATATTGTATATTATCTTCTTTTTTTTCTATTTTAGCATACACTAGTAAGTACGTCAACATTTAGTAAGAATAGGGAAAATTCGAGCAACATGGCTCTAAAATACAAGTTTAGTTGCATGTTGAGGTTACGTGACAAAAAGTAGACATTTCTGTGGAAACGCCCATATTTGCAAAATATGCATGCGTATGTGCATTTCCCAGCATAGAATTCAGAATCGTGTACAGTTTTACCAAAATTTACATTCACATTAGAAACATTTCTTATTATATTTTTCATTAAAAAACTAATATTGAAAAGATTTCTGTTATATTTTCCGTAATAAAAAATTTTTCCCTTCTTAGTTTCAGTTACGCTATTTGCTTGCAATTGAAAAATATTTCAACATAGAAATTAAAATATACAAACTTGCTTCAAATAAGCTTAAAATTATGGTGAACTAAATATATTTTTAAAAATTTAAATAAAAATATATTCATAAATGCATACATTCATACATTCATAATATATGTATAAACACATATATACAAGAAATATGAAATATTTTTAAAAATATTTATTGAAAATATTTCTGAAAAATATTTATTGGAAATATTAATGAGGTAAATTTATGAGAAATATTCATACAAAATATTTAGAAGAAATATGTATAAAAATTTTTCTGTTCTTTTGATGTGCAAAAAGAAAATAAGCTTAAAAATATGGCGAACTAAATATATCTTTAAAAATACAAATATATTCATACATGCATACATTCGTAAAATATGTATAAATATACATATAAAAGATATATGAAATATTTTTAAAAATATTTATGGAAAATATTTATGAAAAATATTTATTGGAAACATTTTTGAGGACAATTAATGAGGAAAATTTATGAGAAATATTTAGAAGAAATATTTATGAAATATTTAGATGAAATTAGCCTTTTATTTTGAAAGTGGCATAAGTCACTTTGTTATTAACTCGAGATATTTAAGGGTTTGCATTTAAAAACGTTTAAAAACATGGAGAAATAATGAGAAAAATATCAGTATCATGAGATAACAAATACAAGAATATCTTCTCGAAAATAATCATCCATATATTTAAACTTGTTAAAACGCAAACCCTTAAATATCTCGACTTAAAAACAAAGTGACTTATGTCACTTTCAAATTAAACGGCTCAAATATGTAAACAAATTTTTGTGTTCTTTTGATGTGAAAACAGAAATAAACATGAATTTTCTTATCTGTGTATGCATGTGTCATAATATCGACCCTTGTGCGCGAAATTATCGTACGTTAGGTATGTTAAAGCGTAGCGCACGATAATTTCGTGCACAGCGGTCGATATGATTAAAATTAAGCACTCTCAAAAAAAAATTAACTAAAATTTGGAAAATTTTACTTATTTGAGTTCAAAATGGTTTTCGTATGACGCCAATGCCGTTTTTTCACAGAAATTCCTTACATTTTTCCTTCATGTTCTGTAATACAAATTTTGTCTTTCAAAGGAATTTTTTAAGAAAATATTTACTAACAGCTAGTTCGGTGCTTATATAAAAATTAGTAATAATTTCGTCATGGGCGTTGTCTGCTGTGACTAGAAACAATGTGGTTTATTTCCTTGCTATGTGATTGTTAATCTTGCTAAGTGCTTCTGATTTCTGGGTTTCTTTCCCTCTTCTGCTGTCTAATTTTTTATACATTAACATACACACTGTATGATTCTGGATAGGGAAATTGACAAATGTAAATGGTACCTATTTACTTTTGGTACTTTTTCTCTTTTCGATAAATTTGGTATATTGATAGCTTATTACATACATTAACGGATAGTGTAACGAAATATTATATATAATTAAAATTTGTATGAAAATATTTTGCGTCCCGTCTTTTTCGGTATTTTATCACTGTTTGGTTCCGCACAAAATTTTTTGGGAATTTCTTTGTTATGTCTCAAAGATTATACACAATAAAAACAGTGAATTTTTTTAATCTATTATTTAAACTGTGAGCCCTTCGTATACTAATGTGGTTTGCTGTTAGAAATATATTGAAAGAAGTTTGTATGTATATATATTTTTTTATAAATCTATTTACTTTGCAGTCGTCTAATGTGTAATATTTCTATTTTAAATCTTAATATAAATAAAACATTTATTGCAGCCAATAATTTTAGTTTTTAAAAGCGTTTTAAACTGCTGTGTTGAACAAAATATTTTTAGCACTAAAATTTAATATAAAAATGATATATAAATTTTTTTATATTATTCGTGTGCATCTGGTGTGGTGTGATCATGGCCAACTATATACCCAGACATACATATAATTGAACCAATAGAACCTTGCCATACGTTTCAATTGAGGCATAAGTGAATATATTTGTTTTTATTTTATTGTAATATTTTAGCACACTTGTTTTTAGTACATTTTCAGCATCGTTATCTGGCTTATATTTTTGGCACATTGTTTTTTTTAGCAAGTTTTAGCATTTTTTTCTTCCATTACATGTTTCGGTAGGTGTTTCTATTGTTTCAAGCCAAAATAATTGACATCATTTTTATAAAAAAATACAGCTTATTATAGTTCGTGTAAATATTTGTTGCCCATGATTTAAGATTAACGCAATTAAATGATTAATTATTATAATTTTAACAAATGCTTTGCATTTTTTTCATTAGTTGGAATTGTTTTGACAACAACAGCAACAACAAAAACAACAGTAATAACATCATCACACAATGTCGAATGTATATAAAAACATCTGTGGTATAAAATAAAATTAAGGCCAACTTTTAAATTAAAAATAAATTTTTGGGTGACACAAATCGAAATTATTTATCAATAGAAATAGATTCATAGAGTGACTTTGAAAGCTTAAATCAAATGTATCAATATCGGCCATAATTTCGAAATAAAAAATACATGCTCATGCATGCGTTAACGATTATGAGCATTAATGTAACGCGATCTCCAGCTTTATTGTTAAAGGGCAAATTTTGCTGAATCTGTATGTTGCTGATTGTTTTTCACTCCATATGCTGCAATATTGTTTATCACCCAAACCATTAAGGTAAAATTTGTCTCATCCCTATAAACAAGGAGTTTATAACTGGTTTTCAAAGACAATCTAGATTATTTGGTAGCTTAGTTGATGCGTCACTCTATTTTGATCATTTGGCAGATTAAATAAGTGACTTTATTATTACAGTTTGTTTAACAATTACACCCTTTTCGTAAGCTTTGGCGGGCTTAAAAAGTTTTCTTTTTTTTTTAGAATTTTATGTTCCTGAAGAATTTTTGTTTAAGAGAATTAATTATAATGATTTTTTAGGGGAAAAAAAATGCAGAAAACTAAATTTAATTTTTTTAAATTCCAAACTAGAAACAGTATGTTTTCATAGACCGCGCTGAAATCTTCCCTGACGGTTTCTCTTAACTAAAATGTAAAAATGAAAAGATTTACTAGATCGCGTAGCTTTGATTAAGTGCAAAAAGTAACTTTCATTTGATATAAAGGACCTCCGAAAAATTTTAAGAAATGACATTCAATAAAAATTTCCAAAAAATTTTCAAAGGACTATTAAGAATAAGTAGAGCTGTGTTGGCATAAATTTTGTCTAGTCTTGTTGCAAGAGGACCATAATAAACTTTAAAACAATTTCTATGGTGCCTTAAAATGAAGTCATTTTGTTTCCCCGGTCGTCTTATAAATACATAAATTTAAGTACTGATTTAAAAATACATTTCAGCATCTTGCAAAAGCTTCATTAGATTCGTTGCAAATAAATACAGCATTTTATTTCCATGTTAATATTATCTTAAAGTACATTTAAATTAAATTCAGTAAAGTTTTATTAAATTTTAAATTTTTATTTACAGATTTAATCCACGAGATTTGTGACAATTCTGGCTAAAAAAGGAAAACTTAATTAAAATGTTACATTTGCTGACTACAAAACGAATAAAAACGTTCACGCTGTGATGATAAACAACAACGAATATACTGCAAAACAAAAGGAAACTCTAATGCAGAATCTATTAGTGAATTAAATAAAGAAAATACTTGTAAAAATAATAAAAAATATATTAAAAGAGCAACAGATAAAGGGAAAGTGCTGCAAAACATTAAAACCGTTTTTACAAAACATCAACAACATTTTAATGTAACAAATAAACAAATAAAAACAGTAGACGTTTTAAACGATGGCCAAGCTAAAGCACGGCTACGATAAATCTCCGGGACAGACACAAAAAGAAGAAAATTTTACAAATATTTATACAGACGATATTTGTGAATGTCTAAAAACTAGATATTTGTGTAAAGCTCAAATTGGGCATGTGAATGAAGTGAGTTGCAGGTTGAAAAGAACAATTTACAAACAGAAACCATTGTTTAAGCAAAATAAAACTTGCAACTCAATTTATACGAAGGGCCCTCCAGCAACGACCACTTGTTCTCATCCTTCATTTTATTCGTATTTTGCACAAAAACTATCTATCCAATTGTATAGCAATTTATTAAAGCATCTAGTTGGCTCCCTAGTGTGGCATGTTACAGCCTCAACAGCAATTTCTATTTTTGCAACTCTGTACTATTTCATGGCCCAAACACAAGGTGCATCAGCAGTATTAAATTTAACAACGGCCACATCACCGTTGCAAACATCAACATCAGCAACAACTACATCATCATCATCATTATCAGTTTTACAGACATCTTTAGCAACGAATTTTCTACTTTTTCAAGCCCCTCTTGTTTACAATAACAACAGTAGTAACCACACCATCTATAATCACAACAGCAGCATTAACAATATAAATTTTGATCTTTTTTTGGATTTAAATTACAACCGCAATTCAACGGAAATTATAATTACGAGTGCTGTTTCCGCCTCGCCTATCCATAAAGTTTCCGGTTATAGCTACGACAATGACAACAATAACAACAACAGCAACAACATCGATACTAACTCTAGTGCCGTTATGAAAGTCTCTTACAACAACAATGCCGTTATTTTTAATGAAAGTTTATATGAAATATCCGAAGAAGATGCTGCCGAATATATTTTTGACCGTACAGATGTACGAATTATATTTATAACACTTTATACGATGGTTTTTTGCTGTTGCTTTTTTGGTATGTACATATAATAAGTTTTTTTTTAAAGCTTTAATATATCCTTTTAATGGACTTTCAAAAAAAGAAAGCTCATCAAAGATTTATGAAAAGATTTTTAAAATTTTTCTTTTTGAATGAATGGATTTTATTGCATAAAAATTTTTTTTGAAATCAATCGCTGAAACTTATATATTTTTTCATACTGACATTAATTTTCACAATTTAAAGTTGTAATATTTATTATTAGTTCGATTTACATTTGAAGGATCAATAAATAACAAACGTAGGAAAATTTCAGCACACAGCTGATTTTGAAAAAATAAAAATACTTAACACTGAGAGAATAGAAAGGAAGAGATACACGAAGGAAAGCTTATACATACAACAACTAATAAGTAAAACCATGAACTTGAAAGAGGACACAAAAAACATAAACTCAAGCTATAAAGTAGCCATTAATTAATCTGTGATATTAAGCTAGGATGTGTTTTTATTATTATATTCGTGTTTTTTTGTTGCATGTTACATGTTAAATGTAAAATTATTTATAATTTTTTAATGTAATAATATCAAAATTTGTAAGTTTTAATGTAATTTATTAATGATTTTGTAATAATGTGATGTTTTTTTTATTAAATAGACGAATCCCCAGAAGAAGTCGACAAATAATCGACGAGACGTCGGGACAAAACTGTAAACAAAAATTTAGTTTTTATTTACATGGAAATTTTAGGTCTTATTAGCTCAAAAAATTAACAAATGTAGGAAAATATGATCAACAAAAGCTATTTTCTTTGCCAATATTTTTTTAATTATTTAGTTGATTTTTCAAAAACAACAACACTTTTAATCAATTTTATTATATATCACTTTATATTACGAAATAAAAATAAATAAATTTACACAACAATTTGTTTAAAATTTACAAACTCTTTTATGGCTCCGCATTCTATTGCCTATAAAGTTCGAAAAGATGTTTCCACATACCACTTCATGTCGTTCAGGTACAGTAACCTTTACTTGTATTTTGTAATCACCAGCCAAAAATGGATCTGGAAAATTCAAATTCATATCGGTCAGAGTATTATAAGAAAACTTTTGTCCCTTAGCAATTGTACATGTTCTATCCTCTTTGGGAATGTCCTTCAGATAAATATGCCAAAATTTGGTTGGATCAAAAGCACTTTTACAGAAATCGGCACATCTCATATTGTAAATTGTGTCAATCCAATTACCACGACTTTTTTTAAAAATCTCAATCATCACTGGATTATCCTGCTTTCCAACATCAGTTATTGCTTCAACGTATCCATGAACATAAACCGAACCATTCATTAACATTTCAAAGTTTAAGTTAGACATGTCGAAATAGTTTTCGATAAATTTAACATTTTTAAAATCACAAAACTATATTTATAGGCTGCTGCAGTTATAAAAAATATTCCACTTATTACGGCTGCGTTGAAAAACACGTTGAACTTAATTTTAAAATTCACTAATGCAGCCGTTTAGAGTCTTTAGTTTTTATATAAAAATTTTGATATTTTTTCATTCTAATCTTACAACTGCAATCGACATGAAAAGGAGAAACGTGGTATAGTTCGAACATGAATTACTTCAATTGTAATAATACGACTATTGAATAAATAAATAGTTGTTAAAATTATTAACAACTTAAAAATGAAATAATTAAAATAGATAATTAATCGATTATAAAATAAAACATATCGACTTTAATTGCTTATATTAGAGGCGCGTGCAGAGCAAATACAAGAAATGGGAGAGTTATTTTTATTTTTTATTTGCTTTTTATGTGTGAATGTGTGCGCGAGCAAATATTATCAGTACATTTTACCCACTTTTTGCGAAGTTACAAAACCAATTGTCTTTTATATTCATAAACGATTGCTAAAGTTAACAAAATTCGTGGCATCAATAACTTTAATAATCATTTCATATAGAAAGCTTGCTGGGAATATTAGAACAGATTCATATCAAATAAAATTTTGTTTGTTT
Source organism: Lypha dubia (assembly GCA_947311025.1). Classification (NCBI taxonomy): domain Eukaryota; kingdom Metazoa; phylum Arthropoda; class Insecta; order Diptera; family Tachinidae; genus Lypha; species Lypha dubia. Next base: position 100,605,497 of record OX371261.1, read on the forward strand.
GTACATTTTGCACTATTTTGAAGGTAATTTTTTTCTTAAATTTTTGTATTTTTCTTAACTACAACTTTCGTGATTGGAAATAATTTCTTAAAAATTTAAAATATTTGAATTTAATTAAGCCTGAATAAATGAAATGCAGCTTAACTGAAAAACTTTATAACTTAATTATTTTTTTTAAAAGCTTTGCTTGCAGTTTGAACAGATATTTTCTTTTAATCAGAAACAACTTGCAGGCCACTTTAGCTTCCAAAAAAGAAAGATGCTGTTGACAGCAAATACTTGGTTTTTTTTTTAATGAAAAGCACTGAACAAACTTCATTGTTTGAACGCAGAATTAATTTCTACACATAAATAACTTTTGTATGTGCGACGAAACAATTAATTAAACACACAAAATATATGAATATTTTGTTACATCGGTTAAGCGGTTAATCGGTTAATCGGTTATTCGACAAAAATTAACCGCTTTAATCCTGAATTAAAAATAGCCAAATTTAATCAAATCGTTCAGCTAATCCGGATTGTAATTAAGCCCATCCATAATATGTACAACATTTATTAGAAATTAGAGTGCTGTGTAGGTTGCTGACATTAAAGTGCGTGATGGAACAATTCGTCTTTTTAGAATGGCCGCAGAATGAAGTCAACAGTCACGACTATGGCATATAAATTATTTTAATGTCAAATTGTTTCAAATTGTTTGTGAAAACTCGTTAAAAGAAAACTTAACTTCGTCGCTTATACGATAAGTTCACAGTATTTTGGCTTAAAGCTAAGGCAGGCAGAGAAAGAACATAGAACATATAAAATAATTTTTAGGACCCTAATAAAACTAAGTGGTAGTTTATTAATATTGAAAAGCGGTTACGGGGGAGGGGGGTGTTTTACTTAAGTTAAACATTAAATTTCTTGCTCTATAGGATAATAATGTTTACTAGGTTTTAGTAAATTTACTAGGTTTTAGTAAATATTTTTTTATAATTATGGAAAAGATCAAGAAAAATTTTATACAATTTCTACTAAAAGCAGGGAGGGCATTTTGATGCCATTCGAAAACCACTTAAATTAAGCAAAATTTGCCATATATAAGTTAATGTTTTTTCAAGTGTATTTTCAACTTATTTTGGTTTTTCCTATTTGTTTAATTGCGTGTTATTAAATTCATCAGTTAGCATCATTTTAGTCAATTAGCTCCGACAGTTTCCATTACGCTTTCCACAATAACCAATTTTCTCAAAGTAATAAATTTTCTTTTAGCTGGCTGGCTTATATTACATATAAATGCACATATTTATATTTGATACAAATATTTATGTTTGTATTTTATTCACTTAATTTCTCTCTTTATGTCTGTTAGCTTAGAGTCATACATAATTTTATTACCAAAATTAATTTCATCCATATGGGTTTAGTAATCAACTCAAAGAATGAAATAACGAGATCGAGTTTATTTTTTCATTGATGACTTGGCAACAATAAATGTTGCCTTTAACAACAATTTTGTTAATAAACAAAGTAATTGAAAGAAATAAGTATTAAATTAAAAACAGAAAAGATAAACAACATCTACAGATAGAATTCAATATAAAATTCATTAAGAAAACAAGGTTATGTATATTATTGGCAATCGCTAGCTAATTGCTTATATTATGTTCATATATGTATATATTACAAATAAATTTATGTACTTACATAATATATATGTACACGCGAAGAAAAAAAAACTGGTACTAAATTTAAGTACTTTACGCATACTTTTAGTACGACTTAAAATTGTAACCCAAAATATACTTTAATTAATGCTCAAAAGTGTTAAACACTATTAATTCTGGTATAAAAATGGCAGTAAATAACCCCGACTAGTAATTGTGAACGCAAATTCATTACCAGGTGGCGTTATTAGCTTACATCATCATCAGCTGTGCAATCCTGAACTGTCAAAAATTGCTTATGTTGAGAAGCTATTTAGTGCTGTCATGAATTTAACGTCAAATCCAACTGTTAAATTCTGGACTTACCATACAAAATTGTTTTGTTAAATCCAAGTTAAATCCTTCTTTATTTTGGACTTAATAGTGTTTTGTGAAATACAACCTTGTTTTCGCCGTACAAAATTAAGTGCTGCTAAGTTAAAATGGTGTCGGAGGAAGCTGATAACGTTTATGGCAGCTAACAAGAATATATACAAACGTCCATACACACAAACATACAAACAAAAACATCTATTTCACAGTTTCTCAAATTAGTTTTGTAATAAACTAGCCTATCCCGGTGTGCTTCGCTACCCCCTCGTTATAATATAAAATTAAAAGTATTTATATATCCTATTGTGAAAATTTAATGACGATCGGTGCAGTAGTTAAGACTATATTACGATTTTTAATTTTCCTAAAAACGGGCGTGGTCCCACCCACTTTTCTCCTGGTACGTATTCCAAATTATGCCAATACCATATGTACCAAATATCATCGACGTAGGTAAAAAAATGCCCAAAATATGGCGATTTAAATTTTTGTGCTATATGGGCGGTGCCTATAATTCATCCGAGAGTTCCAGTTAAATACTGTGAAAATTTCAGGAAAATCGGTCCAAGGGTTTGGCCTCCTATAAGGAACAAACAAACACACAAACAAATAAACAAATAAACAAACACACATTCAGTTTTATATATTAAGATATATAAGAAGTTCAAATGCACTTATTTGTACGGAAGATTTATTTTATTTTCAATAAATTTAATATACAATGTGTATGTTAAATACTGAATTTAATAAAATTGTAGTGTGACCGCAAAATCAGCTGTTTTAGTTTTAGTTTTCTTTATTTATATTGCATTTGCTTTGACACTCGGAAGAAAATTTATCGGCGAATGTTTATTGTTGTAGTGAAAAGTCTATCTGGTATGAATTCGCCTTGTGTAATTGCTTGAAGTATGCGATAGGATTTGTTTCAGGCAAAAGAAATATGTTTGGATTTGAATTGGATGTATTATGATGATGTTGGACATTGATCCAAGCATCTCGAATCGTTAATTTCAGCATTAAAGAGAACTGGAACTATCGATTTTTTGGGACTAAATTAAGTATTTGAGGATAAAATAATCCCTTCTTGAAACAATCCTTTTAAACTTGACTCAAAGGAATCCGTTCTTATCGCATTTTCGACAGCGCTTAGGAATGATTCAAGTAAGGTTTGTTTTTTCAGTGTATAAATATAACATAAAATATAATGTACAAAATCAAAAGATAATGTTACACTTAAGTTCACAAAATGAAAAACAAAAAAAAAAATTAATTCAAGTCATAAGAGAAAAGGCTTTTTGATTATTTTGAATAAAAATAAAAATAAAGAAATAAAGAAAGAAAAATTTGTGAAATAAAATTTCTCAATAACATAAAGATTTAATACAAATGAGAAAAAAGAGGAGGGCATTGAATTTTTTATTCATACTAATTTAACCGTTAATAAAATTAGTTACAATAATTTTAAACAAATTAAGTATCTTGTTTACCAGATATTGGATGATTGCCAGCTATCACCGTCCTAAACACATGTAAGAGTAGAGTAAAAGTTATATGAGAGGATATAAAAGGATGCTAAATTTATTTGCTTGAGTTATTATTAAAATAAGAAAATCAATATTAATAATTCATAGTTTTGTGGTAATAAAATATTTATATTGTTCGTTTAAGGTGACAAAATTGTGATAATCTGAGGAAACCATGAGATAAATACGGTTTTCATAAATCGATTCCTATTAAAGACAAAAGTTTGCTTATGGGACAAGTTTCAAGAAGTTTAGAGAGATTTTAATTGTGGTTTCATTAGCGTCATTGTGTCTGATATCTTGAGTGTATATGCTGCCAGTTCCATGCTGCAATATATGTCCTAAGTCCTGTGTATGGAGCATTAAAAAGAAATGAATAAGTACAAAGTTGCTTTTGCATTCGAACAACAAACGGGTGGAGGGTGGTGGTGGTCTTACTGTCTGCCAAATTAATAAAAATTCGTGCAACTGGGCATAGGACCACGCATATAATAATTTCTAAGTAAATCCTCGGAAATAATGAAATAAATGACGTGATATCTTGCACAAGCTACTCCATTGATTTATTGCACTATTCTAAAAAAAACAAATAAGAGGTTGGAGAACTTCCCATATAAAGGAAATATTTATTACCTTTTTATGTTGGCATTATTAAGGAGTGGTCAAGTGGGCGTGACAGCTCCCAAATAATAATTTTGAAGGGTTCTGGGAACTAATAAAGAAATAAATCAGAGGTTTTGTATGTTTTACCCCGTTCATATGCTTTAAAAATATTAGTTTGAATAACATGAGTGGGCGTGGCACCTTTAATATATAAAAAAAAAAAAAATAATATTGGAATATTTTTGCAGAAACTTGTAATTTTCTGCAATGCATCGCAAAAAAGAGCATACGGATTGAACATATCGGTGTGGCACCTCCCCGTAAAGATATTCTCCTGAATGAAATTCAAAGAATAAAGTCTATCCCAAGGAATTAGTAAAATTTTCAACTAATTATAATTAAAAAGAACCAAACTATTTTACATTTCAAATTTTTATTTTTCTTCCAATCACAAAAAACTTTATGGTGCAGCGAAGCACACCGGGTCTTAGCTTTTTGCATTTGTATGTTATTTGTTCCAAATTTCAGTACACATATTCATAAAATACAAACATGAAATTTACGGATGGGGAAATTATATTGTGGAACTTTTCATATTTTTATCATATTTTCATTTTAACAGCATAAACGTGAAACAATTCCCTGAGTTCTTTGTATACATTTGCCTAAATGAGATTTTGAGTTGCTTGTTTTTCCCCATTTTCTATTTTCATGTATTTTCTTTGGTATTTTGTTTGTTTGCACATAACAAACGTATGTATGTAAGCCTTTATTTTATTACGCATTTTGACTTTATTTCCTAAAACAAGTTACGTGTTCACTCTGTTAAAAGCTTGTAAGTAACATCATTGATGGGTGATGATTCAGTAGATTTTGTTTTTATATCCTACACCAAAAATTGTATGTGGTATTTATAAGTTTGTCATTCTGTATGTAATTTCCACAATATTCTTATGAGACCCATAAATTATATATGTTCGTGATTCTTATAGATACAGAAGTTAAATGAGCCGTATCCGTCTGTCTTTACATGCAATGGATTTTCCAAAAACACCAGAAGAGTTGGATTATTATCCAGGTATTGAATCTTAAATAATCGCGATTAGAATTCAACACAATGCAGCAGTGCTACTGAAACTCATATCTTCTTCAGGGATCGAAGTGTCCATGAATGGAAAATTTTGTTTGAAGTATGACAGGAGTATTAGAGGTAATTTTTAGGCCACCCCAAACATCGGCCTCTCCAACTCTTATATTTTTATAACCCATTATATGGGTTGTCAAACAAAAGGATTTTCGAAAAAAGAGTTTATAATAAAACGTGATCATTTGAAACTTAAAATGACGGCCACCTCAAACACTGGTTCATAATTTTTTACGCATCCCTAAGCTAAAGGGTCTTCTTCCACCAAAGACCTTTGAACTTTGACAGTTGATAAACGGACATATCGTTGAAAATTAGTTATCATTTATTCATTATCACCTTGGCCGAATATAGCATTCGCAAACACGTGCAAATAAAAAAAAAATGGTTTTATCAAAATCGATATTCGGTCCCGCAACTTACCGCGCTTTTGCCAATTTTTCGGTCGCCATAAATATCCAAGCCAGAGGAATATTCGCAATGTGGTGGTTTAATTTAAGTCAACTGGTTCAGTAAATAATTTTGCGTCGCTTTCAAGATCTCGTCCTTTCGCAGACCACAACTTGAGGGGAATTTTGCGTCGTCACTTAGGACTGAACCCATAAAAAATTCAACTGACTCAGGAACTGAACGTAAACGATGATAGACAACGACGTGTGTAACTAAATGGGCTTTGGATCAGCTGGCAACTGACTCTAATTTTTATCGAAAAATGATGTTCAGCGATGAGGCCCCTTTCTGGATGCAACAGTATGTGAGATTGGAGAGAGTCCATTGAATCCCGAAAAAGTTAGTGTTTGGTGTGGATTTTTGGCTGGTGGCGTCATTGGTCCATACTTCTATTAGCCAGGCCATCACTATCAACGGCGATCACTATAGATTGATGATTACCAAATTCTTTTGTGCTGCATTGGGTGTTGTAGACACCAACGATATGTAGTTTCAAAATGACAATGCAACGTACCGCACAGCTCATGCCAGACTTTTCCTTGTTGGGTTTTCTTAAGGCACAGTTGTATGCGAAAACCAACATAGACCATGGCGTCGGTCAAATTCAGCTTGATTTATGCGCCAGAGCCATGGAAAATTGGGCATTTCTTATACTCCTCCAACAAGAAAAGCTGCGGCGGACATTTGAACGATATTCTATTACACACATAATGTCATCAATAATTTAAATTTAAAGATGGGAGCCGCTTAATGAAAGACCCTTTATATATACATACATAGCTATATATACACAAAATTCATATGCATTGATTGCTTGATGAAGGGTACATGATGTACGGCACAGCTGACTATAGTTCTCTTCTTGTTGTTGTTGTTTTTTTACATTCTTATTACTTTTTTTTTTGTTGGCTTATCATCTAGTGTTTTGGCTTATTTATGGGCTTCACGAATTATGCTGACTGTAAAACATTTCTATGGCGTGCTAATTGCAAATTTTGGTCGTTATTTATTTCCTTTCTTCTTTTCAGTATTGAAAAAGTTGTAGGAATTTAAACTTAAGATGCTTAAGTGTCGTGGCATGAAGTTGCAAATATTTCTTCGTATACATTTTGAGCTGAAATAAATCTTAAATTTTTATTTCGATATTCTTTAAAAAAAATAAGTGCAAAAAAGCAAAACGATGTGGAGCGGCCGTTCTTAAGCCCTTTAACTAGTTTGGCAAACCCATTAAAATTGTAAAAAAAAAATAAAATTTACTCATTAAAAACTTTTCTTTTAATGTTGCTTATGTCTCCATTTTTTCGTTTTGTTTTGTATGGAAATAAGTTTCTTTTTAATGACTTGAAATCTCATTTATCTTATTTTTTTTTTTGTAATCAATACTTTTCCTTTATTTTCACTTTCAGGCAATTTGCTTGTCATTCTGGTGGTAACATTATCCCGGCGACTGCGTTCTATAACCAACTTCTTTTTAGCCAATTTAGCGTTGGCAGATTTTTGTGTTGGTCTCTTTTGTGTCATGCAAAATCTTTCAATTTACTTAATAGACAGGTAAGTAATTGAAACTTTGAAATTGCAAATAAAGTTTAAAAGAAATCATGGCATGAGAAATACCGTTGCTTTTAGTTGTCAAAAAAATAAACACTTAATTTATTAGTGGTAAAAAACTAAACTTTTATATGCATAAAAAATAAATATAAATCATGTGTTTAATATTACAATCATTTTTGGAAATATTTAAATTACTGGTAAATAGGCGGAAGCTGGACTTAAGTAACTTTCTAACGATATATAATATGTAGTTCTCTTCATTTTCAATATAACATTTTATCGATATTAAATTCGGGTGATTTTTTCTAGGGTACTTTAACGACATCTTTTATAGCAGATTAATTTTCACCATCGCCAATTCACTTAATATTTTCATCCAAATATTTCAAATATATTAAGATTCCAAAAATATGGATGAAAATTTAATGCTTCAATAAATTGCTCTTGAATTAACTCTTTTATGACTCTCCCGGTGTGCATTACAGCACTGTCGTATTGGTTTTATATAACAAGTCACCACAATTAGAAATAAAGTAAAAAAGTCAGCACTGGCCGTTCTATGACTACTTGTCCTAATCAGCTTTCCTTAATCACTTCAAAATATATCACGAATATTTTAAGACTTATTATATAACGTGTATATAATAAGCGGCCAACACAATCGACCGTATTCTAGATGTAAATAATTGTTTTTTTACTGTTCATAGAGAAATGATCAATTTATAATTATAAATCATTGACGATCAGCCAATACCACAATTGTGGAAACTCATGCTTTAAACACATTCGCCACAGCAGACTACACGAACACAAGAATACAAATGCCTCTAGCTACCGTTGTAGCCGTTTAGCCAGCTACTTAATTATTTTGGAAACAACAGATACACAGTAAACAGCTGATCCTGAATTGTTGCAACGATTCATTTATGTATAATACAATGGTACATATTCAGCGCTTTTACTTTTTTAAAGTTCGCTGGGGCGAATTGAATATGGAGAATTGAAATCGCCACTCACATCACTTTGTATGGATTCGCTTTGACATAAACCGGAAAAATTCATTTCATGGATCTCTTTTGTCTCCGGAGTTACGGGGTTAAAAACTTATTTTTTTATTGGCCATAAGTCCTAGAATATGGAACGGATATGAGCGATGTGGATATCACTCTAAACTTCTCTAAAATACCTTTATACTGGTATAAAAATTTTTTTAAAACAATTTACCCATTGCGAGTGAAATTCAATTTTAAAATTTTTTTATCTGACTTTTCACTTTTACAGAGAACTTACCATGCTTTTATTTGGTTTATACTTGAAAGCTGTCACCGATGAAATACGTAAGTTATACTTCTTTAATGACGATTTTTAGAATTAAATGAGTTATTTAGAGCATTTTGAAATGATAACTATGTCGTTTATATTCGTTCTATGTTGTAGGACTTATGATCAATAATATATTAAAGTTTTGAACCCCGAAACTGCGGAATCAAGAGAGAGCGCCGAAAAAATTACACAGAAGTTTTTAGGTAAAAAAGGCTATTACCCTCCCAGCAAAAAATAATCAAGTTTTTGGAAGCAGTACTTACTTTTTCTGCCTTAAGAACGTGCTTCATATTAAGCACATATGTATTATCTTAACAAATGCAGAAATGTATGGCAGAAAATGTAAAATTTTTTGATAACTTTATTTAATCAATGTAGAAACAAAAACAAAAACACAATAGCCTTACACTAGTGCATACTAGAAAGCACTATTGTATTGTATCACCTGATATTCCCTTATAACCGTGCTTACGGCGAAGCAGTAATTTTTGCTGGGCTGTGAGTTTTTTTAAAACTTTAACAATGTTGGTATTTTTGACTCAAGTCAATATTCCATATAACAATAAAGCTATTAAAAATTCTTAATGCATATATATTATAACATTTAAATTTTGTTACTTTCTTTTTTATTTTACAATACAAAATATTTCTAATCACTAATTTACTTCACAAATTTTGTTATATTGTCAACACTGTTTTTGTTTTGTGGCCATCAGAAATAGAAATTAGTTTAATTCGACTACACGACAAAAGTAGCATGGACAAAAACCTGTTGCCGTGTTGCCTTGCTGTCTTCAATATAATCATTCTCATATGCACACATGTATTCTAATTTTGACACGCTGTAGTCGGTAGCCTGCTGTGGCGAATGTGTTTAATGCTTTATTGTTGTTATTTTCTTTACAAAAGCCACTTGGAGAAAAGCACATTCATGTTTTGTTAGTTTTTTTAATCTTACATTCATGTGTGTATGTATTAGTAGCAACTTTAAAAGTTTATATCATTTTTTAAACAATTTTTATTTATTTGTTGTGGGTTGGCAAATCTATATGCATTTCATTGATTTCTAAATACCAACTCGTCAGTGGAAAAAAAAAATCATTTTAAAAACACAATTTCTTGAGTATTTGCTCGAATTAATGTCATATTTTGTTTATATTTCTCAAAATGTTGAGCCCACAATAACCCAAAATATCTTGTTCACTTCTGTGAATATATATTTTTAATTTGCTAAAAGTTTTCTGAAAATCGGTAAAAAAATGTGGCCATAAATTCTATCACAAAAAATCTTATTTGATTTTATTTCGGGGTTTCAAATGATACATTTAATAAAACAATATTAAACAACAAAGAAAATTATGTTCATGAAATGGATCATTTAAGGAAAGAAAAACATTTAAGCGTGTTGCATTTAGACGGAAATGTTGTTATGCAATAAATAGCAGCGTTTGCCCATTGCAACGAGGAGTTCATTTGAATGTGACGCATTTATGCGAAAAATTCTCTACATCATGTTTGCTAAGTTTTGGTTAAATAGAGAATGGCTAAATAACAGTCTTCTTACAATACAATTTTCACACAATTAATGACATACAGCTTCTCTTTGTATCACACAAACTTTAAAATTGAACATAGTATTCCTGCACCCTAAAAAAAGATTTTACAATTCGAACTGAAAACAACAATAATATTGTTGGTATAAAATATTTTATTTCCTGCATGCTTTCTGTTGTGCACGAGTCAAAGCTTTTTCAATTAGATATTTTTTTTTCTTGTTTCTTTACCAGTTTTTTTTTTAAATTATTTTCAAACAGAGCAAAACATGTGTATGACCGAAAGTTACAATTGAATGCAAACACTTACGAAGTATTAATAAGATTTCCGGAAAATTTCTTATTTTAATTGAAAATATATGAAACGCACACGGAAACTTTTTCATTACATGTGGCATGCAAACGAGAAACTAAATGAAAATCTTAGAAATTTTAGGGTTTGCACATGAGATTTTATATGAACTTCAAATAGAAAATTATTAAAAGTCTTGTGCAATTTCCAAACTTATAAATTATAGTAAAATGTTAAAGAGTACAGATGTTGAAGCGTGAGCATTGCTAAAGCTACTCGAAAAAAACGTAACCAGAAAAGAAACTAATAATTTATTTCCTTTATTTCCAATATTTTTTTTTTAATATGGGTTCGCGTCTTTTAAAAAGTGTATAAAAATACTTTTTTGTAGAACAATTAATTTTATTTTCCAATTTTAAAACAAAGTTAGCTGACACTCCTTAAGCAAAACTACTGGTTACGTTTTTTTTTTGGATAAATATTTAATAAATGTGAAAGTAGCTTAAAGCTCATTTTGTTTTTTTTTTAACTCCAACGCATCTTCGATTTTTTATTTTACTTTGACGACAACTCTGTTACAATTGAGACAAAGTTGGCACAATGCTGATGATGATAATAAAAAAATAGTGAATTTCTGAACCATTAATATGAACAAAATCTGATGAGAGTATTTCACTATTTGATTTCTGATGTCTTAAGCCTTCCACTCACGTACAGTTTTTACTGTCAGTTTCAACTGTTCAGTTATAACTGACAGACTTAACTGTAAACTGAGATGTACACACACGTGCAGTTCAATACTTCAGTTTTTAACATGGATTTTCACTGTCCAGATTAGAATTTGATGTTCTTGGGGTGTCTTGATCATGTGGGAAATTAAACAGGTCGTAGTACCAAAGTACCGGCTTGTAAATGCTGTCTGCAGATGCTCCAGACTTCTTTGATGCCTCAAGTTTCTTTTTTTCTTTGCGAAAAGCGGATCTTAAGATGTTTATTTTTGACAAAACAGATTTCTTTTCCGCGTCAGGTTCTACTTCTTGTAACTTCTTCGCCAGCTAGTTGTAGGCAGCATCTTTTTTGGCGCTACCATGGTACTCGCTGCATTTAACTTGCCATAGGCAAGGTTCAGATCTACATATATATTGCAATAAAATCAACTATCACTTGGTTCTTTTTACGCGACATGATACGCACTCTCGCTCGACACAAATTGAACTGAGAACGGTTCAGTTAAACTACCACAAAAGTTCACTTCAGTTGAAACTGTCAGTTAAAAATATAAAAATTTTAAATTTCTCAATTAAACTGAACAGTTGAGTTGAACTGTCAGTTATTACCCACATATGTACAGTTTTAACTGACAGTTATAACTGAACAGTTGAAACTGACAGTTTAGGCTTTAGGTGGCGCTTAAGAGGAAAACAACACTGATGATGAGACCGTTTTGTCTCCTTAATTATTGCGACCATCTGGAACTTTCTTTCTTATGAAAAGAAAACAAAAATAAAAATTTTAAACTAAAAATTAAATTATACGAACTTAAGCCGGAATAATTATTATTTCTCTTGATTAAATACCCTACAGTTTGCTTTAGCGAAGTAAAACAATCAATAAAATGCCTGCTAATTCAGCTTGGTCGCATTGGTTTAAAAAAAGTAAAAAACACGCACCATATCAGAGTTGTAAGAGAATTAATCCTTGTACATTTTCAACATCTATCTTCTCTCACCTCTCCATTTCCTTAAGTTATGGCACAATGCATTCCATAAAAATTTATGCTTAACGTTGTTCATATGCATCAAAATGTGCAAAGAGAAATACCAAATTGTTGTTAAAATACTATATTCGTAACTTTTGAAATAAATAATTCAAGAGAAACATTTTCTCTATATTTTTTTGCCCAATGAAATGTAAACATGCAAATAATTAAATTATTATTATAGCCATGATAAATGTGATACATACGTAGTAAACGCGATGCAAACAGCAAGTAAATGAAACTCAACTTTAGGTAAAATGGCATAAATATTTGTAGCATTGTTTGAGGAAAACTTCAAATTAATTTGACAAATTCACAACTTGTTTATGTATAAAATTTGTGCTCTTTACCCTGCAAGTATTTGATGAAAAATTGATAATAGTCAAGTCATTTATGACTCCCCTGCGTGTTAAAAAAAGGCATATATGTGATCATTTTCTGATCATAAATTATTGTTTTCTCGGGAGAAAATGGTACCCTACCCGCTATTCTTCTTCAGGAGTCTTTTATTACCCGCTTTTCTGATCAGTTTCGACTCATTTATGACTCATATTTTTAATGATTTGCGAGTCTTTTTCGAGTCATTTTTTAGCTGTATTTCTAATCGTTTGCGAATCATTTATAAGTCGTTTTTTAGTTGTATTTCTGATCGTTTGCGAGTCTTTTTTGACTCTTTTTTCAGTCATATTTGTAATCGATTACAAAAAGAAATATTTTTCGATTTAAATTATTAATTACTTCAGTTTATTAATATTATATAAATTAAATTATTATTAAATTATATAATAAATAATAATATAATAATGTTTAGTAAAAAAATAACAGTAAAAAAAGTAATTGAATTTATAAAAATAAAATAATAATAATAATAGTGGTGTTTATAATTCGTCGTAAATTTTGTATTGTGTGTAATTATAACACAACAAATTTAAAGCTCGAATACGAGAACCGTAATAAGGCTGAATAGTGTCGGAAAAAAGTTTCCAAACCCGGTATGCTTATCTTATAATTTGCTTGAATTCTTTTACAATTTTTTATACTACGTTTCTCGCATTCGAGTGTCAAAAGTTAGGAAAATAGTCGTGTATTTTATTTAGTTCGACAAAAAAGAAAAGTTAATTTAAAAGTAATGAAAGGATTAAAAGAGTAAGTATTTTTGTTAATGAACTTTATGAAAAGTGTTTTTATCTGATGCAAATAATTTTAGATTGAAAATAACCACACGAATACAGTTCGAAAAAATGGTGAAAAAATTTGGCATTAAAAATATATTTGATGAATTCCTTATTTCCCTCCGCAAAGTATTGAGCTCTGCCACTGTATACTCATCTTCATCATCAGAGAACGAAAATAGGGCATATCTTAACATTTTTAATTGTATTTTTTTCTACCAAATGAATTATTACACAAAATTAAACAATATTTATTTTTTCGTCAGTTTATTATTATTTTTGACAGTTCACAACAGCCTGTTTCATAATATTAAATTATTTTTAATATTTTGTGTCTCTCTCATCCTTTAACTCTATTACAAATTTTTTGCAGTCGAAAAAAAAATTCGAGAGCCAATACGACAACACTCGAATCTCGTTTTCGACCGCGATTATCTTGAAATGGTTTTTTTTGAGTTATGACGTTCTAATAGTAATTGACCGATATGTGTAACTTATGGTGTTTTGTTTTCTACAAGAAAATGGTACATCTCCATGCAGTAGGTGTTGTTTGGTGTTCGTTTCTTAAAATTGATTTGCACTCTTAAAGGGTGGTGTGTTTGATTCTAAAAAAATCGCCCTCACTAATGGTGGAAGGCATTGCACTTTATGCCCCGTAAAAATCGACAGTGTTGATATTGCCCTGTTAAAATTAGCTGACAGCTGTTAAAAACAGGGCGTTCTACTTTTTCATAATTTGTGTTTTGTTCTAGAGAAATAACAAGTAGCATTATTGCAGGGTTGGCAAAACATTTTATATATCGTCGTCGAAAATCCGAAAGTTCGTAACATCACTTTTTCTAATTTTACAGGAGAAACAAAAAACGTTATAAAATAAAAAATATTTTAGATATAGAAACGTTGATACGTTATTTTGAATTATGGATATAAAAGCATTATTTTTGCCCGCAAAAATATAAAAATTGGTAGAGACATGTAATATAACCTAACGAATCATAATCAATCAAAAACTCGATTTCGATTTTTTTGATGAAACGTACTTTTGGATTTTCGACGACAATATATACCTTTCAACAAGGTGGCATTTTGTATGTAGAAAAGAAAACACCATTAATCTCCAAAATAAATCCATCGCAAATAGCGAGCTAGCGAAAGAAAGAACTTGCAAATAATTCTCGAATTCTATTTCTGTTGAAAAGTTTATTTAATACTTGGTATTCTTTACCATTGAGTATCCAACATCAAAAGTGGTATTAAGCGAACAGTGATGTTTTTCAAAAGAGTGGACGCCTAATTGGGTGGTGACGCTATTGTATTTCATCATAACTGGAGAACGTGTCGCCCTCATAAAATCTGATTTTTTTTTGGAATATTTTAGTACGAATTGTAAATGAGTATGAAAGTAACCTTTTAAACACATCATAAGTTTTATAAGACTTTTCGACTTCATACTGAGTTCGGAAATTTGATGTGTTTTAAAAAAAATGATCAATAACACTTGGCAAATATGGGACTAAATAAGGGGAAACGTGGTTTAACAAAAAATATTTTTAAAATTTTTTTTTCAAAATATGCGAATCCATAAAAAAAAACTTTTTTTCTAACGAAAGGAAATAATATTATAATTTAATTGTTAGTCAAGTTTTTTTTCGCCAAGTGTAAACAAATGTACCTTTTTATAGTAGAGCTATTAAACAAATATTTTTGTAGAATATATTAGTCCGCTACATACAGCTTACAGGGTTAAATTTTGCTTTAATAGTAGAATTTTTGTAGTTCGCTACATCGCTGTTGAATGCAATTTTTTCTCCTTTCTTAGGAAAACGACAATGACTTACAGGGTTTAAATGTTCTAAAAAAATATTTTGTTGGGATAATTAAATTAAATATGCTGAACGTATCTTGATGCTTTAAATGTATCATTTACTAAAAAATTTACTCCTTAGAATCATCCAATTTGAGATTTATAAGCTTGTGTCACGTTTATTATCATTAATTAAATTTTTTTCTATTCACTATTTTGAAATTAGTTCTGTTGCTTATGTTGTATAGCTTTATAATCTATGGTAGAATATATGACATTCAAGGCGAATTCACACCAGGTAACCTTATTCCTACAACAATAAGATTCACCGCTAAATTTTCCTCCAACAGTCAAAGCAAATGCAACAGTGTTCTTATGGAAATATTTAAAGAAATCTAACCTAACTTCTCAATATACGCCATATTTTTCACTTCAAGCTTGGACAGCTGATAATGACGTAGGCTACTAAGGCCAGCTGCTAATGAATTCGCCTTGTATGACAGTTATTGTAAATCTTAAAGCGTTAAATAATTAAAGTTTTCTATAGAAAAATATTTTTGCTTCATATATTGTTGTTATTATCATGCAGAGAACATATAAAATTGCATGCTTTCATTTTACACCTACAGACTGGGATTTAACTTTCTAATTAAGAGTTAAAGAGATCTTTTATACTTTTGTCCTTATGAATATATGTATGTATTTAATTACAAATGAAATTTCTGGGCAAACAAACATAAATTGTCCTTTGTGCACTTAGTATATATAAACAACAAAAGAAATATTCTTACTTACATATTTCTGTAAATACATACTCGTGCATGAATGAATATAAATTTCTTTAGCAGATTATAATAATGAGCAAAATTTAACAAAAGCAATGAACAAATGGTGAGACTACCTACAACAGCGACTTCAAATAACAAAGGAAAAATACAAAATTGATGTTAATTAAATATTTAGCAGTAAGTTGGTAAACATACAATTCTGTATTTGCTTTTAGTCCAGAAATAAATGTTTACAAGTACAAATAACAATAATGAAGAACAAAGGCTTAATTAAGGCAGAAAAATATTTAATATCTGCAGACCATATGTGAACTTTATTGAAATAATACTTTCAAAAGTGTAATGAGAGAAATAAATAATAAATATGTACAAGATGTTTAAGCAAGTTACTACGGTATATTTTATAAGCAAGACTGTATTTTGTGATATACTTTATGGCCACATTCTTCAACTGATTTTGACAAAACTTATACCAAATTAGAAATATTTATTCAGAGAAGTGAACGAAGTATAGTAAGTGATTGTAGGTTCAGTATTTTGAGACCTATAAGCGTTCAAAATTAAGACTAATACATGTAAACGTATTACTTCAAGCATGCAAATTAAATAAATAAGGAAAGCATGCATGTGTTTTTATCCAATTGGTTTTGCAAAGAAAGCAATAACATAATTAAATATTCTATGTATTTATATTTGGATGTGGCAGAATTGTAAGAATGTTAAAGCAAGGAAAGAGATGAGAGTTCAGTAAATAAATTTATCTCTTAAGAAGTTATTTTGTTTTTGCTTTTAACCGTTCCCTTTTTTATTTTTTAACTAAAGGCAGAGCCTTCCAAACAGATTCATACATTCTTATATAATGAAAATATTTATTCAGTGAAACCATTATTCGACACAACTAGTGGAGGATAGAAAGAGATAGATAGAATGAAAGAGATAGTCCCGATAGAAAGCCTATTAAAGTTTAATATTTAGTCTGCTTGAGCGAAATTTTATTAGTTTTCAGTAGTGTGTCTGTTTTGGCCAATATTTAAAGTAGCAATCAATAGCAATATTTGAAATACTATTGATATTAATATAAAGTTAGAATATGACTCACATTAAAATATAGGGTACCTTTTAAAGACTAAAAAAGGGACAAATTGAAAGTATTGGTACTTTTTATTTTTGTAGTAATATTTTATTAAGTTTTTTTTATTAATATACATACATTATGTGGGCGCTGAAATGAGAAAAAAACTGGTGCTTTTCGTACTTTCTTATTTATGGTACCTTTTTTACATTTGGTGCTATTTTATTTTTGTTACTCTTTCTCTTGAGAAATTCTCCTAATGTATTTCAATGAAATGTGGTACACCGATAGAATGTGACTCAGATTAACATATACGGTACTTTTTAAAGAACAAAAATAGGGAAAAATTATATGTTTTGGTATTTTTAATCTTCGTAGTTATTTTTTCTAAATTTTTTATAAATTAATAACTGGTACTTTTGGTACTCTTTTACTTATGATACTTTATTTTTGCTTATGGTGGGTTTTACTTTTGGTACTTTTTCTCTTGCAAAATTAATTTTCTTACTTGAGAAGGATGAAATTTAATAGACGGATAGCGTGTGACCCACATTGAAATATATGGTATGTTATAAAGCAGTAAAGGGCACACACATACTCTCAGATATGTGTTGGTGTGGGAAGCAGCAAAAACCGAACGTGGTCAATAATAATACACTCGAAAAATTTGTCTGTTGCCAAAAGTGAAATACATTTCTTGCCTTTTAGTATATTTATTTGACTTGAAGTTTTTTTCAATATTACTTTTTATGTTAATATAATAATAACGAAAACAATATTCATTTTCATTAAATATAATATTTAATAAGTAAAGAAATATCGAGAAAACATAATAAATAAAAAAAAATTATTAAAAACGATGCTCTCAAGCTTGATAATTTATTAAATTCGTTAATTAAAATAAAAAGTTCGAATAAAAACAAAATTATAAAAAAAAAAAATAATTTTCCCATTCTTCATTGAACATTTTGCTTTGAATGTAAACAAAAAATTGTAAATCGATGTCTTATTCAAACAAGTGCTGATCAGCGACTGATTTGATTTACTTTGACGAAATGATAACCAAGCAACAACCGAACGTTAATTCTCATAAGCTACACGAAGAAGCTTATAGTATACGTGTGTCGATGTCGCGCAAACAGAATTTTCTTGCTATACACGCGTAAAAAAATGCCCTTCACTTTTATAAAGGGTTATAAAAAAGAACATGTGCTTTCTGGAGGCTGAAGAAAAACAAAACTTGTACCTTTTGGTATTATTTTGATTGTAATACCATTTCTTTTAAGAAATTTTCTTAATAAATTTTAATGAAATTTGGTAGATTGATAGATTTAAATAAAGAGTACTTTTAGGTGAAATGAAAAAAAGTTGGTACTTTTGGTACCGTTTTGTTTCTTCGATAATTTTGGCATACAGGCAGTTTATGCTTTCATTAGCATGTAACGTGAACGAAGCCACTGGTCAAAACTTTTAAAGAAGATTGTTTATGTATAAAATATCACCAACCCATCGAAGGATGATTTATTTTGATCTGAAAAAATCTGTTAAGAGATTTTAAATTTTTAGACTGTGGAATAATCCACCATATTCCGTAACTATTTGTGGACTTCACGTCTTTAAATTAATAGGCAACTGCTAACGGCTCTCATTATACCGCGAGGCCTAGAAAAAAAAATTGCTGAAAGAGATCAGCTGTTGGTGACAATGAGTTCGTTACTTCGATAAATAGTTACAGAATAGGAGTAGATATTCCGTTTTTTTTTTTTAATTACACTGATTTCAATAATGCTGTTTATTTTTCATTTTTTTCCAGCTGGGTTTTTGGTGAATTCTTATGTCGTATGTATCAATTTGTCCATTCTCTAAGTTATACTGCTTCTATATTTATATTGGTGGTGATTTGTATGGAACGATATTTTGCCATTGTTCATCCTATAACGTGCAAGCAGATTTTAACTGCTGCCAGATTGAGGGTAAGTGCTAAAATATTATAATCTTCTTACTAAATAATATGTCTTTATAAAATTATGATCACTTTAATTGTTTAAATTAATGACAAGTATTAAATCATAGTTTTCTTACGTTGCACCGTTGGCAAAGCCAGTAAAAATGCTTATTTTTATTAATAATTTTCCTTTTAAAATTTTATTTTTGTAATACCAAAACCGCTTCATTACTGCAATATTCTTATGGTTAAAAGGAATATATATAAAAATTGTTTTAAAACCAATCATTTTAACCAACTCTACAAATTGACTTAATTAACCCAACAATACACCAGGATTGGCAAGAAAAAAGTCCTACTGACGCCGTGATATCAAGTGGCTGATTTAAATTAAAATAAGAAAAAAAAAAAACATATTAACAACAACGCAGATTAATAAGTTAATTTATTATGAATGTGAAGTGAAGTGAAGTGATAAAAATGCAAATACGAATTGTGTAAAAAGTTACGTTTTATTTGATTTTCAGCTGCCACCAACCAGATTTACATATAATTTCGTATAATATTTTTTTTTGAAACTTTTCATGTGTCATGGAACAAATATCGATATAAGGACATGACACGCATACATTTAAGCCGAATCATGTTAAGTACATAAATAGTTTTTTTTTTATTGAAAGTAAATTTGTGTATGCATGTTTATTTTTGTTGTTGTATATTTAAACGAATATAAATTAAAACTCTTAAAATTTGATTTCATTCAAATGCAATATTTTGCAATTCTCCTCATGATTTTGTACATCGGTGTTAATATGGGGTGTGTGTGTGTTTGATGTAAGCATGCATGCGGATTGTTGAACATCTGTGACACAGCAAAGCACAGTGGGATAGCCTCATGTACATTTATGAAAAAAATCAAAAATACTAAAGATTTAGCTACGTAAGAATGTACATCCCTGGGTTTCTTCAATTAAATAATAATATGATAAACTTCTAACGCATCGCCCTCCAGGGCGCTGTCTAGATATGAAAAAAAAAATATATAATAAGAAGCTCAATTGAATAATAACACATGAAATTAGTGAATTCCCGAACCATTAATAAGAAAATTAGAGATGTGCAAATGTCGTGAAATTTTCGTGTCACGCGTGAATCATGTGATTCGTGATTACAAATTGAAAATATCACGCGTGCGTGCGTGATCGTGATTCCAAAATATAATACCGTGCGTGATCGTGCGTGATTTTTTATATTATGCTTATCCTTTGTATTGTAATTTTTAGACCTTTTCCTCAATTTTTTTTTTAATTGATGATCTTGAAGTAAATAAAGAAATTAATTACAAAATAAAATTTTTTAGCATATATGCTAAATCTTTTATTGCAAAATTTGTATTTCACCGTGAGCGTGCATGCAAAATTATTCCCGTCGTGCGTGAAAGTACGTGATTAAACATATTGCGTTCGTGAGCGTGCGTGATCGTGAATGATTTAAATCATGCCGTGCGTGAGCGTGCGTGAAAAATATTTATGTTTCGCGATCGTGAGCGTAATTTTACTCACGCGCACATCTCTAAAGAAAATATCTAATGAAAATCATTCAAGCTGCGCAGCAGTATTGATAAACGTTTAAGGATATTCAACAACTTGATGTGCAGGTGTCCTGATTGGCTGTGAAGTCTAAGCGGAAAACTACTCATGATGTCGGGTCAATCTTTTTTGCAGTCTTAATTTTCTTTGTCTGCTCAATTATTACGTTCTTCTGAAGTTTCTTTAATTAATTTTTCTACTAACTTCATTTGTAGTAAACTTAAAAAAAATTGCATACTTTTAGGAGCCTCAATAAAATATTTGGCATAAATTTAGATTATTAATAAAAAGCTTAATGAGAGCTTTGCTAGAAAAACAAAACGCCTATAGGTAGAGAACAAATTTTTAACCATAAATCAGAACATCCGAAATACAAATTAGCAATTGAAATCATTTCGAAAGGAATGTGTTACTTTCCCCCTAATTTCAGTTACACTTCCTCCATAAATTTGTTTGATAAACTTGCCTAGCCGATTTTTCTATTCTTTGGCGCATTCATACCACTGTAAAACGTTAAAATTAACGCTGAAATATCACGAGTTAAATGTTAATTAAACTTACAAATTTTTGATTGCAATCAAAGTATCACATTTAACATGAATCGTTACAAAGTGATTAATATGTTTGAATGGCACAATTATTTATATGGAATTAAGCATTGAAATATATTTGATTTTTTTTACAAAAACCCTTTTTTTCCGATCGTTAGTATTTTTTACAATATTCTTTTGCAACACAAAGCAGTATTTACAAAATTTCTAAGGGAGTTGATTAAAGGAACTGACTTAACGGACCCAAGTGCGTCACTACTTAAGTTGTGACGGCCCTCGAAATCTATCCTTACCTAGTCTAGTCTGTTAAATTCTAATGAAAAAATATTTAATAGAAACTTTGTTGGCATTTAAAAAAAAATTGTTGTTTGAAAATAAAAAAGACAACTAAATTTATGTACATTTTTCTAACGAAAATTTTAATTTTCTTGGATATATTTCATGCAACTTTTTTCATTGTTTTTGCAACTAAATTTTTCGTGTTTTTCGAAAACTATTTTAGTTTTACTATTTTTTTAAATTTATACTCGTATATACATAACATAAATCATAAAATATTGAGCATTGTGTACAAATGTTTATAATTTTTTTGTATTTGTGGAATAATAAATTTAGTTTATAGGTTTTTGTTACCACAGCATAGTGGGTTTGGAGTAAGAAAAATGTTACTTTGTTGGGTGTTAATTTTCAAATAAATTCTATAAGTAAATTAATTAATTGTAAGGTTTGTTTTTTTTTTTTTTAATATGTGTGTTGCTATTTCCCAAACCATCAAATTGTCTAGAAAGTTTGCAAAGGTGTTGGTCTAAAAACGTATAAAATTTTATTTTTGTTGAAGAGCCAAAGACTCGCTTTAGATGCGATCAAAATGGTTGAGAAATAAATTTAAAGAACCCTTCAACTTAACACCACAGTATTTTGTAAACAATTGAAAATATTTGCGAAACAAAAATGTTTCCATTAAATCAATTATATTGTTAAAATATTTCGGGAATAAAATTAAATAATAAAAATTTTTGTGTGCACTCTATGTCAGAGATAAAAAACTGTATAAAAGTGTTCACTTGTAAATTTTGCACTAATGCATAAATCAAATTTCAAATTGATGGATGAGCTGCAAGGATGAAAGCTAAAAAAATCTATAAAATTTATAAATAAATAAAGAGTAGAAAATTGAGCACAAAAGATTTTATTACATGAATAAATGCATTTCTATTTTAAATTTCTGTGCAAGTTTTATGTTTAACAAATTTTAAAGAAAAAAACATTAAAAATAGGCAAAAAAATTAATTTTTAAAAGAAGGATGTTTTCAATTCGTGTTTATATATTTAAAGAACCTACATGAATCTTATCATTTATAAGCCGATGTACAAAATTAGGTTTGAATGGATTGGTTCCATAAATATATATATAAATTTTTTTTTTAGAAAATTGGGGACAAGTGGTTTTCCTAAAACATTTATTATATATCATTTATATAGAGATTTTCATAATTCTTTTATATTTTTGTGAACTGATTTGCTTGCAGTTTGATCCGATAACTTTTTTTGGAAGTTGTCGTATAATTTTTTTTGGAAGTTGTCGTACCCGATTCCTCTCCACTAAAATAATTATTATTAATTATCCACCATTTAAACACATATTCGCAAAATTCTTCTTTTTTTTCATTTGATTTGATTTGCTTAAGGTTTCTTCCCATAAAAATTATTGGATAACCAGAAGGGCATTTAGATACCGACTTTCAAAATTCGGTTTTTTCAGAATTAGGGGTTCAAAGTTTTTCCCCCTCGATATTTTAACGTTATTTAAAACTCTTAGAGTTAATCTGGCTGCTCTAAACTTTTTTTAGATGTTGTAACGACATTCAACTGGACCAGCAAAACCTCAAACGAAATGCTTTGTCTGCTCGATTTCAGTTTGACAAAATGGCAATTATTGTGATGCTTGTGATACTTGTGATGCGTTTATAGAATTTATATTCTGACATTCTACTAATTCTTTAAAATTAATCTCACACACATTCCAATCGGTGTACTTTTAATTCTGTAATTCTATTCTGATCGTTTATGATTTACAGTCCTCAGATTACGTTTGTTTTGTATTCCGATTTCACAATGAGAAAGAAACTTTTGCATACCCATCGGAGTTTGTTTAGCTTGTTTTCACTAGCAAAGATCACATTAAGCTTTTTATTTTACTGACGCTCCTGAAAGTATGCATGTTTTTTTTATTCTTAACTACAAATGAAGTTTGTTTGAAGAAGCTATTGTCAATTTCATTTTGAATTTTAAAAGTGGGTTGATTACAAACCAAATTTTCATTTTCTGGAGAATCAAATTTCGGAAATGAAACCTCTTTAAATCCGAAGTGAGTTCTATGACATGATCGTATAAGAGTTTTGACAATATAAATACATATAAATAGATACTTTGTTTGTATCACCAATCAAATAGATTTGAAAATTTTATCAAGAATTGTAACAAAATATTAATTTCAAACTTTAATTCATATAAACATACCCTTCACATATTCCCTCCACCTGTTATATTAGTTAAGGAAAACTTTTCCCCTAAAAAAAATTTCTATGAATTTATTATGAATCTGCACATTAATTCGACCACATTTTCCGCCACAACTTGTACTTGCAGATGGTCATTTTAACTGTTTGGATAACATCCGCTGTGTATTCGACGCCAAAATTTGTTTTTAGCAAAACGATTAAGAATGTGCACACAGAAAGTGGGCGAGAAGAAGAAATTTGTGTGCTGGATCGTAAAATGTTTAATTCGAAATTACTGGACATGATAAACTTTGGTCTGCTGTATGTCATACCGTTGCTTGTAATGACGGTAAGTTGGTGCAAACAGATTTATTTTTAGTTTCAAACAATTTTATTGTTGTACCATTTCTAATGGCACAAATCATTTTTTATTTTACTTTATACAGATTCTATATAGTAAAATCGCTATAGCTTTGTGGCGTTCATCGCGTGGCTTGCAACATCATTTAGCTCAGCAGGAAAGTAGTATGGTCATGCACAATAGTATGTATCATAGTCATCAACATCGCCAAAATCACAACCACAATAACCAACAGCAGCAGCAACAGCTTCATCAGCATTTACACAATCATCATGAGGAATTGTTACAACAAAATCAACAACAACAACCATTGACAGCTCCCCTGGGTACTTCCATTCTGGTCAACAGTACAGTTGGAAGCGGTTCAGCACTAACACGTAAACCAAGTTGTAAATATGATGGCAAACGTGGAGTTAATATTTGTGAAAGTCAGGTAAGCTTAAGAATAGAAAATTTAACATTTTAAATTTACAAATATGTGCATATGTATCTATGTATGTATGTATGTATGAATGTATGTATGTATGTATGTATGTATGTATGTATGTATGCTTGTATCATACAAGAACTTAAGTGCAAAAAAGATCTAATAAAAGAACTATATTTTCTATTTGAGCTCTAATGGTTCTGTTTACTCAAGCTGTCGTATGCAACTTTTATGTTGTACATGATTTTTTTTATTGTAGAATTTAAGTGTTAAAAATAAAATTTCGAAATCAAATTACTTTTTTAAAAAATGTATTTTAAAACTTATTTGGTTGCAATTTTCAAAAATAAGTGTGAAATATAAAATTTATTTTTTAAGAATCACTCAAATGGAAAAATAAAATTAATAAAAAAGGACTACTTCCTACACCATTTTTCATTGCTACAAATTACCTAAATTTAAGGTGAATAATTGTGCAAGAACGTTGTGAATTGTTTTGAACGTTAAACAAATATCGCACACTAAATTACTGTTTATTGCATGAACCACTTTATAGATTAAAATTCTAACGATCATGTAAATTTATATTCCATTACCGTCTTCCTTAAGTGGAAAAGAAAAACATTAAATTTATTTTCCAATATGAACGACCACTTAATTCTGAAAAACGTCAAAATATACAACATTCAACCTTATGTGCTTAATAGGTTAAGCGATATGGTTTTCAATTAAATTGTTTTTAATAAATGAAATAATTTGCATCATTTGCATCTTATCTTACATTTTATTGGTCACGTAGGGAACCGTGTCGAATTTATAACAAAATTAATTTACAGATTAAGACAGCGAGGATGTCGCTTAAGGTAAAATTAATTTTGTCACATAGTAGGCTTCGCTAAGTAAAATTTTTCCATTTAGCCAGACCAATTTCCCGCTCTTAGGTTAGGTTAGGTTACCAGGCTGCTAGTAAAGGAAGGTTAGATTCCAGCTCAATTGGGTCCTGATGTGGTCCCATTGTGCTACCTGTAGTGAAGGAGAGTGATAGAGGAGAGGAGATTAGAAGAGTCGGAAGAAGATTAGATGAAGGAAGGCCATAGAAGAACAAGAGAAGAGCAGAGCAGGTGGGAAAAAACTGAGGCAAGGGTAGTCTTGCAGAACGGTCAGCATGTCAAGCCGCTATTGGGCGAACCATAAACTGCTCCTGATGAAGGAGCTAAGACAACCGACATCTATGCAAGGCCATAGGGTCCTTGCTGTGGTAAAGGATGGTTCATTAAACCATCTTGTTTGTGCCTTTCGCATAAGGTCTTTCTCGATTCGCCTCCAGCAGGCCAAGAGCGGAAGACCACAGAAATTGTCAATTTCAGCAGCCTCTAACTCTGTACCTCTCTTGGCCAGATTGTCAGCGATGACGTTGCCCGTGTTTTCTCCGTGTCCCCGCATCCAAATAAGGGTAACACTAGAGCAATTAGCAACTGAATTAAGTGATTTCCTGCATTCCAGGATAAGGATGGATGTTGTGTACACACCCGAAAGTGCTATTACCGTAGCCAATTAGTTGCCTTTTTGATGGCGGATATTTCAGCTTGTAAGATACTACATTCGTTCGGGAGTCTGAAGGAGACCCTGATCCCGAATTCTTCAATATAGACACTCCCGCCAACCCTGGATCACCGTTTGGAGCTATCCGTGAACACTCGTAGGGCCCCGAGCGGTGTAGGGGGGAGGTCCTCCGATAGAGAGTAGTTAAATACTCTATATAAAAGGAAGGTTTTGGAATGCAATAGTCGATGAGATCAGGGATAATTCCCATAGTCTCTACAATGCAAGCATGACCCCATGGTCGATATTTCCATGCGTCAGTTGTACTAAGTCGTACCGCAGTGCGTAGTGCTAACTTCCTAGCCAACAGATCAACTGGAAGCCAGCCCAGCATAGCAAAAAGGGCCTTTGTGGGCGTAGTTCTAAGGGCACCAGTGATCATGATTGCCATTAAGCGGAGAGTTCTCTCAATTCGCTGTCGGTTTGTTGCCAAGTCCAGTGCTTTCCACCAGATTCTTACATCATAGAAAAGAGTTGGTTTGATAACCGTTTCAAATATCCAATTAATCCCTTTGGGGCTTATGCCCCAGGTGGGACCAATGGCTTTCTTTCAAACATATAGTGCCGCTACGGCTTTTGTTGCACGAGCATGAAGATTGTCTCTCCATGTTAATTTATTATCAAGAATAATGCCTAAGAATTTGGCTTTATCCGATAGGGCTAGTGTAGTGCCATTTATTTTGGGTAGAGTGAAAGTGGGAATTTTGTATCTTCTAGTGAAGAGAACTAGTTCCGTTTTGGTTGGGTTGACGCTGAGGCCGTTCTGTGAACACCTTTTGCAGACCTCGCTGAGTGCATCTTCCAACCTATGCATAATTGTGTCAAGATGGAACCCCGAGATAGCCACTGCCACATCATCTGCATATGCAACAGTATTGTCGCACATGGACTCCAGTTTTCTAAGCAGAACGTTTATTGCCACATTCCATAGCAGAGGGGATAAGACACCACCTTTTGGCGTACCTTTGCGGGCGTACCTGGTAATGTGTGCTTCCCCCATGGTAGATGTGATGGCTCTGCGTTCAAGCAAATTCTTGATGAATTGACATAGTGATAGGTCTATTCCTAGATCTCTGAGAGCCTGGGTAATAGCATCCGAGTTGATATTGTTAAAGGCGCCCTCAATGTCCATGAAGGCCACTAGAGTATAATTCGAGTGCGATGCCTTTCCCCCTTTTGGGATGAAAATTACGTCGCATTTGGTCCATTGTTGCGGAATGTGGGACCAGGTAAGACATACTCTGTATATTATGAGTAGCCATGGTGTCACAAGGTCTAAATTGTGTTGTAGATCTGCAGGGATGATTCCGTCCGGACCGGGTCATTTGTACGGATGGAAACTTTTTATAGCCCAGTGAAGTCTTTCAGTAGTTATTACTACGTTCGTCATACTCCGGGCAGTAGGGGACCGTTTTGAGACCTCGGTCTAGCATAATTCTACGTGTGTGCTGAGCACACGTAGAATTAGGCCCGACCCGAGTCATGCCGTTGACTTATCAACCGTTTGTTGATTAATAAGCCATTGACATTTCTCTACCCCTATCCGCCACCTGGGGACGTGCCCGATGGGAGACTACCACTTCTCCACACGGGAATTTCCCGCTCTTAGTATTTCTGATTTCATAGTGAGCCTTTGATCGGGCTTAATAATTCTCTCATTGCTGACTACTAATTTTTGTATTATTCAGTTTAGTGATTTCCATCTCTGGGTAGTTACCAATGCCGTTTTACTGCCTTCGATCTGACACAATATTGTCTGTCTATTAGTAGCTTCGTTATGTAGAAGATTTCTTGCAAGGCTTATGATTTCTCTACTTCAGATATATAAACAAGATTTACTCGATAATTTCTGGATGGACTTCGATTTTGTATACCCAGATTAAAATATGGGGTACTTTTTAACGGGTAAAAAAACAAGTGATAAATTGATAGTTTTAATACTTTTTATTTTTGTACTAAGATTTTCTAAAGTTTTTTATAAATTAACATACTTTCTGGGGGCTAATACTTTTGGTACTTGTTTTTACATATGGTACTATTTTATTTATGGTACATTTTAACTTTTGGAAATTTTTCTCTTTCAAAATCTGTTAATGGATTTGAATGAAATTTGAAAGACGGTTTCTTTTCTTTGCACGTCACACATTGGGGATTTCGCGGAAAAAAGTCAAATTGTCAACATACTCTTCATGCAATATGCAGTGACATTTTGAAATTTTAGACTAAATAGTACAATCAAATCAAAAAGAATTACTCCGACCTGACTGCTAGTTTTTTTTATAGCCGTCTCAAACTCAGTACTTGTATGTTTTACCGAAACAACTTAATTTAAACCTAAGAATTTCAAGACGAATATTATTTTATTATGTGAGCTAACGTTTTTTTTTTTTATTTTTTATTTAAAGTAGGATATTTCAGTATACTAAAATTGAAAAAATAAACTCTGCAGAGACTTAAGTTTTTTTTTTGTTGTTTATTTTTATGAACATATAACAAAAATTCCTTTTTTCTCCAAACATTTGGAACTGCAATTTTAGCTATACTTTCCCACAGTTCGAAATCACTTCTAATACATTTTCTCATATCTGTTTTTACATTTTTAATCAATTTCAAGTGCCACGAGGTGCCACCTGTCAATTTGTTTAACATAACTCAAGAACCACTAGTCGGATTTTGCTTAAACGAATTTAGAAAAATCAAGAATTACAATTACTTTCATCTGTTTTTTATGTTGATGAAACTTTATATTTTTCTTAATTAAGGTAATATAATGCTCTGTGCCAAATTTCAAAAAGTTTGGGCCAAAATTAAATTTCGGGTTCTATGGGCGGTGGGAGGTGGGCGTGCCCAATTTTGATGGAACTTTATATTTTTCTTAATTGACCTAACCAAAGGCTCAGAGAAAAATTTCAAAATTCTACTAGCACTCCTTATAGTTTTTTCCAAGCTTGTATGAACAAATCCCCACTGTGCGTCACCCAGATTAAAATATAGGACACGTTTTAAGGGGTACAAAAAATTAACATTTAAGTGCTTTTTGGAGGCTGAAGAAAAAAAAAACTGGTACCTTTGGTATTGTTTTGTACGGTACTTTTTTAGCTTTTGGCAATTTTTCTCTTGAGAAATTCTTCTTATCAATTTTTTGGCAATTTGGTAGACGGATAGCATGTGGTCCAGCTAAAAAATTTGTGATACGTTTTAAGGGGCACAAGAAGTGATTTTTAATACCTTTTGTTTTTGTTCAAATCTTTATTTTATTAAATTTTTATAAATTAATATACTTTCTGTGGTCTGAAAAATAAATAAGTGGTGCTTTTGGTACTCTTTTACTTAAGGTTATTTTTTTGCTTTTGGTACTTTTTTACTTTTAGTACTTTTTCTCTTGCAAAATTCTCTTAATGGATTTGGGTGAAATTTGGTAGACGGATAACATGTGTCCCATATTAAACTATATGTTATTTTTTAAGAGCTATAAAAAGGCAAACATATTCTATTTTAGGTACTTTTTATTATTTTACTAACATTTTTTAAAGTTTATTTTTATAAAATTTTATATTTATTTGAGCATGTACTTAAGTATTTATGATTTGAAACTTTGGTTATTTGTTGCAGGTTAGCAATATATAAATATATATTTCGTTGGTTGCCATACCAACTCATCAGTAAATGTTTTACCCTTTATGTTTAAAAAATTTTTATAAATTAACATAATTTCTGGTGTCTGAAATGACAAAAAAAACTGTTAGGCTTGATACTTTTTTGTAGTACTTTTTTTCCTTTGGTACTTTTTTCTTTTTTTGAAATTTAGTAGACGGATAGCATGTGATAAATTGGTACTTGTCTACATTGATTTACAGTGTACTTTCTCTGGGATAAAATTATGATAAGCTGGTACTTTTGGTAGAATTGGTTGCTTTTATTTTTTAAGAATTTTTTACAATAACAAACAGTGTACGTTTTTTAGGGTAATATTAGGAAAGCCGTTTCTTTTCGTATACTTTTTGTTTTATTTTTACAATTTATAATTTACATTAACATACAGTGAACTTTGCCAGGAATAAAATAAGAACAAATTAGTACTTGTGGCATATCCTTGATTTTTCGATAAATTTAGTATACGAGTACATTTGTATAGTTTATGCCTTTATACGAAAATTGTATGATATTCAATCTTTTTTTCCAAATTAATATATATATTTTCTATTGCCTACTTTCCGCGGATACTAAGAAATTGTTAATTGAAATAATGATGTTTAATTAAAATACTGGTCAAATTAAATAGAATTAGCTAATTTACAAACTATTGTATTGCAAAGTATTTAGTGTATTTATCCAGTTGATTTTTTGATCAAAGCAATTTTAATTATTCAGTCTTAAGTGCGTAGATATAATTATATTTTAAATTAAGTTAGTTTTTATTAGAATGGGAACTACACAGCCTCGTAAAAATTTAACAGACAATGAATACTGCACTTTAGCTAAACTGTACTATACTTTATTACTTATCACTTTTGGATACTTTTGTGAACTGCCTAAATAAATATTTTGTATGTTTTTTTTTAAAAATAATTTTTAAACTTAATGGTGCTTCATTATCTAAAACATTTTCTTTCTATGATCTTTTTTCCATTTATTACTTTCTTTTCATTTCTTATAAAACAACATTAAAAACAACAAATCCAACACCACAAACACAATCAACATTACCAATACCAATAAAATGTGCAATAATAACAACAATATCACATGTACATGTGTACAATATAAAATAAAACACGAAATAACATGTAAATAAATGTTCATTTCTGTTACAAAAACTGCTGCTCCTTATTTCCACCTATAAAACAACAACAACAAAAACAACTACTACATCTATAACTAAATAACTAGAACAACCATGATAGTACTGAGGTGGGTTTTTTTTAGATTATTTTTATATACTCTTGCATACATAAATTTGTTACAATTTATATTTATTTGTAATTGTTTAAGTGTTTGTACAGCATTTGGGTTTATTGAATCTGTAGCTTTACGCTTTATATTTTGTATGTATGTATGTGTGGATGTGTGTATTTTTAATAGAATTTACATTCATCTATTATTCGTACATTATTTTGTAGCTTTAGAGAGTAAATGTATTTATTTTATGTTTGTTTTTATCTTTTTATTAAATATTTCAGAAAAATGATGTGGGTATCAAATGTATTATTAAACATTTTTATTCTGCAAGAAAAATTTTGCAAGGGAACTTTGTCTAAATTTACTTTTCTGAATTTACATATTTTTAACATTCTGTTGTTTGAATTACTAGAGTTTTGAAATAACTTTACTTGTGCAAAAATTATTTATAAGCAAATTGCTTTGAATATGCAGCAAATCTTTGAAAATTTAATCTTAGCATAAAGCGACAGCAAATTAAGAGAACATAAAATTGCCATAAAAGCTAAATTTTGCTCAAGAATTTATTTTTGCATAAGTTTTGGAGAAATTTCTACACTGAAAAAAAAAAACAAGAACTATAGTTTTATTTGTTGTAAAGCGCTAATGACATTTTTACACCAATAATGTGAAGATCTCCTTGATGTACGGAAATACAAATTTCGTCTTTCTCAAAAAATTTCTCATAAGTACAAGAAAATTTGCATGTGATTCGGCTGTCATTTGCCGTTGCTTGGGAACATCGTCTCTAGTGATGTTACGAATTCTTGTATTCGTATTCGATTATTCGACTATTGGCCTACTTTAAGATATTCGTATTCGTATTCGCCAAATTCAAGCGAATATTTCTCGAATAATTTGCACATACTTTCCAAAGAAAAAAAATATATGAAGTTTAAAAAAGTACATTAAATGTAGAAAAATATTCGTATATTAATTTTTAATAATTTTTATTTAAAAGAAAAACCTTTATCTTTGACGCAATATAATAACCTTCTTTAAAAACAGACACAAATATAATAGTTATATTCTTATATGTATGAATATTAATATCATGTTAAGTTAGTAATCAATTCTTAGTAGAGGAATGTTGGACTTAAAAAATGGAAGAAATAAAATTTAATAAGTGAAAGTCCACCGAGACCGAGGTCTTACGCCCAAACAGCACTGAATTACTAATTAAAAACGCAAACAGAAACCAAATCTGAAAATATATAAGTAAAACAATTGAAAACTATTCTGTAGTGGTCTTCAATTCGGCATCTCAATGTCATAATATTGACAAATACCTTAAGTAGTGTGACGGCTTTTTTCCCATTTATAGTTAGTTACCAATGCAAACGGAGGCTGTTTTTCCAATTAAATTTGAAATATTACGTGGCTCTAAACCTTAAAAGTAATATTCATATTCGTATTCGCGGATACTAAAAACTGATACTAGTCTCTACCCGTATATATAAGTGTAGTGGTACAGTTCCTTGCTGTGCATTTCTCATTCTCATTTTTTCTCACTGTCGGTGACGCTTGACGCTTGAGAATCCAAGTTAGTACACGAACGTCCGGGAGGCTATTTCTTTTAGCGTAAATATTTTATCTAGAGGGTGGTATTGGCTGAAGTGGTTAGCGCGTTGAATACTAAGCAAACAATGACTTGGGGCCTGGGTTCAATCCCTGGCCAGAGCAAGTCAATCAACATCATTAATTTCTCTAATGTACATTAGTGCGACATTGTATTAATTGTTGTCGAACTATTTAATTGTTGAAGGCATATCACTGGTCACTAAAAAACTGTTCCGACGGCGATTGATGCTGTTCCAAGCTAATGTACACAACATCGCCCTCCTTCGTCCGTTAGCAGAAACATCGGCGAAGTAAAACGATTAATAAAATGCCTGCTAATACGGCTTAACAAAATTAATGCGTCTACTTAACACCGGAGCCGCCTCAAAACTGCTGTAAAAAAACTAACATAACGCGCAAAGCAGAGTTGTGAAAAAGTTAAGTCTTCTAAATTTATATCTATCTGCTCTACCCTACCCCTCTCCATGTATTTAATGGTGAACTTAGCTACGTACGTGGTTGAGTGTTTTAACAATTAAATTCTGAATTTTTGCTAAAACTGAATGATGTTAAATCAAAGAATAATGGTGGCTTTGGAAAACCGATTTCATCTACATGCAAACGCACAGACCGACAGACGGATATGACTCTTTCGACTCCTTTACCTATAAGGATCGCATATACTTAATAGGTCTCATATGAATATTGTGGAAATTACACACGGAATGACAAACCTAGAAATACCCTTATTTTTATTTATATGAAGAGTCTATAATTTCAAACTTTTTGAAAAAACGTTCTCAAATTTTTTTTTTTTTTTTTTTTTTTGATAATTTTATTATTTATTGAATCTTTAATTATTTATATTAAAATATCAATAAGTTTTTCAAATCTTAAATCTAAAAAAATATTAAATATAAGTTTAGCTAATGCTAAACAAAATTTTTAATTTCAACGGTTAATTTTGGTTGTTTTACATCTCTCGTGAACGGCTGAGAAAAAGAGTATCCCTTCTTTTCAGCCGGGTGTGGCCTCTATAATGAAGAATATTGCGCGCAAGTGGATTTGGGTGCAACTCAAGTTTTTTTATATATTTTTTCGCGTGTTTTGAAAATACTGTCTTCACCAACGGAACGTCTAGGTCTTTATGAATTCGATGGTTTCTGACATACCAGGGGGCTGCTGTAATTGTACGTAGAATTTTATTTTGTCGCCTTTGAATTTTTTCGACATTTGATGCTGAGGCAGTGCCCCATAACTGGATTCCATAGGACCGTATTGGTTTCAGGATCGCGTTGTATTGTAGAAGTTTACAGTCTAGGCTCAGTATAGAATTTCTTCCCATAAGCCAATTAATTTGGGCAGTTTTTAATTTCATTTGCATCAACTTAGCGTCTATATGCGATTTCCATGTTAAACAACGATCAAGTTGAACGCCTAGATATTTGACTACAGAGTGTTGCGGTATAGTCTCGGTGTATATTTGTATAAGCGAGCATGTTTCCCTTCGCAACGTAAAAGTGACGTGTACACATTTCTGCTCGTTTACTTTTATACGCCATTGTTTGAGCCATTTTTCCAATTTGGATATATACCCTTGTAAGTTGATGGAAGCTTCTACTGGATTTTCATGGACCCTTAAAAAAGCTGTATCATCAGCAAATGATGATGTATGAAGGTTATTGCTTAACGGTAAGTCAGAGGCATAAATTAAATAAAGTAAGGGACCGAAGATGCTGCCTTGGGGAACTCCGGTTTCGATCGACTGCGGAGGGCTTAAAAAATTGCCTTCCCTAACTACAAATTTTCGTTCCTCTAGATAGCTTTTTAAAAGCTTGACGATGTTTGCGGGGAGATTGCGTGTTAATTTGTGGATAAGACCTTCGTGCCATACTTTATCGAAAGCTTGAGAAACATCTATAAAGAGCGCATAGCAATATTTCTTTTTTTCAAAGGTGTCTCTAACTACGTTCACAAGTCTGTGAGTTTGTTCAATTGTGTTATGTTGTCTGCGAAAACCGAATTGATGATCTGGAATGCATCCACTTCTATTCACTAAAGGCATCAGCTTGCTCATATACAGCTTTTCAAATAGTTTTGAAATGTTGGGCAATAAGCTAATAGGCCGATAGGATTCAACCTTCGTATGATCCTTGCCGGGCTTTGGTATCATAATAATCATCGAAACCTTCCATTCTGCAGGATAGTATTGCAGCCGTAGAATACTATTAAAAATGAAGAGTATAACTCTTTTTGCAATAAAAGGCAGTTGTTGAAGCATTTTGTTGCTTATTTTGTCGACACCTGGGGCTTTTCTGGTGTTAAGACTAGTAATAGTATTTTCAATCTCCGTCATGTTAAATCTCATCGGTATTTCTGGTAAAGAGATGACTGGTGGCAGTTCAACAATATCAGCAGAAATATTCGGGGTAAATACTTTTTCTAGGTGCTTAACAAATAGATCACCTTTTTCAGCATCAGTTCTTGCCCAGTCACCATTAGAGGCTCGTAATGGTGGTTTGCAAATCACTGGCCTTTTAAGTCCTCTGGCTGCACGCCACAGCGAATAATCTGTTGATGGTGTTGCATCGAATTCTTGCAGAAATTTTTGCAGCGAAGCTGTTTTTTGTGTTTGCAAAACTTTTCTTAGCTGTTTGGTACACTCCTTAAGCCTTAATTTTAGCTGAGGCGATCTGTAACATTGCCATTCTCGTCGAGCTCTCCGTTTTTCAGTCAATAGCCTTTCTATATCTGCACAAAAAATATTGTTAAATCTCGCTTGTTGATTTGGTTGAATTGAAGAAGCATTAAGAGCAGCTTGTTTAGCATGTGCTTCAAACAACCTAATAGAATTTTCTATGTCAGTAGGTGTTCTCAACAGCATATTTTCCGTGCAATGAGCACTCAAATATTTTTTGTATTTCAGCCAGTTAATACGTGCAGATGTCACCGGTAAATCACATGTTGATGTTGCAGTTGTGTGTGAGTAAATAGTGATAATAGTAGGCGAGTGATCTGAAGATAAATCCAATGATGCTTCAACTTCAATCATTTCGCTGGGCACACCTTTCATAACTCCAAAGTCGATAATATCAGGAATTTTTTGTCGATCCGTTGGCCAATATGTTGGCTGACCACTTGAAACTACATTAAAGCCCATTTTTGAAATTGTGTCAAACAAAACACGACCCTTGGGACTGATTAAACGTGAGCCCCAAAATGTGTGTTTAGCATTGTAGTCGCCAGCTGCTAGAAAACGGGACCCCAATGTTGAATAAAATGCGGTATATTGACTCTCTGAAATTGAAAACCTGGGAGGAGAATAAACAGATGATATCACAAGTTTTTGATAAAAATTTTCAATGCAGATGTTTGTTGCTTGAAGATAATCTTCACAAAAATCATTTAACAGGTAGTGTTTTATTCGCGTTTTGATTAGGATTCTCGAGCCACCACAAGCTCTACCTCGAGGGTCTTTGGTGTCGTAGAAATTATAGCCACTAATTCTAAAATAGCTTCGAGACGTAAAATGAGTTTCTGAGATAAGCATAACATCGAGTTGTTTATCCAGAAGAAAATATTCTACTTCATTCTTATGTTGGCAGGTGCCGTTTGCGTTCCAAAAACAGATTCTTAAGTTCATGGTTTGTTCAATACAGCCTGCAACAAGGTAGACTGCATTTTCAACATTTCCTGCATCATACAGGACATGTTGAGAGTGAATGTATTTACTGTTTGTATAAGGATCTCTATTGAGGCTTCAATACGACTAAAATTGTGCCCTGATTCTTCATTTACTGGTACAGTTTTTTGCGCCGGAATCTGGTTACTCTTTAAAATATTAGCGTATGAAGATTGACTATTAGGTTTTTGTTGAGTAAGAGTCGTGTTAGACTTTAAAACATTTGAGTATTGATTATGGCTAGACGACGGTTGAGGTAACTGTGGGTAGTTTAAATGAGTGTTGGGCTGAGCGGGAGTAGCATTGGTTTTTCTGTTCGACGAATTTTTAAAAAGAGAATAAAGAGGGCAGCCCCTATAGTTGGCAGTGTGGTTTCCGCCGCAATTACTACATTTTTTTGCTTTGGTATCACCTTTTATTTTGTCACAGTTAGCGGTACTGTGTAACTCGCCACATACAACGCAAACGGTAGGCAACTTGCAATAAGTTTTGGTATGGCCAAATTCTTGACAGTTCATGCATTGGATAGGTCCAGTTTTTTTATGTGGCATCTCAACGGTAACTCTTCGATGCAACAAGTATTTTAAGCTATAGATTGGGTGCGATTCATTTTTTTTAATTTTCAAGTCGCCTGGCTGTAGCTCGACTCTAAAAATAGGTTGGGGGATTTTTTCCCTGTTTTTAATGTTTGAAACATTTTTGACTTTGAAGCCACTATATTCAAGGCCAGACTTTACCTCTTCCGGATCCACGCTTGAATCTATTCCTTTTATAACTACTGTTAGGCCTTTAGCACTCTTCAGTTGATATGTATAAAAGTTTTTGTTTTTAGTCTCAAAATCTGAGACAATTTTTCTATAATTATTTTCTTGTGTTACCTGAATTTTAGTTTCGTTGATTTTGCCGCGCTTAATTGGAGTTACATAGAACTCATTTTCTCCAATTAATGAGATAAGGCTTTTTACCAAAAGGTTGGAGTTCTGTTCTCTTAAATATATCGGTGGTGGACCTTGTTGTACTTGTGTCTTCATCGACTTGTTCATTCAAAATCGCAAAACGATTTTCAGAATGTTTAATATTATTTTTCCCATCTTTGGGCATTTTCGCCGTTGACGCTATTTCAGCTGATTTGGGACTTCTTCCCCTTTTTAGCACGGTTATGTATCTGTCCATACCAGTTTGGATTTTATTATCACTATTTTCACTCACTGCATTTACAATTTTGTGCACGTTGGTCACCTGGGTATTTATTGTTTGTTTGTTTGATTGTACAGCTAAGCTGACAAGTTTGCTAATAGGTGCAATTGTTGTTGCTTCTTGATCGATATTTAACATGTTCAAAGATAATGATCGCACACGAGTATTTGTGTTTTCTGTTCTCAAATTAAATATTTTTTTTTTTTTGAAAGAAAGTTATCGGATATTTCTTTAAGCTAATTTTAAAAAAAAGGTTTATTTTACTTAAACTTAGTAAATGTCTAGGCTATCTCTCAACTTGCTTATGGACAAATTTAGCGTTAGGCTATGTTGGGTGCCAGGACATTACAATATTGAGGGAAACGAACTCGCTGATGAGCTGGCAAGAATAGGGTTAGCATTAAAGACAGGTCGGTTAAACCTCCAATCAGTTAATACAGGGAACTCAGTAATTGGGTAATTGGCAGATCCAATCATTCCTGAAGGAATAGAGAATATTGTAGAGTCTCGAGGTCCATATGGACAGAACTAGACTCAGGTAAATCTGATCTACTGCTGGGTATGAATTGAAAGGTTTTGAGTCTTAGTGGGCGCGTTAACTGACCATTGCCCGGTTAGAGCGAGGACCAGCATATGAGAAAATGGCACTCCGGATTTCTGTAGGATGTGTGGGGATGAAGAGGAGCCAGAAACTATCGAGCAAATCATTTGTCATTGCCCAAGGCTGCATCGCCATAGGCAAAGATGGCAGAGCAGACGTTTCCATGATCGCGAAGTGTAAACTTGAGGATATCAGGGGCTTTATCATGGGAATTAAGTGGCTGAATGATGGCTGTTAAGGGCTTTTTGTTTCTCCTTGGGCAGTAAGGAGACTAATTAGTCAATAAAAGTAAAAATTATGGGAATCACAAAGGATCCAATTGGGTCTCCGAGTGGATGTGGATTTCACACTACCCTTCCTAACCTAACCTAACCTTGTAAATGTCTGTTTGTTTTTTTTTTTCCCAGTGTACACTTAAATCTTTTGAGTAAATTTTGCATTACATACTTTTCAATTCAATGAGTTTAAAAATGTATGCTAAAAGAACAACAACAACAATAGATTTAAGGCTTTGAAACTCAGACAGAATTATCCATTTATTTTCTTTTCTAAAAAAAAAAAATTATAATGAAAGTTCAAACACTTCATCTTTCTTAGGGTCAATCAGCTTTTCTTACAAACGAAATCAATAGAAAACTTTTGCACAATTTATTTGTTCATCTAAAACTTTAGCAAAACCAGTTACTGTTCATCTTAAACTTACTTGCAAACACATACATACATGTTTATCTTTTGTAAAGGCTTAACGAAATTGAAATAGAATATGTGTTTTTTTACACACATACTCGTACATATACTTCTTTAATCCCAGGAACATATGTTAGAAAAAGCTTTCAAGGACAAATAATTTTTTATTACATGCCAAACAATACAAGTTGTGAATTAAGTATTCTAAGGCTGTCGGCTCTAGACAACCTTTTAAACGCATACCGTTTAGCTTTTTAAATCATTTCCGTGCTATGGCAACCGCCTGTTTAATTCTCATTGATGAATAATCAATAATACAATTATTTTTGACTTGAATTCACTAATGACCTTAATAATAATATTGTGTACAACACTCTCCCCTTTTTTGCTGGAATAAAAACTAAGTTTATTTTTAGATTTTAGCATGAATAGCAAACTTTTGTGCTTTTCTTAACTTGTTGACTGTGTTCTTGTTATTGTTAATGCCTAAATATTGTATTTGGCTGGCATTGACTTACTTGTTTGTCTAGTAACTGTTTGGTAATCTTTATAATAATGATTTCTTTCATATCTTTTGTTTTGTCTCGTTTTCATTTTTTTTTTTTTTTGTTATATTTCTCTCTTTTTTTTTTTTGTCTGTAGGTCTGTTTAGATGCCGACCGTCCCGTGGTATCAACATGTCGTAAGACAAGCTTCTATAAACACTCTCATAATCATTTATCACATCAGCAGCAGACACAGCCTGCAGTCTCAACTAATCATCATCATCGTTCTCATGCTCAACAACATGGTCTCCATGGCAGCCAGCGTGTCTCACACATTTCACATTCATCGAATAATGTTTTGCGCGCCAGAAGGGGTGTTGTGCGAATGTTGATTATATTCGTTTTAACATTTGCTTTGTGTAATCTGCCGTATCATGCCAGAAAAATGTGGCAGTATTGGTAAGTATGTATGTTTGTATTTGTGGAAAAAAAAGAAAACTTCAAAATTAACAAATACAAGACTTGAATGAAACATGAAATGAAGAAAGAATAAATATGATAGATTTTGTAAAATTTTTTTAAGTATAGTTTTAGGCATCATACTGAGTGAGGAGTATAATATTATTTTTAATGAATTCATAATTATCATACGCCATCGAGTCTGTTTTAAGACGGTGTATTTTAGTGTTTGTGTGTGCTTGTAAAGATAGTATTTTTCTTCAATTTGGCGCACAGTTAGTACGGAAATAAGGAAACTTGTCGTGAATGAATTCTTAATGTTTTTTGCAGAGGGCAATAAAAACTTCTTTATGTTAACAAATAAAATTTATTAAATTAAATAAAAAATTTAATAATAATATTATTCAGGCTCAAGGTCATATCATCCATTTAAATAAAAGTATATTCTGTTTTATTAAATTTTGTATTGTTAGTTATTCCATATTTACTATATTCGATATTTCAAACACCTTTGGTGTCCTTCCTAAAGAAAAAATTTAAATTTGGTTTCACAATAACAAATTTCTTAAATTATTTAAAATTATTTTTCGTATACATTCGAAAGGATTTTCTTATGAAAAGGAATTTAATATAAGAATATTAGAAAACTAGCAACAAGCAGCAGACGCTTAGATGGCTCAAAATACTTTACGATGCCTTAAAAATGTTTTCTTCTGACTCAATTTTCACGTAAAATATTTTAAATTCAAAATGAAACATGCTGTTTAAGAGAAGTCTCCCCGGGGGGTAGATAGTTCTTCTTGTTGACTTTATCAGCAAGGTGCAATGCCTCCCGGGGTATAGTTTAATCTGACCTTTTATCAGTTACCCATAAAAACTTATATGCACTGAACAATCTCTGAATTAACAGAGCAACGGGATGTGTATATATTTTATAATAAAGGAAGTGCTTGTCACGTAAGTCTATATAAATGGTGTAAGGGTACCTAAGGTCTATCCCAAGATCAAAACCAATAGAAAGCTTATCCTTCGGGGTTTGCTTTTGAAGCTACACTAGTAGTTTACTGGTACTACGGGGACCGGCAAGATCTCATGGAAGATTGCTTACCGGAGGATAGTTGTGATGACCTATGTTGGTCACACAATCTGCGGTGAGAAGGATGATTTGCCGCCGCACTTACAACCCGGTATCATGATTCCGTGGCCGGTTCTTGGTTGAGGTCTACTTCGGGAGTACACGTAGTGGTTGTGGTAGCTACCAAAAGCTGGGAGAGGTGTTGGTTTAATGACTGATGCTTGACCAGTGCTAGTGGCTGATCGGACTTCGTGTCAACCAACTCGAAGCCTCTATATGCTGTTGTGAATCAACAGATTCAGAGAGATAGCTCGAACACTTTAGCAAGGTGTTCAGGCATGGTTGGAATTGGCCATGTCTGAGAAATTGCGATCTGTTGTCGATCCTAAGGGTATGTCTTCAGGTTGTTCCCGAGGGGGTGACTCGGGGGTGTTTGTAGACACTAATATTCACACGGTGTTAAGAGCACGAGGCTGGCACTACCTACAATAACACTGCTTAGCAGCAAAATCCTCCTTTAAATAAAACTATGTGGACTATATGGATTTTGATGTCCTAAACTCAATTCCGTTTTCGGTTTTTCTCTATCATGTACGGTTTTTTTATGGGCGTGGCAATTTTTTCCCCCTAAATTAGTCAGGTACGAAGACATATTTCAGCCTAACTCGAGAACGACTCATCCGATTTTCATAAACAAAACACAAAAAGATGCGTAACAAAATTATATTTAATTTAATTCCATATAGTTTTTTCTCTATATTTTATCGTTTTGGAATTATTCAAAAATTTCAGAGGGGATAAAATTTTTTTCTTGCAAAATTCGTTTTTTTTTCAGTTTAAAAGTGCAATAAAAAAAAGAAAAAGCCAATATTTTATATTTCACAGACTTTTCTGAGATCTAAATATCTCAAGAATTAAATAAGGTATAAACCATGAAAATCGATTAACAAATGACGATTTTATCCTCATAGGTTAAATTTCTACCGTAAAAGCTGCCCGAGATATTAAGATATTTAGTACTCACTGACTCACTGACTCACTCATCAATATTATTGGGCACTTCCAGTAAAGCTAGAAAGCTTAAATTTGGTACACAGGTAGGTCCTGATGAGGAATTAACAAAAATAATTTTTAAACGGACAGTTTTCATCTGGGGGGGGGGGGGGGGGTCGGCTTACCGTTCTTTGTATGGGGCACTTCCAGTATAGCTAGAAAGCTGAAAGCTAATGAGAAATTAACGAAAATGGTTTTTAAAGGGGCACTTTTTATCTGGGGGGACTGTTATGAGCCTTCTTTATATGGGGCACTTCAAGTATAGCTAGAAAGCACAGGTAGGTCCTGATAAGCAATACACATAAATATTTATACAAAAACAACTTAAAAAAAAGAAGTGAGATCTGCACAAAAACATAAATGTGAAAATAAGGCCAAGTTCCTATCCAAAAAATTTCGGCCGTAAAAAGTACTGAGATCAAAATAAGGACCAACTTCTTGATAGGTACATTTCTATCTCATTTCTGTAAGCTTGGAAAAATTTTTTTACCTGAAATAATTCTTGGAAAAATATAGCCAAGCTTACACAGAATAAAATATTTAATTCTTTTTTCAATTAACCCTTTAATTAAAAATATAAAAAAATTTTATTAAATATTTAATTTAATTAATTAAATTTTTAATTGTAATAAATAATTTAAGTTCATAAATGTATACAAATTTAATTGATACTATTAATTTCTTTACTGTTGCAAATTTAATTAAATTTTTAATTGATATCACAAATTTTTTAATTGAAATCAATTTTTATTTTTTTCTGTGAACTTGGCCTTATTTTCACATTTATGTTTTTGTGCGGATACAATAATTACAAAAACAATGAAAATAAACTCAAATTGTTTTTGTAAATATTGTAAAACAGTATGCACCAGCTATTTCGTACCGCAAAATCTTTGATTATAATAATACTATCGGTGTAAATATTTGCAACAGAGATTTGCTCTCTCTTCTTATACACAAAAAGAGAATTTAATAATAATTTGATTCTACAAAGTGTTAATACTTTTTATTACTATGTAAACTCACCTTAAGTACTACATACTTATATCAACAAAAATTAGTTTTTGAAATTAGTAACTCATGATCTAAAAGTAATTTAAAAAATTAATTCTTTGAAAAAATTTCAAATATGAGAAAAAAAAATATCAACTTAAAGTGAGTAAAAACCGCTATCCGTTTTCACTCATTTCTAAATAATATTCTTATAAATAATTTCATTTGTATGATAAAATGTACTTAAATTTCTGATAAACTTTCTTACTTTTAGAAAATGTGCAATCAAATTTAATGCAAATTTTCTTGAAGTAGATTTTTTTTTAATTGACATTAAGAACATTTGATTTTTTTATTATAAAAATGGTTTATTTGATTAAAAAAAAAATTCTACACATTAGTCAAATTATAATTAAATTTAGAAATTTTTTTTAACTATTTTTAATGAAATTATTTTTTAACTAAAATTTAGTTCAGGTCTAATTTTTTTTTGGAGTGTACCTACAATAGTTGAAGTTTTTAGAGGTGCTTTAAATACCATCAACGGAATCTGGTTTCAAAAAAAATAATATATTTTTATGCGACGTGTTTCTAACGACGTTTTTTTTCGCAAATGGCTGGTCCTTAAAACCTTGCTGGAACTTGTCTTGGTCTAAGAAATATTTTCAACACAAACTAGGCTCAGAAAATGTGTCTTTCTGACAAAATCTGGTATTTTAGTTGGTAAACACAAAAAAAAAAATAATAATGAGCTGGTGATGTGTATAAAATTTACTTGTGATGGAAAATTTTAAGCCAAATTTTTCTTCTCCATTGAAAATCTCAATTCTGTGCAAAAATATATTTGTTTTTCCATTTTTCGTTCTTTCATTAAGGATTTTTTCATTAAAAAAATATTCGATTATTTCAAAGCTTTAGCGGTTGATGGGTTACGTGCAAGCTTAAGGCTTTGGTTATGAAAGATTTGAGGAAACATTCACATTTCCTATACTCTTTTCAATATATTTTTCTTTTACCTTTTCTTTTTTTTTTTTATATTTTTCACAGGTCACGTTCCTATCGTGGTGATTCAAATTTTAATGCTTTACTAACACC
Organism: Lypha dubia; assembly: GCA_947311025.1. Classification (NCBI taxonomy): domain Eukaryota; kingdom Metazoa; phylum Arthropoda; class Insecta; order Diptera; family Tachinidae; genus Lypha; species Lypha dubia. The sequence continues at coordinate 100,649,356 of OX371261.1, forward strand.
GTTAACATTTTTGGTGACATATTTCAATTCCGGCATAAATCCCTTGTTGTACGCTTTCTTAAGCCGCAACTTTCGCAAAGGCATGAGGGAGCTTTTAATGTGTTCATGGCGTAAAAGTAAAACAAAATCATCGATTAATTCGTCCAGGCATCACAAACGAGTGACAATGCAGGTAAATTTAAAAACAAAAAAAACCCGGAAATTCATTTCAAAACCTAAAAAAAGTTTCGAACAAATTTTAGTAATTTAAAATGTTTCGTTTTTTTTGTTTCCTTTTTCTTTATTAACAGACAAGCTCTTTGCCCACGGACATTACACACATTGGCAACGAACAACTATGATGGCGCTTTATACGTTTGCATTGGCAATTGTTTGGCAAACGTTTAGCTGGCGCTAAATGAATTGAAAACTATTTGTGATTCCTTGTGTACTTGGCAACTCAATTAAACTTATATTCGTACATATACGAGTATTTAAGCAGCAAAAGAAAGAAGACGAGAAGAAGAAAAATTAAATCCAATTTAGCTAAACGGTCAAAATTTATGACGATTTTATCATAATGAATGGCAAAATTAGTTTTAAAAACTTTGTCAAGCAAAGCAATTTTTTTGCAAAGTGATTGAAGAAAAAAAAAAAAATTAGAAATTTCTTAAAGGCCGTGAAATAACCATGGCTTCTCTTACGATGTGAAATATTCTCACATGTTGGATTCCACAATGAAAAAAAAAAATACCTTAATTTATTCATCTGTTTATAAAAAAATTAATTATATGTGGTCCCTGATTTTGGAAATCACATCAACTAAATGAAAAAAACAAATGATTTAAAAATGTTAAAATTTTTGGGGATTTTCATAAAAATATTTTTAGTTTTCCCATGGAAAATACCAGAGCATGTACATACAAGAGCATATCTGGTGGTGTTTTTTATACATACATATTTTCATTGACTAATTTTCTTTAAGTTCTGCTGAGCAGAGCTGTAAAAGAATGATTAAAATTTGGTTTTTATTAAAAATGATTCACAAAAAGTGTAAGTGATTAATTTTACACAAAATGTGGTTTGAATTAAAAGCACGAATGCATTCCTTACGAATAAAAAATTCTTGCATGCATTCAGATCACTATAACGATTAATTGAAATAAAGTTTGAATTAATTGATTGGTGATTTAAAGAAAAGCAATTTTAATTCACTGCTTTAACTAGGATTAGGATCAGTAATCCACAAACCCTTGTAAAATTAGAAAAAAATTAAAAAAAAAATTTAATAAGAATTTATGATTCGCAGATTCTTTCAAAAATTAATCATTCCTTTACAGCTCTGCTACTGAGCTATTTATGACAATTGTAGATTTATTTTACACAAACAAAAAGCCTGTTGTGTTTTTTATTTTTAAAGTTGTTGAAGAGTTTCTGCGCGTACTTAATATTGGTATACTTTAGAAAATACTTCTGGAAATTCTTTGTACTTTATTTTTTGGGTAAAAAATATAAGTAAATTTTTAAAATATTTGAATTTTTTTGTTTTCGGTTTCGATATAAATTTTATTTAGGTGAGGTGTTTTACAAACGGTGCAAGTCACATACCTTGTGATCGGAAATGTTTCAAATCAAAAATTGTATTCCCATCGTATATCTTATATCCCAGCAAAAAATTATTATGTTTCTGGAAGTACTGCTTTCGAGATGCCCAGTTTTGAAGCGCTTCGGAGGCTGCACAAAAAGAAGGTAGAAAGATCGCTCAACTTATTTTTAAGCACGTTGAAGTTGATCAGCTATTTACATTTAGTTGACACAAATAATAATTTAAAGAAGAATTTATAAATGACTACTAGATCTACTAAATATAATTTTTGGCACGGTCACATTTGACAAATATTTGCCTAAAAAGCGTAACATAAATTATAAAAAAAAAACAGTTTCCAATAATATTAAATTCTATGAAGTTCTCTGTAGCTTATGTATAAAACTGTTTAATTTAATATACACATAGTGGCTTTTTGGGGGCAAATGTTTGTCCAGTGTGATCGTACCTTTAGCCAGAAAGAAGCCAAATTAAATTAAGTTTCAAATCTTTTATTACTTTCTTTAGTTTTAATGAAATCAAAAAAATGTCCTGGACATATTTAACGTATAAATTAAATCAATATAAATGAATGATGCACAATGGTGTTGGTAGCAAATTTTATGTTTATAAATGTTTCTTTTATTTCAAAACTATATAATTTATTTGAGAATGTTTAATATAAATAAATGTTTAAAGCAAAATGGCCTAATGAAAAAAATAACCTAAAGTGTTTTTTATTGAAAACAACACTATAAACTTTGGGGCGATTTTTTGAGCTTAGAAAGTAAATTGGCTGTCAAATGATGAAATGTCAATAATTGAGCTGTCATCCTTTGACATTTATTTAGTAAAGAGTTGAGAAATTTTAACCCTGGAACGGTACACTCTTGAACGAAGATTTTTAATTGTGATTTGAGAAATTTCCCGGTCGCGTAATTACTCGATTTAGCGATGTCAATAGGCCGCCTCGTTCATGTGTTTTAACGCCGCTGGATTATCTTCTACGGGGTCATTTGAAAGATTGGTCTTACATGAACAAACCACAAACATCTGACGCCCAGAAATATGAAATTCGGAACTGCATTGACGAGTCTAGAGGTGGACATTTGCCCGACATCATAATCCAGTAATAATTTCCATATTTCTGCTTTACATTGGTTTCAATCAATTTACTTCCGAACTTCAAGTTTGCCGACCAATTATTTTCATCCCATTTTTATATTGTTAAACTGGGGCCATTTTTACTAAATTTTGTAGCTTTTTTTCAGTTTTTAGTTTGGAGCAAGTTTTTATCTATTTCATAAAATGAAAAATCACCCAAAATTGAAAAATTAAAAATGGCTACAAAATAAAAAATTTAAAATAGAAAAAATGGCCTACAAACAAAAAAATGGAAAAACGACAAAAAAAAAAAAATTGAAAAAATTGTATTGCAGATTGTGTTGTTGTTTTCAATATAAAAATTTATTGCTAATCTTTCATTTTAGCTTGGAAGAAAAATGGATTCAAAATTAAAAACTAAAAATGGTCCGAAAAATTATCCTAAACTTAAAATGAACTGCTTATAAGAAAGAATTTTCTACATAGCCAGCCTTTGGGATATTAATGAAAAATTTTAAGCGGTTTTACTTTTTTTTACCAATTCATAATTTAAACTAAAATACAATTTCTTTTTAAAATTTGGGTAATTTTTTTATTTTTCATTTTTGCGGCTATTTTTTATGGAACCAGAATTTAACAGCAATTATATATAAGTCACCCAACAATCAGCGCCAGTGGTGATGTATGCTATCATACCTACCTCTCCTTGATAGGGTAGCCCTGGTGGACGTGATTATCGTTGGGTTTATTTGTATTACCGACAACCAGTTCAGAGGCTTTAATTTGTATTTCACTTGAATAAAAAACTTTATTAGTTTGAAAAACAAAAAAAAATCATATTAAAAATATTGAAAAGTTAAAATGAAACAATAACTTCGCACTTGATTCGTAATCGATGTTTTTTTTTTTTTTTTTTTTGTTTAAGATCAACACCGTTGTGTGCCATTCGTTTAATGTGTGTGTGGTCATGCATAAACAAATAGAAATTTTTGTGTAAATATTGTATAAAATTTAATAACGAAAATTACTTTTTCTAACTGTTATAAAAATTTGGGTGTACATATATTGAATATAATAATTGAATATATTGTTAAAAAAAATTTAATATCAACATTTGCATAATAAATATAATAAATATTAAATTAATATTATAATAAAGCACGGATCAGTGAATGTGTATGTATGTTATAATGCTTGAAAGGTGAGTAGAATACACAAAAAAAAAAAATATAAAAACAACAGATTTGGTGTTAGAAAAAACTTTAATGGGACAATCGCATGAGATGTCTAACAGTTTTTAACACAGAGTAGTCGGTAAATAGGAAATGGTTTCTGCATGCTTTCTGCAATGTTTTGCCTCGAATATGGAAAGGCAATTGTATTTGATTCAAGACAAATAACCAATAATGTTTTTTTATCACACTGTTCCTAATGAACTTTTACACTAAAAAAAAAAAAAAATCAACTAAAATTTAGGTTGTAGTATGGCGCCAATTCCAAAATTTTTTGATGTTAGGAAATACAAATTTCGTTTTTAACAGGAAATTTTTAATAAAAACTAGAAACATATTTACTAAAAACCAGTTGAGTATTTATCCCTACTTGGTAAAAATTTTGTCATGTGCGCCACACTTCTGCCATCTTGCTGCGCATATTTCATTTCCTTTTTTTACCTTCTTCGAAGCTTTCGATGTCACCAGAGAGCGCTGGAACGTCGGCAATGCATATTTGTAACATGTATTTGTATTATCTGGAATGAGCAGTGGTGAATCAATTTTTATAAAACTTAAGTCTGTGGGGACTCGAACCAAGGAACTTCGGTTTCGTATATACGCGCAGAGAAAAAACATGATTGTCAAATGTTCATGTCAACTAAGTATATCTGCCACAATCAAATAATTATTCATTGAAGCAAATATGGTTGCATTAACTATTCTTCAATTATTAAAATATTTGATGCGACAATAAAATAATCATTCTGGGTTTCATCCCATAAAAATTGAACGTCTCAAAAAAAGTATTTTCGCTGCTACAAGAGTATCTTTTGTAAATGAGAATAATAAAAGTTTATTTAAAATTATAGTTTATTGTGACCATACATTGTTTGTGTTCTGAAATAAAACAAAATAGCTGTCTATCGTATGTAACTTCAGTCGTTCATAGTATTTAATAAAACGAGGAGATGTGAAGTAAAAAATTAATGTTAGAATTATAATTATATGATGAAAGTTATTTAATTTTACAACAAAATAACAGTGCACCTGAAATCTTCAACAAAAGTGGTGTAGGGTACATATACGAGTACATACTAATATATGGAGTGAATTAAATATACAAATGTATGTTTCTTTGCAGCATGACGAAAAATATACTACGGAACTGCAAAAGATGGCAATTGAAAAATATATATCAAAAATATGATTTGATTTAATTTAATTTAATATGCATGTATTTGTGTGTACATTTTTCTTTTATCTAAGCAAAATGTCAAAGTGTTTACATAAACCAGGAAAAACACATTCGCGCACAAATTTCTCAGCATTTGCAGAGCATACTATGTTCATACAATGGTATTGTCAGAGGGAGATTTATGAAGAACATATTATGTTCCTTATATGACAAATGCAGTACTTTTTCTAAATCATATTTTTTTACAATTAATTTATTTTGTACGATGAAATGTACTTAAATTTAGTAAAAAAAAATTCCTACTTTTAGAAAATACGCACTTAAATAAAATAAAAAATTTCCTCGAAGCATAAGTGACGTTATAAACATTTTAAAATTTAGTTCATACAAGTTTTTTTTCTTTGCGTGTATCTATGGGTGGTAGCCGTTTCCCCTCGTCCTGTCAGTTACAGATTTGGATGGTGGTTGTGTTTTAGTCTAGAACTGACCAACAGCAAATTTCTTAACATTCATTGCTTTAGTTACGTATATCTATAAATAATAATAATTTCTTGTTATGGTGGGTACCCTTCCCCCCTTCAATAAAAAATACAATATTATTCTATTTTAATTTCACGGTAATCAGATATACGGTTTCAAAAATTTCAAAACGTAATTCCATACGTATGAGTATTATTTAATGGTATCCCAGCAAAATAAAATTGAATGGGTTCTAAATGAAGCGATTTTTCATGACTTCTTAAGAATTTATTTTTTATAATGCGTTCTTAATGTATTCATAGATTTCATTATAATTGTGTTGCCCGTGTTATTTATGAAATTGTGTTTGAGAGTGTAAAAGGAGTAACTTTATATGACTGAACACAAAAAAATAGTGAAGTTAGCATCACTTATAAAAAACTTAACGACGGTGGCGGTGACAAAGCTTTAAAATCCAATTTAAAAAATAAATAAAATTACATACATACATATATACAAAAAAAAAATAATTAAAAAGCAGAAGAAATACAGGTAAGAAAAAACTGGCTAAATGTGCTTCTTTTAAAAGAAAAGTGAAATTAGAAAAATAAAGAATTTAAATTTAAATTGAAACGCATTTCAGCTGGGTGCTTTACGCCTGTTATTAAACTAAAATTGTTTGTCTTTGTGTTTATTTTTTGGTTTGCTTTATAATTCTGGGCCCGACAGCATGGATGAAATGCTCAAAGTTATCGCAACTTTAAACAAGAAAATTGCTATATTAAGAGGTAAATTTTTTTATGGTATCATTTTCTAAACAATATATTTAATATTATATACACATTTCAGAAGCAGTTATCACATTATCAAAGGTAACCAAGGGAAATAAAACTTTTTTAGAAGGTATAAACTTATGTGTAATTCATGTTTGAAAATATTTGAATTAACTACAATTTTGCATCTCTTTTAGATATTAACAACAAAAGTCAAATAATTTTAGAGGAAATTGCTGAGCACACGCCGGTGATGAAATCAAACATGACAAGCAGTTTTCCCGTTCACACAAAAACGTTTAAAAAAATATTTATATTTGTTAATTTTATTATAATAAAAATAAAAAATTTATTTTATGTATATGTATTTATTTATATGAAACACAAAAATAAATACAAAAACCAATATCCAAACAAACAGAGCAGTTTTACTGTACATTTTTGTGCATATTTGGATATCAATCAAAATGCCTTATAGGATGCTCTTAATAAGTGCTATATTTCACCCATGAAAAAACCAATTCAAATCATGGGTTTTGCATTGGTTTAGTTCATGCGTTCTGAAGTATTGATTTTTATTTAAATTGGTGCATAAACACATGATCTCCAATGTCACGCCTGTGTTAAAATCATGCATGTTTCACCTAAATCGAACCAGTTCGTAGTCATTCAAACACATGATTAAACTACTTTCTTGTCACGTAAGATTTTGCTGGGATTGTTTGTAGAAAAATTCTATTTACTGGCTGCGTATACACAACAAAACGGTTTCAAGAAATATTACTTATACGTCATGAAGTACAAAACTGATAAAAAATAAATTTGAAATTAATATGACTCCATACGTCTACAAAATATGATTTTTGGAATTAACTCTGGTTTAAAAAAATTATATTCAGGGTTGTAAGCTTAGATTGCTTTAATATTTATATCACTATTTCTTTTATATATTAAGTTTTGATTAACTGCCTGTTTTTAGAAAATGAAAACAAAATAGTGAGTGAGAATTTATATTGAAAACAAAAACAAATTTTCGTATTTTATTATTGTTTTCAATATAAATTCTCACTCACAATTTTGTTTTCATTTTCTAAAAACAGGCAGTAAGTTTGTATTAATAATTACAAATTACTCTAATATTTTAAAATTTAAGATATTTTTTTATTGTCTTTGCATTGATTCACTGAATATAATAAAATATTTTACAATTTTCCATCCATCAGTGAAATAAAGGGGGTTTGTACGAAAATATACATAAAGTTATTATTAAGATAATTTGCACATAACACTAACAAGCCTCAGGAGCACGATGGTTCGTGTGTTGAATTATAGTTCTTGACTCCATATTCAATGCTACTGAGACACCGTCATGTATTTATAAATTTATTTCTGAAAGAGTTATATATCTTCATTTATTTGTATATACAATTCAATATCAGAACCGACATTTTATTTGTCCTGATTTTCAAAACGAGGCATCTTAAGAAAAATCCTAACATTTCAGTCCAAGACACGAGTCTCGAGCTCTTCTAGTATCTTCGAAAAATCGATTTCACGTACAGACAGGCGGATAAACGGACATGGCTCATTCAACTTTCTTATCTATAAGGATTCAGAATATATATACTGTATGGACCTCATATAAATATTGTGGAAATTACACACGCAATGGCAAACCTCTAAATACCCTTACCATTTTTGGTGAAGGGTATAATAAGATATTTGTTAATAAAATTAACTTAGAATTAATTAGAAAAACGTTTGCCCCTTTCCCAAACTTGCCATTTCGTAAATTTTAACTTAAATTGTCATACCAAGCCATTAGTCGTGACAAATGATCTGTTTGTTAAACAAGAAAATCTCAATTTAACTAAATACGAATTTACATGTGCATTTAACTGACAGTAAGCACATATTAATCGCTTACTGCAATAGAGTAATAACCCGAAAAATGTTGTTTAACAGAAATTGTTTATAAAATTTTTAATTTCCAAACAACTTAATGGCAAAAGAAAATTCTATTCTTTTAGACTAGACCAAAAGATTTTAAACAATTTTGTATTCAATTCAAGGAAAAAACATTCCACTGAATGAACTCCTGTTGAGTTGAGACTCTATGCCAGCTAAGGCTCAATATATGCGGAGCAAAAAATAAAATTATTTACTCGTTTTTACACATCATTTCACATACGTACACACTTGCAAGAAAATTCTAACTGAACATTTTTAATGGTTAATCAATACGAAATTAAGTGTGTTGTTAAATTCTCAATTATGTGTTGAGTAAAGAGGCAACATTTTTTTTAAATTTAATTTTAGCAGATTACCAAAAGTATCCCAGAAGTGTTGAACTTATGAAAAGAAAAAACTCTGCATTACAATATATGATAATTTTTTAAAATATTGATATTGCCAAAATTTTCAGTAACATTGTTTTTTACTCAATCCTAATGAAATCGACAATTAATTAATAAGTTTAATGAATTATGACCATGTATAAGGTCTATGATCAGAAATGAGTGATCGTTAGCAGGCTATTTAATTTTTAATTACTAGCTGTATCCCCCGCGTCGCCCGCATAAGCTTATCACTCCATCTAAATAAGGATCTATAGTTCTTGATTCCAGGATTTTGTAAAACATAAAACTTATGTATTCTTGTAGAATCATATCTATATAAGCTTTACTTTTCATAACAATTGGTTTAAGTGAGGCGAAAATTGTTGCCTTTCTACTTTCCAAAACTTAAAATCATGTTGCTCATTTATCCTGTTTCGATCCCACATACGAGTGTTTTAAGTGCCACTATCACGCTCCACATTCTAGTATTTAACAACACATATTGCTAATGTATACTTTTTGGAGACGATCTATATGAGTCTTCTGATTAAGTTTTTGAGCAATTTTTTGGAAATTTTACTTAATTTTAGTTTAAATTGTTTGTCGTATTGCGCCAATGCCGTTTTTTTTACAGAAGCTAAGTAAATTTTTCATTAATGTTAGGAAATACTAATTTCGTTTTTAACAGGAAGTTTTTACTAAAACTAGAGAAATATTTACTAAAAACAAGTTCAGTCTTTATCCCAAACTTGGTGAAAATTTCGTCATGTGCGCCACACATCTGCCATTTGGCTGCCATCTTTTTTATTTTCTTGTTCGATGTCATCAGAGACCGCTGGAACGTTCAAAATGATTATTTATAACATGTATTTGTATTATCTGGAATGAGGGGTGATGAAAACATTCTTATAAAATTTACCTCTTTTGGGAATCGAACCAAAGAACTTCGGTTTTGTAGATGGGCATTCTAACCACCTCACTACTACAAGTTGCTTCCTCCCAATAGCCCGTTCACACACATAAGTACGAGTAGTTTCTTACATTAACAAAAATAGTTTTTTGCAATAAGTAAGTCGTCATAAACTAAAAATAATTTAAAAAATTGTATTCTTTCAATTTCGAAAAAATTTCCAATATGAGAAAAAAAATATTAACTTAATTTGAGGAAAATTTTTATGAACTATTCAAGAGTTAGTCATTTCCTAAATAATTTTTTTACATATAATTTCATTTGTATGATAAGATGCGCTTAAATTTAGTAAAAAACATTTTTAGTTTTGGAAAATAAAAATTTCCTTGAAGTAGTAGAGTTTTTCATTATTATTCACATAATTTTTTAATCCCTTAAGAGGTCTGTTTGGATCAGTTTTCAAATATACGAGTATTTTGCATCGCTTATATGCTTCAGAATATTGTGATACTAGAGATTTGTTTTATCTTCAGAACTGTAGGGATCTTTAGTATATTCTAATCGAAGTTGTTCAAAAAAGAGGGATAAGTTGAAAAAAATACACTTCAACTGTTTTGTTTGTTTTTTTATTTAAATTAAATAATTGCATTCTGTTTTGTTTGTCTTTAGGAAATGATGCATATCGTTCGTTAAAGTAATACTGAAAGGCCTTAAGTTATATATGGGGTATTCACCCTGTAGTCGTATGACTTATGTCATAAAATAATAGCACACCAAAATATGACAAGTGTGAACAGCCCGTCATAAATAAGTGTGTCTCTATGTCATAATTGTGCCAGCTGATAAACATTTAACAACACTCCATTTTTAGTCGGATTATTGCGTATACTTTTGTATTTTTGCTTAAATGTAAATATTTTGTAGTTGTTAATAAAGAAAACAATAAATTTTCTAAAATGTCCATTATGACTTGAAATTTTCAAATTTTTTTTTATCTATACGAACTTGCTGAAATAAATATAATCAAAAGCAGCGTTTGCCGGTGTTGTGCGAATTCATGAGGATTTATGCATTGTCTACACTGTCAAATTTGTTACATATTTTCCGGCGCCATTTTAATGTAATTTTCGTGCAAAAGGCAAATTCATTACTACAATAATTCAACAACAAAGCCAACAACAGGCATTCTGTTTGTGCAAACGACGAATTCATTACCTACGCTATCGAAATTCTCCATGCAAAAAAAAAAAAAAATACATTAAAATGGCGCCGGAAAATATGTAACAAATTTGACAGTGTAGGTAACAGCGTTGCCATTTTGGTGCTTTTCGGGTATTTTTTGGTGCTTTTTTATTTAATCAATACCCGAAATTATGTTAAATGCCCGTTTTTGAAAAGCGGGTATTTATAGTGCTTTTAAGAATTTCTCACAGTGCTTTTAGGTGCGTTTTAAATAATCAACATTTTTGGCACTGAACCATTTTTCTACTATTCTTTAAACAGACCTAATACTTTATTAACCAACTGCGTATTATTTGCATCTATATTTTGATTAGTACTCGCAAACTGTTAAGAGTTTGAATTCTAGAATTTCTCAAGCATTTTTTTTTTTTTTTTAAATTCGTTCAGAAATTTTTATGATTTATTTGTTTAGCAGTGATCTTACTTTCAATATTAGTACATATCCTTTGATTTGTTTGTTGTGCAAATTTAAGCAAGAAAGTGCCTTGGTTACTATCAAGCTGCACAGTTATTAAAAGTAAGTTCTTCATTGATGTTAAAGTTGATATGTGCTAAAGTTCATCATCTAGCAATGGCTTTCTCTTAGATCGAAAAACAAATACTTATATAGAAAAGCTTGGGAAAATGATCCAGCTTTTAAAATGTGGCTTAGAACAGCAAGAGATGAACTAAAAGCATATTTTATTTGTTGTAATTGTGAAATAAAAGTTCGATAAAGCGATTTACTCCGACAAAGTCACACAAAAAGCCATGAAAAAGCAATAGATCTGTCTTTTGATCCACCAGACCCAAAACAAAATTAGATTAGTTCTTTTGTACCCGAAATTAATTTTATTTTTACCCTTTTTTTACCCTATTTCCATGGGTTCACAGTGCTTTTGATGTTGCAAGAGTTGGCATCACTGGTAGGTAATGTATAAATTAGCGTGAATTCGCCACTGCATCCACCTTATAAATAATTTGCCTTGTTTTCATTCTTGTGTTATTTAAAAGTAGCGGTGGCTTGTAAATATTATCTCCGGCTCGAATAAGGAGTTGCAGCTGCTCGACTAAGATTTCTACTGTTATTTTATGACAAACCATAAACATACCTCAAAATATCTTATTATTATATGACTTTTTTGCTTGAAGCACCACAACAATTTTTTTAAACTATTGTAAAATAATAAGACATTATGACAATATGACTGATATGACAACAGTGTGAACACCCCAATTGTTTTTCAAATCGCGTTTTTGTTGTCTTATATAGATAATTTAGAAGTTTCATTAGGTAAACATATACGCGATTTGAAAAATATTACAAGTTAGTTCCTTTCCATATTACGGTAACGGATATATTGTGTTTAATACTAATGTGTTTCAATTACGTGTTTGGAATAATGAAATCTTAATGATGTTCGTAATGACAATGAGAATAGTGTCGCTGAAAAAGTTTAGATGTTTGAAGTTTTATTCTAAATGGTTGTATATTGTTTTTGCTTTTTTTCATTACAAATTACACTCATTAATAATTTAAGTTGAAATTTCTGCGCAGCTTTTGGAAGTGTTTACGTAATCTATGATACGATTATGTGTACAGAAAGATAAATGCAAAAAGAATTGTGTTCAACAAAATCGATTATTTAGTTAATGACTAGGAAGTGATCGGTGAGTTATTATACAGCAAATTAATAATTAAGTGTCATTATTTCTTATTAAACTTAATGACTTTAAGTTCTTTAGGCAAAGAAATGAGCCAATTAGGTTTTGTTTATTGTGTCCTGTTTCTTATTATTTACCAGTTATTATTAATTCTCAATTAGTACACACAGAGAAAAATTTCTCGTACTAGATGTAATCCGAAATAAAATTCTATCAAACCTAAAACGAATTAAGCAATATTCTTATAAAAAAATCCTTAACAAGTGTGCAATACACATGTATTATTATACCGGTATTTGTTGCAAACTGTAGTGACTTCACAAATTGTTTGCAGCCTCTGTTCAATATCAGAAATTAACTAAAATAAAATAATATATTTTTTTCTTTTTTGGTTTTATTTGCCGATTTGATTATTCGAATGTGACTAAATTGTTTAAGGCGATGTGTTTTAATAATAATTGAAAAAAATTAGTTCAATTGTGCCCCAGGATAAAAATGAGTAAAAATATTCCCGATGAGGAATGGATTCAAGTATGCGACAATTATTCGCCTTAAATCAAGGCAGACGCAAGTAATCTTTTTTTACTTCATTCAAGAAACTCCCTACGTACCGTATTTTTGACACCGCTCATAGTTGTTTTTTATAAGTTTGTTTAAAAAAGATTTGGTCTAAAACAACTTCTTAAATAGGCTGCTTCTATGCAACAACACTAGAGAACTTGGCATAATTAAGGTTTGTTCACGTTGAGCAAATATTGCCTTAGATGACTTTTACATTTTCTCATATTTGACAGATAAAATCTTAATTGTTTAAATATTTTTATCATCAGTGTAATCACATTTATTTGTTTATTGAATTTTGTTGGCAAAGAAACAACAAATATGGAAAATCAGTTTGCATCAGTTTGTGCATAATTTTAATTGATTTTCTAAAGTTATTTATAATGAATTTAAAGTAACACTATTTTTTTGTTGTTGTTTAATTTAGTTTGCGAAATAATATGAAAAACTCTTCTGTTTACCCTGCTATTATTAATTTGGGTCGTTTAAATGAAAGTAAGTGAGATATAAGGACATTAGTAAGGATTCTGTTTTTAAACAGCAGGTAAACAAGGAAACTCAAAACATATGAAAAGTAATATTATCAGGCTCAAGTTCAGTTTTATTGAATTAATGAAAATTCAAAATTACTAAGAGTTTTTTGATGTTGAAAAATATTATTATTTATATCCAATCAGTTTTTAGCAGGACGTATCAGTACCGATTTCAAGGCCGCTACACCTCTCATCAGCGTTCAATTGTCCACCTTTACAATTTTCGTAAATTGGATACTAATTGAGAAATATCAACTATTTAACCAAGTTTTCAACAGAAATAGAATACGAGAATTAATATAATTCATTTTATTTTGATCCATCACTGGTTGGAAATACTATTTCTTTCTATTACTTTGTTTATTAATAAAATTGTTGTTAAGTGCAACATAAATTTATTAATGAAAAAATAAAGCCCATCTCGTTATTTCATTCTTTCAGTTGATTATGGGTTTATATGGATGAAATTAATTTTGGTAATAAAATTATGTATGACTCTAAGCTAACAGACATAAAGAGAGAAATTAAGTGAATAAAATACAAACATAAATATTTGTATCAAATATAAATATGTGCATTAATATGTAATATAAGTCAGCCAGCTAAAAGAAAATAAATTACTTTAAGTAAATTGGTTATTGTGGAGAGCGTAATGGAAACTGTCGGAGCTAATTGACTAAAATGATGCTAACTGATGAATTTAATAACACGCAATTAAACAAATAGGAAAAACCAAAATAATTTGAAAATACACTTGAAAAATATATTAACTTAAATATGGCAAATTTTGCTTAATTTAAGTGGTTGTCGAATGGCACCAAAATGCCCTCCCTGATTTTAGTAGAAATTGTTTAAAATTTTCTTTGATCATTTTCATAATTATAAAAAAATATTTACTAAAACCTAGTAAACGGTTTATCCAAAAATCACTGAAAATTTCGTCATAAGGAATCAACTACGGTTGCTAGGAACAATGTCTTCTTATAATTGTTTAGTGTGTGGTTCGTTATCTTGCTATGTGGTTTTTGATCTGGCTAAGCACTTCTTGTTTCCTTGCTTTCCCCAATAGATGAGCGTAACATCTAGAAATGAGTAGGATTGCAAACCTTTCAAAAAAACTCAACGTCTATTGGAATTCGAATTGGGATATTTTGGCCATCTAACCAACACAGTATTATACACCTCACCACCTATCACCGGCCAGGCCAGTTCACATAAAAACTTATTTAAATTTCTTACATTAATAAAATAAAGTTTTATGAAACTAAAAACAAAAGACATGAACTATATATATTATTATTACGAATAAACGTAATTGTTATTCGAACTTATATTGATGTACATATGAAAAGTAACATTATCAGGCTCAAATTTATGTTTATGAATTAATGAAAATTCAAAATTACTAAGAGTTTTCTTATGTTTAAAAATATTATTATTTGTGTAAAAACAACAAAAAAAAAACCTTATGATGATGATAACGGACAATGAGTTTGTGTTGATTATTAGTAATTTCCAACCATTGATGGGTAAAAATACAATAAAATGAATTAAATTAATTCTCGTATTCTATTTCTGTTGAAAACTAAGTTAAATATTTGATATTCTTCCCCATTAGTATCCACTTTACGAAATCTGTAAAGGTGGGCAATTGACCGCTGATGAGAGGTGTAGCGGCCTTGAAATCGGTACTGATACGTTCTGCTAAAAACTGAATGGATAAAAATAATAATATTTTTCAACATAAAAAAACTCTTAGTAGTTTTGAATTTTCATTAATTCAATAAAACTGTACTTGAGCCTGATAATATTACTTTTCATATGTACATCAATATAAGTTCGAATAATAATTACGTCTATTCGTAATAATAATATAAAATGGAAAATCAAAACTTTAAAAACTTTAATTTTTATATGATGCTCCCAAAGTCAAGTGTTGTCTTAAGTGTGAACAAAATAAGCGAAAAAAATATTATGATCTGCGAATGAAAAAAATCTTGATTTTATTTACAATTAAGTGGACAAACTCAATTGATAAAAATTATCATTCCCAGTAAAACAGTAAAATTTTATAAAGTGAGTGTGTGTTTGATGAAGATGTGTTGTATGAGAATTGAATTTTCACGACTAATTTTTAAATACGCGTAGCATATAAATATTTTATCATTTTATGCTTGTGACTTGAAGCGCCTTGGCCACACCAACTGACGCTTCAAACTCGCCTATTTTGTGATAGTGTTAGTGAAAAATACTCACACATATTGTTTTATTTGAAAATCTAAATGACTTAAGGTACGGTCGCATCTGGCAAACAATTGCCCAAAAAAGCGTAACCACTAAATAAGAATGAAAACACTTTTGATTTACATAGATACCTGTTTATTACGTTAAACAGTTTCCTACATAATTTATAGAAAATGTAAAAGAATCTTATCTTATTAGATGCTGCTTAACTTAAAAAATAAATGCATAAATCAAAAAGTTTTTCATTCGTATTTAGTGGTTACGCTTTTTTTGGCAAATATTTGCCAGATGTGACCGTATCTTTATATATATTCGTCAAACCAAAATTTTACACATGCACAAGTTTGACGCGTCAGTTTGATGTGAATGCCATGATGCTTAAAGGTAATTTTCATTCACATCTTTTGGTGTTTATTTTACCGAAATCGCATGAATAGTATGGGCAAGACCTCCTAATTAAAGGGATTATATTGAGGTCTAAGCGGTACACAACTCTGATGATGAGACGTGGTTAGTCTCGAAACATCGATGTCAGTTCAACCCTCCGCGCAGTCTAATTTTTCTTTGTCTGTTCAAATATTAAGAGCCACTAGATTTTTCTTTCTGGTTTGAATAGTAATTTGGTTTATAACGGGGTTATATTTAGAAAAAACGAACTTGGGCCTGAAAAATTAAAAATTTCTTTGATTAAATATCACTCAGTTCGAATAAAAAATTCACAAATTAAAAACAACACAAATGTGATGGACAACAACTTCATTTTATTTACAAAGTACACTTTCATGGCAGGCCAGTCATAAAGAAAATTATTTTATATAAATTTTCAGCAGATATTGAAGATATTGTGATTTCTTCCAATTGGAAAATAAGATTTTGCACAATTGTGTTTGGCCGTCATCGTAAAGTTTTTCTAAAAGCGCAGTAATAAATAAAGAGAAAATAAGGTATGTATTGAAAATATTTTACGTTCGTATAAGTCATAAAAATGTTTATTCTAATAAATTTTACTTAGTGATAAATATAGATACACATACCTTTTAGAAGATCAAATAATTTTTTTTTTATAAAACATGGCAAAATATTTGGCCAACACAAGGCCAATGCACCGATCTAACACTGGGTAGAATATTTGTGTGTGCTAAACAATTAATTTGTTTTATCTGAGTCAGCTGTTTTGTTGTTTATTTGTCCCTCGTTCTCCCAGTTATCATACTGATATGACCATATCCTTGTTGTTGCTTCAAGGCTTTTCTACAATTTTAGCCTGTTTCATTACAATATGAAAACGTTTTTATTACTTTTTTTTAAAAAATTTAAATAATATTTTACAGAACATGAACAAACTCGTACATGAACTTCAATCATGGAAATGAACGCATTTTTGAGTGTTATATTTATACTAATTACTTTTTGCCATGATAATTCGTATATCAAATGTTTATCCATTAGAAATAATTACATAGAATTATTGCTGATAGTATGAAAATGATAATCATATTTCGAAACTAATTCAATAACAAAATAAATATTATATGAATGTCTGTATGTACTTTGTCCAAAATGCATACAAACATACATACATATGTATGTATATACAAATATGTATTTGTTTCCTTTGAACTCTGACATTAAACGTTTCTTTAATGATAAAATAAAATAATTTTACAATAAATTACAAAGAGAAAATTTAAAAGCTTTTGATATATTTTTAATTAAGTAAAAAGAATTTTCGTTTTAATGAAACACATTCATATAATAATTGATTAAACATTAATATTTGATGTCATTCCTAATGTACTGAAATTTATTAGAATCACTAAAGATAATCTATGTAATTAATAGGCTAAGACGATTTTTTGGGATTGACTTTGTGGCCACAAAATTTAAATGATTTGGAAAAAACTTAAACTAAATTGCAAATACATGTTTATTCCCATATTTATTGTGAGTTAAGTATTTTGTGAGTTATAAGCTTTTAAAGTTGCGACTTATATATGCACACGTACTACGTATTACTAGTATGTAAGTAAAAAAAAACAATGTTAACATGTATGTGATTTTCTCCAAACCATTTTGACAAAGAAAGTACCAACAATAAATTTCTTTTTTTGCTATATATATATGTTTGGTTGTGAGAGAACTATAGAAGGAATGTTAAAAGATCAAAAGAGGAAAAGAGAGAGAGCTCCGTTAATAGTTTTAGTTTATTAGAAGGTATTTTGTTTTTGCATTTAATTATTCTATTATATACAAATTTCATTTATTTGTTACGGGTTGGCAATATGTAAATGCATTTCGTTGGTTGCTATACCAACTCATCAGTAGATGTTTACCATTTATGTTTTAGCATGAGGTCATATGTATATCTTTTTGAGGAGCAAGAGTAATTATAATTTTGTAATTACATATAATTATAACTTTGTTGGTTTGCTTTTCATTTTGCTTTATAAAAACTTTTATTGGCAACCAACGGTTGTCTAATTATATATAAATTTGTAGAAAAGTAAACACAGTCATAATGAATGAGGAAAATATTTGTTGTGATGTTTGTAAAGTTTTTGAAAAGCTATTTTGCTTGTGCTTTGTAATTAACAAATTGTATTTGGGAGTTTATGTATGAGTGGATGAGTTTTGGAACTTTTCAATCATAAATGGTAAACATCTACTGATGAGTTGGTATAGCAACCAACAAAAATGCATTTAGATATTGCAAATTTGCTGTGCATATTTGTGTACTTCGTGAGCGTACTTTTAAACTTATTGCATTTTTGGGAAGAACTTGTAATTTTCTCAACAAAAATGTGGCAGCTCACCAAAAATTCTGGCAGCACTGACATCAGATGTCAAGTTAGAAATGCATAAAATTAATATTTACTAATAAATTATAAAAAAATATGACTAAAATTTTGTAAATTTAATAAAATAAATTAAAATTAGTTACAAAATTATATATTCGTTTTTCTACAAATAAAAATATGGCGGTCTGTATGCCACAATTTGTTGTTTATTTTCATTTGCAATTGATTAAATATGCACTACTATCTTCGCTTATGGTTTTTTTTAGTGCAAACGAAGCAAAATGAAGCAAATTGCAAATACATACATTTTGTTGTTGTGTTGTGCAAATGTGTGTATATTTGCACACACTTGCATCGTTTTCACACTTTGCACTACCCATCGTGATTACCCTTTCTATTTTTTTGTTTAAAAACTTTGCAATATAAGAGGCATTGTATGCTGCCAAAAGCATTTAAAATAACAAAATATTTGTCAGACTGCATATTTTCTTTTTTTCCTGTAAATTCGATATGAAACTCGTTTGCTTGATGGCACCTCACATGGTCATTGACTACTAAATGAAAGAGGACAAGAGAATGTGTGTAAATAATGCGCGTTCTTTTACTTTCCACAATTATGGTATATGTTGAACATCACTGTTTTAATGTCTGAGAAGTCCAGCAAATTTAGCACTAAATAATTGTTGTTTTGGTTGTTTTGACTATTTTTTAAGAGATTTTTAGGATTAAAATTAAAATTAAGCATTTCGCATCTAGAATACAGTCAAATATTTATTATTATCAAACAAATCATTAAAAACCTGCATAATTGGTATTTCTTGGCGGTAATATCGTCTAGTTCCCTCTGTTAGATGGTACAAATAGAATCGTGTATATTTAAAAAGTTTTATCTTGGAAATTGTTCAGCTGCTTATTTGTAGTATTTTAGAAAATTTTAAGTTCGTCCAATCTCCTTATCAGCTTCCATTCAATTGTTAACATGAGTATGAAAAGTCTTGTATATATTCGTTATCATAAAATAAAACTCGGTGAAAAACTTAAAACTATTTTTTTAAAAATGGAAATTTGCCATAGATTAAAGCCATGAGGGATTATTGCATGCTTTGAAAACATCTAGTAGTTTAACCCTAATTTCGGTTGTAAATTAAATAGGATAATTACTAGTCTAACTCTAACATACATAAGGATATGACGGGTATGATTTGTTAGGTTTATGTTTTTCAATAATACAAATGTAAATACACTAAAAATTTTAAATCCTTGAAGTTTTCTTCTAAAACCCTATTTTTTCTGTTATTTAAAAGTTTTTATTAATATGGATAAAAAAATGAAGTCGTTAAAATAAACAACAAATTGAAAAAAGGATAAAAAGGGTTTTATAGTTAGTTGGGGTTTACTTTAGTTTTATGTTTAGTATTCACAGTGAGCAAGAATAAATGGTAAACAGATACTATTTTCAATTTAAAAATTAAGTTTTTAAAAACTCTTTTATGTTAAATGTTGCTAATAGGCAAAATTATATTTATAAAAATTTTACAAATGGTCATTTGCGAGCTTGTTTGAAGTGTTGTTTAGGTGAAAGCAGAAACAAGTAAAAAAGTTGTTCAACGGAAATAAAAAAAAAAAATTGTATAAAAGGTGAATGTACATATGAAAAGTAATATTATCAGGCTCAAGTTCAGTTTTTATTGAATTAATGAAAATTCAAAACTACTAAGAGTTTTTTTATGTTGAAAAATATTATTATTTATATCCAATCAGTTTTTAGCAGAACGTATCAGTACCGATTTCAAGGCCGCTACACCTCTCATCAGCGTTCAATTGTCCATCTTAAAAATTTTCGTAAAGTGGATACTAATGGGGAAGAATATTAATTATTTAACTAAGTTTTCAACAGAAATAGAATTATTTTCGCTTGGGCACGAGCTATTCATACCCTAATAATAAGGGTCACAGTAATATGTGAATGTCCCTAATATATAGTAAAAACAACAAAAACGTTAAATTACAAAGTACAATACTTTGATGATAACGGACTATGAGTTTGTGTTGATTATCAGCAATTTCCAACCTGTGCTGGGTAAAATGAACTAAATTAATTCTCGTATTCTATTTCTGTTGAAAACTTAGCTTAATAGTTGATATTCTTCCCCATTAGTATCCACTTTAAAAAAATTGTAAAGATGGCCAATTGAACGCTGATGAGAGGTGTAGCGGCCTTTTTTGCTTTCAAATATGGAAAAGAATTCTTGGACAAATATTGCCAAGCTTATAGGTTGCCTAGAAATGAAATGGAGTTGTACCTATCAAAAACTTGATCCTTACTTTAATCTCAGTACTTTTTACGGCCGACATATTTTGGATAGGAACTTGGCCTTATTTTCACGTTTGTGTTTTTGTGCGTATTCAATTAACATGTTAATATACTCAAATTAGTTTTAAACACGCCCACTTTAGAAACTGAATTTTAGATTTACATGTTGACTTTAACGATTTTAAAAGTATGGCTGGTTATCAGAATTTTACTTTACCAGTGTTTACAAGACACTAAACATTTTTCCTTTTCGTACCCACTGTACGAGTATGTTTAAAAAACCAATTCCTAACCAACAATTTTAATATTAAATTCAAATGATTATTTTCTAAAGAGATCGAAACTTTTTTATAGCTTTTCTACGCTTGCTAAAGAAATAAGGAAATGTTAAACATTTATTTAATGTCTATTTGAGTACAAATGTATGTATGTGTGCACAAAATTACAGTAATAAAATGTACATATCATTGATAAAAAGGCATCAACCAATTGAGATTAAAGTATTAAATGCCTGTAACAATTTTAAAGTGAGATAAAATTGGCCTGGCAGAAGTAAATGATAAGGATTCAACATAAATACAAGAAAAAGGTTTCTAAAAGTTTATTTATGTGTTGTTGTGTGTATAAGTATGGTATGGGATATATGTACATGTATGTATGTACATATACTTATGTATATCTATGTATGTACAAATATCTACATTATACTTTTATGTGTTATAAATGTTAATTTACCAGTTTTAGTAAATTTAAGGATTTTTTTAAATTTAAATATATTTGCAAGCTTAGCCGAAATTGTTTCATTATGATATTTTGCATTTCATTATGATGTGTCAGAAGCCAATAGGCTTAACTCCACTTTTCGAAAATTTCACAATTTTGTTATATTACAATTTAATTAGTTGTGATAGATAGTAATGTAACAAAATTGAGAAATTTTCGAAAAGTGGAGTTAGATTTTTTAGCTTCTGACACATCCATTTAGTGTTTAAGAATTAATATGAAAGTCCAAAAACGTACCTTTTTTTTTAATTAGGACGAGCACTCAGGGGATGACCCCTACGTATGCAGTGTACTCTCTAACCACATCACTAAGTTTGCAAATTAAATTTAATCTTAAACATGGATGGAAAACACATACAAAACTTTGTATCAAAACACTGTCCAATGATACGCATTTTAATTATATGAACATAACTTATGGCGTATGATTGATATTTATTGAAATTTATGTATTTCTAATACGCCATCAGTGTCTCTTTTATCTGTTGCAAAAATACACAGGGTTAAAAAAACTAATATCTATGTATATATAAAACCGAATGTGTGTCTGTTTATTTGTTTGTTTGTTCCTTATAGGAGACCAAACCCTTGGACCGATCTTCCTGAAATTTTCACAGCATGTTACTGTGACTCTGTAAGGAATAATAGGCTATATGAAGTTTTGAGGCGTGACACCGCCCATATAACCCAAAAATTTAATTCGCCATATTTTGGGCATTTTTTTACCTACGTCGATGATATTTGGTACATGGTATTGGCATAATTTGGAATACGTACCAGGAGAAAAGTGGGTAGGACCACGCCCCTTTTTAGGTACATTAAAAATCGTAATATAGCCTTAACTACTGGACCGATCGTCATTAAATTTTCACAATAGGATATATAAATACTTTTAATTTTATTTTATAACGCGGGGGTAGTGAAGCACACCGGGATAGGCTAGTATTTAATAAAATTAGCCCTCATATTGCATAATATTTTGTGAAAGCTAGACAAATATTTAACTGATAACGATTACATTTATAGTTTTCTAAAAAAAAAATCATACTTGCAAACTAAATAATATATTTAGTAGCTTACACGCCAGACATTTTTTAATAGCACACAAAATGACAATAAATTCTGTGTAATATATTGCTCAGCAATATATTGTCAATGAAAAATACCTATCGACACAAAAATGTGAAAAACACATAAACAAAATTATTCTTTCAAAAAATATGACGCATAAAAAATACCACACAACAAAATATTTGCCAATGCAACCAAACAAAACATGGCGATCTTCAAATGAATAATATTTCAATATTTTTCTCTTTGCATCAACAAATATCAATACTAAAAATTACTAAAATTATGCTTCGATTCAGGAAAAAATTATTTCTGAACTGCAAAAAGAAATTATGGACGTTGAAAATTGCTTCTTCCAAGAATTTGCTAATTACCGTGGCTATTGCGAATGAGATCTTGTCGAGTTTTTGGCATTTGTAAAATGTGTGTGATTTTTTTTATTCGTGTTCCTCTAAAACTACTACTAATGCTGGCTGATAAAAACTATAAAAAAAATTATGTTGCTGCCTGCCGCGAGAAATGCGAAAAATATCTGTATATTACAAAATTCTTAAAAAGCCAAAAGTTTGGCAGAATTTCACCTTTCGCGAAAAAGGCGACAAATTGCGTTAAATTACTTAACAGTGATGCCAACTCTTGCAACATAAAAAGCACTGTGAGCGCATGGAAATAGGGTAAAAAAGGGTAAAAATGAAACAAATTTCGGGTACAAAATTACTAACCTAATTTTGTTTTAGGTCTGGTGGATCCAAAGACAGATCTATTGCTTTTTCATGGCTTTTTGTATGACTTTGTCGGAGCAAATCGCTTTATCGTGCATTTATTTCACAATTACAAAAAATAAAATATGCTTTTAGTTCATCTTTTGTTTATCTAAGCCACCTTTTAAAAGCTGGATCATTTTCCCAAGCTTTTCTATATATTTGTTTTTCGATCTAAAGATAAGCCATTGTTAGATGATGAACCTTAACACACATGAACTTTAGCATCAATCAAGAACTTACTTGATAATAACCAAGGCACTTTCTTGCTTAAATTTTCACAACAAACAAATCAAAGGATATGTACTAATATTAAAAGTAAGATCACAGCTAAACAAATAAAACATAAAAATTTCTGCACGAATATAAAAAAAAATGCTTTAGAAATTCCAGAATTCAAACTCTTAACAGTTTGCAAGTACTTTGATATTAAGTAACAGCGTTGCCATTTTGGTGCTTTTCGGGTATTTTTTGGTGCTTTTTTACTTAAACAATACCCGAAATTTTTTTAAATACTCCTTTTTGAAAAGCGGGTATTTATAGTGCTTTTAACAATTTCTCACAGTGCTTTTCGGTGCGTTTTAAATAATCGACATTTTTGGCACTGAACCATATTCCTACTATTCTTTAAGCACACATAATATATATATATATATATATATATATATATATATATATATATATATATTATTATTATTATTAAAAGTATACTTTATTAACCAACTTCGTATTATTTGCATCTATATTGATCAGGAACTGCAAAACTGTTATAATAAAACAAAAAATTTAAAGAACACAAAAAATCTTATATAGCAAAAATATTGCTTCATAAATTGTGTTGAAATGTACTCTCAAATGTACTGGCTCAAAATTGACGATGAAATTTGCAAAAATATTTTGTTAATATTATTTTTTGGTTGCATAACTAAAGAAACTCATCAATCATTAGCAACGAAATTTTTGTTAAAAAAAATTTATGTTTTTTTTATAGTTTTATCTAATATTTTGTTAAGGAAAATATTAGTTCAAGTATGATCACAGAGAAAATATGTTTTTCCATGTTAGCACCTGTCGTTGCTTAACAGCTTTTTCAACAAAGAAAATAGGAAAATAAATGTGAGTAGTGTGACCACTAGTGTATTTATTTACCTAAATTTTTGTTAAACATGAACCAAAACATTTAAAGCAAATATTTCCCCAATGTGACCGTACCTTAAGAAACGGTTGCATGTATTTTTGAACACGTTCTTATAAACATCCTTATGAACTATTTTATTTGTCGATTTTATTATTTCAATCTGGGTGATTTGTCTAAGGCAAACATGTGACTCTATGATTCAATATAATCCGTATGGGTAATCATTTGGAATTATTTTTAATTCTTCCCTCTGTTCTGTCTCCGAAACTATATTTCTCTTGAATTTATTTCACAAGGGTCTGCAAAAACTTTTTCTTTGCGTAATCCAAATGTGGTAACATCAAGGGCAAGTACCAATTTCGTACTTGCTGAAATTTATCTCTTTTATTTAAAATGTTTTCTGCAGAGAATATTTAATAAAAACAAAAAATAAAAAAAATTTTTTTGTAATCACTTACAGCATTTACGTTCAAAAGTTGTCTAGAAAATTTTCCATAAATTACAAAGTTTGCCTTCACAAAACCTTACAAAATTGTTTCCTAATATTGGTGCTGTGATTTTTTTTTTTTTTTTTTTTTTGTTATAAAAAACTTTTGTCAAATATTTATTTCAGATACATGCATACATCATACATTTATACATAAATTATTGAAAAAATACATATAGTTGTGTATACATATATGTTCATAACTATTTATAAGTTTAACAGGCTAACAGCTGTGTCAGTTAGCAAAAATAATTTTTTAATAGTAATTTAAAATTTTTTTTTTTAAATATTTGTTTTTTTTAGCGATTCAAACACTTATATGCCGATAGGAATGTGCACATTAGGGTGGTTCGTGCATTAAACGAAGAAGAAGAAGAAATTTACAACATTTTATGCTGAGGCTACATCCATCCTTAAAAGGAAATTTTTATTAGAAAATAAGATTGGGAAATTATGATTTAGATATGAAGCAAATTCTTATCATATAAAGTTAATTTTGCACAGATTTAGATTAATTTCGTGCAGTATTTTTCACAATTCCAATTAAATTTAATTGACAATACATTTACATTTCGAAATTTTTAATTATTAATTTTACAAATATTTGTTCAATTCACAAGCTCAGTCGTCTGTCTTATGGTTTAAAAAAAGACGATATTTGTTTATGTGCTTGTGAACAGACAAATTTGTTGTATTGTTATTTTGTCGTATTTTAAATGTCAGTTTAATGTTGTCAATTCATATGAGTAAATAGTTTATGTCAAAAAACAAATTTCTTTTTATCAAATAAAAAAAAAACATGAAAAGTGAAACTGAAAAAAGTAAATTAATTAATGCCTTATGCCAACAAGTGTCTGAAGCTTCAGAACCCCAGCATTCCAATGGATGACTGGTCAGTTATCCGCACCGAGGACCACGGCAGCAGTGGTACTTGCCTAATGCTGTCCATAACGGAGCAAGGAGCAGTGGCGCTAGAGAAAGCGGGCTCCAAATTGTTCTTCGGGGTAAGAGACGCCAAGGTCAAGGTGTTGCGCCCAAGCGGTTCTGATGCCGACGCTGTCGAGGCTGCAAACAAGCTTCTGGTTGGAATGCAGCTGTCAGAACCGCAATAAAGATAACGAAGAATACTCCGCAATGGCGATAAAGGTTGTTCAAATAAACCTCAAGCACTCGAAGTGTGCAACAGACAACCTAAAGGTTCTCCTAGCCGAAGAGAACCTCGATATCTGCGCAGTACAGGAGCCGTGGGTAGCAAACTCCGAGGTTAAGGGGTTCCCGAGGTCCCTGTACAACGTACTAAATGCTAAAGGAAATGGTAAGCCAAGATCATGTCTAATAGCCAAAAAACATATTAATATTTTTCTTTGTACTCAGTTTAGCTCAGAGGACCTTACAGTTGCGAGGGTCGAGTTGTCAGATGGTAAGAGCTTCCTTATCGCATCATGCTATATGGCACACGACAAAGAAGCACCGCCAGCCGAAGCGAAAGCTGTCGTGTCATCCATTGGCGCCAATGAAGACATCATCCTCTGTTGTGATGCCAATGCCAGGCATACAATATGGGGTAGCAGTGAGATCAATGACAGGGGTGAGCATATCTTAGATTTCATTAACCTTAATAAACTAACTATATGTAATTCCGGCACTTCGCCGACTTTTATCTTTCCGAGTTCGGATCGATTTAGTGGGTGGGAAGAGGTTCTCGACATTACTCTCATTAGTGACAAATTCAAGCTTTCAATTGACAAGTGGAGGGTATCCAATAAGAGATCCTTCTCCGATCACAATTGGATACTCTTTGAGGTCATATTACAAAACAAAGAAAAACAATGCTTTAGAAACCCGAGGAGAACCGATTGGAACAGGTTCAACGGGATTTTGAAACAAAAACTAAAAAGAGTTCCAGAAATCGACAATACGGTTGGACTTGAACACAATGTGGAGGTCTTCAACAAGGCTATTAGCAAAGCCTTCGAGATTTCCTGCCCCTTAACGAAAGCTAAGAAGAGTTACCCTCCATGGTGGAGCACGGAACTCTCTAAGCTACGCAAGGAGGTACGTAGAGCGTTCAACACTTGCTACGAGAACAAAATCTGGCAACCATATCGCGAAAGGCTAGCAGCGTATAAAAAAGCTATAAAAATCGCCAAAAGAAAGTCATGGAGGAATTTCTGTGAGTCAATAGATAACACTAGGGACTCTGCAAGGCTTAGTAGGGCTCTGTCCATGAGCCATTCCTGTCCAACGTTCGTTAAAAGGGCGGACGGCTCCTGGTCAGACTCCTCTGCAGAGTCACTAGATATCCTCCTTAACACCCACTTCCCGGGCTGTACGGACACGACTAGGTCAGACAGTTCATCTAGTGGGCAACAATATGCTGTCAATGAGAATATTTTATCCCCGGAGAGAATCTCATGGGCAATCGACAGTTTTTCTCCATTTAAATCGCCGGGTCCTGATGGCATTACGCCAAAGATGTTACAGAGCGCGAAAAGCTCTATCATACCCTGGCTTTTTAGGTTCTACAAACTTTGTCTCTCTCTAAACTACGTTCCAACCAGCTGGAGGAAGGTCAGAGTAGTTTTCATTCCCAAGATTGGCAAGAGAAGTCACGAGAATGCAAAAGACTTCAGGCAAATCAGCCTTTCATCTTTCTTGGTCAAGACGCTGGAAAGATTAATAGACTCTCACATTAGACATCGACTTGTTGGGTCGTCAACTCTCTCAGAATGTCAGCATGCCTACCTTAAGGGACGCTCTACTGAAACAGCACTACATGAGGTGGTAAGGTTCATAGAGAGATCCCTTGAAAATAAACAATACACTTTGGCTGCCTTCCTAGACATAGAAGGCGCCTTTAACAATGTATCAGTGACAGCCATTCAACAGTCTCTCCAAGATGCCGATGTAGAAGAATACATCAGCATCTGGATTATCACCATGTTGAAGGCAAGAAACGTCACCGCAAAACTAGGAAACAGCGAGAGGTCAAATTGGGCATGCAGAGGAACACCACAGGGCGGGGTGATCTCTCCACTGCTATGGCTTCTCGTTGTTAACACAATTCTGCTCAGACTGGACACTGCGGGAGTGAAAGCTGTGGCTTATGCGGACGATGTAGTAATAATGGTATCAGGGATGTTCACGGACGTGATAAGCGATATCATGTCCAGTGCCTTGGGTACACTCAGCAAATGGGCTACAGGTTGTGGTCTAAGTGTGAACCCTAGCAAGACGGAGCTGGTACTTTTTACTACTAAGACCAAAGTCCAGAGCTTTAGACTCCCTCGGCTACATAATCTGGAACTGTCTCTATCGGACAATGCAAAATATCTAGGAGTCATCCTGGACACAAAACTATTGTGGAAACAAAATGTGCAACACAGGGTCAAAAAGGCCACAGTTGCCTATTACTCCTGTCGGAGGATGTTTGGCTCCAAATGGGGCCTAACCCCTAACATGCTTAAATGGATGTACACAGCAATTGTACTTCCCATATTAACTTACGGATCAGTACTATGGTGGCCCGCCACAAATAAGAAATATGTGGTGGACCAACTATACAGAATACAGAGATCTGCTTGCATCGGGATTACTGGATGTTTACGTACTAGTCCTTCAGAGGCTCTGAATGCTATGCTAAATCTGATTCCGATCGACCTTCATGTATTGGCGGCATCCTCAAGCAGTGCGGCAAGACTAGCGGCATCTGGGAGGTGGAGATCAAGGACCTATGGCCATGCCAAAATCCTAGATCAGCTACCACCGACACTGAGGAAACCCACCGATTACATGGTACCTCATCTGGACTTTGACAGTACGTTCAAAGTTCTTATTCCATCCAGACGGGAGTGGAAGGGGGGAAACATAGAAAAAGACTTTAACTTCAGGACGTATACTTATGGATCAAGAATGATCTGCGGTGTGCGCTCTGGAGTATTTTCGAGTGACCTTGGAATAAAACTCTCATTCCGACTTCTTGATGAAGCTAGTGTATTTCAGGCGGAAATATTGGCCATAAGGGAGGCGTGTAGGGTTTTAATTGACAGGGGTGTCCAAGGAAGAGTCGGCATCTTTGTCGATAGCCAAGCGGCACTTCTGTCTCTAAGGTCACACACTACCTTTTCTACCTTAGTTAGCCAGTGCAAGGACGCGTTATCCAGACTAGGTAGTCAGACTGACGTTACCCTCATCTGGGTTCCCGCACATAGCAACTTCCAAGGCAACGAACAGGCGGATGAACTGGCCAGGGCTGGATCTGCCATGGACGTCTCCATTGCTGAATCGGTAGACATGCCATTTGGCAGTATTAGAAATCTCATTCTCAACCATTTCAGGCAGAAAGCTGAAGACAGGTGGCGCAGGTTGAGCACGTGCAAGGTGGCTAAGAAAATGTGGCCTTGCTACAACGTTAAGCGCACAACACAACTAACTAACAGAAACCGTAGGGACATCTCGAGGCTCGTCGCATTATTGACACACGCTAACAGGATGGGCCTTTCCTACAATGCGTTCTGCCGTAGTTGCCGGGATCAAAGCAAAGAGGAAACAGTCTTCCACTTTCTTTGCGAATGCCCGGCCTTACACCATTCGAGACTCAAATTTCTAGGCAACAGCATAATAGACGATCTCTCGGAGGTATCAGGGATAGGTCTAGGTGACCTCATTAGATACCTTAATTCGACGGGATGGATCTAGAATCTTACTCCGAATCTGAGGCCTGGATTCGGACCTAAATCAGGTTGACACTGACGAGTGGAGTGGTCTGTCAAAACGGAATCTCATTGATTCTACTTGAATGCTTGCGCGTAGCAGGCAGCCACGTAAACCAACCAACCAACCAACCATGCCAACAATATATATATGTATATATGGAATACTTTATTTTTTTATATACACACATATATCTTCTTCAACAATTGTTGACATTGGTGTTCAGCACACGAGTCTAATTATGCTGGCATAACATGAGAGTTTTTAGGCGAGAGGGATGAAGAGAGCGGTTTTTCGTTGGAACAATTTTTCAACCAGCCTCATACCCGCACAAGCAGCACAAAACTAATACATACACAAGCCAAACATCCCTGCAAACATTTTCCATCGCCGAAACTTCGCCCGCGAAACGCCGGCAAGTTGTCTGCAATCGCGGCGATTAATCGCGTGCGAGCCAAAAATTATCTTCAGGCGATTCGCCAAAACGCTCGCTTGCGCGCCTGTTGCGATTCGCGAATAGTGATCCGCGGGTGATTCGCATGTATCGATTCGCCGGCGATTCGCAAATAGTGATGATATATTACTTTTACACACCACACCTTTCACTGATCACTACTTATTTTTTTATTTATTTTTGATATTTTATATTTCCGTTGTATTTAATGCATTATGGTATAAATGAAATTAATGGCTGAAAAGAAAACTTTGCTAATTATGTGTATAACTATAGTTATATATAGTTATATACATAACATAGCTATAGTTATATATAGTTATATACATATCACTTATTGTATTTTTAACACACCCTTAACAGATCACTTGATCAACTGAAATGACAATTTTGTGACTAATTGTTCTTGAAACCAAATACATATATATTTTCCCGTTACCTTTAGAAAACAAAAAAAAATTCCATCGTAAGTTATGAAAAAACACTCAAAACGAAAAGAATGTAAGGCGTAGGCGATGGTTAGCGATTTTTATTCCCTAGGAAGGATCGCGTAATCATCGCCAAAAAAGCAATCGCCAGAAAATCTTAAAAATGTTTGCAGGGATCAAATGAATACAAAAAACACTAACACACACAATGCTGAGTACACGTATACATTTTATGCCAGAGGAATTAGTCTCGTGTGTAAAAAAAGAACAAAAATTGTGCGGCTTAAAAATTCATCTCGTGTGCGGAACCCCATTCATTTCATTTGATACCATGAAATGAAACCAGGTGTGGGAATTATAATTTGACGATAAATATAATAATTTTTTTAGCGACAAGCAATTTTGATTAAATTAGTTTGAAAATTAAGTTGAAATGAATCATGTATATATTTATCATTAAGAAGAATTTATTTTCTGGTGTTACTTATCGCATATATAAAATATTTTTACAAATTAATTTAACAAATAGAATATTCCCAGACCCGGCCTCAATATAACAATTGAAAAATATACAATAAAATTCAATCGTATAATTATAACACACTTTTGTATGAAAATTACCAACAACAAAAATACAATATTGTATAATTATACGATTAGACAACACATATGACATTAATACGAGCTTGTGAATTGAACAATTGTGAAGAAATTTAATTGGAATTGTGTCATAATTTGACATCATAGTTTGGTAAGAGGATGGTGAAGTAGATGATGAAGTAGTTAGTGCGTTGACTACAAGACAAAGTATGACCTAAGACTTGGGTTTAAACGCGATTCACACCATTTAATTACAATTTTATTAATATGGTTAAATTTATTTTTAAATAAAAAAAATAAAATGTCTTACAAAAAAAAAGCAAAAATTATATGATCATAAAGTCACTTAAAAAAACTTTACTTCAAAAATATTTTTATTTTATTTGAAGTAAGAATGGTTTTACTAAATTAAAGTACATTTTATCATACAAATGAAATTATTTGTAAAAATGTTTTAGGAAATGATTAACTATTGAATAGTTCATAAAAATTTTAATGCTTAAGAACGGAAAACGATTTTCCTCAATTTATATTCATATATTTTTCTCATATTGGAATTTTTTAGTTAATGATTTATTTTTGTTAATGTATGAAATTACGATTGTGTTAGTTATGCGAAGTGGTTGGTAACAGATAGAAAGGTGTAGTAAGTAGTGAGGTGGTTAGAGTAGTAAATTTTATAAAAATGTTGTAAATAAGCATTCCGGACGTTCCAGCGCTCTGATGACATCAACATCTTCGTTGTAGTAGATGGCCGGTTCAGAAGAAGATAAAGCAAGGAAAAGAAAAATGAACAGCAAGATGGCGCATGTGCCAAAATTTTAACTACTATTTGGATAAAAACTGAACTGGTTTTCAGTAAATATTTTTCTAGTTTTTAGTAATAATTTCCTGTTAAAGACGAAATTTGTATTTCCTAACATCAATTAAAATTTTACTGAGTTTCTGTAAAAACGGCATTGGCGCCAGACGAAAACCAATTTGATCTAAGATTAAGTAAAATTTCCAAAATTTTGGTTCATTTTTTTTTTTTTTTTGAGTGTGCCATCTGTATTTTTAACATTGATCTTATCTTAACTTTCCTATTCCTTTTCCTCAGTTCTGACACATGGCATGGCATTACTATGGGGTCATTCCCTGTGTGATGGTCCCATAAAAAAAATTAAATTAAATAATTAAATAATTAGCTGGAAGGAATCACAATGAATCCAATCGCGTCTCCGAAAGGAAGTGTGATTCACGTTACCCTACCTAATCCCAAACTAATCTACTCCAGTAATCTTTTTAATTGCGAAATCAAATGAAATCAAGATTTGAGTTTCCATAAACTTTATTTGCAAATTCTTATAAATATGTATTATTATAATTATTATTATATTGGTGTATTAGTATGAGTAACATACGTGGCTGTATGTATGCATGTGTGTGCGTATTATTTCTCGCCTTAAAAGTTAACCGTTACTATTACAGCCGTGTCTTTACACCTGCTGTGCAAAGCAAATTTGCATGTTAATTTTCAATAAAAATTGTCTGGCCTATTTAGGGGAAGATGTGAGCATATGTGTGTGTGTCAGTTTGTCCTTGTTTGATAGTAAGTGTATTTGCAATATTATGCGTTAAAATTTAATATAATTCATATGCCAAAGGAAACCACAAAAGAACATCTGGTAGAATACATGATATTTGAAAAACGAAAAAAAAGAATAAATTTATTGCATGCAACATTGAAAATATTAAAGTCAATGTGGGTGAATGCGTTTTTTTTTTTTTTTTTTGTTTATTAATGAAATCATAATGCAAACAAACAATAAAAAAAAGGCCAAGAATCTTTAATGATCTCAAGATATGAATGTAAACGATATTTCATAAATTTCTTATATCTCTGCTTGAGGCGGCATTTTTGCGTACCCTCTGCTAGAGAGATTTTCTTTTATATTTTGCCCACATCGACATCATTAATCTTTCAATCGTTGTTTTGCTGGTATTTTTTTACCGATTGCGGTATTAATAAATCTTTTCAGCGATAAAGAATAATAATAATGAAAAATAATATTTTATTTGAAAAAAAAACCATTAATCAATTTTGAGAATATTTGGGTACAAATATTTTTGTTAAAATGCTTGTCTTCTTCCAGGTCGATACGATTTAAGCAACATTTTTTAACATATCGTGCTGTCCTGCAGGTACTCGACTACTTTGGCTAACATGTAATTCTATGCACGTTTAGTACTGACTACACTAAAAAAAAGATTAATTAAAGTTTGAGAAATTTAACTTAATATTAGTTCAAATTGGTTGTCGTCTGGCGCCAATGCCGTTTTTACAGAAACTCAGTAAAATTTTCCTTTATGTTAGGAAATAAAAATTAAAAAATAATATTTTCAAATTAGCAAGTCATGAACTAAAAATAATTTAAGAAAATATTTTCTTTAATGTGCGGTTTCTATAATTAAAAAAATTGGTTTGAGTAGAAAATCACTCAGTTTTTTGAGTGATTCCCATACAAAATTACTACAAAAGTCCTTTGTCTGTATTGTGAAAACAGCACTTAAATTTTGAAAAATATCCAATTTGTGAAAACATATGACCTAAAATTAAGGACAGCCGCTTTCCGTTTTCAAGTACTCAAATTTTTATGAACAATTCAGGAGAAAGTCATTTCCTAAATAAATCCTTTTCTTACAAATAATTTCATTTGTATGATAAAATGTTTTTAAATTTAGGAAAAAACATTCTTACTTTTAAGAAATGCGCACTGAAATCAAATGAAAATTTTCTTGAAGTAGAATTTTTTGTAAGTGACATTATGAACATGTGATTTTTCTTTTTTTTTATTTTATGAAAATTTTGTTTGATTTAATAGTGTTTACATACATATGTACATATAAACAAAATTGTACTAAAATATAGAACATTTTTTTTAAACTTATTTTAAGAAATTTTTAAACTATTGCATAGCTTTTATCGTGGGCCTTGAGGCGAGCGAATCAAGAAATTTTGAAACGTTTGTTTCTTAAGTCTTTTGCTTTTGAAACGAAAAAACCTAACACTAAGTTTCTTGCTTAAGTCTTTTGTATTTTTAAGTATTTAAATCGCCCAATGTACATATGTTAACCCCTAAAGTATGCTATTGATTTTGATTTCATTAACATACAGTATTGCCAGAATAACAACGGAGTTATTAAACAAAACGTAATAATATAATTGCATAAGTTAATAAAAAATGCTAGGCAATAGCTT
Organism: Lypha dubia; assembly: GCA_947311025.1. Lineage (NCBI taxonomy): Eukaryota > Metazoa > Arthropoda > Insecta > Diptera > Tachinidae > Lypha > Lypha dubia. The sequence goes on from OX371261.1 coordinate 100,683,926, forward strand.
TACCGAGGCAGTCCCCGAGTGCCACATGTCTTTTTTTACTAAAATTTAGTACATATCCTTTTTTTGAGTGTAGATTTGATTTTGTGAATGTTAAGTTTTGATAATTCTTTTTCTTATCGCACCAGTAGTTGAAAATAGAAAATTTTATTACCAATATTTTTGTGTTGTGCGCTTTCCCTCAAAATTCAATAGGAGTCATATCGATGGCTTAATATAGGAAGGTCGTACACCTTTTTTTTAAAATTGGGTTTTTCATGTTCTGGTAGACAACACTCAAATACACCTTCCTTAAAAAAATTTAGTTTCCTATTTTGACGAATAACAGATTTACAGTAGTTAAAAAAAATCCCCAACTTATTTAGAAAAAAAAAAAAAATTAAATACAAAAAAGAATTGAATTTGTTGGCTGTTTTAATAAAAATCTGCTTCAGAAAAAAAAAAACCATTATATTTTCAGATTATATTCAGTTTTTTCCTTCTGCTGCAAAGTAGTTAAAAGTTGAGATACAACCTTTCTATATTAAGCCATCGATATGGAGTTCAATTTGCCCTAAAAATGCACCCCTACGATCGATAGAACATGCTGCCGATCTTCTAACCATCAAAATTATTTATTTTATGCCTTTGGACCAGTAAGCAAATGCAAAGTTAAATTAAAATATCGGCAAAGTAAAACAATTAATAAAATGCCTGCTCATTCTGCCGAAGAAAGTTAATGCTCGCGCAATAGCAGAGTTGTAGAAGAATTATACCTTGTACATTTTCAACATCTATCTTTTCCACTAGTTTATATGTATATAACAAAAAAGAAAACTTAATTTTTAGAAAATTGAATGTGAATGCCTCTTAAGTTCGTTTTAATAAATTTAAGTACAAAACTTACGAAATAAACGAATAACAAATGTCTTAAGCGAGATAAATTCAAGGACGGAACAGGATTCTTTAAGTTTGAAATTGAAAGTCAAATAGTAAATGAGTAAAGCATATGGCTGGTATTGTTTTTATAGATATAAACTTTTTTTTTTTTTTTTGGTTGTTAATGTGAGAGTAAAGCTATGCTTAGCTTTATCAAATATTTGTCTAAAAAAAGATGTAACCACTAGTTTTGGTTAGGGACAGAGTCATTTAATTTGGCTTTTATACCACAAATAAAATTAACTTTTCTACAAAAAAAAGACATGTGTCACTCGGCGATTGCCGCGGTGAAGCTATTGGATAGCATTTTTTATCAACTAATGCAATTATATTATTACGTTTTATTTAATAACTCCGTTGTTATTCTGGCAATACTGTATGTTAATGAATTCAAAATCAATAGGATACTTTAGGGGTTAACATACATTGGGCGATTTAAATACTTAAAAATACAAAAGACTTAAGAAACAAACTTAGTGTTAGGTTTTTTCGTTTCAAAAACAAAAGACTTAAGAAACAAACGTTTCAAAATTTCTTGATTCGGTCGCCTCAAAGCCCGCTATAAAAGCTATGCAATAGCTTAAAAGTATTTTTATACAGTTTATAAAAAATGCGAAATCAAATTAAAAAAAAAAATATTAGAATTAAAAGAAATAAATTATTAGTTTCTTTCTTGGTCACTTTTTTTTCAACAAATATTTGATAAATGTGAACGTACCTTAAGTAATAATATTTGTGATAAAATAAATGAATGTACGAGTATGTTTGTTAAAGAACTGGTTCGTTTATGGATGGCACACGAACCTCAGTTTTGTTGAAAGTTGCTTAAAATTATGTTACTGATGACAACTGGGAACTGAGAATTTCCAGCTTTAGTTGCTATTAAGTGCTTTTCTGGCCAACCATAAACTTTCAGTTGCAAGCTGGCAACGCAACTGCTCTAACGGCCTGGCCCACAATGTCGAACGATATCGATAGCTGCTACATTATCAATATATATATAAATTAATTCTGTTCGTTAATCTCACTAAAACTCGAGAACAGCTGGACCGATTTGGCTAATATTGGTCTTGAATTATTTGTGGAAATCCAGAGAAGTTTTAAAGGTACTTTTGGTAATTTTTTATTTGTGGTACTTTTTAATGTATTTTAATAAATTTTGATAAGTGCTTTTGGTAGGTTTTTTTTACTAGATTTTTTACATTGACTAGCGTACTTTCTTGGGGGGAAAATAATGAAAATCTGTCACTTTTGGTACTATTATAACTTTTTATTAAAAAAAGTAAAATTGTTTTTACAATAACGTACATTAATATGGTGTACTTTGTTGGGTGTAATATACGGAAAAGCAGGTACTATTGGTGCATTATGCTTTTAATACTTTTTCTTTTTTCATTTACATGTAGCGTGAAAGAAGTCACGGGTAAAATCTAGATTGTATATAAAATTAAGCCTATTGAAGGCTGTAAATTTTTAACAACACAAGAGTATCTGTTGAAAACTTAGTTAAATCGTTGATATTCTTTCCAATTAGCATCCACTTTACGAAAATTGTAAAGATGGTGAATTGAACTGAGATGAGAGGTGTAGCGGCCTTGAAATCGGTATACTGATACGTTCTGCTAATCTGATTGCACATGCTAATGTTTTTCAAAAAACAAAAAACTCATAGTAATTTTGAATTTTCATTAATTCAATAAAAACTGAACTTAAGCCTAATTAATAATTTCTCATTTATAGTCTCTTAATTTTTTTTTTTTTAATTTAAAGCATTTGCTTTTAAAAATATGTAAAGTATTTTTAATCCTCTTACTGTGGCAAATGCGAAGCATAGTAAAAAAAGGTGATTATAACAATATTTCTACTCATTTAATTTAAATTCATCAGAGTTTTCCTTTTTTTCTGCCTTCTACCCGTAAGGAACTCTTCTTTCGGATTATACAAAATAATTATCGGATTATTTGTCAATTTTTTTGTTTATTTTATAGAAAATTTGTTGTCCTTTTTTTTTGTTAAGGGTGCACTTTATTGCTGATTTTATTACCCAAAAAACACTGTAATAAAATATGTATGTATTAAAACTAATGTACAGACATTAAAGTTGTTTCGCAGGAAATCATTTTATTATGTTTTGTGACCAAGTTTTATTATTGTTTTTTTAAAAATGCTTTATATTTTTTTTTAAAAATATATATACATATATAATAATGTATTAAAAAGTTCGAAAAACTCAAGGTTTTAGTATGTGGCCACACATATATTTATCTATTTATCATAGTAAAATGTTAAAAAAAAAAAATATCTAATACTAAAGTAATAAAGTACACACTTTCATGGCTGAACAAACATTAGACAAATAGAAAAAAAAAAAAAACAAACCGCAAACATATGGTTGATATGGATGTTAGAGATAATAAAGTTTTTAAAATTGAAATTGTTAGAAAAAAAAGAAAAACATAAAGAAATTGGTCCATAAAAAACTTAAGAGATCACAACAAAGGGTATCAAATATAAATTGTCCAGACTGAGGAAGTCATCATTATTTCAGATTTAAATTATTTTGCTTGACCTTGCAAAATTATCCTAAAGTCATTGGTTATGAATTAAAACATTTTTATTTTTGATTTCAAATTATAATTTATTTTTTATCTATGCTGCATTTTATTCGCTGCTAAATGAAAAGTGATCAGTAATTCTTTATCATCATGCCTGAAAAGTTTTGAAATTTATTTCCATATGCAAAAATTCCCATGAAATAATCGAGAATTACTAAACCACAAACATAATAGTTTAAAAATACACAATATAAGGAGAGAAGTTTATTTTCTTGTAAATATTCTCATCACTTTTTGGCTAAAATTTAAGTCCGCTTTAATTTAAAAGAAAAACACATAAATTAAATGTTGAATGTGTGTAAAAAATTTCAATTTTACAAGAGCCATAAATAGCACCCAAAGCAAATGTAAAACTTTGGAAATAAATAAGTTGTGTCACTAATTTGTACCATAAGTATCCAGCATATTTTACAAAAATTAATACTCCAAACAAATGCTGCCACAACTTTAAGTAAAAATTATAAATGCCATACAAAAGTGTGAGTGCGATAGTAAACAACCAACTAAAGGTGTAACAATAATACCCGGTAATATAAAGCGAAAGTTTGCAGAGATAAAAAATATATGTCACTACCGCATACACACTCAAACACACAATTTATAAATATTACTATCCTGCAAGAGAACAAACAGCAAGGAATTGCTTGAAGTTGAAAAAAAAATATAAAAATGGAAACCATATGCAGCAACATTACAACACTTTAACAGGCATTTAAAAAAATTTTCTGTTTGCAGTTAGAGAACAAGTGAAAACCATTTGCAACGTAAATAAATTAAAACATTTTTTTACATTTATTAAAGAAAATAAAAATGGAAAAAGGAAAGCTTTCCAGGTGTAAGAAAATACTGCAGAATATTGTGGATAAGTTTAAATTTCTATTTACGTGTATGGGACCATAAATAACAAAGGAAGCTTAACGTGATGACCCAGCAAAACGTATATGAAGCAGTTCAAAAAATTAATAATTTTCAATTGTTCTTAATCATGAAATGTTAAATATGAGTACATTCGAATTCATTACAAAAGTGATGAAAAACAACACCAAATGCATAAATATATGAGCCGTTTATTTTGAAAGTGGCATAAGTTATATTATATTATTATATATACATAACTAATACGTAGTGGAGTACTTATCGAGCATTTATTGCAACGTAGTCATATCTTAAAATTGGTTAATTTCACTGTATTCTCAATAAAATCAACATTTATGCTTCGATTTTCATGAAGTAAAATTTATTTTATTTGGAATATACACACTTTTCTAATCATGTAATAAAAATTTGAAGTTTTTGCCATTTTCAATTTTTTATATATTTTTTAAGAATAAAAATTTACCAATTTTGCAAAAAAAAAAATATTTTTAATAATTTCAGTCTAAATAATTCCGAAACCCTTGAGTTTATAAACAAAATAATATAAGCATGGCGTAAAAGTAATTTCATTTCAAGTGTTTTAGTATGTTTTGTGACAAAATTGAACAAGTCGTTCCATAGTTATGATAAAATTGGTAAATTAGCCCCATCGCACATCCCAAATTTTAGAAAAAAATAAACTCATCCATAGAATTGAAAAATTTTACCATTTTTGTACTTAGGTATCCATGATGCATCAAATCTATATAGTGGTTATTCAAGCCTTTAAAATTTTTTCGATTTTGTTCCCTTGTGTAAGCAATAGAGGAGATTTGAAAAAATAAAAAATAATTTTTTGCGCTCAATTTGAACAAAGGCCTTTGTTCAAAATGAAAGCAAAATAAATTTTTCCTTTTTTTTCAAATCTCCAGTTACAAAAATAATTTAAAAAATGGGCATGAGCTAACAAAAATTTTATATAATATAATTTATATGATATATGCGCCACTATGTTCGTAAATAATGTATACATACTTATAAGTGCGAATATGTATTAGAAGTTAAAAAATCGTAGTGGGAAATTTAAGTATTTTTGTGTGAAAACTATTTGATTTATTATCTATATAAAGTGTTATATACATACACACACACGCGCAAAAATATGTACATACATACAGATGTGCACTATCCAAAATGGTCTATCAACGTTTGTAAAATATTCCCGGGGAAATGAGTTCCCGGCAAATAAAATTTTCACGAAAATAAAACTCTCTAAACAATATGTTTGTGAATCAGAATCGTGCTAATTGAAGAAATAAAATCGTAAATAAATGCAAATGTTTAGTGTAGCGTTAAATATGTGTGTAGATTTAATTACAAAATTTTTCCATAAACATATTAGATTTTTCGTTCAAAATTCTCAAGTGTATAATATAAGTCTTATAGTCTATAAGTGTGTATTTACATAAATACCGACATTTTTAAACACATTGAAGAAATTTGCAAAAGGCAACCAAGATACGCGTGCAAAACTTCAAAGATACGTAAAAGCTTATTATGTTCTTCAAGGTATAATTTTAAATTGTAAGTAAACGTTTTATATCAAAAATTTCAAGTAAAATTCCATACGGAATTGAAATTCTTTTCAACGTAAAATTACTTTTATGCATCCTTTAGTATAAATTTAAACGATTAAAAAATTTTGTCAAGGATACAGTTCTACTTAATTTTAAAAATGTTATATTTGGTATGCTTGGATGTTTGTTCCTCTATGACATGAATGTGACCCGGATTACCTTCAATCAATTCGTCTTATATAATAAGAGCTTTTCAGTAATTTTTATTTTAAGTGAAAACTTCTATTGGCGCGGTACGGAGGTTTTGGGTGGGCTAAAATCTCAGAACTAGCGACATCGTCACGCTTTTTGACACTTGTAGTATAGTTAACAACCTACAGATGTTAGTGAAGTTAACAACCTACAGATAACACCTAAATTTTTTTCGCTCAAAATGAAAAGAGCGCCCTCTCTTGTGGGTGATATTGCCATATGTGAGGAAAACACTAATTTTTTGGTGCATCAAAGAGGGCGCACTCTTCAATTTGAGCGAAACTTATTAAGAAGAGTACACAAAGATGGCGGCCTCTTCATTTTGAGCGAAAAAAATTTAGGTTGTTAACTTCTCGGGCGCAGTTGCATTTGCGTTTACAATAAGTGGCATGGCAAAACTAGCAGGTATGCGCAGTTCGACAACAAGTACAACAATCCAAAAACAACATGTATTTTGTTGGTATAAAGCACTCGCTTCATATCAAAACACACAAACAAATTAAAAGCATTTTAATACGTATGAGTATTAATCTGTAACTATTTTTTATGTAGTCTCTTCAAACTATATCAGTTTGTATGAAAATTTGCTATAAAGCAAGCTCAGTCAGCTGTGCTAGTAAGCTCACCTATTGCATACGCCTTGATAAGTGCTTCAATTTGTTGCATGTATTTATATAATTGTTTATATCTACGCATAATTTTTTTGGCAATAGCACGTGTATTATTGTAATCACAAAACGTTTTCACTTCTGTCGGCACTCCCGGAGTGCTACCCGTAGTTTTTTTTTTTTTTTGGTTTGGAGATTCACTATCTTAATGGATGTTTTTGCATGATTTTTTTAACCTGACATTTTTTTTTTTAATTTTAATATGATTCAAGGTTATTAAAGTTGTTGTCGCTATCGAAATTTTTTTAATATTTAAGTTTTAAAAGTGCAGCACGTCTTAAAAAATTTGTTCTTTTATGTGAAAAGCCAATATTGGGGAGTTGCGTTTTCGGCTCCCACTAAAAATTTATCACAATCACTGCAATTGACTACTGTTCTTATAATTAGTGTTTCCAAGAAAACTTATTGTAAAGTTTTTAAAAACCCAAACCAAAAATTAAAGTTACTTTTGTTTATGTAAAAATCATGGAAGAAAACTTGCCACAAATTAATGCAAAGAATTTAATAGCATATGTGGTATAAATTATTGTCATGGCAATATATTTCGTAAGTTAACATTCACAAGGAAAAGTCAAATTTTTAAAGGAAATATAAATAAAAGGGAAATCTGGCTGTTTGCATTTTAAAATGCAAATCATGTTTCCTTCCGCTTATACAGATATAAGAAAGACAAATATAAACTATGAAGAATTACGAAAAATTTGTTTGGTAAGAAACAAGCCTTGAAGCTTAACAAATTTTTTTTGGCAACCTCTTTTCTGTCTTTCTTTTAAACGTTAACAAACAGAGGCAAGCCGGTAAGATTGAGCAACAAACACTTCTTAACATTTTGTTAGTGGCTCTCAGTATGAGTCAAAACGATTTGCTTAAGTTCTTGGAAGTATTAAACAGGTGTTGGTGTCACATAATCAATATTATGTGCAAACTAGAAACCGGAAAAGGAAACCAAATTTAAATATTCTTAACGAAAAAGTTGGTTAAATATTTTTCATTGGCTTGGCAGGCAAGCTGTGTATTTTTTTTTTTTTTTTTTTTTAACAATAACATTTTTCTGAACAATTATCAAATTCTTATACGAGTATTAAGAAATATTGTTTACTATTTAGCTTCAATAACTAAAAATGCATAATTTTAAGCTTTTTCAACAATAATTTCTTAATCTATTAAACTGACAACTATCACAAAATTTCAAATGATGAACTGCAATATAATTTTAATTTTATTTTATTGACATTAACATAGTTTTCTTTTGTCAAGTGTAGAAGGGGACATACGTTTTAACATAAATATAATTTAAATTTTCATATTACAGAACCTAGTGAGTTGGACGGAATATGCTGTCACCACCATCATTGTCAAGAGCATTACATATCTTCTACATAAGCACATATTGCTCAAACGATAATGAAAACCAATATGAAAAAGTAATTTTCATACACTCACACATTGAGTGGAAAATATCTAGTAAGACAATTTTAAAATTACTTGCATGCATACATACATATGAACGTATGCGTGGATGGTCCCAGAAGAGCCCAACCAGTCTGAAGAGATTTAGAAAATGGAAAATTTTATGAAGAATTTGCTTGACGTCCATTTCTATTAAACATGAAGCGAATGTATGGTCCCACGTAGCAAATATTTTAAAATATATAATGAAATATTATTTACATAAATAAATTTGGTAAAGTGTAAAATTGAAAATAAGAAATATTTCAACATCAATTCATTTTGTAATCTTAATCTTACGATACTTTAAATAAATACAATAAAACAAGAATTTCGTGTGACCATGCTTAAAGATAGCCCGTGGCTGAAACAATGTCTTGTAAACATATTCCAACAATAAATTGGCGGCGCATGCAGTTAATGGCTATTGAATATCGCTAGATTAAGTTATTTGTTTTCTTGTTCCAATGAAACGTATGTCTTTTTGATTGCTAGTCATGTAATCCTTAGATGGTCATATAATATTGTATATTTACATGTGCGAGTATATTCGATGTAATCAAATATATCTAAGCATGTATATACCACAAGCACTTTAAAAATAAACGTATAAAAACTCATATTATTGTTTTAGTCAAATTTTTGGAAAAGAAAATTCACGCAAAACGATATAGAGAACAATTAAGAAATTTTCAGTTGTATTTTCATAAAAAATCTTTTATATATTTTCAAATGAAAAATATTAAAAAACAAATAAATAAATAAACAGGGGTGTTCTGTATTCCACGCGGAATTAAAAATATTTATAGCAACAATGCTGTAACAATTTCGGACATTGTAATTCAGCGTGGAATACTGAACACACAGGCATATATTTTATTAAGACTAAATCCAAGCAGCAGTAGCAGAAAAACCTGCAAAATAGCATAGTTACCAATTCTAAAATATTCGTAGCATTTGCTATTTCTGCTGATATTTTTCTATTAAAGTAGCATTATAAATATTTTGGTAGCATTTTTTCATTCTTTTCTCCTACTACAGTTAGTTTTTAATTTCAGTAGCACTAATATAAGATTATTTTTAAATTTTCTACTGCTGCCTGTTTTAGTAGCAGTAGTAAAAATAAAAAATAAAAAAAAATAAAAATAGCATTCTAAAAGTATGATTTTAAATATCTCAATACCATTTTTATTTTTTTGTCTTACTACTACAGATACCAATCGGGACTGGATTTGTGAATACCGGGATTCGGGATTTCAAAAATTCCAATACCGGGATCCCGAAATAAAATGCATATAGATTAGTTAACCCACAACAAATATATAAAAATTTTCAAAACATAAATTCTTGAGTACATTTATTCGAATAAAATATTATATGTATATATTTTATAATTCATTTCATATTGCAATGTTAAATATAATTACATATGTATGTTTTTTATGTTATTCCAACATATAACAAAATTATTCATCAAAAAGCAAAGTAACAAAATAAAATTATTTAAATTAAATTATTTAACAGACATTTTTTTAAATTGCTAAACGCGTATCAAAAGAATAATAAAGTTAAATTTGTTTCTTTTAGTTTCATTGACAGTTTTAACAGGGTGAAACAAAAATATATAAAAGATCAATATTATGGCTACACGGTGACAATAGTGGAGTTCTACCTTTGGTGCGTTTTCTTTTGCAATTATTTGCATCGGATTTGTTATTAACCGTGAGCATTCTTTTTGTACTATTTTCGACCTAAAAATTAGATATGTACGTGTCCAAAAAAAATTATAAATGAAAACATCCAATTAAGAAACATTAATTCGATGTATGCATACAAATCCAATGTCTGTTAAGGGTGTGAACTGTCATGTGTCCGTGCTATAAACGCAATTCAGAAAGCCATAAACAGCAAAACTGTGTATTTTGTTGCTGGATTAGGAAAAGGTTATTATATTTTCATTAGACTGTCGCAAGAGCAATGGCATCGACAATGAAGTTGCTTATGTATGTATGTGCTTATAGGGGAAAATTATGATGACTTTGTTTTAATAATTTTAAAGTAGATATGAATAAAACTATATAAAAGAAGAAAATTAGTAAACAATTTCTGGCTTGATTGATCCCGAAAATCCCGGATTTAAAATCCCTATCCCGAAAATCCCGGTATATTCGGGATAGGGATTTCAGGATTGGCTTCCCTACTTACTACTGATGCTTTTCAATGTCAGTAGTAGTAATATTAGATGTTTTTATAAATTTCTACAGCTATATATTTTAGTAGCAGTAGCCGAAAAAGGTCTAGAAAGCAAAATAACCAATTCTTAACTCTTTTTAGCATTTAATATTTCTGCTGCTAACGTTATATTAAAGTAGGGTGGTAATGGCTGAAGTGGTTAGCGCGTTGACTACTAAGCAAACATTGACTTGGGGCCTGGGTTCAAACCCTGGCCAGATCAAGTCAATCAACATCATTAATTTCTCTAATGTACATTAGTGCGACATTGTATTAATTGTTGTCGGACTATTTAAGTGATGAAGGCATAGCACTGGTCACTAAAAAACTGTTCCGACAGCGATTGATGCTGTTCCAAGCTAATGTACACAACATCGCCCTCCTTCGTCGGTTAGCAGAAACATCGGCGAAATAAAACAATTAATAAAATGCCTGCTACTGCAGGCTGCAGCTTAACAAAGTTCATGCGCCTACTTAACAACGGAGGCGCCTCAACACCGCCTTAAAAATGAACATAACGCGCAAAGCAGAGTTGTGAAAGAGTTAAGTCTTCTAAATTTGCAACATCTATCTTCTCTACCCTATCCCTCTCCCTGAGTTCCGGCACAGTGCACTGCATAAGTAGGGCTCATCCCCTGAGTGCTGGTCCTAATATAAAAAAAAAAAAATATATTTCAGTACGATTTTTCATTCTTTTGTCGTTCTGCTACTAATGCCTTTCGATGTCAGAAGCAGCAATATTAGTTTTTTTTTAACTTCTACTGTTACTTATTGTAGTAGCAAATTACAGATGCTACATGAAGTAGAAATATCATTGCAGATGAGCTAAGATTAAAGTAGCAATACAATTGTATTCGACAAAAAACGGTGCCTTTATTAGCAACTTTACTGCTATTTTTCATAAAAAAGAATTAGAAAAATTTGTGCTGATCGAGTCTAGTTCTAAAAGCACAAACAATAAAATTAAAATTTTAAAGAAATTTTTATGATTCTCATTCTCTTGTGAGCAGCAAAAATATCTTTTTTATACATTTCTACTCTATGAGTAGAACATAATCTTTGCAATATTTAAAGTTTAATATATTTTTTGTTACTTACCACTTTCCATATTTGAATTTATCTATTTACATTTTTTTATTTAAATTTTTATTTCATACAATAAGTTAACTTTTTTTATTAACTCAGCCACATTAAAATTTGATATTAAACGAGAGATGTTTATTTAAAGATTCCATAATTAGTTTTTAAATTAATTCAATTTGTTTTGTTATCTATTTGTTAAATTTTTAAGCACGATGTATAATAAAACTAAGAAAAACAGGGCTTTAATTTGACACGCGTTTTTTTTTTCTTTCTGCATACAATTATTCAATTTACAGACTTTAAATAAAATCATTTGAAAATTCTTTTAATCAGGAAATTTATTTAAATATTTATTACAAAATACATACATACATACATATTTAGTTACATACAAGGAATACTACTCTCTAATTTGTGTTAAAGTTTTTCTTTGGTTTAGGATTACACACTACAAGCTAAAAGACAGTGAGACTGAGAGAGAGACAGAGGCAGGTAGTTTATAAAAAAAACAACTTCAAACAATTGAGAAAACTTTTATAAAAAAAAAAAAAAATATTTATATAGCGTCATGTCACATCTCAAAATATTCGATCAGCTAAATTTGCTCTTAATTGTTTAAAAGTATGCATACTTTTTTGAACGACAAATAAGCAGTTAAATTAATGCATGTTCAAAAAAAAACTTGCTTACAAAAAAAAAGTGCTTAATATTTAGCGTCATTTCCTAGGTGGATCTGTCTCTCTCTCTCTTTGTTGCATTTTATAGAGAATATGTTTTTTCATACAATATTTAGTGAAATCGATATGAAAATGTCGTATCCAATTTTTTAATTCGCTGAAAATTAAGACAACAAAAAGAACCTTCCCTAAGATATGCTTTAAAATTCTGAGATTTGTTATATTAACCCACTCCCATCAGTGCCAACAACAAAGTGAGATATAGAGATAGCGAGAGAGAGAGAGAGATCTTAAAATACAGTATGACGACGATGATGATGTGTGTGTGACATGACTAACACTTTTTTATAAAATAAAATTATATTTATGTACACCTGCTAAAGACATTTTAAGCCATTAAAAAATAATTGCAATCATAAAGGCCACTTGGTATTACTTTTTTACATATTTTGGTAATAATAAACAATATTTCTTTATAAATTATTTGGTATTTAAATTAAAAGTTAAACTTAAACTAAAGCATGACTCATCTTGCATGCATTTTGTATGACTAATCAAAATTTTTAAAAATTAAACATGAATAAAAAGCCTCGACTTGTTGTTCTTTAGCTTTAAAAATTGTATAAAACCAAATAAAAATTACATTCATAAAAATATATTTAAACATTTTTTTGCTGGGGAAAAATGCATTAAAAATTATTAAATAACAACTTATTTAAATAAAAAACTTGAAACTTGTTCCCGAAAACTTATCGCTAGTATATAGTGACGTATAGTTTAATTCTTTATTACTTATAAATTATAAAAAAAAAAATATAATGTTTATCATTAACTATGAGTGTATTATTCATCTAAGAATAATACTCATAGTCATGGTTTGAATACAAAAAAGTTCGTATACGCGGTATGAAAAAATAACTGTGCGTATGGATACTCGAATAAATGAGTATATCGATGAGTATTGACGAGAATGATTCTAAAAACTACCGCTTATTTACAACAACACTATTATAATATGAACATTTTTATGATTTAATTAGGTCATTGCAAAATTCTTAGAGATGCACTACTTTAAAACAAAGAGGTTTTAACGAAAACACTTTAAACTACTCGAGAGATACTTAACTGGAAAGTTTTCAATAGAATTGGTTAAAATCTCTGTCCAAAATCTTTAAAATTTTTAAATATTTACTAACTCATTTACAAAAGAAACATATTATTGGTTTAATAAAGTTTTACGAAACGGATTTTCTATGGAAATCATCTTTATAAACTCTCTACCAAAACTATTTTTTTTTTTTAATTTATTTTAAAAAACCTTTACATTTGTTCTGTACTTAGCATGTCTATAGGGGAAGTCACACATTCCGATCGTAATGGTTTCAATTCCGTAAATGTATTCCGATCGTTTTTAATTTACACTCTTTAGATTACGATTTTACAAAGTTTATTTTAAATTATTTTTACTATCAAAGTTCATATAAATTTTTTTTTATTGACATGCTAAGCTTATTTTACTAAAAGTATGCAGTTTTTTTTATTGATTAGTAGAAATGACGTTGGTAGAAAAATTCAAAGTTTATTCCATTTCGAATCTTAAATTTGGTTTGAATTCAAACAAAATTTTCGGTTTTCATGTTAAGTTTTTCTAAACACCTAAAATTTCGGAATTGTAACCCATTTCGATCGGAATTGTCTTCTGTAAGTACATACTTTCCTGCACTTCATTGCTGTAAATACCAAATAATCATTGATTGAGCACACGCACAATTAAATGCAGGAATATCAACTTGTTTTAAATACAACAACAAACAAATAAAATACTTATATTTATTAAATTCGTTGTTTGGCTTGTGTCGAACTCTCAAAAATGTAATTGAATCTATTCTGTTCAAATCAAACACTGATTCAAACTCCATTTATTCATCAATTAATTTTTGTTCAAAAGAGAGGTTGAACTCATATGTACTGTGTATGAGCTGTGTAAAACACCGCTTCCAAGCTCGTTTTTGACACAAACAATGATCATAACCATTGAAAATACGTGGGTTCGATCATTGGTTTGTGTCAAAAACGAGCGTTTGAAGGTGTTTTACACAGCTCTAATATAGAATATGACAACTTATAAGCACAAACATGATAATGAGTTGTTGCGCTAGACTGCTTATAAGTATTTAGTATTACTGTTGTTGACCTTCACAATGTCATTCAAATTTATGATATTTTATTTTCTATTATCATTGATTGATTTTCCATTTAAATAAAGAGCATATTGATTGTTTAAAAATTGTCCATAAATTTCAAAGTTATTTGTTTGTGTTTTTGTTTTCCTGGAAAAAATTATATATAAACAAAATGTCCCAAACCCTTGGAGGGATTATTATTAACTGCCTCGCCAGCTACATGTGTGCTATTGTCTGTAACAGCGACTTTATGATTATCATTGGCATCTTGTGCCACTAGCTCATCAGACGATGTTGTTGCATAAGTGCTGGTGGCATCTAAAATCATGCGTGGCACTGAACGACCCATATAAACAGTTTGTGGTCTTAAACGGCAGGCTGCGTTATCGAAACGACTATTCAACTCAATGTCTAAAAGTTTCTTATCACTGCCCAGAAATGAAAATGAATGAGAGGAGGTTCTTATTTCGCGGATATTATAAACAGGACTGTAGGTGGGTAAAGTGCTGGCTGTGGTAAAGGTATTATCTTTGGAGTGATTAGAGGGACTACGACGCAGTAAACTATTTATGTGTGAACTTTTCTGACAAAAATCACATGCCATATAATTGTTTTGACAGTGAATACAAATATCTGTTGGCTGTTGCATAATTGTTAGGGTGGAAGGAGATCTTCGTATACTGCTGGAGCCTTCCTCCGATGAGGTATCCGAAGAACCAGATGTTGAGAAGGCACATTCATCATCGCTGGTGATTAAACTTTGTAAATCATCTGATAACGAGTCCATAGAAACATCCAATAGACTGGTGCCATCATCCAAAGAACAAATGCTATTGTCACCATCATATGATTTATTAAGGATCTCTGAATTTGCTGTAGAGGGACTGTAGGTTTTTACCACCTCATCTAAGGCACTCAAAATTTGGCGACGTCTAGCATAGTTGGGATTACGTCTTACCAAAAAATGGCAAGTTTCACCACGTTTAACACGTTCGGCCTGGGCACGTAAAGGTATATCATCCGGATGTAATTTACGTTGATATTCTTGACCAGGACAGACCTTTAAAATTGAAAGAAATTAAAATTTACGTTTATGCTCAACCATATTTAGTTCGGACTTTACCTCATAAATGGAAAACTGTTCAACGGGCTCCATTGAACTGTAACAAGATAGCAAAAGTTGCAATAGCTCATCAGAAGTTGTTTCTTCAGATATCACCAGAGATTTATATTGTGAAGAAGGTTGTAATGCTGACGTATGTACTCTGATCAAACCGCCTGGCTTGAGCTGTAAGCAAAATCTTGATTCTCCTTTAGGATGACAAGCTTGTAATATGGCTGGCCGAGTATCATCGTCCAAAACTAAAATTGTTTTTACACCAGCACGTCTCACTGATACTTCCATGGATAAGTAAAATAGGCGAGGATCACGATGGCGCATTTTTAAGCTGAAACAAGAAAGAAATGATGTAAAATTAAAAATATTTTTATTTGTATAAAGATAAAAAAAATGAGGGTTATCTGGACTACACCTGACTAGAGCCTTTATTCTTACTTAGCGGACAAGTTACACATTTTGATCGTAATGGTTTTAATTCCGTAATTGTATTTCGATCAGTTTTAATTTACTGTCTTAAGACTCCATTCATTTTTTATTTTGATTTTACAGTTATAAAGTTTCTTATACCCACCCATACAAATTTGTTTAAATTATTTTTTTATAGCAAAGCTTTTATTAAGTTTTTTTTATTAACAGCCAAAGCATATTTTACTGACGCTCCTAAAAGTATGCAGATTTTTTATTGCATGCTACAAATGAAGTTAGTAGAAAAATTCATTGTCAATTTCATTTTGAAATTTAATTTTTCGTTTTCTAAGGACTTAACTTTCAATCGGAATTGAGTGCTGTTACATGGCTGATAGACAAAAAACGGCTTATGAAACATCGTCTATATAAAAAGAAGAAGTTTCCATATATAAGATTTAATAAAATACAAAAAAAAACATCGCTAAAGTATGTTTAAAAATATTATGGAAAATATTAAAAGGGTAAAAGTAACGTCTTGTTAAGTTTTCTAAATTTGTAGCTTCCTTCCACAGAGCATGACAAAAAGCTTTACCAAACACCCCATGGCATCTTACTTTGTAGTTCTGCTTTCTTTTAGAAATTTTTTCTTGAATGAAAAGATTTCAGATGATGTCATCAAAGTAAATACCTTCATTGGAGGTAATTCCAAAAACCACTTTTTCTAAGTTAAATCAAATATGTTTGAAAAACGAAATGTTTTAATTTTCTCTAAAAGATTCCGATAACTTTTTTGCAATTAATTATAAAAACTTCTTTTTGGAATTCTATTTATAGGCATAAACAAAGTAAACGCGGAATTGCAGAAATTTTATCAAGAGTAACTTGCAAAAAGTAGTTTTAATTAACTGTCAAAACATGTTGTTGCAAATGGCAGACAGGAAAGTTGTTATAACTAACTTTCAAAGAAGATATTAAAGAAAAATTTTTTAATGAAGGGTTTTTTTTCAAATGGAAAGTAATGAAAGTTATTGAAAAGTGGCAAAAATTTTATGAAAAGGTAATGTAATATTTTTGAAGAATTTAGCAATTTAAAATAAAGTTCCAGAATATAACGATTAATGTAGAATTGTAAAGCATTAAGAGAGAGAGATGACTGTTTCTGATTGAGTACGAATAAATAAAACGAATACATTTTGGTTTTTTTTTTTTTTTTTGTAAATTTTTCGTACAATGTTCGTAATTTTAAAACAACCACAACTATTTTGGGGCAGTTGACTCCTATGCGACCTAAGTCAATTTTATTGCAGAGTTAATGTATATATTTATGTTTGGATGTTCCTTATAAAAGACCAAGTCCTTATGACGACCGGGCGGTTCAAATAGACAACGTTGTTAAAATTTGATTTGATTAAAGTCTTAAAATTTATAGTTAAATACAAATTTCAGTAAAATCTTGGAACTGGCAAGTGGTCATCGCTAGTAAATAAAATTTTAAATTACCTTGAGCAGCAGGACGAATTTTTGTGACTAACTTTATGGTCACATTATTAAACCGATTATGACAAAAAATTTAACAAACTAAAAATATGTTTTCACAAAAGTGAACGCAATATTGTGGAATTATGTGGGTTCAGTATTTTTAAAGCTATAAGCTTTTAAAGTTGCTAATAATGCTAAATTAAAAAAACAAAACATGGAAACTAAACATGTGTTTTTTTTTCAACTGGTTCAGTAACGAAGTAACAATAAAAAGACATTTTGTTCTATGCTTGAACGTGTTAACATTGTAGGTAGGAATGTTAAAAACACCAAAGAGAAGAGATAAACGAAGATTAAGAATACGGCCAGCACTCAGGCGATAACGACTACTTATGCAACTCAGTGTACCACAACTTAGGGAAAGAGGTAGGAGAGAGAAGTAGATGTAGAAAAGAAGCTTAATTCGTATACAACTCTGCTAGTGCGAGTTTTGTTATTTTTTCGAGTGTGTTGCAGCGCCTCTGGTGTTAATTAGGCGCAATAACTTTCTTAAGCTGAAAGAACAGGCATTTTTTAGTTGGTTTGCTTCGTCGACCAAGGGAGCGCTTTTGTGGACATTAGCTTGGAACATTTTTTAGTGACCAGTACTATGCCTTCATCATTTAAACAGTCCAACAGCAAATAATACAATGCCACACTAATGTACATAATTACGTCATCTGGTGGTAGTAAAGAAGATATTGCATACAGAATATCAAAATCAAACCAAGCATTTGGTGCTTTAAACAAAGTTTGGAGTTCATCCCGTATTACGGTTCGCACGAAGTTGAAATTATTCAACTCAAATGTAAAGTCGGTATTATTATATGGAAGCGAGACATGGAATATCACGGAAAGAGATTCGTATTCTCTTCAAGTCTTTGTCAACCGATGTTTACGTAGAATATTACATGTCTTCTGGCCTGACACTATATCAAACAACGATCTATGGCAAAAAACGCAACAAAACCCTGTCACAGTTGACATACGAATGCGAAAGATGAATTGGCTGGGTCATACATTCAGAAAGCCACATGATGACGTCACCAGAAAAGCAATTGAATACAACCCTCAAGGCAGCAGGCGAAGAGGCAGACCAGCAAATACATGGCGACGGCAAGTAGAAGCTGAACTACGCACAGCTGGAAAGAGTTGGAGCGAAGCTAAAAGATTGGCAACAGACAGAATTCAATGGAAATCATTTGTAATGGCCCTATGTTCCAACTAGGAATTCTAAAGGACTAAATATATAATATACACTAATGTACAGATTAATATGGGAAACTTCCTTTCGGCTTAAGCACACACCGTTCTTAGCACCATGTGAAGTATTCACAAGCAGCCCCGAATTACACCCAGGGCACATAAGTATGACCTCAAGGGTCAAATCAGTTGGCAACGTACTATGCACGGTCCAGCCCCATGTGTAAGCAGTTTGCTTAAGTGTTCGATGTTTCTAATCAATTTTTTTTTATTGGTTCCCGACAGCACATAGAGGCTTTCCATTGGCATACGGAGGCCCATCCAGCCACCGGCAGTAGTCGAGCATCACTCCTTAAACGAATACCTCTCTGAGCTTTTGGTAGCAACGACAGCCACCACGTCTACTACCGTAGGAGACCTCACAAAACAATCGCTCACGGAATCATGCCACCAACGAGGGTAATGCGATGACTGCCAGTATATACATCCCAAAGAGGACAGATATGCATCTCACAATAGCACATCACATGGTGAGTCTAATATATGAACAACAGTCTCTAGGCACCCGTAGACACTCTAGAATGAGGCTGTTGGCTCCTGTACTACCAGTTTTGTTTACTGACAAGCCTCAAAGGAGAACCCTTAAGGATTAACTTTCATCGATTTCGGTCTTGAGCAGAGACCTGAGGTATCCTTTCATTTACTACCAGACTAACATAGATTACCCTACAAACTTTTCTGCCTTATATGTATATCCGTTGCTCCGTTGTTTCGGAGATTCGCCAGTAACATATAAGTTCTATGGGTAATTGGGTAAAATGAATGTCTGGAGAAGACAATTAGACTTTTCCCTATTAGGCACAGCACACAGATGACAAACCCTAAACCCGGAGGGACACTAATGTACATTAAATTAATTCATGATGTTGAGGACTTTCCCTGACCAGCGATCGAAGCCAGGACCCTAAGTCATTGTTCGCTTAGTAGTCAAGGCACTAACCACTTCAGCCAACACCACCCTGTGTAGCAATAAGGAAAAAGTGTCAAAGTCATTTAGTATAACTTTCCAAGCTACTAGAGTGCTATGAAAAAAAGCTATAAAAATCAATAATTCAATTTGACGGCATATTAAAATTCTCCACTTACCGTCTGAGTAGCTGCATAATAACCTCATTACTTGTAGTATCCCACTGTATGCCCAAGGTTTTGTATTCAATATCTATTTTCAAGCAACTTGTAAAAACTTTAATAGTTGTCTGGAACAAAAAGAACATTTTCAATATTTTATATAAAAAAATATTATAAAAATATAAATAAATAAATCATTTTGAATCTCACCTGCGGCAATTGCTCATTTAAGCTGGAATAACTGGATGCTCTTGAGGGTGTTCTTTGTAAATCGCTGGGTGGCTCTGGACTGCCACACATTGAGGAGGCACAAGAGATACTTGAACGCATTGAAACTGAATCCGACCGGTTGCGTAGGGGTGATATTTGTACGTGTTTCAGCATCTGTGTAACAGAACAAAAAAAAAAACATATTGTTAAAGAAAATTTTATATTTACAAAAAAAAAAATGTTTTAAGGACTTTAAGTTTCTTAAGATATAAAAATCTTTTATTGCTATCAAGTATATCTAAGAAAAGATTTTTTGTTTGTTTGTTGCCTGTTCGGCACATACTCTTGTAGTATTGCTGACGATTTTTAGCAGCAGCCTCAAAAAAAAAAAAAAAAAAAACATAAAACAACTTTATTGTTCCAAACAATTGGTTATCATAAAATGCAACAAAAGTTTAAAAATTTTAAGAAGTTGTATCCGGTTCATTCAAGCAGAACACACAAATACTAGAAAAAAAAAACTAAAAGTTGTTTTGTATTTAAATTCATGCCTTTATTTGTAAGAGAAAAAAAATGTGTCTTAATTTAAAGAATAAATTTTTTCCATGGTTTCATTTATTATTGGATTTTTGTTAAAATGTAAAAGAGGGCAAATATTGAAACTATGAACGTTGGTAGAGGGGTTTTCATACCTTCTTCATAGAAAAGTTGAAAAGTACAACACCCATTTAAAAAATATATTTGATTATTAATGCCTGAAAGTATTTTTAGAAACACGCAGTCAACCAGAACTTTTTACTATCAAAATTGCCAATTAATTATTCAAATTAAACGAAATTTTAAAAGGTTTTGGGGTTCATTTTAAAATTGTTTTAAAACATTTTCGGGATCTTAATTTTCCATGTACAAACTTTTCCTCTTTAATATATTTAAAAAAAAAAACTTTTTTTTTCTTACCTCCATCTTCATTAGCTACTTCTTTCCGCTTGCCTAAACGTCTTTCTTAAATATTTGGAAAACTTTTATTCTTTTCACATAAAACATTTATCAATCGATTCCCTTTAAATAAATTTAATTCTATCTTTTTAACGCCCTTCATACAATTTTTTACTTGAACTGATTTTTTTTTTTTTTTTTGTTGACGCATTACAAAATTTTTTAGTAAGTCTTTTTTCTCTGCTGTGGCAGACGCAACGATTTCCAGCGTAAAAACGTACGTGTTTCAACATACCATCATGTCGTTATGCATTTAAACAACAAAAATAAAAATGTAAAAGAAAAGAATAGAACAGAAACCATATTTAAACATTATTAATATGCATAATTATGTTTATAGTCGTACCATCATAAAGTACAAAAAAGGAAGTAAATACTTTATATTAAATCATAGTTTAAAAACTTCATTTGTGTTGAGGGAACGGCGGGGGTGGAAATAAAAAAAACACACACAGAAAACTTGTGTAGGATAGAAAATAATATTAAATGCACTGATGTCTTTACGAAGCAAAAATATATTCTTTTTATAGTCAGCAGAAAATGTTTAAGAGAAATCGTTTTATTTTATTTATAAAAAATAAAATTCTGGTTAAAAAAGAATTGAAATGCCTAGAAAATGCAAAAGAAATATATGTAGCAGTTTTGGGTGTGGCGCAGCCCAGTTTTTGTGTAACTAAATTCTAACGCTGCGCAAAACATTAAGTTTGTAACTGACAAATTAAGTCAAATAAATTTGTGTTCATATGCCCCTGAATTGTATATATGCCAAAAATCATCAGTAGACTTTTAAACACACTTTGAATAGTTACAAAGCCCCTTAGCTTATGCACCTTCTTTTATAAATCAATTAAGAACTCTATATCGATGGTTTAATATAAAAAGGTCGTAACATAAATTTTTGCTACTTTACAGGAGAAGGAAAAAACTGAATAAAATCTTTAGTTAGTCAGTTATATGTTATTCGTCAACATAGGAAACTGAATTTTTTAAAGGATGTGTATTTAATGGTGTTTTCTTTTCTACAAAAAAATGGTACATCTCCATGCAGAAAGTGTGCTTTGGTGTTCGTTTCTTAAAAATGTTTTGCTCTCTAAAAGGGTGGTGTGTTTCATTCTAAAAAAGGTGGAAGGCATTGCATTTTTTGCCTTGTAAAAATCGACAGTGTTGATAGTGCCCTGTAAAACTTAGCTATCAGCTGTTAAAAACAGGGCGTTCCACTTTTTCATAAGTTGTGTGTTTTTCTAGTGAAATAACAAGTTGCATTATTACAGGGTTGGAAAGACATTTTATAAATGTACCTTTCAAGAAGGTGCCATTTTGTGTGTAGAAAAGAAAACACCATAAGTTTTGTCTACCAGAACATGTAAAAAAACCGATTTTGAGAAAAACGAGATACAGCCTTTCTATATTAAGCCATCGATATGTAATTATTTATCAGGAAAATGGAAAATATGCTTTAAAAGCTGTGCTCTAGGCGGGAAATATTTAAAAGTACGCCAAAAAAATTATATGCTCATAAAACGTCACACAAATAGGTACTTTTCATAATATGTACGAGTATATCATATATAACGAAGGTTAATTTTGAAAAGCCAAGGAATGCTTAAAATAAGTAAAATATGCAAAAATATGCAGAAAAGATATGGATCCCTAAAATTAATTAGAAACTTTTAAGCCCAAAAACTAAGCTCAGAAAAAGCCAAGGAACTGTGGAAAGTTTTTTAGAAAATGGCGGGTAGAGAAAAAATTGCAAAAGTTGGAAAAAATAACTGATCATAAACAAAATTTCTTTGAATCTAAAAGGTGGGGGGGATATTTGAGGTTAGAATGTAAATTGGCTCAAAAACTCGCTTTTTTCCGACAAATTCAGTTTTATTGAAACCAATGTAAAGTGGAAATATTGGAATTAAAAATGAAATATGATGTCGGGCAAATGTCCACCTCTAGCACGTCGGCAGACGTTCGCTCTTTTCACAGAACTTTGAACCACATTTTGCAGCAAACTCTCGCTTCACAGCGTCAGATCTTTATGTTTTGTTCACGTAAGCCCGATCTATGGGGCTATAAAAAATATTCCAGAACGAAGCGGCCAATTGACATTGCCAAATCGAGAAATTACGCGACCGGGAAATTTCTTAGTAAATTTTCACAATTAAAATTCTTTTTTCAAGAGTTTAGCGCCGCTCCATGGTTATAATTTCCCAACTTTTTACTAAATAAATGTCAAAGGATGATAGCTCAATTCTTGACATTTCATCATTTTACTTCCTAACCTCAAATTTAAAGGGGGCCCTTAATTTTTGTTACTGGGAATATTAAATCCTAAGAAATTTCAAATTATGTATGTTTGCCTTCAATGCCTTAAATGTACCACAAAAACTATAACGAATTTGTCCAACATATGCCAAATTATGCTGTATAAATCAAAATAAGCAAAATAAGCAAATATATGCACTAACAAATTTATGCTAAAATTCTTAATAAGTTCTGAAACATATACAAATATTTATGGACTCTCTCATATCGTACAGGAACAAAACATGCAACTGCATATTTGCAGTTCTTCCGTCGACATATCTCAAAAATTAGGACAAGCGTTGCCACACTACTCTAAAAACTAACAAAACGCACAATAGGAGAGTTGTTAATCTTAAAAAATTCCAAGAGCTGTCTAGTCTACTATATCCTTTTTTTTTTCTTAAGATCTGGCACAATGAGTAGAGCAAATTGTTCCGTTTTAAACAAAAATATCTGACTAAACTGCAAGAAAAACTTTTAAATGAAAAATTAAAATAAAAAAAAAAACTTATGGAACCAAACTGCAAGCAAACCCGCTCAAAAAAATTAAGAATTTTAAAATCAGAGACGTTATGCGATAAAAGGTATTTTGGAAGAGGAACAACTTCCCCCTATTTTTAAAGGATAGACACATGAGTGTGCAAACAAAATTGACAAACTATTTTCTCTTTTGAAGTCGTTTAAAAACTTATTTTACAAAAAGTTTAATTTTTTTTAAAAGTCCTAACTTTTTTAACTGTCTTTTTTACTATACCTTAAATTTAAGATTTCTTCAACATTTTTATAAATTATTATTTAATAATTTCATTTTAAAATGATTTAATAAAATATTTTTTTCCTTTTTAGTTTCTTTACGTTTCCTTATGCCACTCAACATTCGTTAGATTGTTTAATATATTATTTGCTTAAAATTTAAATTGACTTAATGTTTTTTTTTTTTGCTCTTCGCAAATTTCAGTTTCATAACTTTTATTTTATGTTGAGAAAAACTAAACAAAGCCAGTAAGAGTGTAGTTAAATATTTAAAATATGTCTGTATGTATGTAAGTATGTATGAGAACCCTTTTCAATAGACTGAATTTACTCCAGTTTGTTAAATTCATTTGGCGATGTTGGTTTCAAAAGCATTTGAGATGACAGTTAGAGGCCACAACTTTTTTATTTGTTATAAAAATTATTGTGTTTTTTATAGAAGTTTTTTTCTATTTCTCTTTGTTCTTTGGTAATTCTCATTTCTTACTTGCGAGTTTATCAATAAACAAATGAGTTTAAAATTTTTTCAAGCATGATTGTAAACATCTACTGAAGAGTTGGCATTTAGCTAACAATGAAAGGCAGCATATAGATTAGCTAACTCGTAACAAATATATAAATATTTTGAAAACATAATTTTATTTATAAATTAATATACTTTCGGGCGACTGTAATGAAAAAAAAAAACAAACTACGAGTAGTACTTTTTACTTAAGCTTTTTATTACTGTTGGTGTTTTTTTAATTTTGGTGGCTTTTTCTCTTGAAAGACGAAAAGCATGTGACTAGAGTACTTTTTAAGGCGTAATAACGGGACAAAATATAACTTTTTCTCTTTTTCTAATAATTTTTTAAAGTGTAAAATAAAGAAACATCTGGTACTTTTGGTCTATTTCTAATTAAGGTACTTTTTTAATTTTAAGCCTACTTTTTCTTTTGGGTTCTTTTTCTCTTAAAAAATTCCCTTAATGGTTTTGGATAAGATTTAAATGGACGGAAAACATGTAACGCATATTATAATGTAGAGTACTTTTTAAGTGGTAAAAACGGGAAAAATTGGTACTTTTCTTTTTTTTTATTATTTTTTTACGTTGAATTACAGTGTTTTTTCTGGGGGAAAAATTAAGACAAATCTAGTAGTTTTGATAGCGGTTTATTCATAGTACTTTTTTACATTTGAGTCCTTTTTCTCTTAAGAAATTTCCTGAATGAACTTAAGTGGTAAAATGGGAAAAATTAGTATTTGTGACACTTTTTTTTATTATATTTTTTAAGTTGACTTCCAGTGTATCTTCCAGAGGTAAAATCAGAAAAAGTTGGTGCTTTTGGTACTTTTGTACTTAAGGTACTTTTTTACTTTTGGTACTTTTTTGTTTTTTAAGGCATTTTTTTACAATAACATACAGTTGACTTTTTTGGAAGTATTATGAGGAAATCCTAGTACTATTTGTGCTTTTTGCTTTTTAAACTACATATTTGCACTTTCATTGTATCACGAAGTAACGGGTAAAAGATATTAATTTCCTTAAGTTCTTAGTTGGCGGCGAAAATCAATCCTGAAGTATTTTTTTATCATAATTTTTCAACAATTTTATTAATTCGACGGCTTTATATTTTCTTAATGGATAATTTAAGTTTTCAAACTCAAGACACCTAAAGTTAAATTGGTAGAAACTTGAGGGACCTTGATCACTGCTATTAAAAAGAAAATCCAACAATTACAGAACTCTGGCAAAATTAACATAATTTCCATAATATTTTGTTAAAATTTAACTGACAATACTCTTATTAAAATTAATTTTAATACCAGCCTTGTATATACCGGTGAAATATTGAATATATCCTTAACAGCTACAAAAATATAAAGTTACGCATAATTTTATGCCTGAAGAAACTGTAGCAAAGTAAAGTTACAAAAATACTTTAGACTTTTTCTTAAAGTTTGATAGAAGAAAACACCATAACGTCTGAAAAGCTACTGTAGAATATAGATTATTTAAAAATCAAATTAATGAAAAATGACTTGAAAAAATAAATGGATTTATAAAAGTTCTGGTTGTATGCCAAAAGTTTTCAAAGCATTTTTTTTAGTTTCTATTTATTTCACCCATTTAGCCATAAATTTTGTTAGGTTTATGGTGATTTGTCTATAAATCATATGAGTACGTGTTAAATTTGTATATTTAAAACGCTTTACATAACATAAGTGCAAAATAATAAAAAGAATATCACTTGAAACTTAAGTCATTGAAAATAAAATGGCAATAAATTAATGAAAAGAAAATGTTGTTTTATTTTTTTCTTTAATGCCGGCACAAAACAAAAAAGGTTGCACAAAGTTTATAGAATAAAATAAGACACAAGTGCAAACTCAACTCAATTACTAGCAAGGAAATATTAAACTAGTGGGGGCAAGAAAATTACAAAATTTGATGAAATTTAAAACTGCACAGTGGCTAAAATTTAACAAACTAAGGGTATTTTATATAAAACCTTAAGAAAAATTATCAGGCCTAGAAAATTATTTCTTTAACGTTGCACTTTTTTAAGGAAATTTTTAATTTTAAAATTATTTTTTCACCGCAAATGTTTGTTTAGTGAGGCTCTTCTTGATTTCCCATTATTTAATTTTCAAATTAAGACAACAAAGAAAACATCATGTTGAACACATCAGATTTACTTAATCGCCCTCAATTTTTTTCACATAATTTTCCATTGAATTCATTTAAACAATTTATTATTGTTTCATATTTCACTCAAGTTTTTCTTTTACATCATCATCATTATCATCTTCATTAATTGTGGAAGTCATATGAAAACAATATAGAAAATTTTGTAGAAAAAAAAATTATATAAAAAACCGAAACAAAAAACATTTTCACACGCTAAATTACACGTACAACAACAGCACTGCGAATTATGTTCAACAAACAACAACTTGCATACGTGTTTTTTTTTAACAAACAAACAACAATAATAATTAAATGAAAATTAAGAAAAAAACATTTAAAAGTATCAAACAAATGTACAGAACAACAACTACATTTCCCCACCAATTAAAATTAAACTAAAAAAAAAAATTAAAAAAATATTATTGTTTTATTTTATTTCTGTGCAGTCGCATAAACTTTTTATGATGAAGACTTGCTTAGATGATGCTTTTTACAGCCAGTCAGTGAGCCAGCAAGCCAGCCAACAACTTATAATCTAATCATAAGTTCACACTGTTCACTCTGCATGTGTATAGAAAATACATATGTACTTTGTTTTTTTTTTTTTTTTTGTATATGTGACCGAGCGTAACGGCCTGCATTGACATTTTAAGAACTGCATAAGAAGGGTTTCACAATAAAACCTTTATGAAATAATAATTATGCATGAAATGATTTTTGGTGGAAACAATAATTTTAAAACATTGAATTACCGGAAATTATTATTGGACCCTCCTCTGGCATTGAGGGTGGTTCGTTGATGTTGAAGAGGAAATATGAAAATAAATAATTATACTAAACAACAAAATGAGTTTGGCTTATGACAGCTGATAGAAGCTGATTATCTGAATTGGATAAACTTATCTTATCAATGATAATATTTGTCAATCAAATGACTTTAGTTTTAATATATTTGCATATGTCCACTCTCCCAAGTAACTCAAGAAATGATTTGAAGTTCAAAGCAGTGAATAAGTTGGCGGAATTTGTAAGAAGGTGTAATATTTCAAAAAGATTTTAAGGTTTTGATTACAGTGTAACATCTAATATACGTCTGTCTTACATTATTTTAATCATTAAATAATTCATTGCCTATATTTAGGAGGAATTATTATATATTTGTTTTAACGTCTTAAACACTACTATTAATTTTCGGGATAAATTTGCTTGTTGCTTTTAGGGATCGTGATGGCTGAAGTGGTTTCCGTATTGACTATACACCTAATTAAGATTTTGGATCTGGGTTCGATCCCTGGTCAATCACTATTATAAAATTTCTCTGATATGCATTAGTGTGGCATTTTATTAATTGTGGATGGACTGTTTAAGTGATAAAATTATAGCAATGGTAACTAAAAAATCGTTCCAGCTGCGATTGACACAGATCCAAGGTAATGTTCACCATAGTGCCCTTCTTTGTCGGTTAGGGGAACCGTCAGCAAAGTAAAATCTATATAAATAAAAATGAAACGTTGTCTGTTGCTAAGCGCATAACTTGAGAACGGCTACACCGATTTCGCTAATTTTTACATCTTATTGCTTAAAGTGCTCCAAGAATGGTTTATGGCACAAAAAATTGACCACACCCACTCTTACGCCTACTTTTTCTATTTATCTAAAATCGAAAAACGGCGCGACTGATTTAGCTAATTTTTTGTTCTAATGTTACCCAACTTAGGGTTTACATCTATATAAATAAAAATGACACTTATTTTTGTTTTGCTACTCGAACGTCGTTCGTATATTCGAAGTGTAAATAAAACACTTTTAGAATCTCTTTGATCTCAATTCAAAATAAAACGTGATCAAAATCTTTACAAAAATAAAAATTGTTAAAATGATAATCAATCAGAATCAATTCCCTTAATTTTTACTTTGTTTCCATATTTCCAATACCTTTTTACAAAATTATCACCAACAAAATTATTTACATTTAGACAGGACAACGTCTGTCGGGTCAGCTAGTTAATAATAAAAATGCCTGGGTCTACTAAACACCAGTGGCGTAGCAAAAGATCTTTAAAAATGAAAAAAAAAAAAATAAAAAAGTAACAGAATTATAAAATACATATCCATCTACATGATTTCCACCCTATCCCTTTCCTTAAGACTGGAACATTACACTGCATAAAAAGGTGTCACTCCCTGGTCCTATAAAATTAAATCCAATAAAATGTAATTATCCAAAATGTAAATTTAAATCTAATTTGCAAGGCTTTTCGTGACAAAACTTTTTACAGAATTTCGCACTCGTATTTTTGTGTTAAAATATCTTGAAAAATACTTTATTTTAAATAAATTTCTAAAGCTTTTCATTTGATCTTTTTGGAAACAACTAAATAAATTTTTGTTATGCATGTGAGTGCATACAAAAATTTAAACAAATTCGACACATAAATTTTTATGCAAGAACAATTCGAATCATTGTAGGCATATGTATGTACATATGTTGTTTTAATGAAATCATTAATTGACAATTTAATTTAAATCAGCGAATGATGTAATTTTTTAAGAGCATTAAATTATTTGTTCATTGATTTAATGTTCTAGTACATTTTTAAGATAAAAGGTAACGATATATTCGTTAAAACAATTAACTTTTCCCTGTAAATTTTTAGTTCAGTGGAAAGGTACATAGATATTTTATTTATTATTTTTAATCTAATGACACATGAGTCATATTTACATAAGTTTATTCGTTGAAAATAATTTCTATCCTTATAGCTTTTATATAAATGTCAAAATGATTTTAATATTTATTGAAAAATATTTGAGTTCCCCAAAATATGCTTTAGTTTTTAATTAAAATAATTTTTGTTTAACCACATTCACACACATGGCAAAATATATGGTTTTTATGGTACGTAATAATACATATATGTTTTTATTAAGTTCACAATTGTTATGGGTATTATTATATAAAACATTCTCTGGCGTATAAACTTTATAATATCTTAAACATATTATAACTAAATTCCCCCTAAGTATGCTATGCTAAAGCTTTTGAGTTTAGTTTGTCATTTCCTTGTTAAACATTTACTGCTACGAAGTATAGGAGTTTGTATGCTGGCAGTATTATTTTAGAAATAAATAATTCATATATTTTAATATTGAAGCTCTAAAATGTTTTCTATGTTTAAATTATTTTAACTCCCTAAGCTGATTTTAGTTTTAATGTTCTAGATAACAATCGCATAATAATATAAAAATCATATTCTAACTTCAATTTAATTTAAGAATGCTTGTGGATATATAAATATATATATATATTTTTTTTTTATGATGATAACAAGTGCTATTATTATGGTCAAAGTAATTTTTTTCGCCTTAAAGTATACTTTATACTCTAAAAAAGCGGAAATTTTGTTGTTATAAAATTCTTAAGCCATCTAAAAGTTAAAAAAAAAGCTTTTAAGCAAAAGCTTTATGAATTTAAAAATGATTAACAACTGACTGCCAATAATATTTCCGGATTATATTATTAAAACCGCTCTTCCTGTAAAAAGTTTTTTTTATAAAGCATACTTATCATGTGGCACTGCGGTTTTTTTGAGCATTTACTCTAATGCAATCACGTTTGAAGGCTTATGAAATTGTAATTACCTTAAAATTCAACTAAACAGGATAATATATGAGACATCATATAACTAAATTGATTTAAGTACACTTGATCAGTTCTTCCTTACTTCCTAATAGGCTGTTCTTATGTTACTTAACGATCTCATGCAGCAATCGTTTTAATTAGTGTTAAGTATTACGTGAACGTCCCTAATAACATCATAAATCATTACAACTAGCCACCTAAATGTAGGCTACACTATTGCTGTTTTTTTTTTTAACTAAAGTAAAGAATTGTAACACTTGTCATAATTTCATTTATTGTTATTATATTTCTTTTATTCTTAAGCAAAACTTTTCTACAATAAAAGCACAACTAAAAGATTTTGCAGTAAAATAATAAAAAAGTTTTGCTACAAAAGAAAACTACAAAACTATAAACAAGAATATTAAATTAAATTTGTAGTAATTAAAAAAAAATCCATCTGCATTTAAATAAAATATTATGATTTAGTAGCAAAAGTTTTTGGGGAGCAGTGCAGCTGCCATGAAGTTTTTATCCAAATGATACTAAAAGCAAATGAACATGAGTTTTAAAATAAATAAATAAATCGTTTTAACTTTTGCTCTGAATATGTGCATCATATTACGTAACGCTGTTTTCAGAGATCTTATACCCCTTCCACCCCCCCCCACCCCCCCCATACCACTTCTTATTAATATTTTTCCAGTGCACAATTTCCAATCCGTTACAAATATTTAACCCCCCTTGGAGCGTTTCGTAATATGTGCAAGTTAAGAAATCACTTTCGTCTAAATGCATAAACAAATTCAAATAAATTCTTTTGGGATCACATTGCAACACACGCTTAAAACATTCCCACATTTTATGCTGACACTATGTCTGCAACTTTAATAATATTAAAATATTAAAATATAAAAACGTTCCCACATTTATGCTGACAAGATGAAAATAAAAAGTTATTAATGCTTCTGGAAGAATAAGTTAGTCAGTTCTAAGTTAGACCTAAGCTTAACAAGTTGAAAAATAAAAATATATTTTTTTAACTAAAAACCCAACTTGAACTTTAATTGGCGCCCAACGTGGGGCCCCGCAAATTTTACACAATATTCTGAAAAAAACAAGTAAGAAGTGCTATCGCGGGTGTCCTCGAACAAAATTTACAAATAAGTATCCTAAAAATATAGGAAAAAAAAAAAAAACGTGTAAAAAAGTATCCTTTAAATAACAGGAGAAACAAAAGAAGACAGTGAAAAATCGTAAAATATCCTTTAAAGAAAGAAGATAAGTAAAAAGTGGAAAAAATTATAATAAAGGAGAATAGTATTCGTATGAATTGAACATTTGTAAAGTGAATAACTGTTTGCATTAAAAATTGACGAATTCTTCAAGTGCGGTTAAATAAAAACTAAAGGCTTGTGAACAAAAAACTTAAAAAAAATTTTTGCAATAAAATTTTTGCTTGGAAAGCATTAATTTGCAGCCAAAAACGATAAAACAAAATTTTTTCCTTTGAATAAAAATTCCCTACAAACCATTGAATTTTTGTGCGCAAAACTAAAGAATAAAAGAATTTTAAAAAAAAACTGAATCTTTAACTGCGTGAATTTATACAAAAACTGAAAAAGTGTCCGTTGTGGAAAACCTGAAGCTTTGAAATTCGTTCCAAAAAGGAGGCCAAACCAACCAAAGACAACTGCCAATTTTATAGCGAGGAATTTATTAAGTGACAACAACAGAAAGAAAGCCAAAGAGGGAAAATATCAGCAATCAACAATCAAGAGAAGGAAACAAGCAGCAAAGAATTTTACGTAAGATAGTATTAAGTAAAGCTAATTATTTAAATTTAGTTTTTACCAAATTGTGAAAATAATTATTTGAAATTTGCCCTTAAGAAAAAGTTGATAAAAGCTGATCAAATAGTGAAGCTAATTAAATTTTAATTCTAAGAAAATAAAACTTCCTTTAACGTTTTTTGAACTTTTAATCGTGGATACTAAAATTGATGAGGAAGATTTAGAGCTTCTTCCGGGTGAAGAAAATTTCATTACTTGTTCATTGGAAGACATATTTAAGAAACTCAAAGTTTCTGAAGAAAAAATAGCAACTTCGGAATCCGTGAGTGTAACAAGCTTAATTTTGAGCCATGTTGCTCCTTTAAAGAGAACCATCGATGAACTAACTTTAAGGATACAATCCTTGACAGCCAGTGATTCAGTTAGGGAATATACTACACAAAATATAGACGACAGCATTCGTTGTGACGAGACATTAGATGTCATAAAGTCACTACCGTCATTTGATGGTAACGAATCTTCCTACGTTAGTTGGCGCGAAGCTGCCGTCAACTCTATGCATTTATATAAAAAAGGTAGTCGGCGTTATTACGCAGCTCTTTCTATATTGAGGAATAAAATAACAAATGAAGCAAACGACATGTTAACAAACCATGGTACCGTGCTTAACATGGATGCCATATTAGCTAGGTTGGACTTCGCGTATGCAGATAGGCGCCCTCTCCACCTCATTGAGCAGGAGTTGAGCGTGATGCGTCAGGGAATGCTTAGCATCATAGATTATTACAATGATGTCAACAAAAAATTGACGTCGTTAATAAACAAAACAATTATGACACACGGGTCTAATGAGGCTTTAACAAAAGAATTAAACAATAGAAACCGTCAATATGCACTAAGAGTTTTTATTACCGGTTTAAACGCTCCTCTAGCAGACATATTGTTCTCATTGTCTCCTAGTGATCTTCCAAATGCACTTGCCAAGGCGCAGGAATTAGAATCAAATAATATGAGAGCTAACTTCGCTCGACAATTTAATAAACCAAATTATACGTTTAATACTAACAACCAAAATAATCGTACCAACAATAACTTTCGAAATTACACTAATAATAAATTTCATAATCATTTGAGAGTAGGGAATCTTAACACAAGATCGGCGAATAATAATCATAATTTTCCCAAGCCAGAGCCTATGGACATAGGAAGTTCAGCTAATATAACTCGTGGACGGCAAAATAATTATAATAATTACCGACCGCAGCAACAGAATGGACCTTTTGGTTTTAATAACACCTTGAAGCGAGGAAATAGTGATCGTACTAATTATCAGCCACAGACCAAGGCTCAGCGTATTAATAATATATACGAAACTGCTTTTTTAGAAGAAACCCCGAACTCCCATACATCATTAAACAGGGAGCAACCGGGAGAAGATATAGAATTCTAATCGATAGTGGGGCAACTTGTTGCTACTGTTCCCCAAATACCTTCCAAAATAGGAAACGATTAGCAATAAGAAAAAGAGTAAAAACTGTAAACGGATATACAATGATAGAAAATTACTTCGAAGCTACTTTGTTCGGGTTTAGGCAGATATTTTATGAGATAGGAAATTTAAGCGCAGATATCCTTATAGGATACAATTTTTTAAGGAGAGCTGGAATAATTTTGGATTTTAAGAAGGGTTTAATAATATGTGGAGCGAAATCGGAAAAGTTTCACAATTTTGAGGATTTGTTCGATCATGGTGATAAGGAAAATGAAAGAATCGAACTTAATAAATGTGTCATGAACGAAATTTCGTCACCTACAGAAGGTGATCAGGATGAAAAAGAAGAGTCAATTATACTCTTAAGAAATGAAATTATTAATGAAATTAGGAAATGTCATTCCAATATTAATATGACACTTCCATTTAGAACAGATGTGAAAGCGGAAATCCGTACAACTGCTGGAACTCCAATTTGGAGTAAGCAGTATCCCTATCCCTTGTCCGCGAATGATTTTGTGAATAAAGAAATTGAAAGAATGTTAGGCGACGGAATAATCCGGCCAAGTAGAAGCGCGTACAACTCACCCATATGGGTCGTACCAAAAAAAGGCTCTAATAGTAATGGCACGCAAAAATTACGCCTAGTAATTGATTATAAAAAACTTAATGAAAATACAGTCGAGGAAAAGTATCCCATACCCGACTGTAGCGTAATACTTTCCAACTTAGGAAAGGCGAGATATTTCTCTACAATTGATCTCGAATCGGGATTCCATCAAATATCGATAAGGCAAACCGATATAGAAAAAACCGCGTTCTCTGTCAACAATGGGAAATATGAGTTCCTTAGAATGCCATTCGGCTTAAGGAACGCTCCTGGCATTTTTCAGAGGGCCATGGACGATATTCTCAGGGAATACGTCGGAAAATTCTGTCACGTTTATATGGATGACATCATAGTGTTTTCCAACTCAATCAAGGAGCATACAATGCACTTGAGAACAGTTGTGGAGGTATTGAAGGACGCTCATATGAAGATTTCGCTTGAAAAGTCAAAGTTTTATCAACGTGAAGTTGAATTTCTGGGATATATAGTCAGTAATAACATTATTAAAACTGACCCAAAAAAGTTGGAAACCATACAGGAATACCCCATACCCATTACCTTGAGGCAACTGAGAAGCTTCTTAGGAATGACTGGGTACTACCGCAAATTTATAAAGAATTATGCCCAAATAACCAAACCCCTAACAAACTATCTATCAGGAGAAAATGGTAGAATTTCTCAGAATATGTCAAAAAAAGTAAACATAACACTTAACAAAGAAGCAGTTGATGCATTTCAAAAAGTAAAAGAATTAATGATCGATCAATTAGAACTCGTTCAGCCCAATTATGATAAAAAGTTTATTCTGACGACAGATGCTTCTAGCGTGGCTATTGGCGGAGTATTGAGTCAGGACGGGAGACCGATAACCTTTGTATCGAAAACGCTTAACTCTACAGAAAAAAACTATGCTACCAACGAAAGGGAACTATATGCCATTGTATGGGCCTTAAAAACCCTCCGAAATTACCTGTACGGTGTAAAAAACCTAGAAATACATACTGATCATCAGCCACTGACATTTTCAGTCTCGGTCAGAAATCCGAACGCAAAGATGAAAAGATGGCATGCCCTTATTGAGGAGTTTGCCCCAAAAATTATATACAAACCAGGTACAGCGAATGTGGTTGCCGATGCTCTGTCCAGGCAGATTTTGAACCAGATTTCAGATGATAATAGCATCCACAGCACACAGCATTCAACGGAAAGTAGCGACAATTTTCATATACCTGAAACTAATAAGCCTTTAAACGAATTCAAACAACAAGTTCTCTTACTAAAAAACAGAATCACAATTCATGAGTCTATTATCACTTTCGGCAGAACTCGCCATATAATAGAGTTTGATACAAGAGAAAATCTCTTGACAATTCTCAAGGAATTTCTACAGACAAATTTAGTGACAGCTATACACTGCACACAGGAAGACTTATATGAGTTTAAAGAAACAGTTAAGGACGTATTTACAAATAAATTCGTTTTCACAAAAATTTTCCCAAACGACATCACTAATTTAGATGACCAACACATTATAGTAGAGCAGACACATACACGTGCTCATAGAAGTTATAAAGAAAACTACAAGCAGGTATTCAAACTATATTATTGGCCAAAAATGATTAATTCATTTAGGGAATATATAAGACATTGCAATATATGCAATAAATCTAAATATGACAGGAAACCAATGAAACTTCCAATTGGTGAGGCACCAATTCCACAAACAGGGGGGGAATTCCTCCACATTGATATATTTTACGCGCAAAATTTAAAGTTTATAACATGCATCGACGCGTACTCAAAGTTTATGGTGATAAAACCTATTGAAAACAAATTGAATCTTGGCGAAAAGGTACTTGATATTTTACAAACATTTCCTGCAGCAAAAAAAATAACATTAGATAACGAACCAGGGTTCACAACTCCACAATTCAAATCCCTAATGCAGAGACTACAAATCCGGTTATATTATTGCGATCCGCGACACAGTTCGACCAATGGCCAGGTTGAAAGATCACATTCTACCATTGTAGAAATCGCACGTTGTATAAAGAATGAATATCACATAATAGATACAATTGAAACATTTTACAGGGCCGTGCAGCAGTACAACCACACGATCCATTCAGTAACAGATAAAAAACCCTTCGAGGTATTTTACAATAAAATAAGTCATGACGACTTACCGGATAGGTTACACAAAGCCCAAGCAAAAATGCTTGAAAGAAATAAGACAACTCAAGTAAAAACCTACGAACCTAATCAAGAAATTTATGAAAAGCTAATGGGCAAGAGAGATAAGTTAGATTATAGGTATAAGAGACAGAAAGTAAAAGAGGATTTAGGTAATAAAGTCAGAGTATACAGTAGGAATAGGATAATACATAAGGAAAACATTAGGTCCTAATATACTAAAACAAACTATAAAGATATCTAACAAAACTAATATTGAGCACATAATAACTAACGCTAATACATTTTAACAACTAACCAACGCAACTCATACTAATAATATTAATCTTAAACTAATTTTAGCAAAATGCTACTAAATATGATCATGATGATACTTTTCACTCATATGGTAGTCACAGAGATACAAATCCTAGATTACTCAAACGCAAATTTTATTCAAATTCATTTGGGCCTGACGAGGCTGAAAAACGGAAATTTCAAACTGATACATGTTCTTGAAATGAATAAATACGCAGAATTGGTAGACACTCTAAATTCCGAATTAATGAAATTACCAAAAGAAAATACTGCTTTTCCCTTTATATTAGAAGAAATTACACAGCTTAAAAGCCAAATAAAGAGAATGACCCCCAGAAAGAAAAGATCACTCGATATACTGGGAACCGCGTGGAAATGGTTGGCGGGATCACCGGACCATGAAGACCACAGAATCATTGAAGACCATATTAAAGGTCTATTAACCAATAATGAAAGGCAGAGAATTATAAATAAAGAAATTATCGAAAGAATTAACGGAATCACTAAAGTGACTAATAATATAATGAAATTCGTGAGTTCTTCAAAAGAAGTTCAAAAAACATTAGAGGATAATCTCACTAACAAAATACGAATATTAAAAGAAGAAATTACTAACATAGAATATGCCTTACAATGGGCCAAGGTAGGAGTTATAAACTCATTCATTTTGTCAGAAAAAGAAATTGAAGAAGCTAAAATATTTTTAGAGTCAGAATTATTCCCTTACAATAACTTGGAAGAAGCCTTAAGCTTTGCCTCAATAAAAATTGCATCTAATGAAAATGCCATAATATATATAGCAAACTTGCCGTCTATTGACAAGGTTATTTGTGAAAAGTCAATAATTAAGCCAATAAGAAAGAATAATACAATTATAAAAATGAACTATGAAAATATAATACAATGTAAAAATTTTACCTTTGCAATTAAAGATAAATGTATTGAGTTAAATAAATTATGTATTTGCGATAAGAAAAACTTAGTAGATTTAAGTGAAACAAAATGTATCCCAAATCTTTTAACCAGCCAGAAGCATGAGTGTACAATTGTCAATAATCAACATGTTCCGTCTGTCGAAGAATTATACGAAGGTACAATATTACTAAATAATTTTAAAGGATCTGTAAATGTTGAAGGATATGAGACTTACGCTTTATCTGGAACATATCTAATCCAATTTCATAACGAAACTTTAATTATAAAAAATAAAACTTATACTTCAAAAGAGAATGTTTTTGTAAAACCTCTTCCAGCCATTTTTCAGTATTCCTCTGGGAATCAGCCAGGCGAGGAAATATTGTCTTTGGAACTTATCAAGGAACTTAACGTAAATAATATTGAAGAATTAAAATCAATTGATACAAAAAACAAGATCACAACCTCAATAAACTTTACTCTATCAATTCTAATGGTTGTGATAATATTATGTTGTTGCAAAAGATACAGGAATAGTTCCTCAGTGAATTTACCTTCTAATGTAAATACTACTTCACCAAGGGACAGTGATCCGAAAAACGAATCCTTGGAAATCCCACAATTGATTTAAGGAAGAGGGGAGTTAAGAAATCACTTTCGTCTAAATGCATAAACAAATTCAAATAAATTCTTTTGGGATCACATTGCAACACACGCTTAAAACATTCCCACATTTTATGCTGACACTATGTCTGCAACTTTAATAATATTAAAATATTAAAATATAAAAACGTTCCCACATTTATGCTGACAAGATGAAAATAAAAAGTTATTAATGCTTCTGGAAGAATAAGTTAGTCAGTTCTAAGTTAGACCTAAGCTTAACAAGTTGAAAAATAAAAATATATTTTTTTAACTAAAAACCCAACTTGAACTTTAATTTGCACAGCCTCTTATGCCATACTTTTTGTGGAGGAAGAGCTTAAGAACATGTTATGGGGGTTAATGCTTTACACAGAAAATTTGCTAAGAAGCGTTAAAAAGGGGTCTAAAAATATAAAAAATATCTCTATGTAATAAAAGACAAGCCTTTAAGCTAAGGCTTTCATTTTATTTTGATTGACATCGCCTAAAAATATGCTATAATTTCTAAAATCGTAATTGATCCTGACAGCTTCATTCATAAACGATTTGTAAGGATTAAGAAAGTTTTGCAAACGAAATTCCCACGTTAAATCAACTTTAATAATCGTTTATGAATAAGGAGGTGAATATATTGCATTGCAATTTCAAATTGTTTATTGATTTTTCCTTAAGGTACACAGAAAAAAATTAATAGTTTCAAACGCGTTTAAATCAATACCAAGCGGTGTCGAGAATACGTTAAATACGGATTATCTTGTAGAAAGTATAAAAACATTTATTCAAGTACGAATTATTTAATCCCAAAATACTCAATTGAATAAAAAAAAAAAAATACTTAAAGTGCCCGGCCTAATTTCAGGCGAAAATTAAACCCACGTCCAACATCATAATGCATTCAATTAAAAAGCCGTAGATATTTATTTTACCGAAAATCAATTCCTGATCATATGATTTATGCTCAGTTTTATCCTGGAACATAATTGATTTAATATTTAACTAAATTAAAATTTATTATTTAATTATGAAATTTTAAATACATGTTTGTATATTGTCTATTTTTGTTGGTATTGAACTTAGAGTCATATGTTTGTGAGACATCATACTAGACTATTAAAGCCGATAGTAAAAAAATAGTCATTTTTGATATTGAACAGAGGTAGCTATTTGTTTAATTCCATCTAGGATTGTGTCAATTACTTTTTGCTGATTTTTGCCTTAAAAATTTTTAATCTCAACCCGTACTCTCAAAAGTAATTCTAATGAGCAATTAATTGTCAGTACTTAACTCTCGATTATATATAAGTCGACTGCTCGCCAGCTACAAAAATGTGGTACATTTTTGTTGTATGGCGGCCAATCAAAAGTAAACTAATGACAAAATACTGGTGGATTACTAGACAACTGCTGCTCTAGAGTCTAGACTACTGGTTGAATACTGGATATTTGCT
Source organism: Lypha dubia (assembly GCA_947311025.1). Classification (NCBI taxonomy): domain Eukaryota; kingdom Metazoa; phylum Arthropoda; class Insecta; order Diptera; family Tachinidae; genus Lypha; species Lypha dubia. Next base: position 100,723,752 of record OX371261.1, read on the forward strand.
CAATATTCCCCAAATACTCACACAATTAAATTTGTTTAACTTTATTCAATGTATAAAATAAACTACTTTTTACCCAAATCAAATAAAAACACATAAGCCAATAAAATATTAGATATTCATTCTTTACAATTTACTTCCTGCTCTTCATTTCAGCTAGAAAAAATGCACTGTTGCTTATTCAATTGATTTTATATGATAAAATTTATGGTTTTACTCCCCACATTCTGTTTCACATCACATGCATTTTTCCTGCTTGAAATAGCAAAAAGGGCACAAAAAGGAGAAACAAACCATAAATTTGCCAGTCACACTTGAACTAAAGGGGGTGTTTTGCATGACTGGGTTTTTAGATAATGCCATGTTTTATTTTCACAGTTGTTTTGTTTTACATACATAGTTTTATTTTCAGATTAAAATTCAATTTAAAATTTGTTAACAAAAAATGAAGCGGAAATGAAAAAGGGCAAAACCAATTGTAAATTTTTTTTGTTGCGAAACATTTTATTAAAATTCCAGTATGTTTTTATTTTGTTGGTCTATAAAAATCATTTTCTATGTAATTTTTAAAATTTTTATGATTTTTATCTTCTCTTTGCACATACATACTCGTATGTTGGCTGCTAATGATTTATTCAACAATTTTGTTTTATTGTAAAATCTGATATTAAAAGAAGCTTATAATTCATATTAACTTTTAGTTCGATAGTATTTTTTATAAATTAGTTTTCCTAAAAATAGACTATTTTCTTAATAGTCAGTGAAATTTTCAATAAGCCTTAAAATATGCCAAATTAAAATGTTTTTGTTTTTTATTTTTTTTAATGTAAGTAATAAAAATCAGAGAAATTTATTGAAATTTTTTTCAATAGATTTATTTTTAATATGACGTATTACGTTGTACGTAGCGTGTCTCTGTTTTCATTAGGGAAATTTTTTTGGTTTGCAGATATATTTATTTAAGTCACGCCACATCAACAAACTTTTTATAGAGACAGGTTGTAGCAATATTATGCTCTGCATAATTTTTCTATGACACTTAATGTCATAAAACTTTAGTTGAATATTTCATATATTGAAAATTAAATTTATAAGCAGCCCTAGAGTATACTAAACTTTGTAATAATTTAAATATTTGAACATTTTCAATATTACTTAGGGATGCGCGATTCATCGAAAACATCGATATTTACCATTCGATGCATCGCATGAAACCAACACATCGTTTACAGCAGATATTTTACGATGTATTACGATCTACATCTACATTTATTTGTATGTCAAATAGTAAAATTAATTTTTTTTCCTGCTAAAAAACTAACCGTATCAATGATACGTAGATAAAGTAGAAATTTTTTTAGTATGTTAAGACGTTACCAACCACGAATGTTTAGGAATGTTTAAAAAGTTAACAGTACCAACATCAACCCATTTGCATACAAATTTTTATATTTGTTAATGATTTTATCGATACAGAGAAAAATCCTTGTGAGATCTTCGAATGACCCATCACTAAAAACATTGATGTTTATTATAAACAAACATCCCTTCTATTACGCCCTTGAAGTATTAAAATGTGGTATTTATAATAAATTCTTTACTTTGGAACAGCCCTAAGATATACTAAACATATTAACAATAACACTATGCAACAAGAAAAAGAACAGATTTAAGATATTTATATAAATGTTTTTTTCATTCTAGATATCCATTAATTTGATTACAACTTAAGAACAAATTTTTACAATGCGCCTTAAAATATGCCAACAAATTTATATTCGAATTATCTTTGGGATATATTGTTATCGCTTTCAAATTTGTATTTATTAATTTTTTTTATATAAAAAGAAGAATTTATGTTAAGTTTTCTATCTTGTTAATCTTGTTTGTAAAATTTTCAAACTCCCATGTTTTTACACAAACTCTCAAGCACAAGAACTGAGAATTACAAAAGCAAAAGTATAACTATATGAAATGTTTTGTAAAAATTTTCTCCACTACAGAAACAAGTTGAAGAAATTTAGGTATTATAATTTTTTTAATACATAGTTAAAAATAAAATGTGTTATGAAAATATTGATTTTGTTCCACAGTGTAATCCGCTTAGCATTCCAAGGCAATGCCTTTAAATATATTATTGTTTGTTAAAAGTTTTCACAAATATTATATTTGACTGCCATATTTATGTCTACGTTAGCTGCCTTAAGGTATGCACAACACTTGATATGTGTTTTCCTCCACAGTTTATTTCGGTCAGCCAATAAGTATGCTTAACAAGTCTTTCAAAAGGCTTTTATAACAAAACAAAAATCATATTTTTACATACTTGTATTGTTTATGCTTCAAAATTATCTTAATGGGAAATTATGCTAATATTTTTCAAGTCTACATTAAACGCCTTAAGATATGCACGTATGTTTGTTAAACCCATTAATAAGTATTTGCTATCATCGCCATAAGTCTGTAATATTTTGCACGACCCCTAACCGCTATCAACACGTTTTAATAATTTAAAAGTTTTTCTGTTTTATCTTCTAAAAATTTAATTAAAAATAGAATTTTCACCGTAGGTTTGAATAGCCATGATAAATTCAAATTAATTGTAATATTTTGTGCATAATTAGCATTGCAAAAGTGCAGCAGTATCTACTTTAAGGCGACATTAAGTAGTAATTTAAATGCTCTATAAGTCGTTTTTAATATTTACCACTTATCAGCAATTTTATAGTTGAATAAGGCCAAAAATTTTGATTGTGTCCTTGAGGAATTTTGAAAATAATTCCAAAATAAGAAAATTTTAAAAGTAGTTTCGAAAATATTGTTCCCAAAGGTGAATTTGATAGCCAATCAACCAAGCCTAAATTTATATTCTCAAAGATTTAATTCGCCAGCTCTGCGTATCACCTACCAATGCCGCTGATCGTCTAAAGTTGAATACTTTGGACTGGATTATTAGATTTTTTAAAAATGTTGTTTCTTCTTTGAAACTATGAAACTATGTTAGTTTGGCTGTTAGTAAATTTGACATTAAGTTGAATGGCATTTCGATTCCTTGAGACGCTTTTAAGGCTGACGTTGTCCAGCCAAATTAGACACAAGAAAATCTCTTGACAGATATTTATTTGAAGAAATGCACAATTAATATTTAATTACAAAAGATTCAGTATTTATAGAGCTATAACCGTTTTTCAGCTAAAACTTTGCTACATAGATCACACATGCTCGAACATGTTTGAAGCAGGAATGGAGATGTCTTTTTTGTAGATAAAATAAATTTAAAAATTTTTTTGACATATTGATTGTTTATTTTTGTGAAACTTCTTACATAAAAACGAAAAATAGGGAATATGACAAATAATTTGAAAATATGATATAAAGAAAACAGTATTCTGTTAGTTTTGCTGTTAGTAAATTTGACATTAAGTTGGAAGGCATTTCGATTTCTTGTGACGCTTTTTAGGCTGAACTGGTCCAGCCAAATCAGACACAAGAAAATCTCTTGACAGATATTTATTTGAAGAAATGCACAATTAATATTTGATTACAAATGACTCAGTATCTATTTATAGATCTACAACCGTTGGAAGTTTCAGCTGAAACTTTGCTATATAAATCACACATGCTCGAACATGTTTGAAGCAGGGATGTAGATGCCTTTTTGTAGATAAAATTAAAACTGCTCGACATATTGATTGTTTATTTTTACAATCTACTCACACAAAAACGAAAAAGAGGGAATATGACAAGTAATTTGAAGAAGATTTTAATGTTTCAGTATGCAGCGAAGGATCATCCTGCTTTTTTTTAACTAATAATAAAATTAATAATGAAAAAAATTATATATAAAAATTTAAGAAGTCTTTTATTTCAACTGCAATGAGAACTTTTAAATTTTGTTACTCAAGTAAATACAATTTTGAAAATGTTATGTCACATCCCTGGTTTGTAGTATTTTCACAAATTTTCTGCAGACATTTTCTTTGATTAATATTTAGCTTTAAGCTTATTGATTTCTTTTTGTGGTACAGTTTTTGGTATATTTTCAGCCTAATGTGAGTTTTTGAATTTTTAATAAAAAATGTTTTTTATGGGTGATCAGTTTTATTATTGAAAATTTAATTCAATACAGTTTTTATTGTTGTAAATGAAAAACATATGATAAAGTCACTTTCAATTAGAGAAGGTCAATAGATAAATAAGTGAATAATAGCTTTTTGATATTTGTATTTAAAAAGAAAAACTTAAAGGGTTTTAGTTTACAAATAATATAAAATTTATGAAGACAGACAACTATTTATACATATCCCTGTCAAGGCTTCACTTATAGCGTAAAAGGTTGTACATTAATATTATTTGAACACAAAATGAAAGCATAGCCTAGACACTTAAAAAAGGTTTCAGTAGATTATAATTATCAATTCAAGTAAAGCTGTAACTCAAAATAATTTTAGACAGATATAATCACATAAAAGGGATCATGAACAATAATTTTATAATCAAAATATATGAGAAACTAAGTTAATATGATTTAAAGAAATAGTATGTTCTACCTTTTCTAAGCAGACCATTAAATATCTTAATGTTAAAGTATGAAACCTAAAGCATCAAACAATGTTTGCCTATTTTTGAAAATCGTTCTTACTCACAGTCAAAAAGGACAAGTCAATGTTACGTACTTAAAATTATCCGTCTGCAGTATCCTTTGTCATAATTTATTTCACAATTTATGCGCAAATAAATTCACATTCAAAGCAAAATGTATAGGAAAAATTTTAAAATAGTATAGCATACTTTTAGGTAAGATATACTTGACTATCTAAGAATATCAATAAAAATTTCACAACAAATTATTCAAATGCTTATCAAATATTCTGCAAAATTTACCTATTGACTTGGAAAAAAAACAAGTAAAAAAATAATGCATACTTCAAGGAAAATTATTGTAAATCGCACATGCCGTAGTTCAAACAAAAAATGGTTTTTTTAATGAAAAAAAACAACAAAAATTTGATTTATATGAGAGGTATAACATCTTACGTACAACGCAAATAATATCAGCTATAAAGTCAATGGAAATTAGATATAACGAATGCATATTAGCTTGAAACAAAAAACATTAACATTTCTAAAGAAAATAAAAGAAAAACATTTAAAATTCAGTAAGATTGGCTTCGCGTCGAAATGAAAGGAAAATAAAGGTAAAATTTTTAAAAGTATAGAAAATTTCTAAGGAAGATCAAATTGACTATCTAAGAACATCGCTAAAAATGTTTCATCAAAGTATTTAAATGCTCATTATTATTACATTCACTTGAAAAAAAACCACTAAATAAATAAAGCATACCTTAAGGAAAATTATTGTTAATTGCACATGGCTTAGTAAAAATAAAAGAATTTTTTTGATATGAAAAGTTGAAAATTGTTTTAAATTAAAATTAATATGAGCTTTAAAATCAATGAAAATGTTGCGCAAATATAAGGGAATATTAAGAGATAAATAGAGTTATAAGACTCTTTTAATTTTATATATAATAAAAACTCGTGCCCAAGCGGAGTTAATATTTTTATATTTTTATATTATTTTACATATGAAAAGTAATATTATCAGGCTCAAGTTCAGTTTTATTGAATTAATGAAAATTCAAAATTACTAAGAGCTTTTTATGTTGGAAAATATTATTATTTATATCCAATCAGTTTTTAGCAGAACGTATCAGTACTGATTTCAAGGCCGCTACACCTCTCATCAGCGTTCATTACACTAGAATTATTTCGAAAAACCAAAAAAAAAAAGTATATTGGAACATAATTAGAAATTTCAGAATTAAAAATCTTCACTTCTGGTTTTGCAGTGTTCAACGTGTGTAGACAAATTTAAATATCTTTTGAAATATCTAATTTCTTAAAATCTAAGAATGAAATGGATATACAATAGACTAATTTCATTATTAAAAAAATTTTTAAAGTTTTAGAACTGAGACAGAAAATTTTTATTCAAATAAATAAATTTTCAAATTTTTTTTCTTCAGATTCAGATATTTTATTTTCGTTACTCGTTATAGATAAAAATGTCTGCAATTTCATTTGAATAAAAGTAAACTATTTTACTTGTTTATGTCATAAACAACTTAAATTCCTAGAGTAAGTTTTTATATTTCGTTCTTTACGCATAAATTTTATTTGAATTTTTTTTTTTTTGCCTTTTGATATTTGTCTGTCCTGTGAAATATAATGTCACTTTGCATATTTAGGAAACCAGTCATATTTCATTTAAATGTTAAAAACTTTGCTTGCAACCAAAACTGCTGCTTATAATTAGATGCAGAAAAAAATTAAGTAAAAACTTAAAATGATAAAATACAAAAAAAAAAAAAGAAAAACCTAAAATCACAAAGGGAAAGATCAAGAAGAAGTACTAAAGTTTTTTTGAGCAAAAACTAAAAACAAAATATGAAATAACCCAGCAAAACTTTTTTTTTTTTGGCAATATGTCTAATAAATTCAAATGTGATTTAACATTTTCTTCATTGCTTCTACATATAATATGGCGATGCCGTGGCAGGCAAGTACCTAAAACATTGGCTTATTAACATAATAAGCGCTGTGTCCAGCACTGCGGTAATAAGAAAATAAATGGTATATTTAATAAATAGTATGTAATTGTAATGAAAAGAAATGTGATTCGTTTCTGTAACGAATGTGAGACTTGGTTGCATCGAAAAGTTTATTATCATTCTATGAAAAACAGGATGAATAAATTTTCGTATTTTTATTAGGTTTGCACGGTGGCTCACGTAAAAATCCCACTGATATTATATGAGTCATCCTAAAACAGATTGGGTGACAAGTATATTCTCACATATTTTTTCGATGTGAGAACTTTTCACAAGTTACAAAAACAAGGCACAGTTTGTGTGGAAAGCTATGTCATTTTATTATTGCAACACACTACCAAATGTTCGCTGGGAAATGCTAAAGAAATTAAAAAAAAAACAGCACATAATATACAGAATTATGCAGTTATGAAAATAGAAGCAAAAATTAAAAATTAAATTTAAAAACCCCAACAGACTGCAAAACTTAAGCTGTACATGCTTCCAAACTGAAAAGCTGTATTCGAATTAGCTCGAAGTATTAAAAATTTAAGTAAAAGACCAAAACAGGAATTAAAGACCATAAAAGGAGCTATTTTGCGAAAGTTGTTTTGTACTTCGATTTTACAGTGATAGAGTCTTTCATACCCATAGGCATTTGTTTAAAAAGTTTTAATAGCTAAGTTTATATAAAGCTTTTGTTATTAACATGAAAAGCTTATAGTAAAATATTTTACTAAGGCCCCTAAAAGTATGCACTTTTATTTTGTTTACCACAAATGAAGCTAGTCAATGTTAATTTCGTTTTGAATTTTCAAAGTAATTTTTCTTTTTTCCTTTTCGGAAGACAAAACTTTTGGAATTGAAGCTACGTGCGATCGCAATTGAGTTGTGTGACAAGGCTGGCTAATTAATTAATTTATCATTTAAGATATTGTCTTAATTATAATTAAAAAAAAATCTATCATTTGTTTTATCAGTAGACAACTAAATTGGAAAAATAATATGGTTCTTTAGTTTTTACGCCAGTTGTGAAAAACCATCTGATAATTACTAAAATATTGGGCCAATAACTCAAAGTTAATTGTTTTGAAAAAAATGTTTTTGTTTAGACATTTTAGATTATTGATATAAAGGTTTGCTGGAAAAACATTAAAAGCTTAACAACGAATAATATTTTATTTTTGTGGAATATTTTGATAAGTTTTCTTCTTATTGTGGTAATTCTTAAATTATATTTAGTACCTTCGTTTAAGTGACGTGGTAATGAAATGCCTGTGAGATGTTAATCTCTTTTAAATTTTTCTATTAATTATAATAATTTTTATAAAAAGCATTTATGTAGTTTTGTTTAATGATTCTTATACAAAATTTTTTAAACGTATTGAATGTTTAAGTGGTGTAAACTGATCATTAATAGAAACGCAATTTTTTTTTTGTGTTTAATGCAACGATAAGTTTTGTGCACTATTGATGTTTTTTTAAAAAAAAATTTATTTTAAGTAAAACCTTTTAAAAAATCTGTATAAAAAATTTAATTCGATACAAGTAACTTTTTCTGCATTAACAGGTTTTCACAAAATTTGCTGTATACTTTAGGGTGTTTAATGGTTAAAACCGTCCATGTAATAGTTATATTAAATGTAAATTGTTTTTGAATTAAAAATCTTTTTTTTTTCCATGTCACTTTATGATATATCGCTATATATAAATAAATTTACATACTATGCAGTATATTTTTCATAAATTGTACAAATATTATTACATTTTATACTGTCAATTGTTAATATTGTGTATTCCATTCGATTTATTACCATATTTGCATAACATATACATTTGCATTTATTTTATTTGTTTGTAGCAATTGAATTCAAAGTTTTTTTTTTATTTAATAAATAAAGCAAACCAAATAAATTTTATTTAAAGTAAATAGATTATCATAAATTAAATACGCAAAATAAAAACCCGCCTAAATGTATGTAAATTTAAATATGAAGTTAAGTTAAAGTTAAATAAAAATTTAATAAATTGTTTACTAGTAAAACAGAGAAAAATAAATAGTTTTTATCATTTTATTCTCATTAAAATTAACTTAGTTTAGTAAAGCCAACAACCGCCTGTACAGCCAACAAAACATTTACCAAATACACTTCCACAACATTATGTGGTTTTGGCCAAAGGGATTCTTAGTATCAGAAAATAGTTGGAAATCTTAAACATGCACTACCCCAGTTTGCTATAGTGTCAACCATAAGCTGAGTTTTTACATTCCCTTTTCTTTTTTTGCTTCTTTTGAACATTGCATTCTAGTCATTACGGCACAGCTGGAGATTATTAAAACTGTTAGCATATTTTTATAATGCAGTTTATATATTCAATACTGCATACTTTTTGGGGGCTATGAAAAACACATGCAAATAAGTATATACATATGTGTGTATGTATATTGTACATAAGTGTTTGGTATGTTTAGTGGTTGTACAAACAACATGTAACATGTCATTTGCACACCAAAAAGTTGCACGAAATTGCATTTTACACCAAAAAAATATTGCTTAATTTTTGTTTCTGTTCAAAAAATTGCTGGTAACAGCATATGAATTGCCTGCTTTAGTTTTGTGGTTGAAGGTTGTATCAGTAGTGCAAAAATTTTAAAGGATTTTTACTCGGTCTTTTAGATTAAAAACTGTAATTTATTTTTAATGCAATAATTATTAAAAAATCTTCTTAATTTAAGAAAAATGCAAACAAATTGAAGCAATAAATTTTTATAAAAGAAAGGATATGATATGTGGCTAGTGAAGACTCGTGCAACACTTTAATAATGCAATAAAACTCATACAAACGTAAACTTATGGCAAATCTTACAAAACACTAACAAAGCCATGCCATAGAACTCCATTCCGATCGAAAAGGGTTTCTTTCAATTCCGAAAGTTGAGTATTACAAAACGAACAACAAAAATTTTCTTTGTAATCAAACAGCTCTTAAAATTTATATTAGAATTGACAATTCATTTTTCCAGTAAATTCAATTGTGGAAAATAGGAAAAAACAGGCATACTTTTAGGAGTGTCATTAAAATAAGCTTTGCAAGGTAATAAAAAAAACTTCAATGGAATTATTGAAAATTATTAAAAACAATTGAAACAAACTTTATCACTGCAAAATAGTTGTGCAAAATAAATAGAAACTAAAGACTGTAAATTTAAAAAACAATCGTATAACAATTACGAAAATGTAACCATTTCAAGCGGGTTGTGTGACTTGCCCGAAAAACCTCTAAAAGTAAAATTTAGTGGTTAAGCCGATTTCATAAATAGAAACTTATGAGTTTTTGGATTTAGTTTCTTTATTTGTTCCTTTTAAAAAGTTGGCAGCGAAACGCCCATAGATACCCTCGTATTACCGCAAAAGAGGAAAGATAACAGGAAATGTGATTTTTTCGGGTACGTTTTCTTTTTAAAACTTTAATACAAAAAAATACAATCTCAAAATATATGATAGAAGTTTACCACTTTAAATACACAATTATTTGATATAAGAAGAAAAAATAACAATATTATTTATAACTTAAATACAGGAGTGTTTCTTATCACTTTCAATGAATTTTGTCATGTACGTATGTTTGTAGGCATGCATGCATGTACTCGTATGTGATTATTAAATAATTTTTGAAAATAAAACGTAGTTTGTAATAAAAACCATTTAAAATAAACTGAAATTTGTAAGTTAAGGCGGAGAAAATATTGACTACGAAAAGCGATAGATAAATTTTATTTTTAAAGAATGAAATTCCATGAGAGAAACCATTTGGTTGGATCATTTTAAATTCCGACTACTGAAAACGTTGCAAGAATATATAAACTTGAAGTTTAATAAAAAATAAGGAATTAAAATTGTACTAATCGGCATACATCCTGGCACATGTCTTGCACATATTTCAAATGTACAGATGAGTAAAATCTCAGAAATTATTTTAAATATTCGCAAAACCTATAATTAAATAAAAAACTAAAAAAAAATCATAGAACTCAAAATATCATTAAAATTAAATTATCAAGTGTGAAAGATGGCAGCAAAAATGCACTTAATATGGGTCGTAGTCCGAAGTAAGCAAAACTGTGATGTAAGGTGCAAAAAGTGTACTTTCAGAATATAATTTCAGAATTTATCAAAATAATATTTTTTTAAATTTTTGGGAAAACAAACTATGCAGACAATTATTTTGTTGAGCGAGCGCGGTACAGAAGAAAGAGGGGTCGTTTTTGCCAATTAATTTTCTTTATATTTTCCCTAAGTTGCATTTGGGATTTAACTATTATGTTTTAAACAGAAAACGTCAAAATAGGCAATAAAAACGGCAAAATATGTCGTCGTGTATATGCAAAAATATACACCAACAAATCGATTTGTAAAATTCCTAAAAATTCATTAAAAATTATTTAAAGTGTTAAATTACCACGAAACAAATCAAAGATTTGTAAAATCTTTTTTTCGCTATTCTTCTTTCAAAAAAAATTATTATAAAATATTGAAAATTTTTCTTAATTTGAGTTCAAATTGGTTGTCGTCTGGCGCCAATGCCGTTTTTACACAAACTCAGTAAAATTACAAAAAATAAAAATTTCGTCTTTAACAGTAAATTTTTAATAAAAACTAGAAAAATATTTACTACAAACCAGTTCAGTTTTTATCCCAAAATTAGTTAAAATTTAGTCACATGCGCCAACTTGCTGCTCATTTTTCATTTCCTTGTTTTACCTTATTCTGAACCGGCCATCTGCTACAACAAAGATTTAGATGTAGTCAGAGCGGTGGGACGTCCGGAATATTTATTTACTACATGTATCTGTTTTATCTGGAATGAGGGGCGATTAAAACATTTTTATATTATTTACGTCTTTTGGGACTCGAACCAAGGAACTTCGGTTTCGTACATTGGCACTCTAACCAAAACACTACTCCACCTTGCTAACTGTTACTAGCCACTACACATAAGTAGTACATTCATTTGTAATTTCATAAATTAACAAAAATAAAGCATGAACTAAAAATAATTTAAAAAATTATTTTCTTTAAATTTTTAAAAGTAAAATCCAACATGAGAAAAATATATGAATTTAATTTGAGGAAGCCGTTTTCTGTTTTTTAGTATTCAAATTTTTAAGAACAATTCAGGAGAATGTCAATTTTTAATCAATATTTTTTTACAAATAATTTTATTTCTATGATAAAATGTACTTAAATTTAGTAAAAGCTTTCTTACTTTTAGAAAATAAACACTCAAATAAAATAATTTATTTTTAAGTAGAATTTTCTTAAAGTGCCTTATAAATATTTGAGTTTTTTTATTATAAAAAAATTTTATTTGATTGAAAAAATTTCTACATATTTATCAAATTATACATAAATATAAAATTTTTTTAACGAATTTCAAGGCAATTTTTTTTACTAAAATTTAGTACATGTCTTTTTAAGTGTAAATTGTTTGATCGAATATTTGATTTGTTACGTTCCTTGTTAATATTTAAAAAAATACAAAATATGCTGCAATAACAAACAAATATGCCACAAAAAGTAAAAAAGATGTCATAAAAATGTTCCATAGTTTAGAGTATGCAAAATAAGGAACAAACATATGCACTAATCATACAAAAATATGCACTAAAAATTTTTGAAGCATATAAATATGTTTTCTTTGTTTGTAGAAACAAAGGTTGGCCCTATAATTGAAAATGATCTAATTGTTACCAGCTCGCGATCACTGATATCGAAATAAAATTGTTGCTACGCAGCGTCAATCGAAATATTCGTGGGCTTTCCACCACAATGCGGGTGGTTATTATTTAGATAATGCCATCAGCGGCAAGGAAATTCATAATTAATTGTCTGCCCTATGTTATGAACACCTTAATTCTGGGGATAATTTCTACACATTCCTCGTTAGAATATCAACTAGGATCTGAGGATCAATTGGATCGAAAAAACCCTAAGCTGTAGTTGTTTATTATTAATATTTCTTCAAAAAAGTAACTGCAACGTGGTCACCACAATTTAATTGCTAAAATATTTTTTTTTATACGTCGCAACCCTTTCAAAAATCAACATTTCAAGTTAAAATATTAAAAGCAAAAGAAGAAAAAAAAATTAAAGCAAAAAAGATAAATTTGTTAAAATGTTTTTCTGTACTTCTACCGGATACTGAGCAACCGGTTGAGGCCAGTTGTTATTTTATCTACGTCGTTCAAGCCTCAATGCTCTAACAAGCCATGTATAAATAAGTTTATGCCGAAAATGTAAAAATATAGTAAAAGAAGATTAAAAAAAAACACACACACACACAATATTTATTTAAAAAATGTGGTTTGTGATTAAAAGTAATTTAAGCTTAAACTAGTCAAAAAATAAAAAACAAATAGGAATTGTTTTTGCATGTTAACAAATTTCATAAATCAAATATTTAATAAATAATTGTTACTTGTGGCGTTTAACCAACGTCTTGGCAAAACGGAAGTTATCGGAAGTACGAGTAATTGTTAGAGACTCTTAAGTACTTTTAGAAGACCTATAAAACGTGCATAACTTTAATTTACAATGAAAACAACAACAACTAGATTTATGTCTGGCTGCTGTTTCTATTTATCTGTATGTCTTTCCTTTTTAGATTTCTTTAAGAATGTTTTTATTTTTTGTTTTTTTTCCTTCAAGTGTTAAATATCTTTATAATTACAATGATGCTGCTGGCTGGCAGCAAGGAAGTCTAATGTCTGTTGTTTTTTTTTTTTCCTTCTTCTATGTTTTAAGATTTCCTGCGCATTGCGTGTTTATATTATCTTGTCTATTTCCTTCCCCTTGTTTTTAATTTCATAGCAAATATTTCAGATTGGTCTTGGCTTTAGTTTTAATGACACTTGTGGAATGTATTGGTTAAATGTTGCTCGACAAGCTTGTTTTAAAGAATTTTTATTTTGTTTTTAATTACAACGGAAGTTAAATCTATGCTTAAGAATTTGTTTGTGCGAGTTTTCATAGAAAAACTTTGATTTATAAAGAGAGAAAATAAAATTCTTATATTAAATTACAAACAAAGAACATTGGTATTTAATAACGAAAGAATTAAAGATCAATTAGTAAAAGCGGCATCCTATTTTCAAACTAAAAATAATAAGCAACTTGTTCGAAATTATCTGTACTAAGATATCTAACAGATCCTAGTAATGTTTTGAATGACAAAGTTTTTTTGTTTGTAAGTTTTATTCTAATATAACGCGAAAGCGATGAAATTTGGTAGACTTGTAACAAATGACTCAGATTAATGTATAGGGTACTTTTAAAGCGTTAAAAAAAACGGGACAAAATTGCAAACTTTTTTGCGTTTTATATTTAGACAAAATTTTTTAATCCTGGAACTTTTAGCACTGTTTTCATTTGGTATTTTTTTTTTTTTGGTACTTTTTTTCTTTTGGTACTATTTTTCATTTGGTACTATTTTTCTTCTGATACTTTTTCTCATTTTGATAAATTTATTACACAGACAGTTTTTTGCCTACATTATTAGTATGCAGTTTGATCGAAAATAGGACATAAATTTAGTATTTTTCTTTTCTATACTTAAAAGAGTGAAGAAGTTATCCATTCGTGCGTATTCATATGAGATTCATAAAGTATATGCATATATTCTGTATATTTCCTTATAGATATGAAAGCTTAATGGCTGATGTATGTTGGTATATACGTGAAATCGGGCCAGTAAAAGAGTTGGGAGACGTTGGTCTTACACTAATGTGTCAGGACTTATTTAAGGACTTTGCGTATCAGACGTTGAAAATCATAAAATATATTTAAAAATATATTCTCATATATTAAAGTCTTATAAATATAAATGGAACTAGCTTATAACCGTGACTTCGTTCATGCTACATGTTAATAAAGTGATAAGCTCTCCGTATTTCAATTTGATCGACAAAGTACCAAATGCATAAGTACCAGCTTTTTCTTTTTTTCCCCCAAAGAAATTCACCTTATTTTAATTTATATAAAAATTAGCGAAAATTATAAAAAGTGCCAAGAATACCAAATTTTTCCCGTTTTTTTAAACCTTTAAAAAGGTGCCATAATACAAATCTAGTTCATATGCTATTCATCTAGTTAATTTCAGAGCAATCAATTAAGTGATTTTCGCGCTACAGTGGAACAAACATCTAAACTTTCACATTTGGATGTGTCAGAAGCTAAATGGACTAACTCCACTTTTCGAAGATTTCTCAATTTTCTATATACATATGTATGTATGTATATAATTTCTCAATACTATCTATCACAATTAATAAGATAGTAACATAAAAAATTGAGAAATTCTCGAAAAGTGGGGTTTAGGCCTTTTAGCTTCAGACACATCCATTTATAAGATACACACATGTATATGATTTGGTGCAGGGTATATAATGGTGCAGGGTATATAAGGGTATCTGCCAATTTTTTTCTGACAATCTAAAATATTGATTATCGAACACCTCCTTCATCAAAGGGGGCGATTTTTCAAATTATTTTTGTGTTTAAACATCTTTGCTTACAGTTTGGTCCAGAGGAATTTTTCGCATAGTTTCCTCTATTCCCCTCGTATTAACAAAATTGTTATAGATCCTATATTTATTGACTAATTTTCAAGATTCTTCTCTTTTTTATTTTTAGGTTCTTGTTCCCATAAAATTTTGAAAAGTTTAAATCGGAGAGCAAATTGTCCCTACGAACACCCCTAGTAGTGATTAACGCAAAACTCTTCCTTTTACATACCGATTTTCTAAATATTTTTTTTTATTTAATGGGTTTTTTATAGTTTGGTACCATAAAATTTTTTTCCAAATCAGGGTAGTGCCAGTTGACCCTCGAAATAATACTAATACATTCTTTGCTTACAGTTTGGTCCCATAACTTAAAATCGGAGGGCAAGTTGTCCTTCCAAACACCTCGAGTATTGATTATCACAAAACTTCTCCAATTACAAACCGAATTTTTAAATAATTTTTTTGTTTGATCCGGTTTGTTGTAGTTGAATACCATAAAAGTTTTTTGAAAATTCAGGTGGGATGTGGGGATAGGTTGTCCCCTGAAAAATTGCTAATATATTTATAGGGCGATTTAAGTTTTTTTCTTCTTTGATAAGACTTGCTTGCAGTTTGGTGCCATATATTTTTGGAAATTTTGGAGGGGCAAATCTCCCTCTTGATATATTAATTATCGTGTAGCTCAAATATTTATGAAACGATTTTTAAATTTATTTTAATGTTTGAGAAAGCTTTCCTTGCGGTTTGTTCAGATTTTTCTTCCTATTTCGGAGAGACAAGTTGCTCGATCGAAATATTGATTATCGCTTAAGTCGGCCATTGTTTTTTTTTTTTTTTTTTGTTTTTTTTATATGAAAGTACTTCCTAATCACATTAGAGATTAGCTGAGCTGAGTGCTCGTAACTGAAGATTATATCGAGGACCCCCATCTCCTACATCTCTAATAAAAGCTGTGGCTGAGTATTTAACATTCCCAAGAAACAAAATACGAATATCAATATTACTGGCAGTTTTGATAACGGCGCATTGTATTACGAGTAAAAGTCAATTGTCGTAGCTTTAAGACAATAAATTAGGATTTAAGACATACGCTACTATTCATGAAAACCTTAGTTGTTGTTTTCTTCTTTATTTGATAATCTTATTTATTGACTTTAAGGCGCCCTTTTGCCTTATTAAATATACAGTAGAGCTATTAATATACTCGTAACTCTGTTAAATAGTTTGCTTACATTTCTTTAAATATTTATTTAATATAAAAAAAATCCTTCTCTCATATCTGTTAATACTGCTATTGAAGAATTTGTTGAAAAAAATATCTTAGAATTGTGTTTTTGTTTTTTTGAACATCATTTGAAGTGGCTTTGTTATTTGCACAGTTAGTTTATGCAACAACGCCACTATTTAAAAAAAAGATTAAGTTTCATATATTTCAACAAAATGTCCTAAAAGGATGATTGATAATATTTACATACCTGAGGGTTTCTTTCATAAACTTGCTTTGTTTGTTTTTTTGTTTTTTTTTTTGTTTTTTTATTCAATAGTTTGCATAAATACATACCTGTAAATAAAAAAGAAAGAAAACAATGGAAATTCTTAAGTATTTTATGTTGCAGGAAGGATTTTTTGAAAGAGCTTTATATAAACTTAAATGAAACTCTCTTATAATTGCAAAACAAAGTAAAAAAGCAAAAAATATCCAAGATTTCAACGAGTGATCCTGATAGAGGAGAGAACAGAAATGTATTTGTATATCGATCATTTGAAGTTATGCAACTGAGTTCCTTTCAAAGGACGAATTAAATTTAGATTAAATGAAAACGTAAGCAGTGATCGTTATCTTTCATATAAAAATTATCTTATTACTAATGATTACGCTTAATAATCTATATAGCAGTCTTGTAAGCATACTATAGCCGTCATGTGATCACGACAATATCAAAAGTTAGTTCAAAGACATGACCGAAAATACATATTTGTGTCACTCCTAATCATGTGTTATTAATTGTACAATTTAAGGGCCATTTAAACACAATTTTTTGTAAAATTGATTTAAAAAGCTTTTTTAATTTAATTAAAAAATATTAAAACTTTGAAAGTACACACAAACATACGTATTATTTTGTTTTTTTTTTCTCGTTTTTGTGGTCATAAAACATCCGTTTAAGACTTAAACTTTAAAATGTATTCCCACTTTAGGTACTTAAACTCACACCTAAAAATGTACGTACGCAAAAAAATAGTGTTCTGTTAAATGAGATGACAACAAACTAACCAACCATAACCATAATTTGTACATACATACTAATTCCTTTAAGACATGATACCAACGGATATGTAATACGTACTCGCAACAAACAAAAAAAAGAATCTCATAGATGTTAACAAAAATAAAGAAACAAAAAACAACACAAGATGACTTAAAGCAAACATTTAGAAGCAGGAAAAAAGCCAGTTTTTTTTTTTTTGCTTAAAACATTTCTTTTTTATGATCTGTTACTTACACAACTTGGTTGTAGAAAATTACTTTGTACAACCAACTATAAGACAACGACAACATCTTCTGACCACATTTGTTTGACAACAGTATCTTAAATCAACAATCTATGAGAATACCATGCTCAGAGTGTTGCCAGAATGATGATTTGATCACATTTTTGACGATTTTTTTTACCACTATATGATTTAGTGATTTTTATATTTTAAAATTATGATTTTTATTTATAAAAAATAATCAGAAAATGTAAAATTTTCCAAAGCTTTGAGTCAGTTTGTTCCTTATTTTATTTGCACTTTACACTTGTACCCTGTGTACGCACAAATGCGTCTTAGTTTTTGGCAAAAAATTCTAATTCGCCAAAAAATTATCACAAATCGCACTGCATTTTGCATTCAGCTATTGAAGAAAATACTAAAACGATTCAAATTCAACAAAATGTTGATAAAGAAACTCTCATGTCTTGATACTCTGAAAAAATTGAATACATTATTGAAAAATTCCTAAAAAATGTTAACAATTCATATTCCTGATTTAATTGTAAAAATCTTGAAAATTACTAAAATTCACAATATCTTGTCTACATTTAAGAGGTTACCCACACCGTACTATTAATTAAAAAATTAAAAAAGAAAGTCAAAATCTTAAGAAACATTATTCCTATGGAAAATTAAAAGAGAAGGACATACATATGCGGCAGATAACATTTTCGTTTTTGTAATCTGGAAAAAAATTAATATATTTGCGTGAAATCTTTTAAAAATAATAAGCAAGATGATTTTTTGTGATGGACTTTTAGGGCAAACTATTCAATTGATTTTGACGAAACTAAAACCAACTTAAAAAGATTTATTCACAGAAGTGAACGAGGTATTGTGAGCTATTTTGGACTTAGTAGTTTAGCAGCTATAAGCTTTTACACTTGCTAATTATACACGCACACGTCTTACTCATGCCTGTAAGTTAAAGAAAAAACAAATTAAAATTAAAGGTGTTTTTCTCTTAATCGTTTTGCAAACGTAAATTTGAAAAATTTATATTATTTTAGCTTAAGATAATGTGTATAAAAGACAAACGAATGACTTGAGTAAAAATTTTTTATGGAAAATACTTTAAAACAAAACTTCGTGCTTTTCATACAAAATTTACAATCTAATCACTCGTTCATCTTGTAGCAAAGGTTCAGTTTTTATTGAATTATTAAAAATAAAACTATTTTCTCTATATTTTGATGTGGAAGAATTGTAAAGGACGAAACGAAAATAGAGTTCAGTTAATAGCTTTAGGTGATGTTTCCACAATACAGATAAATGATTTGTGTAGAAATTTTGTATCGGAATCACTCAAAAATCTTAGTGGTTTTCATAAAAATTTTTCTACTCAAACCAATCGTTTGTGTTACAGAAACCACACATTAGATTATTGTAAGGTATTTTGTTTCTGCTTCGTGTTTGTAGGTGTTTTTGGTTATTGTTGTGATTGTTGTGTGATTGATTCCTATGAGATTTTTGATGATAATATCTCTATTAATGATATAAATTTTACATCTAGAATACAGACAAATGTGTCGGCCGTTAGTCGTATTAGTATTTAAAAGTTTTTGTTAGACATTTATGGTATTGAAACAAAAATTTGTAGTAAAATCGATATGATTTCCATCATACCTTAAAGTAATTGAATCGTTTTAATTTCGTTTCAAAACGAATCGTTTTCTATCACGAACAATATTTTTTTTTCGCCAAATCATTATTTATTTTCTGGCAACACTTGATGACCATGATGATGGTGTGATGAACATCATCATAATCATCATCATCACTTATCATCATTAACTTCTTGATTGTATACTCGCAGTACATATAATGTTAACATACCAAATGGTTTACTGGTCTTTTTGGTTAATTTGAAACCAGTAAAAAGTGACCGCGACAATGTTAAGTAATCAAGGGGGAGAATGGGAATGAACGACTTCTGAGTGACTTACGCAAAAAAAAGGGGAGTAGATATTAAAATTCCTTGGGATGAAAAAGTATTCAAAAGGAATTTCTTAAGAAAAAGAGTGGCCAAACAACAAATAGTTGGTTTGGGTAAAAAAATATGTAAGAAAAATAAAAAGTTACATATCAAAACTTTCTTATGCCATCCATACATTTTGGTTATAATGTGTTGGTTGCACTTAAAATGACTCGCAAACAACTTAAATAGATTGAAAAGTTATAAATTAAAGTACATGAACACAAGAAAAAAAAAACTTTTAAGCTTTTGAAAAATGTATGCTACAATTTTAAATAAATAAAAAACAAATTTTCTTCTGAATTAAGAAAAATATAAGAAATATTTTAGAAAAATACAGCGACTGTCTTCTTTAAATTTATGATGAGTTCTACAATTTATTACAAAATTGCCACTTGAAAAACTTTTATATAATTGTTTCTCTTACCTCTAAAAATTTCAATTTGCTTTAAGCCAAAACAATTTAAAGTTTTGTGTCTCTGCTGAACATTTCAATAAAATTTACAAGAACAAAATCCATGACGTTGAAAATTAAACTCTGAATTAATTAACTTTCATTCAACAATTAAGAGTTACATATTTTTTTTTTGTTAAAAATCTCTCCGGGCACTTAAACTTTTATCATTTAAATGATGTTTTTGAAATTATTGTTATAATATTTCTTTTGTCTACTGAAAATAAGTTCAAATGAATTAATCATAAATGTCTAAACTGTTGCTTTTGTTTTGGCCAATAAAAGTTTTCATATTGAAATTGTAACAAATTCTAAATGATTTATTAATAATGGAATTTTTAATAATACAAATTATGCATGAATTTTGGTTTCATAATAAATAGAACAAAATTTTAATTAGGTAAAGTTAATAAGATTGACGTATTAAACATTCATAGGGCTATTTGTCGAACATTAATAAACTGAAAGAAATTAAAAGATTGCCAAAGGCTTTTCGGCTTTAAACTAAATAGATGGCTAAATTGTTTTAGTTAATGTGCTTTTTTTTTTTTTTTGAATAATAGCTTTTTTAAACCTTTGTCGATATAAATTTCAATGTAAATTAAAAACTACAACTTGTTTACAAATATTACAAAAACAAATATGAGTAAGTTTTGTTGTTATAAGGCCCGCCAGAAAATTATATGAAAGGTACCAACTATCATTTATACTCATGTCAAAAGACCTTCCAAAATGATTTTAGTGCTTAAATAATCTAACCAACTTTAAATACAGCTTGAAAACGTCTTCATTGATACGAAATGGCCCGCCAAAAAAGTTTTCTCAAACATTGCTTACAAATAAGATAGAAGTTACCAGCTTTGAGTTTAAAAACTTGTTTTAATTTGCCTACTTTTAACAACTTTTGAGGCGGGACTGATAATTTAAGAAGTTACGGTAAACTAATTATAAGGCACAAAAATTAGTTGAATTAATTACTGGGGAATACAAAAATAATTCAGACGGCCCATTGTCATTTGATTATATTTTAATATATTTACGACTTTTATTTGGTCTCTAATTAACAGTGTGGAAAAAAATTTAGGCAGGCCATTTTAAAAATTCTAAAAAAAAATATTAAGACTTTTGTTTTATTTTCTGTGAATTTACATGGACACTAAATAAATTTGTTTCTGATTTGCAGGATAAATAAAAATTTCAGTCGGGCCATTGTTAGTAATTTTTTTTAAATTAAAAAATTTAATATATTTATTATATATAAGACATCTAATCGAAAACTATTACAAAAGCGTAAAACTTTAAAAGATGGTGAATATAAAGAGTTTGAACAATCATTATATTCGTGGTTTGAGAAACAACGTGAAAAACACCTACCTATTTAATTTTGCTATGAATTATTATAATTTTTAATAAATACATACATGCGTAGAAATCCGGATAATTCGCTACTCCGGATTGGGGTCTGCAATCAATTATCCGGATTATCGAATTTTTACTATATTTAAAAATTTTTAAGCTATTGCATAGCTTCTATCGCGGGCTTTGAGGCGACCGAATCAAGAAGTTTTGAAAAGTTTGTTTCTTAAGTCTTTTGTTTATGAAATGAAAAAACCTGGAATTTGTTTTTGAAACGAAAACACCTCACACTAAGTTTGTTTCTTAAGTCTTTTGTTTTTTGAAGTGAAAACTTTTTTTTGTATAGTCTATGTATGATGACTACACAGTGTTGCCGCTTTGGACATTTTTTAAAATCCAGTGTTGCCACTTTTCCCGGGAAATTTTCCGGGATTTCGGGGATTTTTGTCCAAGTTTTTGAAAATTTCCGTCCAGTGTTGCCACCTTTTCCCAGAAAATTTTCCGGGATTTTTGTTTTTTTTAGGGGGTTTTTATATATGTATATAAAAGAAAGTCGTGTTAGTTACACTATTTATAACACAAAAACGGCTGAACTGATTTGGCTGAAAATTGGTGGGCGAAGCTCAGGAGAAGGACATAGGATACTAAGGTAAGGCACTTTTTACCTGGGGGGACTAGGGTGCCATTTCTTTCTATGGGGCACTTCCAGTATAGCTAGAAAGCTGAAATTGAAATTGCATAAGTTAATAAAAATGCTATGCAATAGCTTTACAGCGGCAGTCCCCGAGTGCCACAAGTCTTTTTTTTATCTATTTATTATATTTTCTGTAAATTTTAAAGCACTATAAACACACTGGTTTCTAGATAATAAGTTATGAAAAAACTTTCAGGCGGGCCATTTTTTTTATTAAATTGCTATTTTTATAATCAAACAAATTAAATATATTTGTTTCAATTTCTGTGAATTTTCAAGCATAACAAACAGGATGGTCTCTAATTAATAACGTATGGAAAAAATTTCTGGCGGGCCACTGTTTGTAACTGGATTTTTTTACTTAAAAATTTTTATTTTATTTCCTGTAAATTGTTACGAGATCTTAATAGTTTGTATGAGAAATCAAAAAAAAGAAATTTAACAATAAATGACATATGAAAAAGCCTACACCGGCCCGCCTGGGAATTTCATTTTATGAATGCAAAACAAGTGTTTTTTTTTTTCTAAAAATTCCCAGCATAATAATTCATATATCTTTCACAAATCCATCTGTTGCAAATGCTAAATTGAAAAACGCCTTTCTTTAGTGAACAGCAGCTGTAATGCACTAAAAATTTCAATTCTATAAATGTTATCCTAGAAATGCAAAGCAAAATCTGCTAAATGAGAAAATATTTAACATATTTAAAACATAAATATATGTATACGTGAAATACAATTATAAATTTCACTAATAGCAGATGGATAACACGTCCAACTAGAGGTACAGACATACACATGTAATGTATACGTTCAGTGTTGAACATATGAATGCCGTGTAGAAAATCACAAACAAACAGACTATTGAACATTTAGACAGTGATAATTTGTAAAGCCCCACCACCACCAATATAAAATTGTAGTCCTGTTTTTTTTTTTTTTTTTGTTAAGGAAAACAACAACAAGGAAAAATACTGCATTCAATCTGTACAACTGTGGGAATATTTATTTCATATTTGCACTTGAAACTGAAAAACAGGGAAGAAATATACGACAGAAGGACGGACGGACGGACAGACAGACAGATTTGTGTATTAAAATACAAGAGCTGTACATCACATTCACTATTGGAATGCAGTTCAAGTTGCGACTTCTCAACAAACATGTTGGGTTCTTTAGAACGAAACAAACAGACATGTGTGCTCGAATTTACTTTAAATTAATGCAGGTAGTGAGTGAAATCTGTTTGAAACTCTGTGTGCTTGTGCACTCTTCGTGCATGAGAATGTTTATTTTATTTACATTTTTATTTTATTTGCTGGATTTTTTTCTTATTTTTGTTTTTGTAAAAGGAAAGTGTTTTTTGTAATAAAAATTTTAAAAGAAAAAGAAAAATCTGGAAATTAAAAACAACCAAACGAGATCAATATTTAGAATATTAAAAATTAAAAATAGACAAGATAGTAAAATATTTCCGGTTTACATAAACGAGATTTACACTTATTTCTCTAGAAAAAATCGGCGGTTGTATGTAAATTGAAATAAGAAAATTCAAATTTAAAAACAGATGTACAAAATGTGGTCAGCATTTTCGAAATATTTTAGAAAAATATGCCTTTCAATCTTTATTTAAATCTCCAATATTTAAAACAAATATTACAAGTGCCGAAAACGAAAACTCCTGGATAAATAAAAGCTTTAAAATGCTTAAGTTGAAATCAAAATTTCTTCAAGAAGAATAAACAAACATAACATAGACCGACAGAAAACTATCTTAATAAAAAATTCTTCCAACAGATTGTGTTCAAGATTTACATCAGTAACTACCTTGTGGCCTTACCTGACATTATGAACAGCTCCCAGGTTTCCGTGAAGGAACAGCAGTGCAACCCGCTAGAAATAACACTTGCGGTAATTTCTTATACATCTAATTGCCTTTTATATCTTATATAAAAATAATAATTTTATGACCCGCCAGAAAACTCTCTGCAATTTGTCTTGTATTCACCGAAAAATAAAATATTTAAAATAATTAAAGTGAAATAATCAGTAATTTAGGAAGTACAGACGAATTAAAAAAGAATGATATATGGCCCACTTGAAAAGTCCTCGCAGATCAATTATAATAATAGTTTCGAAGCTTTAAATCTAAACAATGAAATCTTTTTTTCTTTTTGATAAATTTATAAAGACATTAAAAAAATGTGTAAAACGTGGCCCGCCTTAAAACTGCTTGCTATATAATCATAATGTGAAATGGCTTCGACTTCAAAAACAGTTAAACATACAATATGTGGTTGTATTGACATCAAAGCTTTTTGTCTTATTTTTGTATATGTTATTAAGAAACTAAAATATATATGTATATAGATAATTTGGCACCCCAGAAAAATTCTTGCATCACTCAAATAATGATTAAAGTAACTTATAATAGGAAATCTAGCAATTGTGTGAGACTTAAAATCTAAAAGTAGAACGCTATATTTTTTATTAAATATTTAAAACTTCAAGAAATATGTAGAATGTGGCCTGCCTGAAAGCTGTAGTGAAAATCTACTAATATTTTAAATGTGAAAGTTTGTATGTTTGTTCCACTATAATGCGAAAACCGCTCAACGGACTTCAATGAAATTTTGCAGACCCAGATTAAAACATATGGTACTTTTTAACGAGTCAAAAAAGGGACTAATTGGTAGTTTTGGTACTTATTATTTTGTACCAATATTTAATAATATAACATTATGAATTTTTTGGATACTTTCTATGACTGACATTAGAAAAACATGGTACCTTTGGCACTATTTTACTTATAGTAATTTTTTTAGCTACTGATTTTTTTTTCATTTCGTACGTTTTCGTATGAATTTTGCTATCCATGTAACCCAGAATAAAGTATAGAGTACTTTTTAAGGTACTTTTTGCTATTTACTATTTTTCTTTTATGTTTATTTACAGTGATCTTTCTGGAGGTAAAATAAAGAGAAGGTGATACTCTTGATACCGTTGGTACTTTTTATTATTTTAAATTTTTTGCAACAACATACAGTGTATACTCTTGAGTGTTATACGAGGAAAAGCTGTTACTTTTGGAATATTTTTTGCTTATAGTACTTTTTTCATTAACCTGAGGCCTAAACGAAGTCACGGGTAGGAGCTAGTATCTTCATAATGCGACTCTGTTTGGTCTAAAGAAATAATATTTGAAAGAATGTTAGTTATAGTGCTTTTTTCGATAAAAAGTACAAATTGGTGCTTGACTGTGCAATTTAAAAAGAACACTACTTTGAAAATGTCTCAAAAGTTTTTAAAAAAGTATATGAGAACTTTTATATAAAAGCATAGGAGTCTTCATACCTGATGGTTAAGATCTACCGATGAGTTGGCATTAGAACCTATGAAATTCAGAGATACGAGTATGAGATTTTTTACAAATAAATAATTTCTCTAAATTCTCGAATAAATTTTATTGCAAAAAAATTTTTTTTAATTTTCAATCCAAAATAAAAACAACATTTAACAAGCGTAATTTATTTTTTTTAAATTTCTATACATCTTCTTCAATATAATTGTTTACTTTTCCAATAAATTTGTTTACTTTTTAAGGTTGACATGTTCACAAAAATTTTGTTCAAATTATTTGGTAAACAATTTAAAAAATTTCCTCACATGCGTTTTGAACTACTTTGATTTGTTTACCTCATTTTAGTAAATAAAACCATAAAAACGTGTGATATTTAATTTTTCACATCTGGGTTTTAGGTTCTCATCAAATATCTCGTTCGAAATTGATACTTTTGTTATATGATTTTGAATAAAAGAACCGCCTTAAAACGGAAGCTTTTAATATTGAGTTGACAATCTTAATTTTTTTTTTCTTTTTGCTGCTACTGTACTTTTAATTTTTTTTTCTGTCTCTGCCATATAAGTGTAATTAATTGAAAGTATTTTTAAATTAAATTTTAGTTTTTTTTTTTTTTTGCTTAATTTTTTTGCCCTCATTTCTTTTGCATTGAATTTCATATTTTGCATTCTTGTGTGTGTGTCTGTTATTTGCGTGCCATTGAATAAGGGGGCAAATGGAAAAAAAGCTCTTTAAGTACTTTTTTGTTTGTTTTTTGCTTCTTTCATAGCAAAGTGTGTACTTCAATGTACATGCAAGTTTAATTGAGCTTATGTTTAAGGAACGCACAACAACAATACAAAAAACTATACGTATATAGTTGTTTAACTGTGAGAATATCCTTTTGATTTTTGTAATTTACTTTAAAGCATAGTTTGTTCTGGCTTTCCTTTACTTTGCCATCCAACTGTTTTAATTCCAATGAATTTTGTTTGTTGGAACTTTTGTAATCAGTATTTAAATATAAGTACGAATAGTTTACGGGACCAGAGGCACTGTTCTTCATGTTGACACTTGAGTAGCCGACAATCACTGACACTTCAGTAAACAACTAAAGCAATTGCATAAAAGTTTTGCGCAAAAAAAATCTGTATTAAAACTTCAAATTTGTCCTACAGGAACGAATGACGTTAATGATAAAGTTTTTTTTTCTTTTCTTTTTTTTTTGGTATTCATTTTGTATTAAATGCTGCATTATTTATGTAATTTGCTTTATTTAAATTGAGTAAATGAATCCGATTTTTTCATTTATTTACAAAGTATTAAATATGTTGCACAAGTCGTCAGTGTCGCTTAAAAGAAAAATTTTATAAAAAAAAGCTTTACATGATGGGAAAATTTTAATGAATGATGTAAATTTTAAATTTCACAGTAATAATCAGGGCAAGTTTTTTAAGCTTTTTGCTGGAAAAGCTTGATTTCGCTTATTTTGTACCCTTTTTTGCAAAATTGCTTTCTTTGATATACTCTGCTTGAATTTGCTTATTTTGGCAGCCCTTGAAAATAATTTTTGAATCTTTCTGTTGCAAATAAAAAGCAAAAGTTTGTCCTTTTTTCACACATGCAATTTGCTATTCTTTAACTCTTGACATTGCAAACTAGATTGGCTTAAAGGTGTTATTTATTATTGTGACAACTATACAGAAAATTTGCAATGTGTTAAATGCACTTTCCGATGATGATGTGGAATCAATATATAAAGCAAAAGCTCTGTTTAAAAATGCATCTTTAAAATCTGATCTCCCGTACATAAAAGATAATTTCGAGTGTATTTACCGAAGTATAATCAAACTAGAAAGAAGAGGACTTTATTTTAAAAGAAAATTTGTCTATTATAGTAAAAGTGGAAGAAAAGATGAAAAATTTTGAAAACAAAATATTTTTTGAAAAGTTCAACAAAGTTATGAATTGAAACGCTGAAATTCAAACATTAGTTAAAATTAAAAATAATATTTTTTTAAACAAAAGCGAAGCTGATGAATACATTGATTCGCTATCTCCAAGCGAATTATTATTGTTTAAGTTCGCTCCTACTACATCCAATGATGTTGAATGAATTTGTTCAATTTATTCTACAGTTTTATGCGATAATCGATCTTTTCTTTTTGAAAATCTAAAAAAACATATAATTGTGCTTTGCAATAAAAAATTATTTAATAAAATAAATGAAGAGTGGTTAAATCGTTTAATTTTTGGAAGCATATTTGAGATTTTTTTGCCTATTCTTGGGCTTATTTTGCGTTTATTTTGTGCTTTTTTGCTTACTTTTTTATTAAATTTTGTGCATATTTAAACTTGCCCTGGTAATAATAATTCTTAAGCGGTATTTATATCACAAAAAAAAACTTCAAGAGAGAATTCCTACTTTAGCCGAACTGTTTGTGTGAGGAAAAAACTTTCAGCACAGGTTTTACCTGTCTTTTTCAGTGTGGTAGAGTTCAAATCGAATCGAGCTATTTTATTTTTCTTGCCATAACCAATTTTCCTTGTTCCGGTGCAATGCACTGCATAATTAGGGATCATCCCCTGAGTGCTGGCCCTAATAAAAATTAATAAAAAAACATTTGGTTTTGATAACTTAATTTTTTTTTTGTCCTTCCCTGCACGCAATTTTATTTTATCACCGCCATTTTAAATTTTTCTATTTATCTCCACAATAGTACAGACTTGCAAGTTGTTAAAAATTAGACCCATCCCCACCCACCATCACAATAATTTTTTATATCTTGTGGTTTCTGATTCCTTAACGTAATTTAATTCTTTGGCCGCCATTTTGAATTTGTTATTAACATCTAGAATCGTATTTTCAAGCTTTTAAAAAACAAAGTCATCTTGAAAGGCTTTATTAATTTAAAATATTTTGTCCCTGAATGCCATTTGATTTTATGATCGTTATTTAAAATGTTTTTTGTATATCGTTAAAATGATCACGATAGATTAAGATGATTTTTAATTATATTTCTTTTAAAATATGTTATCCATTAAAATCGTAATATAATAACAAAATTATTGGCATTTAGGAAAAACGGGGTCCGAAGGTTGGTCACTATGGCGAAACAAACTTATTAACACACACAGCCCTCTCCTTCTAATAGATGTCGCTGCAGTCAGTTAAAATATTAAGGAAGGGGATATCTTGTTTACTGGCCCTGTTAATGTTGCTAACGAGTAAAATGCATAACCCAGTGATTATGGAACTTGTAAGTTTAAGAAAATTGACTCAAAATCTTCCGGCAGAGAATTAATAAAAACTTTTAAACAATTTTAATTTAGTTAACTTTTATGGCGTATTTGTATACTTGGTGTCTTATACTTGGTGTCTTATTATTATATTATTATATAAAATCGAATGTTTGTTTGTTTATTTGTTTGGTTGTTTGTTTGTTTGTTCCTTATAGGAGGCTAAACCCTTGGACCGATCTTCTTGAAATTTTCACCCCATGTTACTGTGACTCTGGAAGGAATAATAGGCTATATGAAGTTTTGATTGGACAAAGAGGCGTGGCACCGCCCATATAACCCTAAAATTTAAATCGTCATATTATGGGCATTTTTTGACCTACGTCGATCATATTTGGTACATATGGTATTGACATAATTTAGAATACGTACCGGGAGAAAAGTGGGTGGGACCAAGCCCCTTTTTAGAAAAATTAAAAATCGTGATATAGTCTTAACTACTGGATCGTCATTAAATTTTCACAATAGGATATATCAATACTTTTAATTTTATTTTATAACGCGGGGGGGGGGGGTAGCGCAGCACAGCGGGATCAGATAGTTTTTTATATTATTAGGAATAAACGTAATTATTATTCGAACTTATATTGATGTTCATATGAAAATTAATATTATCAGGCTCAAGTTCAGTTTTTTATTGAATTAACGAAAATTCAAATTACTAAGAGCTATTTTATGTTTGAAAAATATTATTATTACATCCAATCAGTTGTAGCAGAACGTATCATTAGCATTAGCGTTAAATTCCATCTTTACAATTTTCTCTTGAATTTCCCTAATATAGAGTAAAAACAACAAAAAAAAGTTAAATTACCAAGTAGAATACATTGAAGATAACGGACTATGAGTTTGTGTTTATTATTAGTAATTTCCAACGAGTGATGGGGAATTTCGTACTAACCACAATAATTCTCGTATTCTATTTCTGTTGGTTAAATAGTTGATATTCTTCCCAATTAGTACCTATCTACTTTACGAAAATTGTAAAAATGGACAAACGAACGCTGATGAGAGGTGTAGCGGCCTTGAAATCGGTATACTGATACGTTCTGTTACAACTGAATGGATATAAATAATAATATTTTCCAACATAAAAAAACTCTTAGTAATTTTGAATTTTCACTAATTCAATAAAAAACTGAACTTGAGCCTGATAATATTACTTTTCATATGAAAGCTTTTATTTTTATTTGTTCATCAACAAATTCAGACTGCTGAATCATTTGTTTTGTTTGTTTGTTTTTTTTTTTTTTTTTTTTTTTAAGAAAAAATTATTTAAAGTAACTGACAACAGTTAAAGTGTTAAAGCACTTTTTTTTATAAATTTTTATTGACATTTTTTTTATTATTAATTTTACATTTAAAAATTTTTTCACAGTTTCTTGGCACCTGTAGACAGACGGCTGTAGCAGCACTTATTAACATTCCATTAATGTTGACTTGGGGGGAATTATACACTTTTAATACGGCAAAACAGAATTCTTGGAAACATGACAAATGACAAAAAAAATTTAAGCTGACTAATTTAAAAATAATTTATACAGTATTTTAATAATTTCGCTATAAGAAACTTAATCATGTTATGAAATTCATCAAATTCAGTAGGATAAAAAAAACTTGAAACAAATTTACAGAAAATTACCATAAACAAGTTTTGAAAATATTCGTTTCACTAAAAAAAAGCTGTTGCTCTACTTTTTAAGTTAATTGAAATAATCTTGGTTTAACGGCTCTTTGAATTTTAGTTACAAAAAAAAATTACAGCAATAAATAAAAATACCTTTAATTGTTATTTGTTGTAAATCAAAAATTAATTAAAGCATTTAGTTAGAATTGCTTTATTTCATTGCATTTCAGCGGGAAAAGAGCTTTATTTTGCTACTTAAACCTCAATCAGTTGTTAATGGCATGTTAACTATTTATTTCTATAGATTCACTGTGAAATAAAATTAATTTCTCAAATAAATTTGTTAGTTAATGGTGCGGTAAGCCATCTTAAAAAACAAATTGTATAGAAAATAAAAGAAAAGTAAAAAGTTTTTATGGTTAAAGACAAGAAAACAAAAAGGAAATAAAACCGTAATAATGAAAAGATATATAAATTGGCTAGAAACACACACTTTCTTTAGGTAAGGGGTAAAGCTTATAGATAAAGCCATTCCCCTTCCCACCGCCAAACAAAACAGAGTGGTGCTGCCTTGAACTAAACATGACCCGAAAACCTCTACAACGCTACAACAAAATTCCTTTTCACTAAAGCATTTTCTAATTATTGGTGAGATTAATAATTTAATTGAATTGAATTTTGATTAATTCAAACAAGTTTCTTTTAAAGTCACTTAAATGAAATAAAAAGTAATAAAAATTATGTCATGTTAAGCTTAAAAAGTGAATGTTAAATTATTTGCATTAAATGTAAAATTTTTTATTTCAAAGTGTCAAAGTGTCAAAGTGTGAATGAATGCATAAACAGTGCTTAATACAAATACACAAATAAACATTTAAGCGATATGCTTCAAAATTTGTCTTACAAAACTTTTGCGAAAAGAAAAACCCTCGGCTCATAATCATAAACGTGAATAAATAGAAAGAAAGAGTGAGAGAGAGAGAGAGAATAGAGATAATTGACAAATTACCAGTTTCCTAAATACTTTTGTAAATGGAGAGTTTTTAGGGCACAAAATTAAATTAAAAACAGAAGTGTTTGATTGTAAAAAACAATGTCTGGTTGCAGTAAGCAAAATATTATCCCAGTGATAAATTCATAATATACGAGTAATTATTATCGAAACATGAATTCTTCATGAATGGTCATGGCAATAAAGAAAAGTGGTCAACAATATATGGTTGCATCTAACAATGTAGATTAGTTCCTTCACTTTTAAGTCGCGACAAACAAGCTTTTTTTACACAAATTCTAAAAACTTATAGTTGTAACACACATATTTTATCAATCATTACACACACATACTCGTATATAGAAACTACCATGTGAATCAGTATATCCAATAATTCTCATTTAGTTGATACTAATGAAATGAAAGAAAAATATTGTTTCATTATTTTGTTAATATACAAACCTTCATGGGTTTTCTTTACGGAAAATAATACAGTGAACTCGCGATAATATAAACTAACTAAAAACAAGCCATTTCACTTTTGCATGAATACAAATAACTTCTACCCGGAAAATAAATAAAAATGAGACTTAATTAAAAAAACGTGAAAATTGAGCTAAAAATATGTTAAATTATAATCTATTGAAATTAAATGAATTCTTGCAAAAATGCAACATTTATTAAAAGAAATTAACTGATCTTTTAAAATATTTCAATTAAAGTTTTAATTAATGCAGATATTTGTTTTAATTGGAAATAATCAAATTATTTTGAATTAAATTTGATGAGTTTAACAAAATGCTGAATTGAATCGTGGGTTTTTCGTAATTGATGTTCGTTTTTACTTTTTTTCCAGTTTAATTGTATACGTAATTTTGACAAAGCTTTACAATTATCCATCAATCAAATAGAGGTGTTCATGAACATTATTTACCGATTTTACTGCACACAATCGAAACTATTTCTTTTAACTCGTTTAAAATATTCCAAACTATTTTTATAAAAAATTTATTCATTCACTTTCTTTAAGCTTCAAAATTTTATTGCAAAAATAAAACAACCAAACAAACAAATTCTCACGGAAACGGAGATGAGCTTAATATTTTTGTCATTCCATTTGTCTGTTCACTTTTGCAAATGATCTAAAAACTAGATTTATTTTATTTTCTTTTTTTATGTGAACTTGATATGATTTTATCTGCAAGTTTTAGTCTTAATGAAAAAGAAAATGTTTTTAAAAAAATAAAACTAATTATAAACACAAAAAAGGGAAACTAAACTAAAACAATAGAAAATAAATTGTTGTCGCAAAAAAAAAAAAAATATTGCAGTTAAAAGTGAAAGAAAGTGAAATTTTCTGGGAATTTTTAGTTTCAGAGAAGGGGGTTGCATGCTGCAAAATTCAAATTTTGTCATAAAAATAAAAGCTTTTAAAAATATGAAGATATTGAAATAAACTAATAAAATTAATTTAAAGACAAATAATTTAAGTTGAACACTAAGAAAAGACAAAATTTAAAAAAAAAAATATTACAAATTCATGTGGGTGGATGTTATGAATGCAAATAAATATTTATGAAAAAAAGCTATTGTTTTCACAAGGCGAACGAATAACTTAAGCCTTTAGTTTTTATAATGATTTCCAGAGAAACTTTACACTTAAATCAATCGTGTGTCATGTGGAAACTGCATCTTAAATTTAGTGCAAAAAATCGCCTTCATATTTTATACTTCAGCATACAAGCAAAGCATCTGAGAATTAATCCTACAACCCCCTTAAAGATTTTCTAATGCTTTACCTAAAGATCTGCGGTTTCGCCACAATTCTTAGAAAAGTTTTGTAATTTTCTTTTATTTTTCTTTAAATTGACTTAATTAAGCGACAAAAACAAGTTTAGTTTTAGCGACGATCCGCTGTAACGAAAAAAAAAATACTTTAAAACTCTAAATTGATTTTGTTACAAACTCGTAGTAACGGTTCCGTGCGCGACCAAGAAATAATAAGATACGATGCTTATGTTGGCAATTATTTTATTTATTAAAAAAAAATTCAAATTTAAAAACCATGTCGGTTAAGCTATTTTCGCGCTTAAGGCTCGATATATTTATTTAAATGTTCTACTTCTTAAGTGTGTTAAAATTTTTCAAACCAAATTGTTTGCTTTCCGTTTTCAGCCTTATGTGTGATTTATTCAAGAAAAAAAAAATTTTTAAATCTTATGAATAATTTTTAAACAAAATTAATTCATTAACAAATTTGTATGTTCACATGTAAATTTTTAAAAAAATTCCTACAATCATAAAAGTGTTTTGCAAAATAAAATGTTAATAATTTTTGCTGCTAGAAATCCGTTTTAATTAAAAAAAATGGAAAGTATTTAAGCCAAAGTTAAAGCGCTCTCAATATGAATTAATTTGACAAAAACGTGACACACCTTTTCAATACATGACAGAATGATCAATAATTTTGTAGTTATGATTTTATTTCGTACGATTTATGTTGTGTTATAACAACAATATACTGTTTTTTTAGATTTTTTCCTAAAGCTTTAGTGTTAAATGATGTTAGAATAATTTTATGCATAATAAATAGGCAAATAAATTACCCAGTGATACTTTTTATATACAAAGAATTTGTGTAAGAATATATTTTCAATTTTTTACCGTATTGTTTTATTTAGCTCTTTGTTGACATATACAGTGGCCTGAAAAAATCTACATACCATTAATAAAAACATTTGTTTTTTCATATCCCACAAGAACGACAACTTTCATTAAGCCTTCACAAACACTACCAAAGCACTTCTTGAAACTAATTCCCTAATTAAAAATTTAATTAAATCATAATATCATTTTAATACAGACAATTTAGAAAGTAAATGGTAAATTCTTGTAAACAAATATCGCTTGATATTTTCAATTCATCCACCGAAGAAAGTAATTCAAGCACCAATTAAGGAAAACAATGATTCAATTAAAAACATACTTGGTTCTCACAACAATCACGGAAATCGCAGTATTATTTTAAAAGAATTATGCGAAAATATTTTGAATATTATTTAACAACTAAAAAAAAAAATTGTATTTTAAATAAAAATTTTATTCAAATTAAAAATAAAGAAATCCAACGAAGTATTCAATCCGCGCAAATACAAACTAGTTATTTATTTATTTGTAAGCAATTGGTAAATGAAACCGTTTTTTTTTTATTATTTAGTTAAAAACATCAATAAAACCAATTAAAATGGTTGCAGTTCAATTAAAATATT